>CM040129.1:72309335-73509335 GCA_022559845.1 Amorphophallus konjac
GTTTGTTGTTCCTACTGTTGTTGCTGCTTTCCATCACTGCCGCTGTTTACGGTTGGGCTTCTGCGGGACCCCTACTGAGCCAGTGAGATGAGGGTCACCCCTTGCTTTTTAGGTGTGGCGGTTCCTCCTCAAGGTTCGGAGGTGCAGTGCACAGTTTCGTAGTTGCTAGCTCACCGGGTCGAGTGTTCACTCGGCATTGGGTACGTTTTATTTCTATAGACTGTACTTTTTAGACTATACTTTGTAGTTAGTTATTTAATTGTTGTTCCTACTTTATTTCTTATTCCTATATACTTCTACTCACACACATCCTTTTGCCCTTCTGAGCCCTCCGACTCATGGGCGGCGGACCAGGATTCGAATGGTATCGGGTCCTTCCCGGTATCTGGATCTTGGGTCATTATAGATGGTATCAGAGCAAGTGTGTTGTGGATTGTACATGGAAATTTGAGATAATTGTAGTGATTAGAGTCCATAAGGTCCATTACAATCCGCAGCTAGCATACTATTTTGTGTTTGTTTTCAGCTTTGTTTCTCGCTCGAGAGCTAGAGTGCACTGCACTGGCGCTGTGAAGGCGATTGATGTTTTCATTGGAGTGTCGGAGTAGGGCTTGAGGAATGAGATAGAGAGATTTCTTCCCGATGGGTGGTGGCCCTAGTGGTGCTACGTTGGGCAGAGGTTGTCGGCAGGTGCGTTGCTATGGTGCTGCGTTCAAGAAATTTGCAGCGAGGTCAGGTGGCCGGCGAGGATTGTCTGTGGTTAAGTGGCCATGAGTGTGCTCCGAGGGAGTTGTTGTCATTTTGGCCACCCCAATTTGAGGTTTATCTAGCCCCTAAGGTGCCAAGATCGTGGTTTGAGGTAGCAGAGCGGGTGCTTTGGTCAAGAGATATGCTCGGATGAGTGGAGGATCTTCCTAATGAGCTGCTAATCGTCAAGCCCGATGTTCTTGTTATGCTCTGTGGCGTCAGAAGTGACGTGTCGGTCTCGATTATTTTATGAATTTCGAGGCAAGATTGGGTAAAGATGTCCCCGGGAGCTCTAAGACATGTGTTTCTACGCTTGAATGGACTATCTTAGTCCTAGATTTGGTCTGAGATTATGTGGCGGTGGCTTGGTTTTGGCCTAGATTGTGGAATTTGGGGCCATTGCGCCACTCTTGGACGCACTGTGCGAGATTGCAGGTGAGATGTGAAGGTTCCGAGGTAGATTTGGGATGGAGGATGAGCGTTGGCTGGTGCCGATCGTGGTTCTTGTTGTGGCTTTTGGCGTTGTGGTCCGCGCAGTGGCAGCTCAGAAGATGGATATTTTTGAGGATCCGAGTATCGAGAATGGATCGGTGTTAGCACGGACATAGTCGAGAGAATAATGTCCGGTGGCTAAGAGGTGTAGCAGCCTTCAAGCCTGGCTTCGTTCGTTGTTTCTTCGCTCCTCGTAAGCATTTGTCGTGTTAATGGTTCCGAGGTCAGAGGCAGGCGTAGGTGTGGAGCGTGCGGCAGCGGCTAGCTCAACTGTTGTGGTAGTGTGTGGCTGGTGATCAGCATAGTCAGTGCTCGAGGTGTGGCGAGTTCTAGTTCATGGAATTGCAGCGGTGGGGCATGGGGAGATGCTGTGATCATGGTCTGACGGAACACTTGGCAAGTATTGTCGGAGGAGCTGACCTGACAAGAAGCAATGGTATTCTCCAAGTGCTGGAAGGTGTTGTTCCTAGCATGTGCAAGGTTCGAGGTCAGGTCGAGCGTGGAGATCTCCCAATTTGCAGGAGGTATGCTGGTCTTCAGATTTATTGGAAGTATGTTGGTTTCTCCTTGGTTGCAGAGATCGCGTTTTGCCAAGTTCGTCGTCTTGCATTATGTGTTTAGATTGGTTGGCCTCTCTTATGTGCCCTGAAGTACGTGCGAGACGCATCCTATGTTGCGGCAATGAGGTTGCCTGTGAGAAGCGTTGCCCTTTCTCCTTGATGCACAAGGGCGTTGGCATTATTTCGAAACGATGAGTGCAAGTTGGGCGGTGATTGTGAAGACTCGTCACTGGTGTTGTAGATCCTAATGTGTTGGATTGGAGCCTGTGGAGTTGCATAGGATTGCCAGATTAGGAGGGAGAATCTATACATGGGTTCGAGGTAATGGAGCTTTTCCTCACCCCGTTTACCTCGAGTTAGCCAGCTGAGTTAAAGATCATCGGGATGGCGAATCCTAAGTCGTTGCTATAGTTTTTGCGCATGTAGATCAGAGTGCGCAATGGAAGTCAAGTGGGCTTATAACCTTGTAGGCCCAGGATCGTAGCGTTGGTTGCTATGGGTGGATTCTCGAGGATTTGTATGGAGCATCGGAGGATTGCTTCCTTGGTGTGAGATTGTCTCTGGCTATGTGAGCCATGTTGGATGCCGTGCCATTGTTGGAGGCATTGTGGTTCGTGGCACTGACAGGATGGAGAATTGGGAAATATGTTGACTAGTGTGCCGCATGAGTACCATGTTCCTTTTTTGGAAGCTGTGTCCTCGGATGAGATCATGGTTCTCGAGGAGTGATCTCTGAGAGATTATGGGTCCCAATTGGCAGCTGGGAGCGACTGGTAAGGCTAGTTGAGTGGTCGACCATGGCAAGGTCTGTACAATCAAGAGGCCCAGTTGAGTCTGAGAGTTTCAGAATGATGTGGAGAGGACTCAGCTGTGATAAGAATCTACGATGGTTGGAGGTCCTTGTGCATTGGTCGCGGCATCATCGACCAAGATGCTATGGTGGCGGGCGGCACATGTGTGTTCTAAAGACGTGTGTCGAGGATTGTTCATGTGTTGTCCTGTGGCTCTGTGGCGAGCGGGGAGCCGAGGAATTGGCAGGCGTCCATTAGGAATAATTGAGATAAGATAGGATTTGATGAGACAGCACGATGGATGATGCCTGTGTATGGAGGTCCCTGAAGGGACGTTGACGTTGGATGGTGAACCTTGGTCATGTGACCAGCATGGGAGGATTTACCTATAAGCCTGAGTCGAGTGAGGTGAGGACCGAGGATTCTGGGATCTAGTCCTTTGGTTTCACCATGCACCCCTGAGAGGGTAGAGTTGGCATGAGGATAGTTCCGGATGCGGCATCCGAGTGAGGATCGGCTCGAGATGCGGTAATGGTCTGTTCGAGAGTCAGTGGATGTCCTGTCTAGGTTTGCAATGTGATCATTGGATCTGGTTATGGACCAGGAAGGAAGGAAGAAGTCAAGCGAGTGAAGGCTTCCTGTTGACGAGTGTCTGGTGACCGGTGTATGGTCTTTCACAAATAGAACATGCTAGTTGTAGCAATTCGAGAATGGCTAGAGCCGTGTGCAAGCGAGGCCTTTGGTTGCCGTTTCTGTGATATGCCTTTTTCCGAATGGGATCTGGGCTTTGTCGAAGTTTGAGTTATGATAGAGCTAGTCCAATGTTGTTATTGGCATTCGGCCTTCCAGGTGTGAGATGGTTCATGGTGCAGAGTCGATGGATTTGTCACAGTTAGATGGAATGACTATGTGAGCTGGCGAAGCTCAATAATGGTCGTCCCCTATGGAGGTCGTGAGATCTGTCAGCTGGTAGCGGAGTTGATGTGTGATTGGTCTGCCGAACATGGGATTTGATCGATGGATATTTCTTATAATGAGGTTTGCATTCCCTTGGTGAGCGAGATTGTGGCAGGAATGCCACGGTCGGAGTTTCATGGTGGCTGAGGCAATGCCAGACTTGTCCCCTTTTGTGTTATGCCTGCTCTGATGATCGATGTGTGTGGTGAGCGGTGCGAGGCATGTTGATCGTGATCAAGGTCTGGCGGTATCCCTCAGGAGAAGTGTCTCCGTGTGTATCGAGATTTCTGAGCTGGAGCTCTGAGAGCACTGCCAGCTAGGTGTGTTGTTCTTCCCCTATGCTTGGTGGTTGCCTCAATTTCGAGGATGAAATTTCTGTATGGAGGGCAGAATTGTAGCACCACAGAAAATTTTTCATTTTTTCGGATCAAGATATGTGGGTTCGAAGCATCGTTGTGAGTCCCGGAATATGTTTTGGGCTTTAAGCGTGTTTATGTCTGACAATCCTTCGAAACCCTGTGCATCGTGAACCGATGTGTTGTCGGGCACTGGGACACTACATGTGCGTTGTGCATTTTCGAGGATTGTTGGGAATATTTTTCCCTATTTTTGTATTTTTTGGATTGCGGAATTTCTGCGTGGGATTTTCTATTTAAACCCCCACCCTCTCTCTATCTCTCATTCTCTCTTTCTCTCTCTCTCTTCTCTTTCTCTTCCCCTCTCTTCCAGGCAGTTGACGGAGGTGATGAAGGGCAAGGAGAAGATGCTGCGAGGGCGAGGAGCGAGGAAGGGTCGAGGATCGACAAGCGGTGCCGCGGTGTTCAATGTTCGTGAGCTTGGGGCGCCGGTGGTGGTTCACGAGGCGTTTCACGAAGGAGCGGCATCCATGGCACGTCTAATCTTTGGTGGAGGTAGGCAGATGGATCATTAACCCCTGTACTTCCTTTCCCATGGTTTTGGTAGCCCGTGGTGAGCCGAGCGTGGGTTATTGCTCATCGGGGGTTTTGAATGCATTTTAGGGCGTGTGACGGATTCATAGGATCGAGAGAGGTTTTCCCACTTTCTTTTCCTCCATTTTGGGTTTTAGGACCCATAGAATGATCCTCGTTGTTTTCCCCCTCGATTGGGATCGAGTGGACATGGAAACTGAGCCTCGGGAGTGCGTTAGGACATGGTGGTCGCAGTATTCGGTTGACCGACCGACTATGGTCGGTTGACCGAACGGCCCTATTGTGAAGTAGGTGCACTGTGGACTTCGGTCAACCGACCCTTGGGCGCCGGTCGACGAACCACAGAAGGGGGAGTCGACGTAGCCTTGTGGTGCGTCGACGGAGCCCGCTGCGCTCGACCGCCCGGGGCTGGAGAAGTCGACGTAGCCCGTGCTACGTTGACGTCACCTAGTCGTATCGGCCGACCGAACAGATCGGTCCGGTCGACTGACCGCCACAGGGTGCTTTGGTCGACTGACCCAATTGGTAGTCGACCGAACTGCGCCCATCTCTCCCGTTTTCGCTCCGGTCGGTCCGATTGAGACCCAATGACCAACCTATGACCCTGTGAGTGTCCCGGACACCCCATGGGCACCGTGACCATGGTTTTGGGTGTCCAGAGGTGTCGTTTTACCTCGATTAGCTTGCCCGTGGGTTTTTAGGGGTCCGGGTGGCCCTTCTGTGTTCCGGACTTCCGTGTTACGCTTGATCGAGTCGCCGTATCTCGGCATGAGTGTGGAAGGTTATTCCCGCACATCGTGAGCTTCTCCGAAAAGTGATTTTCATGTGGGCCATGCGTATGGCCTGTGGACTGTGAGTCCAATTACCCAGCCTGGCACTGGAGGGTTTCTTAGGTTCCCTTTTGAAGGGATTAGGTCGGCGGTTATGTCCCGCCTTAAAAGCTATATCGTACCCTGGTTTCTGACATAGGGGTAAGCCAGATTGACGGCCTAGAGCTGTCCTATGCACCGGCCTTGAGCTGAGTCCTGTGACTCGAGGGCCATTGGGTTTAATAGGTTTAGAGGACTGTCTAGAGTCTGGTGGCATCGTGCCACCTATTTTTTGAGCTAGTTTATGACAGGACTCTTGCGTAGCCTGTCTGTATTCCGTAGGGTTCTTTCGAGAGTCGTTTGCTTAGTGAGCCCCCACTAGTCACAGCTTGCCTTTGCATGCGTGTGCATACCCACCAGGGAGTAGGTGGAGAGCTACGCCCGGAGAGATGGTTTGTAGGTTGGTCACCGTAGGGCCTCCCCTGTAGTGGCTCGAGTCCGGGCCGGGAGGAAAACCAGCTAGAGGGCCTGACACGTGCAGTCAGTCAGGGTGTGCATACATGGTTGGGGACTTCGGACACGTGCTGACGAGCATGACCCCGACTAGACCCTTGTTTCATGGTTACTAGTATGGTGTCTCAGTTCTCGCTGGACTGGAGGGAGACACCTGAGGCGTGGACTAAGACGTCAGTGGACACATCTGGCCTTGCTTCTAGTGGTAAGTACTCCTGTCATATGAGACAGGTTTTCCTGTGTTTTCTCTGTGGTTTCTTAGTGTCCATCTAACACCTAGGTCTAGGGTTTCTGGTAGCATTACCGAGGGTTTTCCCTAGACGGCACCGGGTTCACAACAGCATGGTCGTGACCGTGTTCCCATACCGCATGGTCTTGGGCCAAGCCTTACTCAGCGAGGACGGGCCTCCGCGACAGCGTTGTCATAGTGTTCCTCCTGACAGCGTAGACAAGGTTTTCTCGTTAGTCCGGTGGTCCGACGACTGTGAGATTGGGGTGTGTTTCCTAGTACAGTAGGAGTAGTTGTAGAGCTGAGGTTTTACTGGCCACCGTGTTTGCTGTTCCTGCTATTGTTGCTGCTTTCCGTCACCACCATTGTTTACGGTTGGGGTTCCGCGGTGTTGTGCCCCGGACTATTTTGATGAAGATCATGTGTGAAAAAGTCATGAGTTCAGATTATATGATTTGCATTGATATATGTTTGATGAATGTGGGCTTTGAATGGCACAATGAATGTTTGAGTTAAGTTCAGATTATTCTTGGTCAAAATGAATGTTTGATGAATTTGAGACATGTTAAAAAGGATATTGTAAATGCTATGTTGAATGTTAATTGAACTGTGTTGAATGCTAAATCATTGCACTGACCTTGTTGTGCGTTGCACAGACCTTGTTCTGCTTCGCACAGACTTTGTGCTTCCTTGCACGGACCTTGTCCGTTATTGCACAGACTTTGCTGCTTGATTGCACTGACTTAAGTTCAAGTTGCACCAACCCTAACAATGGGTTTTACACATCATTGCACCGACCTCATTCCATACTGCACTGACCTGCTCAAGCTTTGCACCGACTCAACCTCTTAAAATGCATGTTATGAATGGCTTATCTTTGAAAGGATGGACTAAGTGACTTTCTTAATGTGTATTGACTTGAGGATTCCATTTGCTATATCTTGAGCTTGAAATGAATGACCTGGATTTCATTTGCTAACCTGAAGTTTGAAATGAATGTCAATTGTATAAGTGCAGGTTCTTTGTGGAGTTTCTCCCAAGTCTTGAAAGTCATGGTAAGAACAAATGTTTAATTAAATTCCAAAATGGATGGAATGTTCTTGGCTCAAATCTTGTTTAATCCTTGGGAATCTCTTTTACGGGTGCATATTTGATTGATCTTCATGGTTGTTTGAAAACATATGGTGTTTCAATCGAATTTACTAAGTTTTCAAGCATGTCAGGTAAAGTGTCGACTCTAGAAGTTGACACTTTGTTTGCACTTCACAGTTGTGCGTTGATTTTGTTAACGCTGGCAGAAAGTGTTGACTCCTAGAGTTGACACTTTCACCAGGGTTCTGTTAGTTTTGTAAAGTCAGAAGCTTCTTGAAAAAGTGTCGACCTGGGAAGTCGACACTTACAGTTAGCATGCTATTTTGTTTTCGAAACAGAACGGGCTTGAAAAAGTGTCGACCTGGGAAGTTGACACTTTTCCGATGTGTGTCACTTTTTGTGTTCTGGCAGAACACTCGTGAAGCAAGAGTTGACTCTAAGAGTCGACACTTGTTCCGACCATCCCGATCGTGAATTCCGGATCTGGTTGCGAACCCATTTGGTTATGATCTGATTGCTTTGATTGTTTACCATATTGGCCTTACGGCATCCACCATCTATTGTGAATGGTATGAATTGGTTTTTGCAGGGGCTCTTTGGTCTTATTAGCTTAATTTCTCTTGAGTATATATGGCCGCATTTGTCCGATCGGAAGAATCAATTCTTGAGGGCTAAGTCTTTCTATCTTTGCAGGAAGGAGGAGAAGAAGGTGTGGCGTCCATTGAAGAAGGAGAACCCCATCCCAGGATCACGTTCCACGTCTCCGAGCTCAAGGTTGGAGGCGTGATGCAGCTGCTCTCCACCGTGGTTTGCTTGGGCGAGTTTCATCAAAGGGGCGGCTTCATCCCTCTTGGTTCTATCATTCCAAAGCACCCTTCATTAGTTTCTCTGAGTTTGTTTGAAGATTTAAGGGGAAGATCTATATTGTTTATCTCATTTTGAGCTTAGATTGTTAATCTCAGACTGGGCTTTGTATTTTCCTATACTTATTTGTCTTTGACGATTTTGGAGCTTGCTCCGTGTGTGTGCGGTTTCTCATCATCGTGCGAGAACCCACATGTGTGGGCCGTCGTGCCCGTGTGTGTGGTGGTTTGCTGCCGTCGTGCAACGTTTATAGGGGAATCCTCTCGGGTTGAGAGGGGTGGACGTAGGACGGCACTCGGGTGCGTTCGAACCACCTAAAAACTGCTTGTGCTGTGGGTTGCTTTGCATGTGATTGCTATTTTACTTTATCCGTTCGTGTTACGACTGTGAATCAGTGAGCTGTGAGTTTCATTATTTGTCCGAATCGTTATTTTTATCCGAGTGTTTATCATCTGTGCTGCGAAGTTGTGAGTGGAAGTTTGTTTTTAGTTTTAAATCTTCCATAAAGGCCTGCAATCAATTCACCCCCCTCTTAATTGCATTCCTAACCGGGCCAACAATTGGTATCAGAGCCTCGGCTCTGTTTTCAACTAGAAACCTAGTGATTTAGAGAGATCTGTTAGGAATGGTTAACAATCTTTACAAGGGGTTAATGCCCGAAGGGCATTCTATTCATAGGCCACCTTTCTTTGATGGTAGTAACTACCCCTATTGGAAGAATAGGGTGACTGTCTTTCTACCTGCTCAAAGTCATGAAATATGGACTGTCATTAGGATTGGTCCGTATGTTTTACACCCAGATGAAGGTATGTGGGACGATGACAATATTAAGAAGACAACTGTGAATTTTAATGCTTTAAATATTATTCAGTGTGCTATTCACCCGAATGAATATGCTCGTGTCTCTATGTGCAGCAGAGCGCAAGAAATGTTGGACAAGCTCAAGCTAATTTATGAAGGCACCACAGAAGTGAAGGAGACAAAAGCGAACATGTTGATCCGAGATTACGAGCTGTTTCATATGAAAGAGGAACAAAATATCTCTGAGATGTTCGCATGTCTCATGGAGATCACCAATGGGTTGAAATCACTCGGAAGAGAGTTTAAGGACACCGATTTGGTAAGGAAAGTGCTAAGGTCCCTATCACCAAGTTGGCATGCCAAGGCGACCGTGATCGAGGATTCTAAAGATTTGTCTACCCTAACCGTGGATGCGCTCATAAGGTCCTTGATGGCCTATGAGATTAATATAAAGAGGATGGAAGAGGACACAAGAAGAAAAAGCCAATCGCTTTGAAAGCATACTCGGAGTCCATCTCAAGCCAAGAGGATTCAATGGGAACCACAGACGATGACGAAATTGCCAGGTTGACAAGAAGAGTTAGACAATTTCTGTGCCAAAGGAGAAGATTTGGGGGAAAATTCAAGAAAGGAAAGAAGCATCCGAAGCAAAGGAACAAACCACTCAAAGTGGCTGAAGTTATGTGCTATGAAGAAGATGGGGCACATGAGAGGTGAATGCCCCGAATTGCAGAAAAAGAGAGGCAAGATAGTAAAGGGCAAGAAGCCGAAAGCAATGAAGGCTACATGGAGCGATGAGGACGAGGATGAGCCTACGTCCGATGAAGAAGAAGATATTGAAGAGCTGGTGAAGAACATGTGTCTCATGGCGAGGAGCGATCATGAATAGGTAATCTCTGACTCAAAGTTTATCACAAATGAACAATGGGAACTTGCATATGAGGAATTAGATGAAAAATACAAAAGAATGAAAAATGAGAATAGATCCTTGAAGAAGATCCATGAAATAATGAATTCATATAATTCATGTGAGAAATGTAGTTTGTTTGAAATGCAAGTTAAAAACTTCAAAAATGCCAATGACACTTTGGAATCAAAGTTGATGTTGTTTGAAGATGAAATTGCATGTTTAGAAGTAGAAAAGAAAAATGCTTTTAAAATCAAAGATGAAATCCAAGAAAAGCATGACCTATTGAAAAAGGAGCTGGAAGAATTGAATGGTAAATTAATTGAATGTGAGAAAATCAAAGAAGAATTGAACAGTAAAAATGGAAGTCTTATCATTGAAATTGAAAAGGTAAAAAATGCCAATGAAAAGACAATGAAAGGAAAGGAAAATTAAGTAGTGAAAAATTCAAATTTCATGCATGGCAACAAAAATGATTTTTATTATGCTATTAAGAGTTCACCATATCATGGACAGTGTTCACACACACAACAATCTATCAACTGTTAATTCTCGTTTCCCCTATACTTCTACACATGTAAATAACAGGAAAAATTTTGGTAGGAAGAGACCCACTTATTTTTATTATGGGAGAGTTGGGCATGACATGTACATATGCCAATTAATGAAATATGATGATGACATGTTTTTCATCTAGTATAGTTAGTCTTTTTGGAATGCTAACATCAAGGGACCTAAGCTTGCTTGGGTACCCAAATCAAAATGAGCATGATTGCTTATTGGTGCAGGTCTGCATGAAGGCGACAGAGAATAAATGGTACTTGGACAGCGGATGCTCCAGGCACATGACAGGAAATAAATAACTTTTTGCAGACCTTGCAGAGAAAAATGGTGGCATGGTAATTTTGGCGGACAGGACAGAGGTAGGATAATAGGAATTGGGAGAATTGGTAAGGATCTCAACCATTGCATTAAAGATATTCTACTTGTTAGAGGTCCTCACCATAACTTGTTAAGTATAAGTCAACTCTGTGACAAGGGTCACAAGGTTATATTTAAGTCTTCTCACTGCACAATTGTTGATGCTAACTCACACGAAATCAAATTCATAGGAGTGAGGAGTAACAACACATATCAGGTTGACTTTAATGAAATTGCATCTGAAAACTTGTGCTTAGTTGCTAACAAGAATGAAGATGTTTGGTTGTGGCATCGCCGTCTTAGGCATGCCACTTTTAATGTCATTAGGAAGTTGAATCGTCATGGCATAGTTAGAGGTCTTCCTAGTTTGAACTTTGAAACTTCAAAAGTTTGTGAAACATGTAATAAAGGAAAATAAACCACAACATCATTTAAATGCAAAAACATTGTTTCAACTGAAAAACCCCTTCAACTATTGCATCTGGATTTGTTTGGTCCCACCAGGACTCACAGTCTTGGAGGGAAGCTTTATGGATTTGTGATTGTCGACGATTTTTCACGATATGCATGGGTTTTGTTTCTAGCTAATAAGAGTGATGCATGCAATGAATTCATTAATTTCTGTGCTAGAGTTCAAAATGAAAAAGGTTATTCAATTAAGAAAATTCAAAGTGACCACGGAAAAGAATTTAAAAATCATGAGTTTGATGAATTTGGCAGGAAGCAGGGGTACGAATATCAATTCTCATCACCTAGGACCCCGCAACAGAATGGAGTGGTCGAAAGGAAGAACAGGACGCTCGTGGAGATGGCGCGAACCATGCTAGCTGAAAACGGTCTTCTACGGTATCTATGGGCGGAGGCAGAGAACACCACCTGCTACATTACAAATCGAGCAATGGTAAGACCAATCCGTAAGAAAACTCCTTACGAGCTGTACAAAGGTAAGAAACCCAACATATCACATTTTAAGCCATTTGGGTCTATTTGTTAGATTTTAAACAATGATAAAGACAATCTTAAAAAATTTGATACGAAGAGTGATAAAGGGATTTTCCTCAGGTATTCTCTGTCATCTAGAGCTTACCGTGTTTATAACACTAGAACACTTACTGTCGAGAAGAGTCCACATGTTGTTGTTGATGAGTACACTATGAGAAAATCAAATGATAATGATCATTTTCTGATTATAGGTGAGAGTGAAATTGAGAAAGGAGAATCAAGCAAACAAGGTGAGGTAGGAGATCAAGATCAAGAAAAGGAGAAAGAAAAAGAGCAAGAACAACAAGAGGAACATGTACATCCGCCTCTTCCACACCAATGGACCACGCACAAGGACCATCCGTTGGAGAATGTGATCGGTGGTGTGGATGATGGAGTGAGAATGCAGGCTTCATTGAGGGAAGTTGAAATTCATGATAACTTATCTTTACTTTCCAGTATTGAACCTAAATCTTTAGATGATGCTTTAAATGATAATTCTTGGGTTCTCGCCATGCAAGAAGAATTACACCAATTCTAAAGGAATCGGGTGTGGTTCCTTGTGCCCCGGCCTGATAACCATCCTATAATTGGAACTAAGTGGGTTTTTCGAAACAAACTTAGTGAAGATGGGGTGGTTGTAAGGAATAAGGCAAGGTTGGTAGCCAAGGGCTACTCCCAAGAATTTGGCATTGATTTTGATGAATCTTTTGCTCCTGTGGCTAGATTAGAAGCTGTACAATTTTTACTTGCTTATGCTTGTCACAGGAACATCAAGCTGTTTCAAATGGACGTGAAGAGTGTTGTGCCCCTTGTGCCTTGTTGATGATGTGATGTTTTAATGATAGCAACATGAATGAGTCACCACATTATCTTCAATATGTCTGACCTTTTCTGTGGGAGATTGCATAAGTGTGGCATGTCTGAATTGTGAAGAACGCATGTGTATGCTTGAGTCATGCTGTGATATATTGGCTTGTGCTTGATTTCTGTTCTTGATTTCTGTTCTGTGCATTGCTTCTCTGCTGATATGTTCATACATTGTCTTAGGCTAAGTCTATACAGACTTTAGCGTCTCATTTAGCATCTATGGCAAAGTCTACACATTGGCTAAGCGTGTACATCGCTTACATTTCTTGAGATCAAGTCCATACGTTGCATTGTTTCTTCAAGTCCATACAGTGGCAAAGTCTGGACATTATGCTTTGAAGATCATCAAGTCCATACATCGTGAAAGTCTATACACTCCTCTTGGCCTTAGCATCTATTTTGAAGTCCATACATTGGTCTTCAGTTCAAGTCTGTACAGCGTTACGTTCTCTTTGGAAAGTCTGTACAGCGTCAAGTCTGCACATTGGGCTTTCACGTGAAGTCTACACATCGGTCTCTACTTTGAAGTCTATACATTGGCTAAGGGTCTTCAAGTCCATACACAGTCGTCTGATGCATATTGATTAACAGGAAATCTGCTATGAGGTAGTACATTGTATGTCCATACTGTTTCTGTCATACTTCGTGTTATTCTTGTGTTTATGTCCATGTTATTTCTTTCTTACCTCATGTAGTTTTAGTTTTAGTACTGTTTGTGTTTTCAACACGCCGTGTCGTCCTTTCGTACCTCGTGTTACTTTAAGTTGTGTGTTGATTGACTTCGTGCTGATTCTTTCGAAGCAGATCGAATTGTTCTGATGAACTTCGAGTTGCTTCTGTATGAACCTCGTGTCGTTAGCACTTAGTTGCTCATCTCGAGTCAGTCCTCTATGTTTGCTCTTGTGTCTTCGTGTCAATTTCTGTAGTTCCTCGAGTTGTTCTTCTGCTTCCACCGTTTCATCACGTGTTGTTGAAGACATGTCTATCTCATGTCTTCTTGTCGTGTTTTCTAGACCTCGTGTCTTTGTCAATTTGTGACCTCATCTCGTGTCATCTTTTATGTCTGCTTGTTTAATTTCGTGTCACTCACTATTGTTCCTCGAGTCGTTCTTTTTCTTAGTGTCACTGCTTCATCACGTGTCCTGATAGCCATGTCACTCTTCTGTCGTCGTGATGTTTTTCTCTTTAGACTTCATGTCTTTCTCGCCTTGACCACACTCCGTGTCAATTCCTGTGTTTCGTCTTCGTGTTGTCTTCAACTCGTGATGGTTTCTGTTATTTGTCTTCGTGTCGTGGTCAGCCCGTGTCGCCTCGTCTTCGAGTCGTTCATTCGAGCTATTTTGTGCTCGAGTTATTTTTCTTATGTTTTCAAGTATTGTTTCACTTTGTGTCATCTTTTGTTGCCATTTGTTAGTTCGTGTTGTTTCGTTCTAACCTCGTCCAGGTCTCTTCTGATCGCGTGTCTTTCTATTGCTTCACTCTGTGTTATCTTCTTCTCACCTCATGTTGTTTTCATCTGACCTCGTGTCATTCTCCATTTATTTAGTATTGAAGTAATCTTGTGTATCTCGTGTCATTCTCAGTACAGTGCATCTTGTATTGCTTTCATATACCTCATGCAGTTTTAGTTATTGTGGCCCTGAGTGTTAATCGTGTTAATTCCTTGCAGGAGAAGAAGAAGGTGGTCCGAGGAAATATTCCCCAGTGACTGGGCAGCACGTGATCCGAGGCTGAAATGAAGCTGGCTGAGAGACTGCCACGTGGTCCGAATACTTAGGGCTGGAAATGTGGAGGTCACACGTCGGGGGTGATGATGATGCTGCTGCTATATATATGGGTCTTCATCCTCTGAAGAAATGATCAAAAAAAAGCCTTGAGAGTAGAAAGCCCTTCGATCCAGAAGAAAAGAAGAGAGTAGAGAAGAGAGTGAGAGTGAGAGCAGAAGAAGAAAAAAAAGAGAGAGATAGTGCCAGTGAGAAGAGAAGAAGAAGAAAAAGAAGAGTGGTAGAGTGAGAGAAGCTACAGAAGTAAAAAGAGAAAGAGAGAGAGCTCGCGAGTGAGAGAAGGAAGCAGAGAAGAAAAGGAAGAGAAAGAAGAAGAGAGAACGAGAGATGGGAAGCTTCATCTGAAGACTTGTTCCTACTGGACCGTGGATCAGATCCAGGCCAGTCAGCTCCATTCAGAGCCACATTTGTGTTTTCATCTTTTACAGCTTTCTGATTGTTGTGTTATTTTCGTTTATTATTTTTTCCTTTGTTTTTCTGATTATCTTTGGTCTTCCGATTGCCCTGTTGGGGATCGGGTTCCTTCTGTTGACTCAGGAGAAGGGAGATCTGATCTCCGGGGTTGCAAGTGATAGGTTGTCACTTGTGGGTTCCCTCTGGTTGGGAGGAAGAGGGGAGCGTGTTCCCCTGGTCAAGCTGTTTGGCAGCATTTGTTGCAGACTGAGTCTGCGGTTTCTAGCGTGAGCTAGTGGAATCCTCACTCCGGTTGGGAGTGAGCGGTGGATGTAGGTCTGGAGGACCGAACCACCTAAAAATCTATTGAGCAGTGGTTTGATTGCTTGAGTTGCTTCCGCTAGATGCTTGAATAGGCACGCTCCATCTGCTTATTATTTTGTTTAATCGAATTTGCTTAATTCCGGAACTTGCCTAGCATCTGAGTTTTTGAATTGGGCATTATTCGTAGTAGGATACATTCACCCCCCTCTGTATCCAGGCATAACACCCTAACAGTTGGTATCAGAGCGTGTGTCTGCATACAAGGTCCAACGACCTGCAGATTCGATCTCTGGTTTTCGGTGCTAATTTGTTTTTAGTGCATCAATATTCCTATTACATTAATCTGTTGTGCTGTCATGGCTCATCCTCCACTATTCAGTGGTTCAAATATTAAATTCTGGCTATATCGTATGCACAAGCATGTTAACTCTATTAATCCACAATTGTGGAAGGTTATCTCTCACAGTCTACATGAACTTCCTAAGGATAAGTCCAAGTGGACTCATGTTCACAAGTTGAAAAATGATGATAATGTGAGAGCTCTAAATTTAATGAAGGCTGCAATCGGTTCTGATGATTTTTCTTCCTTCTCAGATTGTAGCACTGCAAAGGAAATGTTTGATAGAGTGACTACAACACACGTGGAACAGGAAGAAGAATGTCTCATGGCAAGAAGGAGTGATCAATCAGATGAGTCCTCATCCCAGGTAATCTCTGAGACCGAGGATATTAGCCATGATGAGTTAGTTGCCATGCATGAGCATCTTCTAGATAAATATGAAAGAGACAAATCAGGAAAGAGAAAATTAAGAAAAGAGAAAAATGCTGAAATCACAAGTCTAAAGGCTGAAAATGAAAATCTAAAAACTGAATTGAAATTGAAAGAAGAATTTGAAAACAAGTTGATTGAAGAAAACTCTCATCTAAAAGATCAAAATAAAAGGCTAATGGTTCTTAATACTGTCTTTTCTGAAAAATGGTTGTCATTTGAAAAAGGAAAATCTGCTAATAAGGAAATTCAATTTGAGAATGAATTGAAACTGAAACAGGAACTAGAAATAGTTAAAAATTTGAATGATGTCATGCAGAGACAAATTATCACATGTGAGGAAGACATGACTAATTCAGAACTCAAAATTTGTTCTCTCCAATCTGAAATAAGTAAACTTGTTCGTTCCATGTCTAAATCTATCAAGGGAAAAGAGAAAATGAATGTTCCTTTGTGTGATAACGTCACTAAATCAAGTGGAGAGCAAGGATGCAAATCCCAAATAGAAAAATCTGTTAAGAAAAAGTTGTACACTACTCTTGCTCGCAGCTCTGACATTGCAAGCTGCTCTGGGCCTCCTAAAACATCTACATCATCTGTTTTCCAATTCAAGGCCCAGAAAAATGAAGAACAAATAAAAGTTGTGAACAAGGGTAAACAAATGAGCAAAAATGGTAATAAAAACAAGGATAAACATGTCCCTACTTGTGTCTTTAAATCTGCTACCCATACTGCATCTGATGACTCAATGCATACCACTCATAGCTCAATTAATTATCCGTATGCATCTGATAAGAGTGTTTCATGCCATTATTGTTGCAAGGTAGGCCATGTAATGGATGATTGCAGATTATTGACTGAAGATGGGCATGCAAGTGAAACATTGCATTCGAGAAATTCATTTGGTAGAAATCATGCTACTAGGAAGTCTGATACATATTGTCATTACTGTGGTAGGCATGATCATTTCCTGGATGCCTGTTTCATCATGAAACAAGATGATAAAATGCATGCTAGGTCTTCTGTTCATCATCACCCCAAAAGAAACATGTATGCTTCAAACCAACACATCATTTGTTATAACTGTAACAAACGTGGTCATAAAGCTGTTGAGTGTTGGTTTATGACTTCATGGGGATATAATGGTTCAAGAGGTAAGCACCTAAGGTGTTCTGAATGTGGCAAGTATGGGCATGCAGTCAAGGACTGCTGGTATGCTCAGGGAAAACATCTTAATTCCAAATTTAATAAATTCCCTGAAAATATAAACTTTCTTGGCAGAAATGAACCTATTTTTACAGAAAAGATTCTTGTATGTTTTGAATGTGAAAAACCTGGCCACCGAGCTTCTGAATGCTTATGGGCAGGCAATGCTAAATCAAAACCTCATGCAAGTAACAAAAATTTTCATAGAAATTCACATAGATGCCATGATGATAATAATGTCCACAAAAAGAATTCAAGGTTTGCTACATCATGTAGAGATTGTGGAAAATTTGGTCATCTCATGGATAACTGTTACCTGATGGATCATGATGATAATACTGCTAAGAAATTGTTTAGAACACCTGTTAGGGCTTATACAGGACCCAAGGCAGCTTGGGTTCCTGCAAGATCAAATTGATTGACTTGCTGCAGGTGTGCCTTGGAAGGAGAAATAAAAGGGGTTAACCAAGGCACTCAAAAAGAAAACCCCAGGACTCAATTCAGGTCAGTTCTGAAATCTGTTTTAAATTCATTATCTGAATTTGTGAGTATGAAAAAAATGTGAATTTCATGTTGATCTGCTTGTCTGAATTTTGATGATCTCTTCACTGAATTCAATTCTGAATATATTTGATGCTCTTCTCATGCTGTTGTTTGCACTAAATGAATAAGATGCTAGATGCACTGCATTTTGCACTAAGCTAAACGGTTCTTTAATGTATACAGTCAATGCATGTGTCAAATGTCTGCATACATCATTTGCATGACTGTCAATGAAGTTGTTCAATGCATATAGGACTGCGTTATGTTGCATAGCATTCAGTGTTGAGTCCTTGCATGCATGTAATTAATTGCATTGCACTTTACTGCATTGAAAATACCAAAAAGGGAGTTTGAATGCATATTGTGAGGGGGAGTCATTGCATTGCATATAGGTTGTCAAATGCATACATGGGTCAGAACTCATTGCATATCCTCTCTTACTGATTTTGTTGACAAACCTTAATCATATTCTGAAAACCTTGAGCTTCACAATCTCTCTTAACAATTGATATTTCTACTATCAATTTGGTATCATTTGGCTTCAGAATTCTATCTATCTTTCATGAAGATTTCAATGGGCTATCTCGATCATAAATCTGAAAACTCTTGAACTAGAAATCTTCTATTATACTTTTTTATGAATGACTGAAATAACTCATGTGGTTTAGGTTTAATGTATTCAATGAGTTTGACTTTAAAAACTCTTAAAAATATCTGAAGCATGTTTAATAAACCTTAACCATCTGTTTCATGCTATGTCTTGTAAAATCTTCTGAAATCTGCACTTTTGAATATATGACTTTAATTGGTTAAGTACATGAAACTATTATTGATTTGAAGCAAATGAATGTCTCTGAAATGTCTAAAGGGTTATTTCTGTCAGAGCAATGACATTGGTCACTGAGAAACACAAGTCCAAAGGACTGTGTCATGAGGTGCCTTAGTTAACTCTGATAAAATTCATTGAAAATCAGGCAGAGCAATGGCATGCACACTGAGAAATACAACTCACTCATTAAAAAAAATGATTTGTAGTGTGTCATGATGTGTAAATGCTAACTCTATTCATATATATAGCATGACAGTTAGTCACACTAAGTGCTTAGGGATATTGGCCTCTGATCAAGGTAGATCCTCTAGTTACAAGGTGTGAACTGAACTAGAGTGCTCGTAAAATTTGTAGCATGAAAAATTGTTGAACAAATTGAAATATCTGAATATTGATGCTAAAATCAAATTGCTACAACCCTAGACAAAATCATACGACTTCATAATTGCTTGATTTCAATACAGATGCATGTAATTGCGAAAGAAGTCAATAGATTTGATTGTGTAAGAGAAAGGGAGATTAATCAAGATAAATATAAGGGCTTGGTTCATCTTTATTAAAACATGGTTTTAGATATCAATACAGAATTTTATTGATAAACTCTGCATACATCATGTTTAAACCATGCTGTTCAAAAGGCTCATTCATAAGTCCCTATAATGGAAGACCTTAAAAAATTATGTTTTGGATTTATGAGATTGATATATCTTTGAAAATCTTTCAGCTCACTTTCCTTAGATCATTGACCTGAACTTCTCCTTGTCTGCCCCTGTGGTCTCCTTCTCATCTATCTCATAAGATTCCACTTATTGAGGGGGAGCTTCCATGTCATGCATCACTTGCATATCAAGTGGCATCTATTCAGGGGGAGCATTCCTTGTCATACTGAATCATGTTCATATCATTTGTGACCTTGCATTCAAATCCCTCATGATCAGATTTATGCATGATCAACAAAAACTGTATAGTCAACTCCTTTCTTATCAGTTGACTGATTCCATCTGCATTTTTCTGACCATACAAATGTGAGGTGTCACTCCCATTATTACCTTGTTCACTTGCAGCCTTCTGAATCTCAGAATCTTTATGATGGTGGATTTCAGATTGATTCCTGAGATGTATTTCTCTCTACACTGTTGGAATCTTCCATCTTGTTCCTCAATAACTTCTGATTCTGTGGTATCTTCACCAGAATTCAGATTCTCTGTAATGGCTGATTTCAGATTGATTTATTGGATAACTAGAGTCCATTCCTGTGCCTCAGGGGGAGTTATGGTTTATTTTCATCTAAAGGGAGAGTAGTCAATCATGCAAGTTGATATGGGGAGGACTGTTTCATGGTCATAAGGGAGATCTTCATTTTAAAGAACCTTGATTCATTCTCTGCATTATTGTGCTGCATTTGACTATCAAACCATTTCCCTTCTTTTTGATTATGTCAAAGGGGGAGAATAGTTTGATGAGTCAGTGTGACTCATTATGTTGCCATCATCAAAAAGGGGGAGATTGTTGTGCCCCTTGTGCCTTGTTGATGATGTGATGTTTTAATGATAGCAACATGAATGAGTCACCACATTATCTTGAATATGTCTGACCTTTTCTGTGGGAGATTGCATAAGTGTGCCATGTCTGAATTGTGAAGAACACATGTGTATGCTTGAGTCATGCTGTGATATATTGGCTTGTGCTTGATTTCTATTCTTGATTTCTGTTCTATGCATTGCTTCTCTGCTGATATGTTCATACATTGTCTTAGGCTAAGTCTATACAGACTTTAGCGTCTCATTTAGCATCTAAGGCAAAGTCTACACATTGGCTAAGCGTGTACATCGCTTACATTTCTTGAGATCAAGTCCATACGTTGCACTGTTTCTTCAAGTCCATACAGTGGCAAAGTCTGGACATTGTGCTTTGAAGATCATCAAGTCCATACATCGTGAAAGTCTATACACTCCTCTTGGCCTTAGCATCTGTTTTGAAGTCCATACATTGGTCTTCAGTTCAAGTCTGTAGAGCGTTACGTTCTCTTTGGAAAGTCTGTACAGCGTCAAGTCTGCACATTGGGCTTTCACGTGAAGTCTACACATCGGTCTCTACTTTGAAGTCTATACATTGGCTAAGGGTCTTCAAGTCCATACACAATCGTCTGATGCATATTGATTAACAGGAAATCTGCTATGAGGTAGTACATTGTATGTCCGTACTGTTTCTGTCATACTTCGTGTTATTCTTGTGTTTATGTCCGTGTTATTTCTTTCTTATCTCGTGTCGTTTTAGTTTTAGTACTGTTTGTGTTTTCAACACGCCATGTCGTCCTTTCGTCCCTCGTGTTACTTTAAGTTGTGTGCTGATTGACTTCGTGCTGATTCTTCTGAAGCAGATCGAATTGTTCTGATGAACTTCGAGTTGCTTCTGTATGAACCTCGTGTCATTAGCACTTAGTTGCTCATCTCGAGTCAGTCCTCTATGTTTGCTCTAGTGTCTTCGTGTCAATTTCTGTAGTTCCTCGAGTTGTTCTTCTGCTTCCACCGTTTCATCACGTGTTGTTGAAGACGTGTCTATCTCATGTCTTCGTGTCGTGTTTTCTAGACCTCGTGTCTTTGTCAATTTGTGACCTCATCTCGTGTCATCTTTTATGTCTGCTTGTTTTATTTCGTGTCACTCACTGTTGTTCCTCGAGTCGTTCTTTTTCTTAGTGTCACTGCTTCATCACGTGTCGTGATAGCCATGTCACTCTTCTATCTTCGTGATGTTTTTCTCTTTAGACTTCGTGTCTTTCTCGCCTTGACCACACTCCGTGTCAATTCCTGTGTTTCGTCTTCGTGTTGTCTTCAACTCGTGACGGTTTCTGTTATTTGTCTTCGTGTCGTGGTCAGCCCGTGTCGCCTCGTCTTCGTGTCATTCATTCGAGCTATTTTGTGCTCGAGTTGTTTTTCTTATGTTTTCAAGTATTGTTTCACTTCGTGTCATCTTTTGTTGCCGTTTGTTAGTTCATGTTGTTTCGTTCTAACCTCGTCCAGGTCTCTTCTGATCGCGTGTCTTTCTATTGCTTCACTCTGTGTTATCTTCTTCTCACCTGATGCTGTTTTCATCTGACCTCGTGTCATTCTCCATTTATTTAGTACTGAAGTAATCTTGTGTATCTCGTGTCATTCTCAGTACAGTGCATCTTGTATTGCTTTCATATACCTCATGCAGTTTTAGTTATTGTGGCCCTGAGTGTTAATCGTGTTAATTCCTTGCAGGAGAAGAAGAAGGTGGTCCGAGGAAATATTCCCCAGTGACTGGGCAGCACGTGATCCGAGGCTGAAATGAAGCTGGCTGAGAGACTGCCACGTGGTCCGAATACTTAGGGCTGGAAATGTGGAGGTCACACGTCGGGGGTGATGATGATGCTGCTGCTATATATATGGGTCTTCATCCTCTGAAGAAATGATCAAAAAAAAGCCTTGAGAGTAGAAAGCCCTTCGATCCAGAAGAAAAGAAGAGAGTAGAGAAGAGAGTGAGAGTGAGAGCAGAAGAAGAAAAAAAAGAGAGAGATAGTGCCAGTGAGAAGAGAAGAAGAAGAAAAAGAAGAGTGGTAGAGTGAGAGAAGCTGCAGAAGTAAAAAGAGAAAGAGAGAGAGCTCGCGAGTGAGAGAAGGAAGTAGAGAAGAAAAGGAAGAGAAAGAAGAAGAGAGAACGAGAGATGGGAAGCTTCATCTGAAGACTTGTTCCTACTGGAACGTGGATCAGATCCAGGCCAGTCAGCTCCATTCAGAGCCACATTTGTGTTTTCATCTTTTACAGCTTTCTGATTGCTGTGTTATTTTCGTTTATTATTTTTTCCTTTGTTTTTCTGATTATCTTTGGTCTTCCGATTGCCCTGTTGGGGATCGGGTTCCTCCTGTTGACTCAGGAGAAGGGAGATCTGATCTCCGGGTTGCAAGTGATAGGTTGTCACTTGTGGGTTCCCTCTGGTTGGGAGGAAGAGGGGAGCGTGTTCCCCTGGTCAAGCTGTTTGGCAGCATTTGTTGCAGACTGAGTCTGCGGTTTCTAGCGTGAGCTAGTGGAATCCTCACTCCGGTTGGGAGTGAGGGGTGGATGTAGGTCTGGAGGACCGAACCACCTAAAAATATATTGAGCAGTGGTTTGATTACTTGAGTTGCTTCCGCTAGATGCTTGAATAGGCACGCTCCATCTGCTTGTTATTTTGTTTAATCGAATTTGCTTAATTCCGGAACTTGCCTAGCATCTGAGTTTTTGAATTGGGCATTATTCGTAGTAGGATACATTCACCCCCCTCTGTATCCAGGCATTGCACCCTAACAAAGAGTGCCTTCCTCAACGGAGTAATCAAGGAAGAAGTATACATGGAACAACCGCCAGGCTTTGAAGATGAATGATTTCTGGACCACGTCTACAAATTGGACAAGGAACTGTATAGATTAAAACAGGCTCCCCGGGCATGGTATGATCGCCTAAGTTCATTTCTTATTGATAATGGCTTCAAACGAGGTAACATAGATCAGATGTTGTTTACAAAGACTTGTGATGAACATGCTTTCATTGTTCAAGTTTATGTATATGACATAATATTTGAAGCCTCAGAATTGAAAATGAATGATGAATTTGCTCAATTCATGTAGGGAGAGTTCGAGATGAGCTTGATGGGCGAGCTGAACTTCTTCTTGGGACTTCAAATAAAATAATTGGAAGATGGCATCTTCATCAACCAGAAGAAGTACACATAAGAATCATGAAGAAATTTCAACTGGAAACTGCCAAACTATTTGCTACACCCATGTCCACCTCACTAAAATTGGAAGAAGAGAAAGGTAATAAAATTGATCAAACACTTTTTAGGGGTATGATAGGTTCATTGTTATATCTGACTGCTAGTAGGCCTTACATACATTTTAGTGTCTGTCTCTGTGCAAGATATCAATCTTGTCCCAGGGAATCTCATTTGTCAGCCGTGAAAAGAATCTTCAGGTATTCAAATGGAACACTTGACCTTGGTTTATGGTATCCTAAGAATATTTTTTTTGACTTACATGCTTTCACTGACTCTGATTATGATGGATGTAAAATGGATTGTAAAAGCACAAGCGGCCACTGTCAATTTTAAGGGGACTGCATGATTTCATGCGCCTCAAAGAAACAACATTATGTGGCCTTATCAACTGCCGAGGCCAAGTACGTGGCTACAGGCAGTTGAGCGGTTCAAGTTCTATAGATCCAACATCAATTGCTTGATTTTGGTTTTTGTTTGAAAAACACTCCCATCATGTGTGATAACACGTCTGCAATAAATCTGTCCAAAAATCCTGTCCAACATTATCGCACTAAACACATTGAGGTTAGACATCACTTTATAAGAGATCATATAAATAAAGGTGATTTTGAGCTAGTTTTTGTTGACACAAAACGCCAACTTGCAGATATTTTTACAAAACCTCTAAACTCTGATCAATTTTGTTTTCTTAGAAGAGAATTTGGAGTGTGCGGGTTATATAGTTAAATATTTTTGAGTTGCTTTGTACATACTCATCTTACACTTTCTCATAATGAATTTGTTCATACTCCTTTATCTTTTACACATAAGAAGTTTTTCCATGGCGTTTGCATTTCAAACCTTACTTTTTGTGCATATGACACTGAATAACAATTGCTTTCCATACATGCTTTTACCTTTTTGCATCCGCATGTACATAAGTGCATATACTTCATACTTGTGTGCATGAATGCCATGATTCACCGGTATATAAAATGACGTCAGTGGAAAGGTGGATTGCATCCACCTAGAAGCTTTAATTATGCCTGAGTATAGCCTTCGGACGTACCTTCTTCGCCACGTACCGGTAATGAACTTGCTTGAAAATACCATTTTGACAATTACTTGAGTGTATATAGAATACACACCTTTCAGTTTTGATATCTCCTATGACCTTACTCCCTTGCTAAATAAAATTACTTTGTCATAGACATGTTGTTACATGGCACAAATTAAGGGGGAGGTTTTTGTTATAACAGTGCATACACTTAGGGGGAGACATCACATTGAGTAGGCTAATTCATCGTTTACATTCTATGCAATCTCTCACACCACTTGCACTGTTGAGTTAAATGATTCTAATTCATAACGATTTCACTTATTCCACTCAACACATTTTAGGGCTCTTGATCGCCTACATAGAAATCACGTGACTCATGAGGAAAAAGCTGTCAGCCCCACCAAAAATGTGAATAAGTGTGATTTGACATCGAGTAAATCGGGAACCCCCCCTGAAATAAAGGAGGAACCTCGCATTGAAAAGTGTCTTATCCATAATATCATAAGTGACGATACTGAGTAATTGGGAAATGCCCTTGAAACAAAGGGCATGACTCGTGTCAAAAGGTTAGTCATCTTGTTATTTAAAAATGAAAATAATTTTGGGGTTGTGCGAAGCTACCAAAAGTCGAGCACGGTGTATAGAAGTGTAGGGAAAAAAAGTTCCTACTTGTGTTCTTTAGAAAATCTAAAAATCTATACTGTCTGGATTTCATTGCTCATCATTCATATATACATCTAGAGAGTGATTGTGCGAATGTACAACTTGAATCAGTCATATTTCATGAGTCTTACAGTACCACTTCTTGTAAGCACTACCCTTTTACTATTACTCCTGAAACTCATGTTCTCGATCTATAGCATATTTCTTAACATGTTCATATAGAACATGCTTGCTATTATATAGAATAATGAATGCATATGTGCTTGAATGCTCGTTCCTTGCTTTACATGTGCATCTCATTGAGTTAATTATGCATATCCAGTTTTGCTTCCCTACTTTTCATGATCCCCTATTTGACTCTGACAAAATGGGGGAGAAATAAATTTAGTTTTAGCTTTGCATGATGTTTGAGATGCTTCTGCTATTTTGATAGCTGAACAGTTGAATGGAATTCATGAGAGCTGAAAGTTAGAAAATACTTGTTTTGACACAAAAAGAGTTTTATCTTTCATGCAAGTCTTTGTGATTTTTCAATGAGTTTTATCTTCATAAAAAAGGGGGAGATTGTTGTGCCCCAGACTATTTTGACGAAGATCATGTGTGAAAAAGTCATGAGTTCAGATTATATGATTTGCATTGATATATGTTTGATGAATGTGGGCTTTGAATGGCACAATGAATGTTTGAGTTAAGTTCAGATTATTCTTGGTTAAAATGAATGTTTGATGAATTTGAGACATGTTAAAAAGGATATTGTAAATGTTGTGTTGAATGTTAATTGAACTATGTTGATTGCTAAATCATTGCACTGACCTTGTGCATTGCACAGACGTTGTTCTACTTCGCACAGACTTTTTGCTTCCTTGCACGAACCTTGTCCGTTATTGCACAGACTTTGCTGCTTGATTGCACTGACTTAAGTTCAAGTTGCACTGACCCTAACAATGGGTTTTACACATCATTGCACCGACCTCATTCCATACTGCACTGACTTGCTCAAGCTTTGCACCAACTCAACCTCTTAAAATGTAGGTTATGAATGGCTTATCTTTGAAAGGATGGACTAAGTTACTTTCTTAATGTGTATTGACTTGAGGATTTCACTTGCTATATCTTGAGCTTGAAATGAATGACCTGGATTTCATTTGCTAACCTGAAGTTTGAAATGAATGTCAATTGTATAAGTGCAGGTTCTTTGTGGAGTTTTCTCCCAAATCTTGAAAGTCATGGTAAGAACAAATGTTTAATTAAATTCCAAAATGGATGGAATGTTCTTGGCTCAAATCTTGTTTAATCCTTGGGAATCTCTTTTACGGGTGCATATTTGATTGATCTTCATGGTTATTTTGAAAACATATGGTGTTTCAATCGAATTTACTAAGTTTTCTGCAAGCGTTAACAAAATCATTGCACAACAGCGAAGTGCAAACAAAGTGTCGACTTCTAGAGTCGACACTTTACCTGACATGCGACACATTCATCAGGGTTCTGTTAGTTTTGTGAAGTCAGAAGCTTCTTGAAAAAGTGTCGACTTGGGAAGTCGACACTTACAGTTAGCATGCTATTTTGTTTTCGAAACAGAACGGGCTTGAAAAAGTGTCGACCTGGGAAGTCGACACCTTTCCCATGTGTGTCGATTTTTATGTTCTGGCAAAACACTCGTGAAGTAAGAGTCGACACTTGTTTCGACCGTCCCGATCGTGAATTCCAGATCTGGTTTCGAACCCATTTAGTTAAGATCTGATTGCTTTGGTTGTTTACCATATTGGCCTTAGGGCATCCACCATCTATTGTGAATGGTATGAATTGGTTTTTGCAGGGGTCTTTGGTCTTATTAGCTTAATGTCTCTTGAGTATATATGGCTGCATTTATCCGATCGGGAGAATCAATTCTTGTGGGCTAAGTATTTCTATCTTTGCAGGAAGGAGGAGAAGAAGGTGTGGCATCCGTTGAAGAAGGAGAACCCCGTCCCAGGATCGTGTTTCACATCTCCAAGCACAATGTTGGAGGTGTGCTGTAGCTTCTCTCCACCGTGGTTTGCTTGGGCAAGTTTCATCAAAGGGGTGGCTTCATCCCTCTTGGTTCTATCATTCCAAAGCACCCTTCATTAGTTTCTCCGAGTTTGTTTGAAGATTTAAGGGGTAGATCTATATTGTTTATATCATTTTAAGCATATATTGTTAATCTCGGACTGGGCTTTATATTTTCCTATACTTATTTATCTTTGATGATTTTGGAGCTTGCTCCGTGTATGTGTGGTTTCTCGTCATCGTGCGAGAACCCACGTGTGTGGGCCGTCGCGCCCGTGTGTGTGGTGGTTTGCTACCGTCGTGCAGCGTTTATAGTGGAATCCTCTAGGGTTAAGAGGGGTGGACATAGGACGACACTCGGGTGCGTCCGAACCACCTAAAAATTGCTTCTGCTGTGGGTTATTTTGTGTGTGATTGCAATTTTACTTTATCCGTTCGTGTTACGAGTGTGAATCGGTGAGCTGTGAGTTTCATTATTTGTCTGAATCGTTACTTTTATCCGAGTGTTTATCATCTGCGCTGGGAAGTTGTGAGTGGTTGTTTCTTTTTAATTTTAAATCTGCCATAAAGGCCTGCAATCAATTCACCCCCCTTTTAATTGCATTCCTAACCGGGCCAACACGCGGGACCCCTACTGAGCCAGTCACACAAGGCTCACCCCTTGCTTTTCAAGTGTGGCGGTTCCTCCTCGAGATTTGGAGGTGGAGCACGGAGGTTCATTGTTGCCAGCTCGCTGGGCTGAGTGTTCACTCGACACTGGGTGCGTTTAATTTCTGTAGACTGTACTTTTCAGACTGGAATCTAATGTTAGTTATTGAATTGTTGTTCTTGCTTTATTTCTTATTCCTGTATACTTCTACTCACACACATCCTTTAGCCCTTCTGAGCCCTCCGGCTCGTTGGCGGCAGACCAGGATTCGAATGGTATCGGGTCCTTCCCGGTATCCGGATCTTGGGTCGTTACATTGACCATCTATGGCTTCTCTCTTGGTCTTTAATCACTCTTGGAATCACCACTTGATTACTCCAACTCCGAGTCACTAGAACTTTCTGAAAAGATTAGAAAAGTAGGGAATGAGCGCACTCGTCGAGTAGGTATCTTCGTATCAATATGATGGCAATGTTAAGGTAATTAACCTTTTAGCTCTATAGAAAGGGCAATAATGAAAGTGCGATAAAATATCGAATAAACCAAAGTAACATTAATAGCAAGATAATATGTATAGATGTGAGAGTTCAAGTAAATATGAGAGCATGACCAAGCAAGATTATAGTATGGCCCTTCAATAACGAGAATGTACTATCATGTAATGAGAATGTACTTTTCATAACCTTCAAAAGGCTATGCACTAGAAAGTCATATAACAAGCAAGTATAATTTCATGAGATTTTCTCGTGGATTTCACCCGGTTATAAAAAAAAGTACTCCTTGTGTAATGCGACATCAGTAATCATCATACCCCATGGTTAATAGTATGTTTCTGGCCATCTGCCGAAGGGACTAGACTGGAGCCCTTGGACATCGTCCGTGCCTGCCCTTGCATCTTCAAGTTATAAATCAAGCTACTTCCATGAGAAATAATAATAAAGTAGGCCAATAATATCAAGTTCAAAAAATAGTTTCATGGTGAATGTAACCAAGGTAAGAACGTACCAAATTGAAAATGAGAGATCAAGAATGATTTAATAGGATATTATGCCACGGAGGAATTTTGGCAGTATAACAACATATTAATCAATTTCCATAATTCATTAATGACTTAATGATTAAAGTTTTGGTTTCCAGATAATCAGACAATCACCTGAGAACAGAGTAAGATCAAACCTTGGGTCCAACCTTGGGTTGGACAGCAAGATGACAGAACGTGGTTCATTGAGGACCGCTATCTTGAGGTAGCAGTCGCATGGGGTCTGCTATCTGGCAGTGCACAGAAGGTGAGTCGACGCAAGAAGAAAACTGGGTCGACGTAATGAACATGTTGGAAGAACGCAGTTTAGAGACAGCCGCTACCTTGAGGTAGCAGTCATGTCAAGGCCGCGATCAGGAGTGGAATCAACGCAGAAGAAGGCACAGGTCGACTTAGCCAAAAGTCTGCTGACTGAACAATGTAGCGGTCACGGGCCAGCCTCTATCTGCAAGTAGTAGTCTCCTCCTGGCCGCGATCAAGATAGTTCACAGAAAATGAAGAAAACACGAAGTGCTCTCTAGAGCTTGGGTTTTGATGGTACAACCAGCTCGGCGTCCTAGTGGGAATCGCAGGCTCGCGGAGTCTTACAGAGCCCTTGAGACAAGATTACCTTGTCCGATAGAAGGAATATCTAACGGAGATGCTCTCAAGTCCAAGAAAAGTTTCCTATCAAGTGCAGTGACTAATAGCAAATGTACCGGAGTACGCGCTATGTGCAAAGTAATAAGAAAATAGAAATAAGATAAGAAGGGAGGCGTAAAAACATTTTCTCCATGTAATCAAGGTGAAAATTCATTTATGTACAAATTATATAAGATTTGGCATGAAATTAACATATAGTGAAACTAAGCTTTAAAACATGCTAACACTAACTATGGAGTCATGACATGATCAGGAACATAAATAAATGAAATAAAGCATGCATAATAGCATAAACATCTTGTGGAAATAGACATGGTTGATCTAGTTATAGGAACCAGATAGCGGTTCGTCGAGGACCGCTACTTTAATGTAGCAGTCTCTGTAGGATCACCTTCTATCTGTTTCCAGATAGAAGCAAAATGACATCTTACAAGGCCAATTCCTATCGCTAATAGAGATGAAAACTACGTAGAATTGGAAGGAAAATCGTGTTAACATGTAAATAATGGATAAAAAGAACAAGTGATCAAAGGAAGTTGCCACCTTTTAGTTAAAATTATATGGACTTCATGTAGAGAAATCCTAATTGCGTAGTCATGGGAAAATATGAAATTCATCATGTAGAAAGCATGAAATCTGGAGGGAACAGAGGGCTTTCTTAATCCTAACTTGCTGTTTAAGCCAATCATGAGATAACCTACCTCTGGGTTCGCTCCTAGATTTTGAATTTGTCGCCGGAAGAACACTCTGTGCGTCCTGCGTAGAAACAGTAACTCTCGATCGTCCTAGCTACTTGACTTCTTGATCTCCTAACATAAAATTTGGCAGAAGGTTAGAAGACACTAAGTGGAATAATTTACTCTAATGGAAGAACTTGAAATAATGATACTATACCTTTGAATCACGTGATCCAAAATTAGGGTTCGCGCAGGATGAGTCTTGGATTTATTTATAGGGATTACCCTAGGGCTGGGGTTTTAGGTCAAATTTGGAGTCCTATGGGGTGTCAATTCGATCCCCAAAGAGTCCTAGGCGAGTTCCCATGCCAGATCACATCGATCCTTGGCGATTGGGAGGATAAAAATTCAGACTTTCCATGGTTTATCAGTTTCCATTTATGGAACTAGGTAGCGGTCATGCCGGGACCACTATCACCAGGTCACGGTCGCGCGACAGACCGCGACTTGCCTGGCCTGTGGAAATTTGAATTTAATTCAAACTCCTTCCTAATTATGCCCTAATTTTCTCTATTTATCTATTTTAATTAGGGAAAAGTACCCTATTATGTTTCTAGGGTTGGGCTTGGGCCAAAAGACTTAGGTTTCTTGTTTTAAGGCCCATTTCAAGTGAACTTATTTATCTAGTTAATAGTTGGGCTTTTAAATCAATGGCTTTGAATGGTTAAGCCCACTTAAGCCTTATTAAATGCTTAAATAAATTCCTTTAAACTTCTAATAATTCTAGAAAATTATCAGGGGTGCTACAATTTTGTCCCATCAACCATGCCCGGTGAGTCTTCAATCAACATTCAGACTTTAAAAGACCAACCTATCCAAAACACAATAGGAAGCCTTCATGACCCCCTAGGACCAGATCCTTCCATAAAGATGTGTATAATGAAGACCTCATTGCATTAGTTTCCCAAATTGAAGCCGAAAACATTGAAGAACCCTTGCGGGATGAAAATTGGATTAATGCAATGCATGAGGAACTCAGTCAATTTGAGAGGAACAAAGTATGGAATCTTGTTCCCAGACCCACAGACCAACCTGTCATTGGGACTTGATGGGTCTTTAGGAACAAGCTGAATGAGGATGGGGTAATAACCAGAAATAAAGCAAGGCTGGTAGCTAAGGGATACAATCAGGAGATTGGGATTGACTTTGAAGAATCATATGTTTCCATAGCAAGAATAGAAGCCATCAAAATTTTATTAGCATTTGCATGCTCATTAGGTAGAAAACTTCAACAAATGGATGTCAAAAGTACTTCTTTGAATGGCTTGATAAAAGAGGAGGTGTTTGTAGAACAACCTCATGGGTTTGAACGTGATGAGTTGCCTAACCATGTATATAAGTTAAATCAACCACTGTATGGACTAAAGCAGGCCCCTCGAGCCTAGTATGACAGAGTCAGTGCACATCTAACCAGCAGGGGCTACAACAAGGGTAAAGTTGACCAAACCCTATTTAGAAAAGTTTTGAATGGCCATATCATTATAGTGTAGATATATGTGGATGATATAGTGTTTGGTTCAATTGATTCAAATTTTTGTAGGCAATTTGCTGAACTTATGACAAAGGAATTTGAAATGAGCCTCATGGGTGAACTTCAATTCTTTCTTGGAATGTAGATCACACAGACAAGGGATGGATTCTTCATAAACCAATCCAAGTATACATTGGAGATTCTAAAGAAATTTGGGATGGAGGATGTCAAACACATTTTCACACCCATGGGTACAAATGCATCTCTAGATGCAGATAAGAATTGTAAATTTGTAGATTCTAAGACATACTGAGGTATGATCGGGTCTCTTTTATATCTCACTGCTTCTACTCCAGATATTCAATTTAGTGTGTGCTTGTGTGCAAGATTTAAAGCGAATCCTAAAGAATCTCAATTGATTGCTGTGAAATTGATTTTAAGATATATTGCTAGCACACATGATTTAGGGCTGCAGTATCCTGCATCATGCACTCGAGTTAATATCTTATACTGATGCTGATTATGCTGGTTGCAAACTTGATAGAAAAAACACTAGTGGCTACTGCCAATTTTTGGGTGGGTGTTTGGTTTCTTTGACTTCTAAGAAGCAACACTTGGTTGCACTCTCCACTATAGAGGCAGAATACGTTGTTGTAGGGAGTTGTGAGACCCAGGTGCTATGGATAAAGCACCAACTCTAGGACTATGGTGTAGATCTTGGATGTACACCCATCATGTGTGATAACACTTAATTTAACAAAGAACCCCATCCAACATTCCCGAACTAAACACATTGAAATAAGCCATCACTTCATTTAGGATGAGGTAAGCAAGAAAAACTTTGAACTTCACTTTCTTGAATCTAAGAGGCAAATTATCGACATCTTCACAAAACCTCTGAACAGTGAAAGTTTTTCTACTCTAAGGAGAGAGTTGGGCTTGTGTAAACCCCGCACCTATTAATTCTTTATGGTTTAGGTCAACTAAGTCTGAGAGACCATTAGATGTTTTTGTCAAGGGGAGTCCAGTGTGCATATCTGGTTTGTTTCATGAGTCGCGGGCTATTTGTGTGTGAATGACCCACTAGTATATAAAATGGTGATGTGTGGAAGGACAGACAAAGTCTGTCTTAAGACACACATTATGCGTGAGAAGATACTCCGCCATGTACGAAGGGTCCTCACATACATTATTCTAGAGTCCATGGGTTGAGGGGGAATCAGTAGCAATTCCTTGAGATAGGTACCTTGTTACTATGCTACACGTGCAGTCTTGTTGGTCGTAGGTCTCCTGCGTCGACCCACAGGTTCATTGAGTCAACCTGCTCCTACTTCTCTATGTTCTTTCATCTTGCCTTCTAAACCCTTCAACGGATTGCTCAACAATGTGCTTCATGCTCTCACAAATTACTCTGATTAATGTGGAGATTCACGTCTTATATCTGATCAATGACTGACATTCCTGAAAACAATGACCTTCCAACTTCTGGGATCATGGTTGTTTCAATAAATTGGAGGTTTAAGGCTAATAACTTTGTAAGGTCTGAAGATGGCAAGCTAAAGGAAGGCCTCTCCAGGGTTACTCTTATTGAGGCATTGTGTATGCTAAAATCTAGTACTCCTTCACCTCAGTTATGAGAGTTCAGTAATGGTTTGGTTTATTAACTTCATATTGAGTATTGTTTCCGAACAATCATGGTATCGCAGTCTCTCTGAAGCACTTGATGCAGAGCAATGGCAATGGCCTACTGAGTAACCGGGCACACTTCACCTGAGACGTGAGGTTGTTCTCCTAAAAACGTAGTGTTGTAACTAACTCTGCTCTGATTTCATTTATTAAAAAAAATGTTACAAATATACACAGAGCAATGGCTTCAGTCTGTTAAGAAACTGTGCCCCTTCGCCAATGAAGTGATGAGGGCCAAGGCATGAGGTGGCAAGCTATCTTTGGTCAAAATGAGGCAGAATAGTTAAATGCACTGAGTAACTAGGGAAGATTGCATCTAACAAATGTGCTTCTTCACGTGAAAAGGTGCCAGTTCAACCTGACTATCAGCCTATATAAGATAGTTAATTTGTGCCTTCCACTGAAAACTAGATGTGCTTAATTGAGCAGACTTTCACTACTTTGAATTGTTTGGCCTCAATGTAGATGGCAGTTTATCCTAAAAAGTCACTGGGCTTGCATAAGAAAGGCATCAAGTTGAGTGATACGATCTTTTTAGTGTGCCTTAGTGCCTCAGTTCTAGTAAGTATGTGAGCAGGCACCCCTGTTGCTTTCCTCATGTCTACAACCTCTGCAGTTATTTACCTTAAATCACTCACTCATTATGTTCACAACATGCAATGCCTTTTAGAGGAAAATGTTTGTATTCGGAGTCAATCCTGTATTATGATGAACTCTGTATTAGGTTTGAATATCCTCACTATACTCCCTTTTCAGCCTCCTCTCTCTTTACTTATATCCACAACTTCTTTCCACATCTATAAACACCTCTCTTAGTTTTTTGATGATGTCAAAGAGGGAGAAGTTACTGATGAGTCATTTGAGAAATCATTGAGAAGTCATTGATGGGTCTTATACTAGGTGTCTAGTAGTCTTTAATGGGTGTGATCAGTCTGAAGTTAGTCAATCTCCACTACATGTCTATATCTCCATTGCATGTCTTGATGTGTTTCATGTTATTCATATCAAAATCTGCTACATGCCAAAATCTTTCAAACATGTGAGCACCATGACTCATAGTTGCCATAATCAAAAAGGGGGAGAATGTTGTATGCATTGTGTTTTGATGATGTTTTACTATAAGTCATTGGTTAGTTATTTTGGGAAAATGTGAAACATCCTTTTTTGGCTAGATTTGAAGAAATTGAAAGACCTTTCATGAATGAGTCGACCCCTTCTATAGGCCACGTCGACTCCTTCTCTCGCAGCCAAGGGGATCTTCGAAGCTTCGTCGACTCCATCTAAGGAAGGAGTCGACTCCGAACGGACTTCTCAACCAGACTTAAGCATACATCTTCATCTGCGTCGACCTCACCTCTTCAGTTGCATTGACGCAACGTCAGCTCTAGCTTCAGTCAAACGAGCCTCTTTAGATTAGGTCGACACTATTTTTATAGTGGGTCGACACAGAATCACTTCCCAGAAACTGCTTCGGATGCATCTTTAATGGATGCGTCAACGCACCCATCTAACTACGTCGACGCACCATGATCTTGCCCGTAAGCAGTTCAAGGGGGAAGTTGGCTGCGTCAACTCCAGCCCCTCACTGCATCGACTTCGGCTTCATCCTGGTGCCCAACAGCTCACATGACTAGAAGCAGCGTCGACGCAGGGAGCTAAGCGCGTCAACACACTTGAAGACTTTCATCTGATTTAAACTTGTTCGAAGTCAGCTCGCTCAAACACGCAATGTCAATGATGGGAACTCCCAAATCTCATGATTCAAGGTCTGAAAAGAAGTTATTAGGATAGAGAATTGTCCTTTTCATCATAAGGAAGTCAGAATGCCTTTTTGAAGCAAGATTTATCAGTAGACACATTTGGGAAAGGTCTCTTTTCATGGTACTCTACCTTTTTCCAACAGTCAATCAGATTTCAGTCCCTGAAAAGTACCTGGGATAGAGGATCATCCTTTTCTATCCTAGGCCAATGGGGAGGCGGATCTAGAAGAGCTCCATGTCCAAGAGCATCATTTCTATTCCAACCAATCACAACGCAGATCTTGGGAGGGAAAATCTCCTGCCATCTCTTCTATAAATAGCGGCCTTCTGCATGAAGAAGCTACTGCGACTGGAGAAGCTGCCTGGAGAGGAGTTGAACGAAAAAGGAGAAAGAAAGGAAAAGTAGCAGAGAGAGAGCCTAAGCCTTCAGAAGAAAAAATTCGAGAGAAAGAGAAGGGAAGGAGAGGATGCAGCGTAGAGATCGATTTCACCGATTCCAGTCCCATTGAGGGCTGAGATTGCAACTTGCATTCTCTCCGTTCAGCTTCCTGATCTTTATCAGAAGCTACATTGCTGCCATTCTTGGTTGAAGTTTTTCTTTTTTGTGTATTGTTTCACGTTTCATCTCTTAGACCTTTTGTGTGTGCTTGTTGAGTTCCCTCAGCGGTTTTCCCGGCACCTTATTTCAGGGACCGAAGTGTGTGTTGGCTGCCTCGCAGCCGTGTGTGTGTGTCGAGGAAAGTTTTCCTCGTGCAAGCTGTTTGACAGTGTGTGTGTGTGTGTGTGTGTGTGTGTGTGTGTGTGTGTGTGTGTGTGTGTGTGTGTGTGTGTGTGTGTGTGTGTGTGTGTGTGTGTCACGCCCCGTACTCTATACAGTCGAGGTATTATCCCCCATTCTGGAGCCGATCACTGTTAGAAAGGGACAAAACCGTTAGGCCGGTACGCCAAAGCAGACAATACCTCGACGGTATAGAGTACGAGGCGTTACATAATGGTATCAGAGCTATACCCCAGCCAAAAGTGTGGGAACTAAGTGCCATGCAAGGCAAAGTGCTACGCTATGGGAGCCACCTCTTGAACCCGCAATGGGACAAAGTGCCACATAGTGGGAGCCACCTCTAGAGTCTGACCTGCCTGGGGGTTTAATTGCGTGCTATATGTGCCCAGCGACGAGGACGTCGCCTATATAAGAGGGGTAGATTGTAACACCCTTAAATATAGCTAAGTTGTACTCTATATCACCGAGGCACCTTTTGAAGTATCGGCTCAGTTCTTGAAAAGAACTCTACAGTTAAGTGTGCTTAATGGGGAGTCGTACTGGGATGGGTGACCTGCCCGGGAAGTCCCTTATTCTGGAGCCGATCACTGTTAGAAAGGGACAAAACCATGAGGCCGGTAGGCCAAGGCGGACAATACCTCGACGGTATAGAGTACGGGGCGTGACTGTGTGTGTGTGTTCTTCTTGGCCAGAAGGGGAAGCCTTATCGAGTTGGTGAGGGGTGGATGTGGGCCTGCTAGATAGCAGCCGAACCACCTTAAAACTTGTGTGTTGTGGTTTGTTGTGTCGACTCCTTCTCATCTACCCCCTTCACACGTGTTGTGGTTCGATCAACGTGTTACATGTGTTTGTGCTTCAAACATTTTGGGTATTAGTATAGAATTGCACTTGAAATGGCTGCCTTTGCTTCGCAGTCTTCGTTTAATTTTGGAAGTGACTAAAAATCAGGTGTGGGATCTATTCACCCCCCCTCTAGATCCACTCATACCATCTTTCAATCTACAATATTATATCATCTCAAGGACTGGTTGGTTATCTGTGTGTTCTGGTCTTTGAGTTCCCCTCTACCAAAAATAGTGATGATCTAGGGACACACAGTTAATCGCTGGATAGGCCGTTAGGTTGGATAAATTTGGGGACGATAGACTCCATCTTGCACGCCGTGGTTGCGGATGATTGTTGACCCGGTTTTACTCAATTTAATAATATTGTCCTTGAGTATTTTATATTTTAATATTTCTTTGCATTTGTTTTGATGATTTCTTTTATTTTAGCCCTACATGTATCATGTCATCTTTGAGCATTCATGTTTCACAATTTGCACCAGTTTTCTCCAATTGGTGATCAATTGTGCTTAAATTCTTGAATAAGAAATTTTATTCCACTCTGAATGTGACAGTCTACTCTAGATTGATTGCTCGACCCTGTTGGTCAGCATGACCCTTGTGTGGAATTTTTCTACCTCCATTCAGTCCAATTTACTTCAGTTGTGCCTTCCTTGATCTGCTCATTAGCTGTGAACCGCACGATGGTGTCGATACATCCGTCAGGCTCGTGTCTATTCCACTAAATTAGTAAAACCCACAGTTGCTATGTGCTGGGGTACCTCTTTGTGAAAGAGGTTGATCATCTTCCTTTTCTTTTTTCCTTGTCTATCATTCCAGGCAGGGGTCATCCGTGCTAGCTTGACCTTGTGGTTAGCTCGGAGTTTTCTGGATTATTCTTATCACTTCTCAGTAGAGACGAGTGTTTTCTTACCTTGATGTCCGCTTCACTACATCTCCACTTCCCCTTCACTTGGCCAACACTTTATGTCATATCTGCCTCACCTCCACTTCGCCTCCGCTTGCTCCCCTACAAAGCGGACATTAAGGAGGGGCATCTGTAGACACCCGTTTTCGGCCAACAAGTTGAGCCATTTTCTTATTCTCCTTGTTAATACCCCAATTGGTCATTAATTGGTTGATTTTCTGGTTCATTTGTGAGATCTTTCCATCCATCTTTAGCCTTTGAGTTCAATCTATGTGCCCTGAATGTCGGCTCGATGCCTTGACTAGCCAAGAATTAATGCTATCCTACCCATCACTGCGTTCTTGTCGTGCCCTAGACTTCAACCGTGTTCAAAAGAATTCACATCATACTTCTTGACTCCATTTCTTGAATCAATGACTTTTCATAGAGGTGCCAATTCTTTTAAAATGAATTATTTTTAATTTGTGTCAAAGGTCAAGATGGTATTTTCTCGTCCATTAACGCGGCATGCATCGTGATTGCGTTAATAATCATGGTCACAATGCTGACCGCATCACTAAATCCTTTTGACTTTTTATGAACCGACTTTGACCAATCAATCATGATCACGGTTAGTCATATGACCGTCTTCACTATTAATGTGATCCTAACTTTGACCGCATTCTTAGTAGGAAACCTTGTCTGACTGAAACTCGTTCTTTCCGATTTAATTTTAATCCCTCTAGAGCCCATTTTGGGTAGGTTTCAGAGCTTGAATCAGTCGAGGAAGGCCACTAATCTTTCTAGGAACCTTTCCCCCTTAATATTCGGTAAGATTAACTAATTTTGGGCCTCCATATCTGTAACGACCCAAGATTCGGATAACGGGAAGGACCCGATATCATTTGAATCCTGGTCCACCGCCCATGAGCAGGAGGGCTTGGAAGGGCTAAAGGATGTGTGTGAGTGGAGTACACAGATATAAGAACTAAAGTAGGAATAACAATAATATAACAATTAAATAACTAACTACATAGTCCAGCCTAAAAAGTACAGTCTACAGAAATAAAATGTACCCAATGCCGAGTGAACCCTCGTCCTGACGAGTAGGCAACTACAAACCTCCGCGCTGCACCTCCAAATCTCGAGGAGGGACCGCCACACTTGAAAAGATAGGGGTAAGCCTCGTCTCACTATCTGAGTAAGGGTCCCACGGAACCCCAACTGTAAACAAAGGCGGTAACGGAAAGCAGCAACAATAGCAGGAACATCAAACACGGTGGCCGGTAAAACCTCGACTCTATAGCTACTCCTCCTATACTGGGAAACACACCCGGATCTCATATTCGGGGGACCACCGGACTAATGAGAAAACCTTGGCAATGCTGTCAGGAGCAACACCATGACAATGCTGTCGTGGACGCCTATCCTCGCTGACTAAGGCCTAGCCCAAGACCACACAGTCTGAAAACACGGTCACAACCTCGCTGTTGTGAACCCAGGGCCTTCTAGAGAAAACCCACGGTAACGCTACCAGAAACCCTAGACCTCGGTGTCGGAAGGACACTCAGAAACCCCCGAGAAAACTCGAGAAAATCCATCTCATGTGACAGGAGTGCTACCCACTAGAAGCAAGGCCTAATGCGTACACTGACGTCTTAGTCTGCGCCTCAGATGTCTCCCTCTGGCCGAGCGGGAACTGAGACACTGCACTAGTAACCACGAAACAAGGGTCTAGTAGGGCTCGTGCTCGTTAACACGCGTCTGAAGTCCCCGACCATGTGTGCACACACTGACTGACTGCATGTGTCAGGCCCTCTAGCTAGTTTTCCTCCCAGCCCGGACTCGAGCGGCTATAGGGTAGGCCCTATGGTAACCAGCCTAGAAACCATCTCTCTCCAGTGTGTAGCTCTCCACCTACTCCCTAGCGGGTATGCACACGCGTGCAAAGGCGAGCTATGACTAGTGGGGGCTCACTGAGTGGCAAACGACGCTTATATGAACTCACAAAATACGGACAGCTACGCGTGAGCTCGTCATAAATTAGCTCAGAAAACATGTGGCACGATGCCACTAGACTCTAGGCAGTCTACTAAATCTATTAAACCCAACGGCACTTGAGTCACAAGATGCAGGTCAAGGCCGTTGCACAGGACAGCCCTAGGCCGTCAATCTAGCCTACCCCTAGGTCAGAAACCATAATAAAATAATTAAGGAAATGGCACACGGCCACCAACCTTAGTCCCTTCCAAGGGAAGCTAAGAAACCCTCCAGCCCTAGGCTAGGTAATTGGACTCACAGTCCACAGGCCATACGCATGGCCCACACAGAAACCACTTTCCAGAGAAGCTCAAGATGTGCGGGAATAACCTCCGCACTCATGTCGATATACATCGACTTGATCAGGCATAACACGGAAGTTCGGAACACGAAAGGGTCACTCGGACCCCTAAAACCCACAGGCATGCTAATTGAGATAAAATGGTACATCTGGACACCCAAAAACATGGTCACGATATCCACGGGGTGTCCGGGACAACCACGGGGCCATAAGCCGGTCATTGGGTCTCAATCGGACCGACCGGAGCCAAAATGGGCTAGACGGGCGCAGTTTGGTGGACCTGCCCAGTTGGGTCGGTCGACCAAAGCGCCCAGCACCGGTTGGTCGACTGGACCGATCCGGTCGATCGACCGGTGGGACCAGGTGGGACCAGGTCAGCGCGGGCTACGTCTACTCCACCTGCCGCAGGCGACCGGGCACAGCGGGCTGCGTCGACGCAGCGTGGTGCTACGTCGACTCCCCCTTCTATGGTCGGTCAACCGGCACCAAAGGGTCGGTCTACCAAAATTTGCAACGCGCCTGCTTTACAGTAGGGCCGTTCGGTCGGTCAACCACAGCCGGTCGGTCGACCGAATACGGCGACCACCCAATCCGAACCCACTCCCGAGGCTCGATTTGCACGCCCACTCGATCCCAATCGAGGGGGAAAAAATAGGGATCATTCCCTTGATCTCAAAACCCAAAAATGGAGTGAAGAAAGTGAGAAAACCTCTCTCGATCGGGCGAAACCGTGACACGCCCTAAAACATGCATTTTAAAGCCCCGACGTGAAGAAAACCCCACTCGGCTCACCTCGGCCTATGAAACTCACGGGGAAGGAAGTACAGGGGCTAAGGAACCATCCCCCTACCTCCACCAAAGATTCCGCGCACCGTGGACGCCGTTCCATGCAAAAACATCCGTGAAACCCCCGCCGGTTCATGAACTCGTGACCGACCGTCAACGTGCCACCACGCCTCGATCCTTAACCTATCCTCGTGCTGCTTGCCCTCACGCCGTCCCCACCTCACACGCCATTGCCTCTATCAGCCGCCCGGAGGAGAGGGGGAGAGAAAGAGAAGAGAGAGGGAGAGAATGAGAGAATGGGGAGAGAGAGGGGGTGAGGGTTGGTTTAAATAGAAAATTCTACGATCCGGAAAATACAAAAATAGGGAAAAATACTCCCCACGATCCTCAAAAAACCAACAACGCACCTGCAACGTCCTGGTGCCCGACAACATGTCGGTTCACCCTGCACAAGGTTCTAAAGGCTTGTTAAACACAAACTCGTGTAATGCCCAAAATAGGTTCCGGGACTCACGACGATGCTCCGAACTCACGGATCCTAATCCGGAAAAAGAAAAAAAAAATTGGGGTGTTACAGTTAGCCCCTCCTTACAGAAATTTCATCCTCAAAATTTGAGGCAACCACCAAGGCACAGGGGAAGAACAACACACCCAGCTGACAACGCTCCTAGAGCTCCAGCTCAAAAACCTTGATACTCGCGAAAACACTTCTCCTGAGGGATACAGCCAGACCTTGATCACGATCAACATGCCTCGCTCCACTCACAACACACATCGATCATCAGAGCAAGAATAACACAAAAGGGAACAAGTCTGGCATCACCTTAGCCATCATGAAACGCCGACCGTGGGATCGCTGTCACAATCTCGCGCACCGAGGAAACGTAATCCTCGTTACGTGAGATAGCCACCGATCAATTCCCATGCTAAGCAGAACAATGAAACATCAGCTTTACTACCAGCTGACTGATCTCATGCCCTCCACAAGGGATGACCATCACTAAGCTTCGCCAACTCACATAGTCATTCCAAATCACTGCGACAAATCCATCGGCTCTGGGCCATGAACCATCTAACACCTGGCAAGTCGAACGCCAATAACCGCACTGGGCTAGCTCTGTCAGAACTCAAATTTTGACAAAGCCCAGATCTCATCCAGAAAAAATGCACATCATGGACACAGCCACCAAAGGCCTCTCTTGTACACGGCTCTCGCCATTCTCGACTCACTACAACCAGCATCTTCTGTCAGTGAAAGACCATACACCGGTCAACAGACACTCATCATCGGGAAGCCTTCACTTGCTCAACTTCTTCCTTCCTTCCTGGTCCATCACCATATCCAGTAAGCACATTACAAAACTGGACGGGCCATCTGCTAACTCTCGCATAGACCATTACTACCTCACGAGCCGATCCTCACTCGGATACCGCATCCGATCTGATCCTCATGCTAACTCTACCCTCTCAAGGGAGCATGACAGAACCAAATGATAGATTCTGGAATCCTCGGTCCTCACCTCACTCGACTCAGGCTTACAGGGAAATCCTCCCATGCTGGTCACAAGACCAAGGTTCACCATCCCATGTCAGCGTTCTCAAGGGAGCTTCATACGCAGGCATCATCCATTGCATTGTCTCGTCAAATCCTCCATCTCAATCAGTCCAAATGGACGGCTACCAATTCCTCGGCTCCGCTCTCATCACAGAGCCACAAGACAACACCCGAATGATCCTCATCACATGTCTTCAGAACAGACATGTGCCGCCTGCCACCTCACCATCATGGTCAACGATGCCGTGACCAATGCACAAGAGTCCCCAAACCTTGTAGATTTTTATCAGTGCTGAATCCTCTTCCACATCATTCAGAAACTCTCAGACTCTGTTAGGCCTCTTGATAATATAGACCTTGCCATGGTCGACCACTCGAGTAACCTTACCAGCCACTCACAGCTACCAACTGGGACCCATAATCTCTCAGATATCACTCTTGGGGAACCACGATCTCATCCGAGGACACAGCTTCCAACACGCGTCAAGCACTGAGCTTACCGACTCCGATCGCGTCCTCGACCTCTGCCAGGCTGCCATCTTATAACCTCCATCCAAGCCCAACACTCAACAACGGGCCCAACTTCCAACGCAAGTTGGGCACCAAGCCACCGATGCTGACCATCACATCGTTGTCCTCCATCCGGCGATTCCTCGGTAACCCCATCCGGGTCCAGAAGCTTGACACGGCTTCCAGCAAAGGAACATGGTACTCATGCGGCAATCTTGCCGACATATTTCCCTGATTCTCCATCCTGCCAGCGCCACAAACCATAATGCGTCCAACAATGGCATGGCAACCAACATGGCTCACATCGCCAGAGACAATTTCACACTGAGGAAGCAATCCTCCGATGCTCCACACAAATCTTTGGGAATCCGCCCGTAGCAACCAACGCTACGATCCTAGGCCTATGGGGTTATAAGCCCACTTGACTTCCGCTACGCACTCTGACCTATGCACGTAAAAACCATATCAACGACTCAGGATCTGCCATCCTGACAATCCTCAACTCGGCTGGCTAACTCTGGAGAACAGGGTGAGGAAAGGCCTAATTACCTCGAACCCAAGCATAGATTCTCTCTCCTAATCTAGCAATCGTTTGTAACTCTGCAGGTTCAGATCCAACGCATCGGGAACCACAACACCAACTATCTTCGCAATCACTGCCCAACTGGCACATATCCATTCGGAATAATGCCAATACCGTTACGCATCAAGGGGAAAAGGGTAATGCTCTCACAGGCAACCTCCTTGTCGCAACACAGGACGCGTCTCGCACGGGCTTCCTGGCACTCAAGAGAGGCTAACCAATCCGAACACATAATGCAAGATGACAAACTTAGATAAACACGATCTCTCTAACCAATGAGAAACCAACATACCTCCTACAAATCAGGAGACCAACATACCTCTTGAAAATCGGGAGATCTCCATGCTCGACCTGACCTCGAACATTGCACATGCTGGGAATAGCACCTTCCAACATTTGGAGAACACTGTTGCCTCTCGTCAGGTCAGCTCCTCTGACAACACTTGCCAAGTGTTCTGTCGGACCACGATCACAGCATCTCTCGATGCACCACCGCTGTAATTCTGCGAACTTCAACCTGCCATGCCTCGGGCACTGACCCTGCTAATCGCCAGCTACACACTGCCACAGCAATTCAGCTAGCCAGGGCCACACACTACTCACCTAAGCCTGCCTCAAATCTCAGAACCATTAACACGCCAAAACAATTACCAAGGAGCCAAGAAACCACGAACGACGCCAGGCTCGAATGCTGCTACATCTCTAGCCATCGGACATTATTCCCTCGAATCTATCCATGCTAACACCAATCCATCCTCGATACTCAGATCCTCACAAATATCCATCTTTTGAGTTGCCACAGCGCGGACCACCACGCCAAGAACCACGATACAAACCACGTTCGGCACCTGCCAACGCTCATTCTCTGTCCCAAATCTGCTAAGGAACCTTCACATCTCGCCTTTAATCTCGCACAACATGTCTAAGGCAGTGCATAATGGCCCAAAATTCCACAATCTTGTCCAAAACCAAGCCACCGTGTAATATCCCGATTTCTTTTAGAAATTAATTAAGAATTTAATTTGAAATTAATTAGAATAATCCCTTAATAAATAGAATAAGCTAGATTTCAACTATTTTATAAAAATACAGAAAAATTATATTTTTGTAGAGGATAACACGTTTAACAAACTTGTCTTCTGTGGCCAACCCAAATAAAATATGTAAGTAGGCCGAATTAGTGGTTTAAGCCCAAATTGAACACTTAGTTAACCATACCTTGAAACGCCAAATTCGAGCCCAATACTCCATCTAATGAGCCCAAATCGGTGGGAAATTAAAAGCCAGGATGAGAGGATCATTTACTCTCTCTTAATCTCTCGAAACCCTAACCCTAAGAGATGCTTTCGGCGGAGTTTGGATCGAGTCAAACTTTGCGATGGCGTTCACATCGACCCGACTTGCGTGGATGAATACTCCGTGCATAGAAGCCTCCAGAAGGTGTGTGACATATTAAAATGAAGCTCTCTAACCCTAGAATCGTTTAGAACCAGCGGCGGCTACAGAGGAGTTGGATCGAGGGAGATCTCGAGCGATTAGTGGTTGCGTGTACCGACGTCCCTGGTTTTCTTTCTCCTTCTTTCTTCATCCGATTCAGGTAGGTGATAGCAAGCCAAACCCTACAAATAATATATGGTTAGAAGCAGTATCGCGTTAGCTTTCCATTGATGTAGAAAGCCCTAAATTCTATCAAGTATCCTGTGAGAACTTGAGGTTTTAGTATAAGCATGTCACATCTAGGGTTATAATTGTTCCCTTTCGATTAAATAGTGATTCCAGGCTGTAAACATAAAATTCATTCATGCATCTTGTATAGTTTTTCGTGCTCTTTCTTTTGATAGTAAAAGCCCCAAATTTCATACTTTATATCGTGCGAATTTCATGTTTTAATTTAACCCTAGAAACCCCGCCGGAGTAGGGCAAGGTGAGAGGGGTAGCGACCTGTTTGGACATGTGCGGCCACACGATAGACTGCACATCCCAGACAGGCGGCCCTCCATTGACCGTTTATATGTTTATATATCTATTCGTGTCCCTGGAACGTGCGGCCGATCCCTAACCGCATATGTCACTTGCGGCCAGTTCTAGACCGCACATCCTTCCCAGCGGCACACTACCGACCGTCCATATCCACCAGGTCTTCAGATCTGAGGGGACGTGTGCGGCCAGTCTGTGACCGTTCATTGGGATGTAAGGTCCAGAACCGACCTCACATCTGTAATAGAACAGATTAATTATCATTTCAGCATGTTCTGTTAGTAGATTAGTGGTTAGTTGCATGTTAGAAACACACCTAATAAACTGTAATTCATGACAGTAAATCAGTCTTATTGATTTATTTAATTGAGCTTGATCTTGATTCATCTTTCCAATGAATGTCTTTTTTTAATTGTGAATCCTTTATAATTGAATGGCTACTAAGTTTATACTTGTTATAACCTTAATCTTGAACCATTGTATCCCCTAGTTTTGATTTAGACTCAATCGAACCTCTGTTATTTGAGTTAATCCGAATTGGATTAACAGAGACTTGCGCGGCTATTGATAGACCGCATATACCAATGAACGGGCCAGTGGAGACCGTTCATCCCTGGCAGATGCCAATTTCTCTTGGCCGATTATCCTTGATCTATCTTCGGCCAAATCCTATTTTGATCAGCCCAGTAGACCCTAGGCCGACCAGCAGACAGTGGGCTACACTCTGGTTCAGTTCCACCCTGCCTATGGTAGCCCGGGAGCCCACTTGGGCTAAATTCTATCTCTTGGTTAGGCCCTGTGTTGTACTACCCGTAATGGACGGTACTTCTCTCAGGCGGCCCTGAGTGGACCGTTCAACTCATGAGCGATTTTTTCAGGACCACACATCCTGTCCTCAACTCTGTAACCTTCTGGCCTTGTGCGGCCCAATCCTAACCGTTCATATAGAAGGCCAGCCCGTCAGCAGCCGTTCAACCTTGACATCCCGAGGGCTAAACCCAGCCCAATTCCTGTTAGTGCGGCCCAGTGTCGACCGCACAAGCCTTGAGCGGCCCAGTATTGACCGCATGTCTTTCAGAGACTAGTTTTCCCCGTGTTTTATGGTTTTGAATCCAAGAACATGATGGTTCTTGATAATTTAAACTCCTGGATAGAAATTCTGGACAGTAATTCTTCAACTCATCCTTGGGATATTCCGAGGTAAGTTTATACTTGATTATAATCGGCCATTTAACTTGATTAAAGTCTAGGCAACTTGGGATCTTGGATCCAATTAATCAATGCCAACGCACCATAGGGGCCCGGTCTGGTCCTGGGGAGAGCACTCGAAAAGTACTTGTGCCCATCGGAGTTTGTAATGACAGGGTGAGGCATTGCACCGAGTGCATGACTAGCGTGATGTCTATGACAATGATCTCTTATATCTTACTTGAATCGTGTTTGACTTGGTTACAATCTTGCTTGTTGGCCAATTTCTTGTAATTTCCTATTATGTATATTGTTCATAAACTTGCAATTCTTGTAATCTCATCATTCTTGTCATATTGTTATTCCATTCCATTCATTAGCACTTTCTGTTATTACGTTGTTTCATTCGATCGTTATATCTTTTCTTTCCATTCATATACATGTAATTAATTGGTTAATCACTTACACTTGCCTGTTGTTACCTACTGAGCGTTCACTCATATAGTTGTTTCCCCCTTTTCCAGGCAGCTCAGGTGAAGATTCACAGATGGATGGGAATGGGCGAGAGTGATATCTTGGAGTGTATCAGCTAGTAGATATGTTGAGTTCGTTTAGTTGTTTACATCTAGCTAGGTCTTAGAACTGGTGTTAGTTATTGTACCGGAGTAGAGTAGAGATTATGTTTGATTATGTTTGAGTCGTTTGTGAGACGTTTGATGATTATTATAATAGAGTTGGAGTTATTTATGCTCATGGTATTATGTTAATTCTTAGCTTAGCATGTTATCTTTACTAGCATTTTTTACTGGCAGTCCACATATTCCACATCAGGGCGTGACAGTTTGGTGGTATCAGAGCCTAGACTTTATAATATCCCTAGGTTCTCTAAGTTCTTGGATCCTAAGTTATACTATAGGACCTATAACCTTGTTATAAGTCTAAGGACCCAATCTGGTGAGATTTGGGTAGAAGACTGGGGTTGAGTTAATAATCTCGTTGCACGATTATCCATTCTCAATTGAACCTAACTTAACCTATTCCATGTGTAGACTTTTGCAATGGTAGGAGAACGCGTAGAATAGAGGAACTTGCAGCGCACGGTTCAAGGACTTACTCAAACTTTGCAACAAGTGACTCAAGGAGGAGCTGCAAACCATGGCACTGGCGACCTTTATCAAAACTTTCGTAGGATGAATCCCCCGCGATTTGGTGGCTCGACTGACCCTGATGAAGCCGAGCACTGGCTTGAAGAGAAAGGGAGGATTTTTGAAGTGATGCAATGCAGTGATCAGGAACGTGTCCTCTTGTCGACCTTTCAACTTGAACGTGATGCGAGGACATGGTGGGATGCAGTGCCTTGGTGATGGACAAGTCACATGGGAGGAGTTTGAGGAATTCTTCAATGTTAAATATTTCTCTGGTCGAGTACAAGAGAAGAAGGCAGCTGAGTTTACTACTTTCAAGCAACGAAATCTATCCATAGCTGAATATGAAGCTCAATTCTCTCGGCTATCTCGTTATGCTACTCATTTGATATCTACCGAGAAGATGAAGGCTAAGCGCTTTCTTAATGGGCTGAAGCTGCAATATATCAACCAGTTGGCACCGATGGAAATTTCAACTTATTCCGAGATGGTGAGAAAGGCTCAAGTGTTGGAAGATAATTTAGAAATGACGGAGAGAATCCGTGGGAAGGGTGTTAAGATTGAACAACACCATACTGGTTCTGGGAGTATCAAGCCTGGTCATGGCAGGAAGAGGCCCATTAGCGGGTCTGGTTCGTGGAAGGGCAAGATGCCGAAGATTGAAGACAAGAAACATGGCCCTATTATTCCATTCAAGGGCGTATGAAAGTATTGTGACCGCCCAGGTCACAAGATGGAGGAGTGCTGGCACAAGCTGGGTGCCTGTTTACGTTGTGGTAGTAGGGACCACCGTATTCCCGAGGGCCCTCCTTTATCTGATCAAGCTACCCCGGTGAAACCGCAAGGAATCAGGAAGCATCAAGGCAAGCTCCAGGCTCTACAAGAAGATGAGACAGGACCCACCGAGGAGGGTGGACTTGTTGAAGGTACTCTTATTATACATGATAAATCAGCTTTTGTTCTTTTTGATACTGGTGCCACTCATTCTTTTATTTCTCGGAGATTTGTGAAGTCTTTAGCTGTGAAGCCAGTTTTGATGAATTCTCCGTTAGAGATTTCAACTTCTATTGGTTCCGGTTCAGCAATTAAGTATTTCCATCCTTCTAGTAAGGTCTTGATCAATGAACAAAACCTGCCAGCTGATTTAGTTTGCATGGACATGAAGGATTATGATGTACTCCTAGGAACAGATTGGTTGGCTAAGTATGAGGCCAATGTTCAGTGTAGATCTAGTTCTGTGTCTTTCACTGGACACCCTGTACTTTCTTTTATCGGAATTAGGCACCATAAGTCTGTTCCACTTATTTCAGCTCTTCAAGCTGATAAGCTGATGAGAAGAGGATGTAAGGCTTTTCTAGCCTTTGTTTTTGTGACCCCTGAGCAGAAGACTGAGATTGAGGACTTTTCTGTCGTCCGAGATTTTCTAGATGTCTTTCCTGAGGAACTACCAGGACTTCCTCCTGAGAGGGAAGTTATTTTTTCTGTTGATCTAATTCCTGGTGCGACCCCTATTTCCAAAGCTCCTTATCGTATGTCTCCTGCAGAGCTAAGGGAACTAAAGCAGCAGTTGATGGAATTGCTTGAGAAAGGGTTCATTCGACCAAGTACTTCCCCGTGGGGAGCCCCTAAATTATTCGTCCGGAAGAAGGATGGTTCGATGAGGTTGTGCATCGATTATCGGCAATTGAACCAGTTGACTATCAAGAACAAATATCAATTGCCAATGATTGATGAGTTATTTGATCAGATAGCAGGAGCTCAGTATTTTTCTAAGATCGACCTTCGATCGGGATATCATCAGTTATGAATTAAGGAGGAGGATATCTATAAAACAGCCTTTCGCAGCAAGTATGGGCATTTCGAATTTGTAGTAATGCCTTTTGGGCTAACGAATGCACCTGCAGCTTTCATGCAGCTGATGAACGATGTGTTTCGGCCCTATCTTGATCAATGGGTCGTGGTGTTCATTGATGATATCTTGATTTATTCTAAGAGTGAGGACGAGCATGCTGAACATTTGAGGATGGCATTGCAACTATTGAGAGATCATCAGTTATATGCCAAGTTTAGTAAGTGTGATTACTGGCTGCAAGAGATGTCCTTTCTAGGGCATATCATCACAAAAGAAGGTATTTCTGTTGATCCTTCGAAGGTAGAGGAAGTAAAGAATTGGGCTAAGCCTACTAATGTGACTGAAGTAAGATGTTTCCTAGGCCTAGCAGGTTACTACCGAAGGTTTATTCAAGATTTCTCCAAGATTGCGGTACCTCTGACAAGATTAACCCGCAAGGAGATCAAATTTGATTGGTTGGAAGATTGCGAGCAAAGCTTTCAGACCTTGAAGGACTGTTTGACTACTGCATCTTTTTTGGCTTTACCTTCTGGTGAAGGAGGTTTTGTTGTATACACTGATGCTTCAGGTATTGGTTTAGGGTGTGTACTCATGCAGCACGGGAAAGTGATAGCCTATTCTTCTAGGCAGTTGAGGAAGCATGAAGAGAATTATCATGTTCATGATTTGGAGCTAGCAGCAGTGGTGTTCACCTTGAAGATATGGAGGCACTACTTGTATGGAGAAACATTCACGGTGTTTTCAGATCATAAGAGTTTGAAATACTTGTTTTCTCAGAAGGAACTCAATATGAGGCAGCGAAAATGGCTGTAGTATTTGAAGGATTTCAATTTCTCCATTGAGTATCATCCTGGAAAAGGTAATGTTGTGGCAGATGTCTTAAGCCGCAAGCCTATAGCTAAGTTGTTAAGCCTCATGTTACAAGAATGGAAATTACTGGAGCAGTTAGCTAGTTTGGATCTTAATGTTGACAAGGATCGGGTTATGATTTCTCAGATTCAACTTAAGCACGAATTACTGATGGAAATCAAATCTCTGCAAGATGATGACCCGGAGTTGGTAGAGATCAAGGGAAGCTTGGGTAACAGACCTGACTTCATGATGGCTGATGATGGAAGATTGTTATTTCAAGGGAGAACTTGTGTACCTAATGTAGTTGAGATAAAGAGTAAGATCCTCGAGGTAGCTCAAAGATCGAGATACACCATTCATCCTGGAGGTACTGAAATGTTCAAGGATTTGAAAAGATATTTTTGGTGGCCGGGTATGAAAAGGGAAGTGGCGGACTTCGTAAGTAGATGCTTGGTTTGTCAGCAAGTCAAGGCGGAGTATTTCAGACCAACAGAGAAATTGAAACCCCTTGATATACCCCAATGGAAGTGGGAGAGCATTGGCATGGATTTCATTATGGGTCTACCTAGGACTCGTAGTGGATTTGATGCAATATGGGTGATTGTCGACAGATTGACAAAATCGGCTCATTTCTTATCCATTAAGTCTAAATGGACAGTTGATGTTTTGGTTACTTTGTATATAAAGGAAGTGGTAAGACTACATGGTATACGAGTCAGCATTGTGTCTGATAGAGACCCCAGATTCACTTCTCATTTTTGGAAAGGATTGCAAGAATCCTTGGGAACTCGTCTGAATTTCAGTACTGCTTTCCATCCACAAACAGACGGACAGACTGAAAGGACCAACCAGATATTAGAAGATATTCTTAGAGCCTGCATGATTGACTTTGGAGGTAGTTGGAGTGATCATTTGGCATTGGTTGAATTCGCCTACAACAACAGTTACCAGTCCAGCATTCAGATGGCTCCATTTGAAGCTTTGTATGGTAGAAGTTGTCGATCCCCGTTATGTTGGGATGAGGTAGGTAAGAAGCAATAGCTTGTACCAGATCTCATTTCTAAATCGTCCAAGAACATCCGTATTATCAGAGATCGGTTGCAAGTAGCACAATTAAGACAGAAGAGTTATGCCGATACCAGAAGGAAAGCATTGGAATTTCAGGTTGGTGAACATGTGTTTTTAATGGTCTCTCCTATGAGAGGAATTCGAAGGTTTGGTATTCAGGGCAAACTGAGTCCAAGATACATTGGTCCATTCGAGATTCTGGAAAGAGTGGGAGAGGTTGGTTACCGTTTGGTACTACCACCTCAGTTATCTGGAGTGCACAATATTTTCCATGTGTCTATGTTACGGAAATATGTGTACGATGCCACTCACATTATTTAGCATAGGGACTTCGAATTGATGGAAGATCTGACTTATGAAGAAAGACCGATCAAGATTTTAGATCGGAAGCAACAGCAACTCAGGAATCGTTTCATACCGATGGTTAATGTGCAGTGGAGTCGGCGTGGAGCTGAAGAGGCTACTTGGGAGTCGGAAGATACTATGCGGAGATAGTACCCCGACTTATTCTAGGTGAGCTGTCTCACTCACTCTTTATATTATTAAGTGCATTGAATTTGGAGGACCAAATTCCTTAAGTGGGGGAGGGTGTAATACCCCGATTTCTTTTAGAAATTAATTAGAAATTTATTTAAAATTAATTAGAATAATCCCTTAATAAATAGAATAAGCTAGATTTCGACTATTTTATAAAAATCTAGAAAAATTATATTCTTGTAGAGGATAACACGTTTAACAAACTTGTCTTCTGTGGCCAACCCAAATAAAATCTGTAAGTATGCCAAATTAGTGGTTTAAGCCCAAATTGAACACTTAGTTAACCATACCTTGAAACGCCAAATTCCAGCCCAATACTCCATCTAATGAGCCCAAATCGGTGGCAAATGAAAGGCCAGGATGAGAGGATCATTTACCCTCTCTTAATCTCTCGAAACCCTAACCCTAGGAGATGCTTTCGACAGAGTTTGGATCGAGTCAACCTTTCCGGCGGCGTTCACATCGACCCGACTTGCGTGGACGAATACTCCGCGCATAGAAGCCTCCAGAAGGTGTGTGACCTATTAAAATGAAGCTCTCTAACCCTAGAATCGTTTAGAACCAGCGGCGGCTGCAGAGGAGTTGGACCGAGGGAGATCTCGAGCGATTAGTGGCTACGTGTACTAGCGTCCTTGGTTTTCTTTCTCCTTCCTTCTTCATCCGATTCAGGTAGGTGATACAAGCCAAACCCTACAAATAATATATGGTTAGAAGCAGCATCGTGTTAGCTTTCCATTGATGTAGAAAGCCCTAAATTCTAACAACTATCCTGTGAGAATTTTAGGTTTTGGTAGAAGCATGTCACATCTAGGTTTATAATTGTTCTCTTTCGATTAAGTAGTAATTCCAGGCTGTAAACATTAAATTGATTCATGCATCTTGTATAGTTTTTCGTGCTCTTTCTTTTGATAGTAAAAGCCCCAAATTTCATGCTTTATATCGTGTGAATTTCATGTTTTAATTTAACCCTAGAAACCTCGTCGGAGTCGGGCAAGGCGAGAGGGGTAGCGACCTGTTTGGACATGTGCGGCCACACGATAGACCGCACATCCCAGACAGGCGGCCCTCTATTGACCGTTTATACGTTTCTATATCTGTTTGTGTCCCTGGAACGTGCGGCCGATCCCTAACCGCATATGTCACCTGCGGCCAGTTCCAAACCGCACATCCTTCCCAGCGGCACACTACCGACCGTCCATATCCAGCAGGTCTTCGGATCTGAGGGGACGTGTGCGGCCAGTCTGGGACCGTTCATTGGGACGTAAGATCTAGAACCGACCACACATATGTAACAGAACAGATTAATTATCATTTCAGCATGTTATGTTAGTAGATTAGTGGTTAATTGCATGTTAAAAACACACCTAATAAACTGTAATTCATGACAGTAAATCAGTCTTACTGATTTATTTAATTGAGCTTGATCTTGATTCATCTATCCAATGAATGTCAATTTTTAATTGTGAATCCTTTATAATTGAATGGCTATTAGGTTTATACTTGTTATAACCTTAATCTTGAACCATTGTATCCCCTAGTTTTCATTTAGACTCAATCGAACCTCTGTTATTTGAGTTAATCCGAATTGGATTAATAGAGACTTGCGTGGCTATTGATAGACCGCATATACCAATGAACGGGCCAGTGGAGACCGTTCATCCCTGGCATATGCCAATTTGTCTTGGCCGATTATCCTTGATCTATCTTCGGCCAAATCCTATTTTGATCAGCCCAGTAGACCCTAGGCCGACCAGCAGATAGTGGGCTACACCTTGATTCAGTTCCACCCTGTCTATGGTAGCCCAGGTGATGAGAACATCACCTCCTATTTCATCAGGCCAGGTCTAGTCATTTAATTTTGAGTCCTATGTAATTTTTATTTGAGTCATTGATGTAATTTTCATTTTATTTGAGTCATTTCCCTAGGTCTAGCATTTATTTTCCTATGTTTGAGTGTCATTAGATTGTGTAATGTGCTAATTGGGCCCATTTCTTCGGGCTTGGCCCAATGAGCTCCCCTACCCCTTCGGTTATTTGTCAATAAGTCTTTTGTCAGGGTCTTTTGTAGAAATGTGGGTTTCCTATATATAGGACCCCATTTCCTCCATTTGAACTTAATCAACAAATGAATGAATCATTGAATGAAAAATGCCATTTGAGAGTCCAAAGCTTAGTTTAGTGGAGTGATTCCAACATTTCTTGGGTGAGATGCCCTAGGGGAGAGATTCCCCACCCTTCCCTCTCTTAATCTCTCTTTTTCACCCCACTTTCTCTCTCCTCAACACCCAATTCCGAATTTCCTTCTCTCTCCTCCCTCCCAACCACCTCCACTCTCCCACCTACCCCATTAAAGGCCACTCCCCTTCCCCACACATCCCATTACTCCACCCCCTAGTCCCAAGAGAGCTTCCACCAATCCTAGCTCCACCTCCCAACCCCCAACTACCCCACCCACTTTCCCAAGCACCCTTCCCACTACCCCAAGCACCCTTTCCCTTCCCCAACACAACCCCTCCCATCCCCAAGACCACCATTGAATACCCTTCATTAAGCAAAAATCAAACTCACCTTCCCTCCACTCACTTGTGCCCCCCTTCACCTTCTCCTCTCACCCACCTTCCCAAATTCGTAGCTCCTCCTACCACCATCTATTGGACCCTCTTCCAGACCTTATTCTCCACCTCCCACATCTTAGAACACCCCTCCAAGACCCCCTTACAACCAGGGGTCACTCCCACACTCATCTACCCCCTTTCTCCTTCTTCTATCTAGGCATTGGAAGCTGCCCCTTGGTTGCTGCTTGCAGTCCAGAAATTGCAGAAGAACTAGTCTCTTGCAGCGGCCACCACGACGCCATCTGGACGAGTTTGAAGATACAAGAGCCATCGTTAGAAGCTTCTCCGGGTCTTCTTCACAACAGAAGTGGTTTCGTCTTCATCGGAGCTCGGGGCTGTTCACAAACCCCGTTCTCCCCCGACTGCGCGGAATCGATCCTGCTGAGCACCAGAACCGGATTGAGAGCCCTGCCACGACAAACCTCGAAGGAATCAGTCCACCATTTCTTCTACAAAGTTCTACTTATCTCTGTCTCTTTTCAGAATCAGGAAGCGGAGTTCCATTCGGACACCGTTGGCCGGAGATACCATTTTTCTCCCTCTGCTGCATCACCCTGCTACAACACAGCCTGCTTCGACCTGTCAGCAGTGTTCAGCATCCTCAGACCTCCCCCGACATCAGAAAGCTTCCCCGTCTGTTTTGCTGCGAAGATAACTTGACTACGATTCCAACGACTCCGACGGCGGCGAATTCCGACAACGGGAGCGGCTGGGGTACCCTCTGCAACATGCTGTTGGAAGTCAGTCCCTGCTAGTCCGCAAAACAGAGGTCCTGTTCCATCTTCTGCCCCGACCAGTAGCTTCTCCAGAAGAAATCACAAAAATTCTGAGGCATTCCCCTTCCTACTACGAAGATTTCGCCGCCCGTCTCACCATCAGCAAAATTCTTGAGCAAGATCTACAGCAGTAACATCATCCCCCTGTCCCTGCTCACAGATGGCTAGCAGATTTGGTACCAACACTTAGTCTTCGTTCTTTGCTCTTCTTTCCCCACCCCGCTTGGCCGGCTGAAGGCCCCTCTCTGCGTGGAGGTAGTATTGATTGTAATTTCATTAACCCCCACCCCAAGATCCCCCCCCCCTTGCATGGGGTGTAGTGCATGTAATTTAAAATTTCAGATCGAAGCTTCTCCGGCGCGGCGTGCGGGTAAGCCCACGCTTCCTCGCTCGCCCTCGTCTCCGATCGGGATCGGTGTCTTCACACCGACTAGGTGAGCCACTGCATACTCCTCTTTGCTGAAATTCCCTTGCTTAAGTAGTATCGCATCTTAGTGCCGTCGGTGGTAAGTGGAGCGCCCGAACCCAAATTTGCTTGTGATTGAGTGACTACCGCGGGTGAGTTGCGAGAGAGCCATTAACACCCACGCCCTCGGCGTGCTAGCCGCCTATGAGAATGGGCATCCTAGGACCCTTGAGAGGTCCAATCCAAAGCTAGCCAACCCCCGGAGCAGCAAGGGCCCGTCCCGGACCCTCACCACTATCACCGGTTTGCCTACGGGTACAAGAGTGCGCTTAGCGGGTGAGTCCGCCCGAGTAAAGTCACCGGTTCGTGCATTGGTTGCTTGCTAGGTCCAAGGGTCATTTGATCATGTGATGATCACCCCTAGGCGTTTCACATCAAGTGGTATCAGAGCAAGTCATTGACTTATCTCTATCAAGTCAAGTCCATGGGCACGCTTGCATTAGAGTTCTCATCGGATCGTTCCATGCATTATCCACCTCCCATTGTCATTGAGTCTACAGACCAAAAGGCCCCAATTCCCATCATATCCCAAGCATACCTACCTAATGGGAGCCCCACAGAAATTGACTTCATCTACATGGTAGAAGATAATTGGGTATCCCCCGGCATTGTAGCCACCCTCTCTACGACCGGACAAATTGTGCACAACGGAGACCTAGTCTTCGTTGAATTCCATAAATGGTTTGGAGAGACCAAATACTTTGATGGAGCATGGTGTCAAATTGGAACTTTGGAAGGCCCTTGCATAATCCTAGGGAAACAATGGCTTGATGAACGAAATACCACCTTCCACCCATTGCGTTGGTCTTGCCTAGTTCATCCCCCACATCTCCCGGGAGCCTATGGTTTCAACAACCTTTTGTTCCCTCACCCACCGGGGCCCCATACCCGGCCACCATGCCCTCTCAACCCACTTCGAAGAATGAACAAGGTCATGAGTGAACATGAGGAAAACCCGGCCCACAAGACCAAATCCCCGGGATTGGACCCCAATCCAAATCTCTTCCCCACATTCAAGGAAATTCATACTCCTATCAATAAGGAAGAAGGACATCAACTCATCCCCGTCCAAACAAACACATACATCCCCAAACCACTCAATCTCATGCAAAAGGTGGTGACCCTAGGAGAACTTATCATCAAATGGCTCAAGCAAAATCCCATCCCTCATACCTTGTACTGTCAAAACCCAACCATGGAGCATCCTTTCCAATTAGCACCCATTAACTCCTATCATACCACATTCCAATCCTACTATGAGGTAAATAGTTGGGATGATCTCATCAAGGGTTTAGAATGGCAACTAAAGTTGACTTGCTTATTGACCATAGGAGAGGCCCACCCAAGAAGACTTAGTCTCATCCTCCCATGTGTTGGTTCTATCACCTCAGTCTACACCATTGGTTGCTACACTAGTGACCTCCTTCTCATTCTCCCCATGGATGAAGAACCCATCATGGTCCACTCCACTACCATTATGATCCCAAGTACCTTGACCGACTGGCCCACTAAAGATCTTGGTCCACTTACCTTGGGGAAGGATGACCCACCATGTGTGGACCATGTGGACATAGAGTTCCTTCCTCTAGGAAGCCCAGTCCATGACCCCTTTGATCCCTTCCAATGGGAGTCTAGTTACCCATGTAATACACTCACCTTACCCACAACTCCCCTTTCCCTACCCCAACCAACCATGTTGGACCAAGAACACCACTTCCAAGACTTGGGCCACACAAAGGGAACCATCACCATAGACAACATATGCCTAGGAAGCAAAGAAGAGCCCCTCTCCATAATGCCCACCTTCCTAGATCCTTTTGACCCTTTCACATGGAAGTTCAAAGGCCATCCCACACCCATACACATGGAAGTCATCTTTGGGAAAGGAATGCATAAGTCTTGTCAAAACACATCACTTGGCATGATTCATAAGACGGGTTCATTCATTCACAACACCCACATGTCAAGTAGGAAGCATGAATGGACCATTTTTGGATGTAATGGTCCACCTCCATTCATCATGAGTCTTAAGCATGAGAGTTCCATATTCGGATGTAATATGCCACCGTCATTCATCATAAGTCTTAAACATGATAGGAGCATTCACGGATGTCCGGGTCCCCCGGCACTCATCACACCCATACATGAAAGGGACACCTATGGATGCCCCGGCCCTCCCTCACTTCACATTGGTTATACACATGTCAAAGGCATCTACGGATGTCCGGGTCCCCCGATATTTACCACCACTTTGCATGATAGGGCCACCTACGGGTGCCCTGGCCCACCTAGGTTGACCAAAGTCTACACTGCATCATTACATGATAGGTCTACTTTTGGTTGCCCCGGTCCCCCTTTGCATACCACACACTTCCCACCCACACCGCACCGTAGCTCAAGGCATACTCATTCAAGCAAGCATCTAGCAATGGACGGTGAGGATCGTAATGAGCGGACAAAAACTCACGAGTGGCACTTTGAAGGTAACCTCACGATGGTGGCTTTGGAATGGCCCTACCATAGGGCCACCTCCAAATCGAGGGCACGAGGACTTGGACCTTCCATGTTCCAAGTGGCTTTTGGCAACCTGGCTTACGGGTTGGATTTACTCATAGGACTTTGGGATATACCTCACTTTTCATGTAACGGATCTAGCACCCTCTTAGGGCACCGCGGTAGATCCTAGTGAGCACCTTGAGCCTACCCCCATCTATGTGAGCGACACCCTCGGAGAGCTTCCACATAAAAACTTGAGAGCCCGATGTATGCACACGGAGGCAATACTGGGCAAGCAAGGTACTATCATCGGCAAGAGGGTGTGTCCAAGCCACCTTGAGGAGTTGAAGCGTCGTCCCCTGGTTGCGAACGTGAGGTTGAGTTTGGAGGTTAAAGCTTGCTCGGAGTTGCGTCGGAGGACCTCTTTCCCCCCGGTGGACTCTTACTCGACGGAGTCGAGTTCTTCGCATCCCGGGAGTATGATGAGAACATCACCTCCTATTTCATCAGGCCAGGTCTAGTCATTTAATTTTGAGTCCTATGTAATTTTTATTTGAGTCATTGATGTAATTTTCATTTTATTTGAGTCATTTCCCTAGGTCTAGCATTTATTTTCCTATGTTTGAGTGTCATTAGATTGTGTAATGTGCTAATTGGGCCCATTTCTTCGGGCTTGGCCCAATGAGCTCCCCTACCCCTTCGGTTATTTGTCAATAAGTCTTTTGTCAGGGTCTTTTGTAGAAATGTGGGTTTCCTATATATAGGACCCCATTTCCTCCATTTGAACTTAATCAACAAATGAATGAATCATTGAATGAAAAATGCCATTTGAGAGTCCAAAGCTTAGTTTAGTGGAGTGATTCCAACATTTCTTGGGTGAGATGCCCTAGGGGAGAGATTCTCCACCCTTCCCTCTCTTAATCTCTCTTTTTCACCCCACTTTCTCTCTCCTCAACACCCAATTCCGAATTTCTTCTCTCTCCTCCCTCCCAACCACCTCCACTCTCCCACCTACCCCATTAAAGGCCACTCCCCTTCCCCACACATCCCATTACTCCACCCCCTAGTCCCAAGAGAGCTTCCACCAATCCTAGCTCCACCTCCCAACCCCCAACTACCCCACCCACTTTCCCAAGCACCCTTCCCACTACCCCAAGCACCCTTTCCCTTCCCCAACACAACCCCTCCCATCCCCAAGACCACCATTGAATACCCTTCATTAAGCAAAAATCAAACTCACCTTCCCTCCACTCACTTGTGCCCCCCTTCACCTTCTCCTCTCACCCACCTTCCCAAATTCGTAGCTCCTCCTACCACCATCTATTGGACCCTCTTCCAGACCTTATTCTCCACCTCCCACATCTTAGAACACCCCTCCAAGACCCCCTTACAACCAGGGGTCACTCCCACACTCATCTACCCCCTTTCTCCTTCTTCTATCTAGGCATTGGAAGCTGCCCCTTGGTTGCTGCTTGCAGTCCAGAAATTGCAGAAGAACTAGTCTCTTGCAGCGGCCACCACGACGCCATCTGGATGAGTTTGAAGATACAAGAGCCATCGTTAGAAGCTTCTCCGGGTCTTCTTCACAACAGAAGTGGTTTCGTCTTCATCGGAGCTCGGGGCTGTTCACAAACCCCGTTCTCCCCCGACTGCACGGAATCGATCCTGCTGAGCACCAGAACCGGATTGAGAGCCCTGCCACGACAAACCTCGAAAGAATCAGTCCACCATTTCTTCTACAAAGTTCTACTTCTCTCTGTCTATTTTCAGAATCAGGAAGCGGAGTTCCATTCGGACACTGTTGGCCAGAGATACCATTTTTCTCCCTCTGCTGCATCACCCTGCTACAACACAGCCTGCTTCGACCTGTCAGCAGTGTTCAGCATCCTCAGACCTCCCCCGACATCAGAAAGCTTCCCCGTCTGTTTTGCTGCGAAGATAACTTGACTACGATTCCAACGACTCCGACGGCGGCCAATTCCGACAACGGGAGCGGCTGGGGTACCCTCTGCAACATGCTGTTGGAAGTCAGTCCCTGCTAGTCCGCAAAACAGAGGTCCTGTTCCATCTTCTGCCCCGACCAGTAGCTTCTCCAGAAGAAATCACAAAAATTCTGAGGCATTCCCCTTCCTACTACGAAGATTTCGCCGCCCATCTCACCATCAGCAAAATTCTTGAGCAAGATCTACAGCAGTAACATCATCCCCCTGTCCCTGCTCGCAGATGGCTAGCAGATTTGGTACCAACACTTAGTCTTCGTTCTTTGCTCTTCTTTCCCCACCCCGCTTGGCCGGCTGAAGGCCCCTCCCTGCGTGGAGGTAGTATTGATTGTAATTTCATTAACCCCCACCCCAAGATCCCCCCCCCCTTGCATGGGGTGTAGTGCATGTAATTTAAAATTTCAGATCGAAGCTTCTCCGGCGCGGCGTGCGGGTAAGCCCACGCTTCCTCGCTCGCCCTCGTCTCCGATCGGGATCGGTGTCTTCACACCGACTAGGTGAGCCACTGCATACTCCTCTTTGCTGAAATTCCCTTGCTTAAGTAGTATCGCATCTTAGTGCCGTCGGTGGTAAGTGGAGCGCCCGAACCCAAATTTGCTTGTGATTGAGTGACTACCGCGGGTGAGTTGCGAGAGAGCCATTAACACCCACGCCCTCGGCGTGCTAGCCGCCTATGAGAATGGGCATCCTAGGACCCTTGAGAGGTCCAATCCAAAGCTATCCAACCCCCGGAGCAGCAAGGGCCCGTCCCGGACCCTCACCACTATCACCGGTTTGCCTACGGGTACAAGAGTGCGCTTAGCGGGTGAGTCCGCCCGAGTAAAGTCACCGGTTCGTGCATTGGTTGCTTGCTAGGTCCAAGGGTCATTTGATCATGTGATGATCACCCCTAGGCGTTTCACATCACCAGGAGCCCACTTGGGCCAAATTCTAACTCTTGGTTAGGCCCTGTGTTGTGCGGCCCGTAATGGACCGTACTTCTCTCAGGCGGCCCCGAGTGGACCGTTCAACTCATGAGCGGCTCTGTCAAGACGACACATCTTATCCTCGATTCTGTAACCTTCTGGCCTTGTGCGGCCCTATCCTAACCATTCATATAGAAGGGCGGCTCGTTAGCAGCCATTCAACCTGACCTCTTGAGGGCTAAACCCAGCCCAGTTCCTATTAGTGCGGCCCAGTGTCGACCGCACAAGCCTTGCGCGGCCCAGTATTGACCGCATGTCTTCCAGAGACTAGTTTTCCCCTTGTTTTATGGTTTTGAATCCAAGAACATGATGGTTCTTGATAATTTGAACTCCTGGACAGAAATTCTGGATAGTAATTCTTCAACTCAGCCTTAGGATATTCCGAGGTAAGTTTATACTTGATTATAATTGGCCATTTAACTTGATTAAAGTCTAGACAACTTGGGATCTTGGATCCAATTAATCAATGCCAACACACCATAGGGGCCCGGTCTGGTCTTGGGGAGAGCGCCCGAAAAGTACTTGTGCCCATGGGAGTTTGTAATGACAGAGTGAGGCATTGCACCAAGTGCATGACCAGCGTGATGTCTATGACAATGATATCTTATATCATAGTTGATTCGTGTTTGACTTGGTTACAATCTTGCATGTTGGCCAAGTTCCTACAATTTCCTATTATGTATATTGTTCATAAACATGCAATTCTTGTAATCTTATCATTCTTGTCATATTGTTATTCCATTCCATTCTTTAGCACTTTCTGTTATTACATTGTTTCATTCGATCGTTATATATTTTCTTTCCGTTCATATACATGTAATTAGTTGGTTAATCACTTACACTTGCCTGTTGTTACCTACTGAGCGTTCGCTCATATAGTTGTTTCCCCCTTTTCCAGGTAGTTCAAGTGAAGATTCACATATGGATGGGAATGGGTGAGAGTGATAGCTTGGAGTGTATCAGCTAGTAGATATGTTGAGTTTGTTTAGTTGTTTACATCTAGCTAGGTCTTAGAACTGGTGTTCGTTATTGTATCGGAGTCAAGTAGAGGTTATGTTTGATTATGTTTGAGTCGTTTGTAAGACGTTTGATGATTATTATAATAGAATTGGAGTTATTTCTGTTCATGGTATTATGTTAATTCTTAGCTTAGCATGTTATCTTTACTAGCGTTTTCTACTGCCGGTCCCGATATTCCGCGTCGGGACGTAACACGCCGCCACACAATCTCGGACCCAATCTAGGACTAAGACAGTCCATTCACGTGTAGAAACGCAAGACTTAGAGCTTCCTGTGAAATCTCCACCAAATCTTGCCTCGAAATCTGCAAAATTATCGGGACTGGCACGTCATTTCTTACACCACAGAGCATGACAAGAACATCAGGCTCGACAATCAGCAGATCATCCGGAAGATCCTCTACCCATCCGAGCACATTTCTCGACTAGGGCACCCGCTCTGTCACCTTAAACCATGATCTTGGCACCTCAAGGGCTGGATAAACCTCAAATTGGGGTGGCCAAAATGGCAAAAACACCTCAAGAGCACACTGATGGCCACTTAACCACGAACAATTCTCACCAGCCACCTGACGCTACAAATTCCTCGAACACAGCACCACATCAACACACATGCCGGCACCCTCTGCCCAATGCAGCATAACTGGGGTCACCACGGGAAGAAATCTCTCTATCTCATTCCTCAAGCCCCACACCGACACTCAAATGAAAACAGCAACCGCCTTCACAGTGCCAACGTAGTGCGCTCAAGCTCTCAAGTGAGAAATAAAGCGGAAAATAAACACAAAACCCTATGCCAGCTGCTGACTGTACTGGACGTTATGGACTCTGGTCACTGCAATTATCTCGAACTCCCATGTACACTCTATAAACACACTTGCTCTGATACCATCTGTAACGACCCAAGATCCAGATATCGGGAAGGACCCGATACCATTCAAATCCTGGTCCCCCGCCCACGAGCCGAAGGGCTCGGAAAGGCTAAAGGATGTGTGTGAGTGGAGTACACAGAAATAAGAAATAAAGTAGGAATAAAAATAATATAACAATTAAATAACTAACTACAGAGTCCAGTCCAAAAAGTACAAGCTATAGAAATAAAACGTACCCAATGCCGAGTGAACACTCTACCTGACAAGCTGGGAACTACGAACCTCCGCACTGCACCTCCAAACCTAGAGGAGGGACCGCCACACCTGAAAAGCAGGGGGTCAGCCTCGTCTCACTGGCTCAGTAGGGGTCCCGTGGAATCCCAATCGTAAACAACGGCGGTAACGGGAAGTAGCAAAAATAGCAGGAACATCAAACACGGTGGCCAGTAAAACCTCGGCTCTACAGCTACTCCTACTGTACCGGGAAACACACCCCGATCTCACAGTCGGGGGACCACTGGAATAACGAGAACACACTGACTATGCTGCCAGGAGAAACACTATGACAATGCTGTCGCGGAGGCCAGTCCTCACTGACTAAGGCCTGGCCCGAGAACACGCGGTCTAGAAACACCGCCACGACCTCGCTGTTGTGAACCCGGGGCCATCTAGGGAAAACCCTCGGTACCGCTATTGAAAACCCTAGACCTCGGTGTCGGGAAACGCCAGGAAACTACCAAAAAACACGGGAAAACTCATCTCGTGTGACAGTAGTACTGCCCACTAGAAGCAAGGCCGGATGCATCCACTAACATCTTAGTCCGCACCTCAGGTGTCTCCCTCACCCCATGCAACACTGAGACACTTTACTAGTAACCCAAAAATAAGGGTCAAGTAGGGGTCGTGCTCGTCAGCACGCGTCCAAAGTCCCCGGCCATGTGTGCACACACTGACTGACTACACGTGTCAGGCCCTCTAGTTGGTTTTCCTCTCAGCCCGGACTCGAGCAGGACAGGGGAGGCCCTACAGTAACTAGCCTAGAGACCGTCTCTCTCTAAGATGTAGTTCTCCACCAACTCACTGCTGGGTATGCACATGCGTGTAAAGGCAAGCTACGACTAGTGGGGGCTCACTAAGTGGCAAACGACTCTCGGATGAACCCACGGAATATGGACATGCTACGCGCGAGCCCGTTGTAAATTAGCTCAAAAAATAGGTGGCAAGATGCCACCAGACTCTGGGCAGTCTACTAAACCTATTAAACTCAACGGCCCTCGAGTCACAAGACTCAGGTCAAGGCCGTTGCACAGGACAGCCCTAGGCCGTCAATCTGGCCTACCCCAATGGTTAGAAAACATGATAAAATAATTAATGAAATGGCACACGGCCATAGACCTTAGTCCCTTCTAAGGGAAGCTAAGAAACCCTCGAGCCCTAGGCTGGGTAATTGGACTCACAGTCCACAAGTCATACACATGGCCAACACGGAAACTGCTTTCCGGAGAAGCTCACGACGTGCGGGAATAACCTCCGCACTCATGCCGATATACGGCTACTCGATCAGGCGTAACACGGAAGCCTGATACACGAAAGGGTCACTCGGGCCCCTAAAACCCATGGGCACACTAATCAAGATAAAAAGGTACCTCTAGACACCCAAAAACATGGTGACGATATCCACGGGGTGTCCGGGAGAACCACGGGGCCATAGGTCGGTCATTGGTTCTCAACGGGACCGACCGGAGCCAAAATAGGCGAGATCGGGCGCAATTTGGTTGGCCTGCCCAGTTGAGTCGGTCGACCAAAGCGCCATGCGCCGGTCGTTTGTTCGGACCGATCCGGTCAATCGACCGGCATGACCAGGTGGCCTCGATGCAGCGCGGGCTACGTCCACTCCACCTGTCGCGGGCGGCCAGGCACAGCGGGCTGCATCGATGCAGCGCGGGGCTGGGTCGACTCCCCCTTCTATGGTCGGTCTATCGGCGCCCAAGGGTCGTTCAACCAAAATTCGCAACGCGCCTGCTTCACAGCAGGGCCGTTCGGTCGGATGACCACAGCCTGTCGGTCGACCGAATACGGTGACCACCCAATCTGAACCCACTCTCGGGGCTTGATTTCTATGCCCACTCGATCCCAATCGAGGGGGAAAATAATGGGGATCATTCTGGGGGTCCCAAAACTAAAACATGGAGGGAAGAAAGCGAGAAAACCTCCCTCGATCAGGCGAAACTTTCGTACGCCCTAAAACATGCATTTTGAACCCCCAGCGTGAGGAAAACCCCACTCAGCTCATGTCGGCCTATGAAACTCGTGGGGAAAGAAGTACATGTGTTAAGGAACCATCCCCCTACCTCCACCGAAGATGTCCCACACCCTGGACGCCGTTCCATGAGAAAACATCCACATAACCCCCGCTGGTACACGAACTCGTGACCGAGCTTCAACGTGCCACCACGCCTCGATCCTCGATCCGTTGTCGTGCTCCTCGCCCTCATGCCCTCTCCACCTCACCCGCCATCGCCTCCGTCTGCCGCCCGGAGGAGAGGGGGAGTGCGTGGCTATGCTTTAGTGGAGACCCTTAATCCCTCGTCCCTCTATCATTTAGGGAGTATTTTAGGTCATTTTCATTCTCGTTCTTCTTTGTTCTTCTTCTTCTTCCTCAATAACTTTTATTTCATTTTAATCTTCGCATAGCATCACATAATCTCTTCAAATTAATTTATTTTATCAACTACACACACACCAAAATGAATTTTTGCCCTTCCATAGGGGTTTAAAACCACCAAAACTCCCAGGTGATCTAGCCCTCTTTTTACATGTTTTTTTATTGAAAATAGGGATAGATCCTACACTTAATCGCGTTCTAATGGACTTTCCCTTGGTTGTTTTCATTTTTTTGCTTCCATAGGAAGAAGAAGACGTGAGACCCTTGCACCTTGGCCGCCCTTGGAGCAAGGAAGGAATGGATCTGCACATCCCGCTTCTGTCCTGTGAATGCAGCATACATTCAGACCGCGTCCTATAAAATGCGGCCATCAAGGAAACCATGTTAATAACCAGACCCTCCTTCGGCCTTCTTTCTATTTCCGAGGTAAGTAGCGTACCTCTCCTCCTTAGTCCTATTCTATTTGGCACGTTATAGGCTTCGGTGGCGATCACGGATCTTATTTATCTATCTTTTATCACATGCGCCCCACCCCCTTTCTCTTTCTTACGATTATTGATATTCATTATTATTTTTGACAAGTTATCATTTATTAGTGGGTGGTTGATTTTATGATCTACAGTTAGAAGAAGTTTCTTTTCGAAGCCACATAATTTCTATAGAGGGTATTTTAGTTTATCCTTCTAAGGTTGAAGCTATAAAGAATTGGGAAAGACCTATTAGTGTGTCTCAGATCCGAAGTTTATTGGCTTTAGCGGGTTATTATAGAAAATTTATAAAGGATTTCTCCAAGATCGGCGTGCATTTGATTAGATTGACAAGGAAGGAGAACCCTTATGAATGGACTGAGGAGTGCGAGAAGAGTGTTCAAACTTTGAAAGAATATCTGACTACTGCACCTACGCGTGCTTTTCCCTTTGAAGAAGAAAGTTTGAACTCTATACAGATGCGTTTGGAGTTGGACTGGGATGTATATTGATGCAACTACACAAAGTGATCGCTTATGCATCAAGACAATCAAAGAAGCATGAGGAAAACTATCTTGTGCATGACTTAGAATTAGCAGCTATGGTTTTTGTGATGTGACACCACCTTGGGGGTGATAGCCACTAGGCCAATTCTCCTTGGACCTATGACCCGCAAGCAAGTAACTTTGACGGCGGACTCACTCGCTAAGCGCACATTAGTGCCCGTAGGCAACTCGGTGATGGTGGTGAGGATCCGAGGTGGGACCTCGCTACTCTGGGGATTGGCTAGCTTGGGATTGAACCCCCAAGGGTCCAGGGATGCCCACTCTCGCAGGCGGCCAGCACGCCAAGGGCGTGAGATGTAATGACTCTCTTCCAACTCGCTCCGCGGTGGCACACGATGTGGTGGATTCCGGATCGGACACTCGCTCACTGTCCGACGGGCAATTGAAAGCAATAATAAGCCAGAAAAGATAATGCCACCAGCAGAGAAGAGTGATCAGATGCTCACCTGATCGGCGTGAAGACACCGACCCCGGCCGGAGACGAGGGCGAGCGAGGAAGCGCGGGCTTACCCGCACGCCGCGCCGATGAATCTTCAACCTGAAATAACAAGTTACAATCACTACGCCCCTTCCAAGGGGTGTGGACTAGGGGTGGGGATTAGTTTTACAACCAAAATGTACCTCCACGCAGGGAGGGGCAGTCAGTCGGCTAGGCGGGGTGGAGAAAGCTACGCTAGAAGCGGAAGTGGACGAAGACCGTCGGTTCTGCCAGCCCTCTAGAATAGTGGACAACAAGTCGGTGTTGCTTCTGCTACGGGCTCTCCCGAACTCCGTTGTTGATGAACCAAGCGCCAAAATCTCTTGGGTTGGTTCAGGAGGGCATCAGAATTACTGGAGAATTTCTTGACGTCGTTGGTGGCTGGGGCAGGGTCGAGAACAGAACTGTTCGGTGCTGGTTCTTGTTGCTCTCAGTCTGCTGCTGCTGCAAGATGAAGGTGCCACGAGCACTCCCGGGCTCCGAATAATGCGGGATCATAACCTCTACAACCGTGGGCAAGTCCTCTTCGAACAGAGACCAACGGGGCCACCGGCGGGGGTCGGAGTAGACCGTAGGGGCCAAAAAAGTAGAAGGAGGTCCAATCTATCTCCACTTTGACTGACCTGCGCACTCTGGGAAGGAAATTTGGTACTTTGTGCTTCGGGCTTCAAACGACGCTCCGCTTCTTGGAGATGAAAGGGGACTCGTAGCAGAAGTCTTCAGCCAAATGCCGCTTTAATATCTTCATGGTACTGGTCGTGGTAGCCTCTGCAATCTGCAGTTGGGTGTCTGCCAGGGAGGAATTGCGCTGTCCGGCGGTAAAGACTCCTCTGGGCAGCCACTAACTCAGACAGAGGCGTGACCACCTCCGTTGCGAAGTAGACTACACGACGATTCCAACGGTTATCTAGTACACCTCCTGAAGCCTCACAATGACGCCGTGGCCACTGCTGCAAACCGCTGGTGCACTGCTACCTGCGAACCAGAGTAGTTCCTTGTTGGGAGTGGGGGTAAGAGAGGGGGGAATGGGAAAGGGAGGTTGATGGCTAGGGGGGGTGCGACCTAGATGGTAAGGGGGTGATGGTGAAGGGAGGGAAACAGCCAACAAGGGGAGGGAATGTCAAATTTGGCCTAGGGTTAAGCCCCTTCAGCCTTGGGGAGGTGGAGAGGTGCTTGGGGAAGGGAAATGGGTAGTTGGGGGTTAGAAGGTGGAGCAAGGATTGGTGGAGGTTCTCTTGGGGCTGGGGTAGAGTAAAGTGGGGGCTGTGGGGACTTGGAATAGACTTAATGGAGGAGTGAAGAGAGAGAAAGTAGGTGGGAGGGAGAGGAGAGAGAAAGGGGCGACCCCCTTAGAGAGAGAGAGATATTTCAAGAGATGGAGGAGAGACAAAATTCCAAGGGAATTTCAAATTTCATTGATCATCAAAGGTTACAAATGAGAGGGGAGGGGGCTATTTATAGACTCCAGACTTTTCATATGACCATACTGACCCTAGATAATTGACACAATGTGATGCGGGAGAGACACAGGAACCGACTCGAAGTGATGCAGACCTCAAACTCTAAATGCGGACACGACCAGCAACATACAACTATGGAGACACTTTGGCCCAACACTGATAGTTCCGATGGGCTATACGTCGCTAACAGAAATGCAAGCTCACTCATCATCCCAAGAAGGGGAAACGCGGATCTGCGCGGTTGAGAAACCGCCAGAGTCAAGGGTGGTCGACTCACTTCCGTGCTCGGATCGAGCCATGGGACGGGTCACTCTCTCGCTCACAGTAGTGACATAGACTCACGGGCTAGGTTCCTATCACACTCAGCAGCGGCACACGACCATATACTAGCTAAGCAAGTATATGCCAAGAAGTCGAGATCATTACCTACACGCTCCCGGCGTGGGGAAGACAACCCCGGCCAATCCTGTACTCCCGGTTAAACAAATACATTGCGGTACAAAGATTTGACCGACTCTACACAGGGAGGTAATAGGTCACATGTGGGGCCCGGGAGTAGCGGGAATTGGGTTGATGGGCAGTATCTTGATGTCGCCCGTCGGTGTCGAAACCCGCATTTTAGTGCTGTCCGGATGGCGCGATCTACAGGTACGTGGGGCCCATGTACTGCCCCATCCTCTGGACCTGACGGAGTGGGTCCCACTGTGATGGTGACCTCTGGTGGCGCGCTTCCCTATGGGGCAGCCGAGCTGGAACACCGACCGGAGGCCGATCGGCTCTGATCTCCAAGTCTTGGAGTTGATGCCCACGGATCTGCAACCTCTATTTTGTAGCGCGCGATCCGGCGAGATCTGCCGCTGCGGTCACTCCCGACGTCGGATTGACGCACAAGAGGTACCGTTGGAAAGCTCTTTCGAAGTACTTCGACACTATGTGACTCCAAAAACTACGTTGGGATCGTGCTTCGGATGGGGAATTTTAGAACCGGACTGATCTCAGTTTCAGGTCTGGCCAGGCAGAACTGAAGTTTTCTGAGAGTTGGCATTGACTGCAGGGTACACCTCTGATTCAGACCTTGGGCTCTTCATAAAAGTTGTAGAGGGGAGAGAGAGGAAAATGGAAATAATTCTTATGACTGATTTGGTGGAGGTTTGGATGCGGAAATGTATTTTATACTAGTGGGTGGTCGGATCTGGACAGAGGCAGACAGAACTGAGTGGAGATCTAAAAGTGATTTTTAGAAAATAAGTAAGGCTTTTAAAATTCCACGAAAATTTGTGAATGGAGGGGGTGTTGGACAGCACGTCCAGTAAAATTGGGGGCACATGTAAAAATCAAAAAGAGGTCAGAAGAGGGGAAACTCAGAGCTACTTTGAATCTAGACTGAAAGCTGGCAGATCAGGATGGAAAGGAAGAACGAAAATGGAAAATTGCAAAATGGAAGCTAGCCAACCAAATTTTTTGGGATGTGGTGAAGACTCCTGAAACGCACCCTAAAAGTTTGGGCTCTAGATGAACTCGTGGCTGAGGGCTAAAAATCCGAGAATGTCCTGCTATCACCCAATTGGCAGAATACCGACAGAGGCGGTGGCCGTGCAACGGCGGCTCGATGGCGGCGGCGGCGGCAACGACGAACTCCACACCATATAGATGAGACTTCCCACCTCAGAACATAGCCTTCCCAGCTGCAAGAAGAAGAGAGGAGAGAGAGAGAGAGGGGCGGCCCTTGCTTGGATCCAACAAAAATCATATTTTCATATTCATTAATTCCACTCAAAATAGAAATACAAGACTTTTATAGAAAATACAAAAGGTCTAGTTCTATCCCTAGATATAGGATTGGTGAGGGGTAAAAGAGGGAGTCCACAATTATTTCTCCCTTGTGATTTGGAACAAATAAAATGAAACTACAAATCCAAATAAACTACATTAAACATGGGGCGCCCCCTTGACTTTTATGGTTCCACATTTTGAATTTTTGTTCCCTTTGTCCCCCCCTTGGTCCAACCCTTCTAGAAGCCCACCATGGAGGGTTGACTGACCCCACATGGGCCCAAGAGATGAGGTGGATCAATGAGAGAAGAGATGTGAGGCCCGCGGGACCCAGGTGGTCCCATTTTACAAATAAACCCATGTTACAATCCAAATTACAGTCCAAATAAAGTCAAATAAACACACATTACACAGAAATAAAGTCTCAGTAAATACTATAAATATCGACACTCAAGGGGGAGTCTCCAGGCTGTCTCCGAGCCAGATAGAAGCCGATGTAGCCCGAGTGGTGCTCCGCGTACGGTACCGATGGCTCGCCGGTTCGTGCTTCTCGATCGCTCTGGTGTCTGCACCAATTCTCCCCAGGTGGGTGAAACTCGACCCTATCGAGTAAGGGTCTGCATCGCTCTGGTAGCGCTCCAGTAGATCCGGATCTATGCGCTGCAACTCTCCACGGGTGATCCAAGTATCCTCGGTGGCGGGTCACCCTCTCCATCGCACTAGGTAGTGCCGGTAGGATCCACTCCTGGTAACTGTCCCCTGCTCATCCAGTATATGATCGATATGCTCTCGCTGCCATGGAAATGTGGCTGGTGATGGACACTCAGGTGTGGGATCACCCTCAATGGGAGGAGATGGCTCAAAAGGCTCACTAGGGATCACCGCTGGGTCCCTATATGCAACTAGATCCGACACATTGAAAGTTGAGCTTATACCATATTCCTCGGGTAGGTCCACAACATACGCATTGGATCCAACGCGTTTCAACACTCTAAATGGACCGGCTCCGTGAGCTTGCAATTTCTTTACGGTTCTAGAGGGAAACCGTTCAGGTCTTACCCTGATCATGACATATTCACCCTCTTGGAACTCACGGTGGTGTCGATGGACATCGGCTAACTCCTTATACCGTGCATTGCTGGCCTCAATGTGATGACGGATGTCGTCATGCAAACTCCTAACATGCCTAGTAAAAGACTCGGCAGACTCAGACGCTCGTGCATGAATGGGCATGGGAACAAGATCCACTGGTTTCCTAGGCCTACGACCTGTGACAATCTCGAATGGACTCATGCCGGTAGACCTGTTAACCGAATCGTTATATGCAAATTCTGCCAGTGGTAGTATGAGATCCCAATCCCCTACACGATCCCTGACAAGACACCTCAAAAGGTCACCCAGACTCCTATTGACCACCTCGGTCTGACCATCTATCTGGGGATGATATGCAGTGAAAAACTTGAGGTGAGTACCCAACATACTTCACAGTGTCTTCCAAAAATAACTGGTGAATCTAACATCGCGGTCAGACACTATGGTACGAGGCAACCCGAACTTGCACACCACATGAGTAAGGAATAGGGGGGCTACCCTTGAAGCATCTGAAGTCTTCGAGCAGGGAATGAAAAGGGCCATCTTCGAGAATCGGTCAACCACCACATATACCGAATCATGCTTCCTAGAGGTACATGGCAATCCTAAAACAAAGTCCATGCTAACATCATGCCACAGAGCATCAGACCCGAGCTTTGCTTCTTCATCTTGGCCGTAGCACATGTATGGCACTCGGCCACCATATGAGCAACATCTCTCTTCAGACTCGGCCAATAAAATCTGTGCTTAACAGCCTCAATAGCCTTATTCCGACCAAAGTGGCCGGCTAGACCTCTCGCATGTAGCTCCCAGACTAAGAAGTCTCGAACCGAAGTTCGGGGAACAGAAAGCCTGCCTCCCCGAAAGAGGTAACCCTCCTGAAGCACATAATCATCGTGGTCTGTCGAGGGTTCGGCCTGGTGAGTGGTATAGATCTGGCCGAAGTCAGGACAGTCAACATAGGCCTCTCTCATCTTTTCTAACCCTATGACCTCGGCACTCATGGTGGTCAGTAGACAAGCACACCGACTCAAGGCATCGGCCACCTTGTTCTCCACTCCAGCTTTATGTTTAAGCACAAGTGTGTACTGCTGGAGATACTCAACCCATCGGCTGTGACGCGCATTAAGCTTCTTTTGAGAATGGAGGTACCTCAAAGCCTCATGATCGGAGTATAAGATAAACTCCTGATGTAATAGATAGTGCCTCCAATGCCTAATACCCTGAACTACTACGTAGAATTCCTTATCATAAGTGGAGTATCGCAGTTTCGCGCCATTCAGCTTTTCACTGAAATATGCGACCGGGTGGGCCTCCTGGCTCAACACTGCTCCTATCTCAACACCAGACGCATCACAAGAGACCTCAAACACCTTCGAGAAATCTGGTAATCGAAGGATCGGTGTCTGGGTCATGCGCTCCTTGATGTCCTTGAAGGCAGCAGCTGCGGCCTTCGTCCATACAAATGTGCCCTTCCGAATACAGTCCGTGATCGGGGTAGTGACGGAGCTAAATCCACGGATGAAACGATGATAGAACGTCGCAAGGCCATGGAAGTTGCGGACGCCATGGACTGTACGGGGTTCCGGCCAATCAACAATGGCCCGGACCATCTCCGGATCGGCTGAGACCCCAATACTAGACATAATAAAACCCAAGAAGGTAAGCTGAGGAGTCATGAAGGCACACTTCTGTGGGTTCGTAAACAACTGCTCTCGCCTCAAAAGAAGACAGACCTGCCGTATATGATCCAAGTGGTCCCCTTTTGTGCGATTATATATAAGGATATCATCAAAATACACAACCACAAAGACTCCAATGAACGGTCGAAGGACCTGAGTCATAAGTCGCATGAAGGTGCTAGGGGCATTAGTTAGCCCAAATGGCATAACCAACCACTCATATAGACCATCTTTGGTCTTAAATGCAATCTTCCATTCATCACCTGGCCTAGTCCTCACCTGATGGTAGACACTCTTATAATCGATCTTAGAGAAGATAGTGGCACCGACCATCATGTCTAGCATATCATCTAGGCGGGGAATAGGGAACCTGTACTTCACGGTGATTTTGTTGATGGCATGACTGTCAATGCACATTCTCCACGTGCCATCCTTCTTTGGGGCGAGTAATGCGGGAACAGCACACCGACTCATGCTGTCACAAATAGACCCTCTCTACATCAACTCATCGACCTGCCGTTTTAGCTCGACATGTTCCGTAGGACTCATGCGATAGTGAGGAAGATTGGGCAATGAGGAGCCCAGAATCATGTCGATAGCATGTTGAATATCCCGCATGGGTGGGAGTCCCTCGGGAAGCTCCTCGGGAAAAATATCAGCGAACTCCTGCAGAATAGGAATGACATTGGGTGGGAGATCACCCTCGGACTTCGGCTCCACCTCTCGGACCGTAATAGCAAACACAAGGCAGCCCCTACTAGCCTCCCGCTCCATTTCCCGAGAGCTACTCATCATCAATCTCCTAGTCGAGGGCTCTCCTAGGCCAGATGTAACGGTCATAGCCCGAGCTGGGGGTGGGGTACTGGGCTCAGGGATGGAAGGCTCCGGAGTACTAGGACCAGTAGGACCCCTAACTAAAGGCTTCTTGGGCTGAGAGGGTTGGAGGAGAATCCGTTGGCCAGCAACGTTGAAGGTACAGGTGTTTGACCAGCCATGAAGTGTGGCATCCCGATCAAATAACCAAGGCCTACCAAGAATAATGCTGCCCACCTCCATGGGGAGGACATCCAACCAAATCTCGTCACGGTAGGCATGGAATTGTAGTGGGACCAGACACCGCAGCCTAATCGGAATGGAGGTGGAATCCACCCATGATACTCGATAGTGGCAAGGATGATCCACGGGTGTAAGACCAAGACTGGAGATAGTGCCCGTGGAGATTGCATTGATGCAACTCCCACTATCGATGATCACCTTACAAACTTGCTTGCCCAGCCTACAGAATGTATGAAAGATAGTGGTACAACGCCAGTTATCACTGGCCTGTGGCTGGGTGAGACTACACCTGACGACCCCCAAGTGGGTATCGTCCGGATGCTGGGCATCCTGGCCATCACCTTCGGCCTCATAATACTCGTCAGCTAGCTCCGGATCTGCTTCATACCTGACTAACACGAGATCCGTAGGGGTGGCATCCTCGGCCTGTGTGTCCCCAATGACAAGAGATGGGCGAGTGGGACACTGGTTGGCGAAATGGCCAAACACATTGCATCGATAACACTACTGCCGTGATCCACTAGGCTCCCCAATCAAAGGTCCTTTCCCTTTATCCTCCTGACGGATAGGAGGTGAAGGAAACAAGGGATGAGCAGGAGGTGTGGGTGCCGGTGGATGGGCGATGGGTGCCGTAAGTTGTTGGGGACGAGGAAGGTCCCTCGGAGGTGGAGGACGAGGCCTAGGAGTGAACGAATTGGAGCGAGTGGGCTCCTGTGGTGGGGCTATGGGGGCCCTCGGGTACGGGCCAGAAGAACCATGGGGCTCGACACTACGAAGGGGAAAGGAGCCCAACCGATGGGTAGACATGAACTCGGCCTCGAATTGCTCCAATTCAAGAGTAACCTGATACACTTGTTCCAAAGTGGTCACATTGTGGTGAAAAAGTTCATATTGATAGTTTGGCCGCAGACCTCTCCGAAAGTGTGATATGGTCATGGTGCTCTCTTCCGTAACTCCACACCGCAAATAATACTCATCAAACTCGGCTGTGTACTCGGTCACGGATCGGTTCCCTTGGGAGAGACTTTGCCATTTATCTATGAGACGTTGGTGATATGAGGCAGGAAGGTACTTCTCCCTCAATTTCATTTTCATGTCATCCCAAGTGCCGATCGGGGGTTGACGTCGCTGATTTAGCAGGCTCTCCACATTGGTCCAATAAGTTTGGGCCTGCCCATGCAGCTTCATCTTCACGTATCGAACTCTCCGGTGGTCCGTCATCTCAAACCACTCGAAGTACTAGTCCATGTCGGCCTCCCAATCTAAATAGACCTTCGGGTCCAAGGACCCGCTAAAAAGGGGAGGGTCTGCACACACGCTCCGAAGAACGTGATCGTCATCATTGTCATCATGATTCCGTCGTTAGTTACGACGACCATATACCCCTTGCTCATTATCAGATGCATAGTCAGCCACCTCATGCACCTGTTGCCTCCCAACATCTACCGCCTGAGCTCTTGGCGCAGTAGGTTGCTGAGCCGGCTCCTGTTGACCATTGGTCGGCACGAGTTGCGCAGCGGCTGGGGCCCTCCTGAGGACGACAATCCTCCCTACAAGACCCTGGATGGACAGGTCCAAAGCTTTGGCCCGATCCTCGAGGGCTTTCATCCTCCCTTCTAGACGCATTCCTACGCCATCTAGATGCGTACTAAGGCCATACATACGCGTATCGAGACGATCCATGAGGGCTCAGAACATCTCGGCCGTCGAAGGCTCATCACAGCTACGGGCTCGGGAATCCACCATAGGTGGAGGTGACGAGTATTGGGTACCTCGACGGGTGGGCATGCAAAGACACACGAACTAGGAGATACAGACTAATGCAAACACCGAGTAATACACCTAGACCTAAACCAATATCTGGTACGTGGCGGAGTTAATCAATCTGAAGATCACTCGCGCAAGTGTGCAGCCTTCCCGATAGGCGTAGCCTAACGTTCGGACAACACCTTTTAAAATACCAGATTATCGGGATGAAATGCAATTTTAAAACATTTTTTTTTGAAAATAATGATGATCCTAGACTCGACTTAGACCGTGCAAGACTTATGCAACGACCACCCTTGACTCGACTCGCTCTGATACTAAACTCATGCAGGACGGACACGGGAACCGACTCTAAGTGATGCAGATGACCAGCAACATACCACTATGGAGACACTTTGGCCCGACACTAAGAGTTCCTATGGGCTATACGTCGCTAATAGAAACGCAAGCTCACTCGTCGTCCCAAGCGAGGGGAAACGCGGATCCGCGCGGTTGAGAAACCGGCAGAGTCAAGGGTGGTCGACTCACTTCCGTGCTCGGATCGAGCCACGGGACGAGTCACTCTCTCGCTCACAGTGGTGACATGGACTCACGGGCTAGGTTCCTATCGCACTCAGCAGCGGCACACGACCATATACTAGCTAAGCAAGTAAATGCCAAGAAGTTGAGATCGTTACCTCCACGCTCCCGGCGTGGGGAAGACAACCCCGGCCAATCCTGTACTCCCGGTTAAACAAATACACTGCGGTACAAGAATTTGACCCACTCCACGCAGGGGGGTAATAGGTCGCATGTGGGGCCCGGGAGTAGCAGGAATTGGGTTGACGGGTAGCATCTTGATGTCGCCCGTCGGTGCCAAAACCCGCTTTTTAGTTCTGTTCGGATGGCGCGATCTGCGGGTACGTGGGGCCCACGTACTGCCCCTTCCTCTGGACCTGACGGAGTGGGTCCCACTGTGATGGTGACCTCTGGTGGTGCGCTTCCCTGGGCGGTCGTCGAGCTTGAACACCGGTCGGAGGCCGATCGGCTTCGATCTCCAAGTCTTGGAGTTACTGCCCACGGAGCTGCAACCTCTGTTTTGCAGCGCGCGATCCGGCAAGATCTGCCACTGTGGTCACTCCCAACGTCGGATCGATGCACAAGAGGTACCATTGGAAAGTTCTTTCGAAGTACTTTGACCCTCTGTGACTCCAAGAACTTTGTTGGGATCGTGCTTGTGATGGGGAATTTTAGAACCAGACTGATCTCAGTTTCAGGTCTGGCTGGGCAGAATTGAAGTTTCTTTAGAGTTGGCGTTGACCGTAGGGTAGACCTCTGATTCAGACCTCGAGCACTTCATGAAAGTTGTAGAGGGGAAGAGGGAAAAATGGAAATAATTCTTATGACCAATTTGGTGGAGGTTTGGATGGGGAAGGGTATTTTATACTGGTGGGTGGTCGGATCTGGACAGAGGCAGACAGAACTGAGTGGAGATCTAAAAGTGATTTTTAGAAAATAGGTGAAGGCATTTAGAAATTCCAAGAAAATTCGTGGATAGAGGAAGTGTTGGAAAGAACCTCCAGTAAAATTGGGGGCTCAAGCAAAAATCAAAAAGAGGTCCAAAGATGGGAAACTCAGAGTGTTGGGTCCCGTAGTGCAAGAATACGGATCTAGAGGGGGGGTGAATAGATCATTCTACTAAAAACTATGTCCAATTAAAAACACAAACTAGCACACAGCGGAATTTACAAGATTGATCATATTGAGGAATTTAATCTAAACAGGTTTAAACTTAATTCACTCAATCTCACAGAGCTTACATGATTACACAAACAGATAGGATAGTGAACACACAAACACAAGGATCAAACCACAAGACACGGGGATTTTTAAAGTGGTTCGGGACCACGAAGGGCTCCCTACGTCCATCCCTCACCAAACCGGTGAGGCTTCACTACACGCTACAAAAAGTAGCAACACAGGGACGAACCCCAACACCACACACGCTGCTTCCACAGCAAACCACACATGAGGCCTTGCCTCAAATTGCTGCCATAACAGCTCGCACACACACGCACACACACACACCGCTGGAGAACACACCCCGCACAAAATACCTCACACGGAGACACAACTCCGTCCACACACATGTAGGACAATGCCTACACAACCACACGAGAGAAAACTCCCAACCACACACGCGGATATACTCCGCACAAATCGACACACATATGACAACACACACACTCGGAGACCCCTTTCTCCAAACACCCACACAAAGTATTCTTGTATATGAAATGAAGACAAATATATGCTATGACCTCCCAAAACAAATACTATAGATGGAGACTAGAAAGATGCATTAAGTATAAGGCTCCCCCTTCTTCAACAAAATCTGTTTATCCCTGGCTCTTTGACGGATGATCATTATTTTGACATCATCTTCTTCTTCTCCTCGAGACCCTCCTCTTTTCCTTCTTTCACTAGCTCTAGATCCTCACGGTGTTAGATCATATCCTCCTTGCAAGAGCATCACTTCGTTTTCCCCCTTTTCTTCACCTATACGAAAGAACACATGAGCATTTGGATTGTTGTATCATAAAAATCGCAGCTCATATACATATGCAAGAGAGAGTGAACAAAGAACATGTAAAACAAGTTCAAGGAGATGATGTTTGTAGCAAATATCTAAAACAGAACTAAGAGCAACTGGAGAACTAAAAGCAAACGGATTTTTCAGTGGATAGAGCTCCCCCTTTTTATTTCATCGAATAGGCTTAAGCTTTTCTGCAGGATGAAGAACATTCTTGAAGGAAGATGAATGATTCTTTGCAAAAATGAAGTTGTAACTTGATTTCCCACGTAGCTTCAAGTAGAGGATCGATTGGAGACTTGAAACCACCTTCTTCCCTTCACATACAAGCTCAGAACAACGTGGAAGAAGCCCATGGAGCAGCTGCTACGTCCCTGCACTCACAAGAGTTAGAATAAGAGAAGAATACTTCAAATCTCACCTCTTCTATTAGGTTTTTGACCCAAGGAGATGGTTTTATGCTTTTAGAATGGTCAAGGGACAGCTTAAAGACCAGATCCATGAATTAGGGAGAGATTTAGGGCAGTTGGAATGGACTGGTTGGACTTTCGGAGCGTGGGCACGAAAGACATCTTTCACTGCGCCGTAGAGGTGTCGACACCTGGTGTCGACACCTGAAGCTCCTACAGTTCAAAAAAGACTCAAACAACAAGTCTGGACACTAGGTGTCGACACCTGGTGCTCTGGCTTGCTGCCAGAACCAGGTTCAGGTAGGTGTCGACACCTGGTGTCGACACCTCCTGGGCTAACTGCTGAAAAAGAGGTTCTGGATGTAGGTGTCGACTCAAGGTGTCGACACCTGGTGTCGACACTTGCACTTACAAAAAGCCCAAAGACCCATTTAGCTAAAAACGAAAGCTCCAACCTCACCGTGAGTTTTGGGATAATGAAAGAAGGTTGTGAGGAGTTCTTCCAGCCTACAAAACACAAAGTGAAAATTAGTTTTACTTCAATGTTAATCTCACAAACCAACCCATTTCATTTCACCTTCTTTAATGGAATTTTGGTGACTTGGGAAAGTGTTATCCCTTTGCCATTCCAAGAATGAAAGAATGATGAGTAAATTGCCATTCCAAGAGTGAAGAAGGAACGAGATATCCATTTAAATCCACATAGCAACACTTACCTCATTATTTTACCTGAGTTCACATTGTCCTTAATTGCTTGTTCTTTTGTTGAATCGTTCATCTAAGAATCACGGAGTTCCAATGTTTAATCACCATTGTATGATGAACAAATTTGGAGTTCAAGGTGTACAAAACTAATCCACTCAAAAACATGATCGAGACATATTGCATTCATCATCAAAAAAAACTCATCAAACCACATATCATTACCTTGGGGGCAAACAATTGTATTTGCATCTCAATCAATCACTCAGCATTACCGAAGTACGCATGAATAACATGATACTCAATATGACATTTAATATGACATTTATCCAAGCATGTTTTCCGTAAAACCTTTTTCATTGAATACAAAGCAATCACATATAAAGATATGAATAACCATTCATGCACAAGGCCAAGCAACAAAGTCGTTTTGTAATCATCAAAATCACATACACAACAATCCCCCCCATTTTGATGATGACAAAATATTATGCTATAATGCTCTCTCCCCCTTTGACATAATCAGAAATGGGGATCAAGATGGGGAACCCATGATGGCATCAAAACCAAAAACAATATTTTTTTTGTTTATAAAGAGAACCAATATGCACAATATGCATGAACTAATGGCACAACTGTGAAATGCAAATGTGGACAATATGGACATACAGAAATGCAAGATAACAAAACGATATGTAAATGCTCACAAGTTGCAGCAATTAGAAATGGTGTATGGCATGACAATAATGAGCAAGCAAACAAGCACTCAAACACCCACAGAAAGGTATTGACTCATGCAAGTCCTGATGACTTAAGCAGAAGATCACATGTAAACCTCTCCCTTTGACATTGACACATTAGCTGATTGGCTTTGATTTTCAAATTTTTAGATTTTTAGTTTTCTTGTGAAATGCATGAAACATGATGTATGAAAATGATGACACATGAAATACATACAATATAATCAAGCAGATATCTATAGATACATGCAACATAACTCCCCCATTTTATTTACAGTGAGGGGATAGGTGTAGGAAAAGTGCAAGTGAGTCATTAAGTTCAGAATGCTCATGATTACACCTAGAGGATTGTGCAGATAAATAGGAAAAGGCGTACAGCAGGTCAAGCAATTAATCAAATTTTCAAAATACATATCCAATCAAATTACCATGTGCAAGTGAGTAACATGCGAATGAAGTTTAGCCATATGGATAACCAGATTTTCAATTAAATATAATAATAATTGCACAGACTGCATTTCAATCTAGAGAGCAGCGTATTGGAGGCTTCCCTCTGCCTCAATCAAATTTAGCATCAGAAATTTTCATACTGACAATCTGATTTTTTCTAAGAAGGATCAGGTTCAAATAATTCTTTTTTACGCGAGGAGACACATGGAGCTCATGCAAGAATCCCCGGTTACTCAGAATACTGAACCTTATCCCCTCATTTTAAATAGAGATACTTTAGTCAACACTTTTCAGAAATGAACCACATCACGTCTCAGGTGACATGTGCCCAATTTACTCAGTGAAACTAAGCGTTGCTCTGCCTTTCATGCCAACCATTTTTTTATGTGGAGGCAGGCAAATTTTGTTGGGTTCGGTGCTATGTATTCAGAGGGGGGGTGAATGAATATATCCTTTAAAAACTTCGCCCAATAAAGAAATTCTTCCTAATACAACCAGAAGCCCAATAAGCAATTGCGGAATTCAGATTTATTAAGACAACTAAAATGCTTATAGATGAACTAACTAGTGACTTAGGAACAATGTCAACGAACTCTCAATACCACAGTCAAACATATAGTGTGCGCAGCAATGAAATGAACACATATAGAAAATCAAACCATATCGACCCTATGCATTCATCTAGCGGCAAACCCACAAAGAGATCAAACCACTTCACAATGATTTTTAGGTGGTTCGATCCTGCAGACCTACATCCACCCCACACTCAAACCCGAGTGTGGATTCCGCTGACTCACAGCTTGAACAGCTGGGCATCACAGCTTGCCATACAATCCGCTGAGCAACACAGCTTGATGTCCAGTGGAATCCACCACTGCAACCGCTGGGGATTACAGCTTACCCGTCCAGAGGCAGCACCTCTGCAAACGCTGACTAATAGCTTGAAGAAAGGAAAAAAGATGAAACAAAAACAAGAAGACAATCAGCGACTGAGAGCTGTAAATGAAGGCACAAATGATATAGCTCTCGAAGGAGCAGCTCTGGCTTGGATTTGATCCAAATGCCAGATATCCACTATCTCTCTCTCTTTCTCTGCTCGAGCTCTCTATCTCTCTCTTTCTCTTCTTTCTCTTCTGCTCTTCTTCTCTTTCTCTTTTTCTTCTCTGCTTCTTCTGCTTCTCTTTTCTTTCTCACAGGATCATGCAGGCTATCCTCTGCTTCAGTCGATCTCTTCTGCTAGAGCTCTCTGTCTCACGATCAGTCTTCTTCAGATGGAAGAAGCTTCATATATATAGAGCAGCAGGAATTTGGCGTGTGCTCTCCACATCTCCCGCCCAAAGGCTTTCACCAGAACCGAGGCATTTCGACCACCTGGCAGCATCCTGGCTGGGCTGCATCCACATGTCATAATCTGGGCACCTTGTCCTTCCTTGGATCATGTGCCTTCATTAGGCTCTGCAAAGAATCCCTATCAGACAGTCGAATAGGATTATCAGTTTAAGACTGAAACCCCTGTACAGACTTCATAGTATACACAATGCATTGTATAGACTTTGCAAAGCGACATGAATGTATGGACTTTGCAATGTGTAATGTGCAGACGTTATGCAATGTATTGACTTGCGTTCAGCAGCAATGTATAGACTTGAAATATGCAGAGCTTAAGCTATGCCCATACTTCAAATATGCAGAAGTAAACGTGCATCAATGTGTAGACATACCAAACCAAAGTATGAACAAAGAAACACAATGTGCAGACTTCCTGCAATGAGTGAAGCAGTGTATAGAGTTAGAGTGCAGTGAATGTTCAAGTGATGTACAGACTCTGTTTGTGCTATGCAAGCATGCTAAGATGCAATGTATAGACTTTATTAAATGCATTCTATGCAGACCCTGTACAGACTTGATGAGACGATGCATTCACGATGTATAGACTTCAGCTCGTGCAAGCAAAGCCAATGTATAGACTTGGCGTTTGTGTGAGCATGCGATGTACAGACTTTGTGTTGTGAACACAGGCTGTATAGACTTGCTAACAAGCATGAACAAATGGCATTGTATAGACTTGGCAGTGTGTTATGCAGAATGCATCACGCAAAGTATGAACATCAAGAATGAATGCACAAGGGCTGTATGGACTTGACATTCTGAACAATGTACATACTTGCTACCTGAAGTGAGAAATGGAGTGTGTAGACTTTGCTTTGAACAAGGCACAATGTATAGACTTAGTCATGCGTGCAGCAAAGATAATGTACAGACTTGGTCTGTTGTATAGACTTCATGAACGATGTAAAGACTTGCAAGGGAAAGGCTGTACAGACTTGAGCACAGCAAAGCAATTGAATGTATAGACTTCAGGATGTGGAGACTTGCCAAAGACAACTGGACGATGTACAGACTTGAGCGAAGCAAAGTCTGTACAGACTTGAAGGTTCACAATGTATAGACTTTGGCAAAGCACCAATGTACAGACTTACACAGTTCTAGCTACAGTGCAATGTTTAGACTTGGAAGCATGTGAACATGGCGCTGTACAGACTTTATGTGAGAGCCCAATGTACAGACTTGGTGGAACTGAGCGTAGGTAAAGATTAAGAATGTATAGACTTGCTCAGTTCAGCACGTAAGTAAAGATGCCAATGCAGTGTACAGACTTTGCAAGAGACACTAGACGCTGTACAGACTTAGCCACAAGCTGAACAATCGGATCTATAGACTTGATATGAATGCATGAGCAGTCCGATGTACAGACTTGCCAAATGTATAGACTTTAAGTCCAATGCAGGAGGCTGTACAGACTTTGATGAATAAACAAGCCAATGTATAGACTTGCCATTGTAGAGACTTGAGACTTAATGCATGGTGGCGAATGTACAGACTTGCCAGTGTATAGACTTGAGAGCTCTGACTATGTTCACACAATGTATATACTTGAATAGTGAGACACAAGGAGAGACGCTGAATGAGACACTGAAGTCTGTATAGACTTTAACAGTGAGACAGTGTACAGACTTAGCAGCGAGCAGACAGACGACGGCCAAGATAATGTATAGACTTTGCGTCTTATGTGAGACGAACGATGTATAGACTTAGCCAGCCTTCAGCTAGATGTACAGACTTGCCTTAAGCAATGGCTGTACAGACTTCATGAACGATGTTCAGACTTTTGTGTGTGATGAACAACCGATGTATAGACTTATGCATGAAGCAAGGTAATCTGATGTGTAGACTTTCTAAACACAGTGGCATGCAACTAAACGATGTGTAGACTTCAGAAATGCATAGAGACGCTACAGCGTGACAGCGTCGACGCAGTAGTTCACCCTGATGTGAAGTTAGATCTGGGTCAGTTCAGTGGGTCGACGCAGTGACCCCATGCGTCAACGCATCCAGCCTTATCTTCAAAGCCATCTGAGGCATTTCAAGGCTACGTCAACCTCGTGGACTCAATGGGTTGACGCCATCTGAACTACTTACGAGATGTATAGACATGCGAATCTGATGTAAAGACTTGAGGGGGGTCGACCCATCTAAGAAGTGGGTCAACCCACAGAGCTAGCACACTCATGCATTCTCCACAGAACAGATCAGATATAACACACTCATGCATTCTCCACAGAATAAATCAGTCATATGCATTCATGTTACTATCATTCAATGTGATGTTCTTAGCAAAACAATATGGTGACTCATTTATGTTGCTATCATTAAAACACCACATAATCATCAAAGCACAAGGGGCACAATAATCTCCCCCTTTCTGATGATGGCAACATAATGAGTCACACTGACTCGTGAAACTATTCTCCCCATTTGACACAATCAAAAAGAGAGGAAATAGTTTGAGAGACAAAATTCAGCACACAAAGTCAGAGAATGAATCATGGTTCATTAAAATGAGGTTCTCCCTTATGACAATGAAACAGCTCTCCCCCTATCAACATGCAAGATGTACTACTCTCCCCTTAAAAGTAGATGACCCATAACGCCCCCTGAAGTGTAGGAATGAACTCTGGTTATCCAATAAATCAATCTGAAATTTGCCATTACAAATAATCTGAATTCTGGTTGCATGAACAGAATGAACTAGGTGAAAAATCCACAGAACCAGAGTTGATTGCTAAACAAGATGGAAGATTCTAACAGTGTGGAGAGTAAAGTGATTGAAGATAGAAAGGCAAGAGTAGATAACAATCATCACAAGACATCTCAATGAATAATCAATATCAAGATTTATGTTGATCAGGCTATCTGGAAAGAATCTGATCATGAGGGATTTTAATGCTTGCACCACTTCAATAAGTCTTAAGAAGTATAGACTCTTCTATCATAAAGGGTTATGAAGTGGCAACTTAACCAATCTGATTTAATTATGATATATACCAAATTTGTCAAATTAAACTCAATACTCATATCTGAATCCAAGTTTTAATAAAGGTGAACCAAATATTCAGATAACACTCAAAATCAATCATCTTTATCTTACACACATGATCTCAATGACTCTTTTAAGAGTTACATAGATTAGTATTGATGTTAAACACTTTTTCCAAGAATATGAGTTGACAGACTTTTCAATATATTTTCATTTGAAGCACATTATATTTTTTTTCTGAGCAATTTAGGTTGATCATCACATTTTTACATGAGGCACAACACGTCTTAGGTGAAGTGACCCAGTTACTCAGTGGGATAACTGTCATTGTCTCTCAACTTTGAGAACAGAGTTAGCAATATGATTATCTTTTTACATGAGGAGACACCTTGATTAGAGGCCAGACTCCCCAGTTACTCAACACAGGCATGCCATTGCTCTGTCAGGTTTTTCAGTAAATTTCATCAGAGATAACTATGGCACCTCATGACATAAGTTACTTTATTTCATTGATAAAGAACCCAGTTTCTCAGTGACCAAGACATTGCTCTGAATTCACAATTTTTCATTTAGTCAACATTTCTCAAGTTAATGTTTAACCACAGCACTCACCCTATGTATCTCTACCAAAGTAGCCTTGATTTCAAATTTTCAGATATCAGATGAGAGAATCTAAGGTTTACATGACACATGTGGTTAAAGTTTATTAAACCTTATTATTCAGATATTTTCAATTCATTTAATTACAAATCTGAGAATACATTAATCTTATATCAGTCTGATTCAGTGATAATTCTTAAACCTATATGATAGGAATTTCTACAAAGTTCTCAGACTGAATTGCATGACATGCAGCTTAAGTACCTTAGATCAGAACAAAAAAATTAGCTGACCAACTAATCAACAGTAGAACCAAACAGTCACACCGGCTAAGAGATATATGAAGGATGAGCATAAGCTGGTGGAAGAGTAAATCACCAATAGAGAAATGTATTAAAGAGAGTTTATCATCAGATAGTAGCTGAGTCTAGAATACAGACTGATCAGTTGTTTTAGAGAGGACAGCAGAAAATTTAATTGAACCAAACTGAGAGCATTAAAGATCTAATAAGCTAGACATGAGGATTTCAGGTGAGTGTGAATGAGAAGATCAGAAAACTTCCTCTGTCTAGATTCATCATGACAATAGCAAGGCATGAGCAACATAATGGTTAGTCAAGACAAGTTGAGCTCCCCCTGACTAAGTGCACGATGTGAAGGATAAAGCATAAGCAGCAATATGATTGATCAAAAACAGTTGGACTCCCCCTGACTATATGCATGAAATGTATTGAAAGCACATCACATGATATAAAAGTTTGCATTCAGATATGATTCATGCAAATTAGACAGAAGAGAATTACCATAAGCATGATTGTTCAATTCACATTTCAGAAAGTTTAGTTTAACATCAACAAATCAACATGATATGCAACTTTCCCTGCCTATATGAAAACTTGACCCTTGGTACTTGGTGGGAGCCTGGTCTCAAGGACCATCTCACACATAGTAAGAACCTCCAGGCAGATTTCCCTATCTTTTAGTAGCTTACCATTTGATATACCAGGGTTATGCAAAGATATGCAGTGCAAAGAAGTCCTATGTGTAGACAGTTACTTCTTTTTGGAGTTTTCAGTATGATGATGTGCAATGCATTCACTACATGTATGCATATGCAATTTCAGACAATCATCAATATGCAAATCATGTATGAGGAGAGTTCAGAAAATCCAAACCTGACAATGCTGAACATGAAAGAATATGCAAAACACAGATTTAACATGCTATGCAGAATGTTTACTCAAACATCAGAGCATTCTTTATTCGGATAGCATCATGCGAGAGCAATCAACTTTTCAAGATAAATCAATTTAGCATAGACAGATCATTATGATATGCGATCATCTAAAGGACACAACTTCAGAAGAAAGAATTTAAACTGAGTTTTCAGAACTAACCTGAATAGTCCACTTCTGGGGGTTCCATTTTTGAGTGCCTTGGATTATTAACCCCTTTATTCTTCAGCTTCCAAGGCACACCTGCAAATATGTTAATCAATTTGATCCTGCAGGAACCCAAGAAGTCTTGGGTCCTGAATTAGCCCTGATGGGTGTTCTGAACAATCTTTTAGCAATATTATCATCATGATCCATCAGGTAACAATTATCCATGGAATGACCAAAATTTCCACAGTATCTACATGAAGCAGCATAATTTCTGGTCCTATGATGCATATCAACAGCAGCATGAGACCTATGAAACTGAGCATGAATTGTTCTATTGTATGCATGAGCAGTTTGTTTCTTATTACCTGATGACCAACATTCAGTAAATCTGTGACCTACCTTGCCACAGTTAAAACATGAAATGTTTCAGTTCTTGTTCTGGGGAATTCAGCAGATTTGAAGTTAATATGAGTTCCCTGAACATGCCAGCAGTCCTTGACTGCATGACCATATTTCCCACATTCAAAGCATCTAAGATGCTTGCGTTTTGAGTTATTGTTACCCCAATATTTTTCAGTCCAGCACTCATTTGCCTTGTGCCCTGACTTGTTGCAAGTGAAACAGATAATATGCTGACCTGAAGTAGATTTATATCTATGTGGGCCATGAGCATGTGTGAAAAATCTTGAATTCACATTGTTGACTTCTTTCATTTTAAAACATGCATTCATTAGATGACCACGCCTACCACAGTAATAACAGGATGCATCAAATTTCTTAGTGGCATAGTTTCTATCAGATGAATTCCTAGAATGCAATGTTTTATTTGCATGCTCATCTTCTTTTAATAGTCTGCAATCGTCCATGATATGTCCAGCTTTGCCACAGTAATAACATGAGAATTCCTTCTCAGATGCATCCGAGTGAGTAGATGAATTGTGAGTGGCATGCGTTAATCTATCAGACTCCACACTGCTAGCAGAATTCACAGTACATGCAGGGACAATTTTGACTTTTTTCATCTGACCATTCTTTTTCAATTTTTTACCCCCTTTCACAATTTTCGTTTGCTTTTCATTTTTCTTGGTTTTGAATTGAAATACATATGTTGAAGGTGATTTCTGATTTTCATTTTATTTTGGGGATTGACTTGAAGTACCAGCTACATCAGAGCTTTGCACAAAAGTAGTGTATAGCTGGTTTCTAGTAATTTCCTTAACATCAAAACTACAGCTTATCCACCTTTTTGAGTTCTTATCTTCACTTTTCATGACATCTTTCATCTTTCCTTTTATTTTAGCAGACTCAATTTCTGAATTTTTCAGATCATGAATTTTATTTTCCAAAGATGCTATATGAAGCTCATAACTGGCTATCTCCTGTTCACTGTAATTGACACATTCACTTAAGACTTTATTTGTAGTTTTATACTTCTCAACCTCTTGTTCAAGATTGCTCAATATTTTTAATTCTTTATCACAGACAGCATTTCCCTTTTCTGTGGTGAGAAGTCTTTCAGACAAGCCAGTGTTTAACCATTTCAATTTTTCAACTTCAGCTTTCAATTCAGTGTTTTCTTCCTCAAAATTTTTATACTGAATTTCATTACCAGCACATCTCTCTCTTCAAGACATCAGCTCCAGTTTTTCAATTAGTTCATCTTCCCTTTCTTCCACATTAGTTTTTTCAAGAATCATATTTTTGTGATCCTCTTTAAACGAGGCAATTTACTTATTCAGCCATTCATTCTCACTAAAAAGATCTTCATTACGTTCTCTTAGAGCTGAGCACATTTTGCAGTTTGATTCAGCAGAAGAAGAATGTGAAACCTCATCATTGATTTCATTTATTCTAGCCATAAGATTTTCATTTTTCTTTTAAAATTCTTTATTCTCAAGTTTCAGTTTGTCCAATTCAGAATTAACTTCAGTAAGTTCTTGCATGTTTTTTAGATGCTCATTTTTCTTATCATTCAGCTGATTCTCAATTTCTGAAATTTTGTCCAAGCATGTTTGTTTTTCAATTTTTAGAGAATCATTTTGTTTCTTAAGGTTCTGAACACCTAGCATACATGCATCATAAGATTGTTTCAGATTTGGACAGTTTTCACAGGAATTTTTCAAATTTATTTTATCACATTTCTTTTTCAACTTTTTGTTTTCAGATTTTAATTTCTTGGATACTTTTAACAAATCTTCATACATCACTATCAATTCATCAAAAGAGTATCCATCTGATCCGGACCTTACCTGAGATGAGGTCTCATCATCATCATTTCTCCGATCAGCCATCAAGCATTTCTTGTGATTCCTGGTGAGCTTTAGTTTTTCCAAAATTTCTTTGGCAGACATGCAAGAGGAAATACATGAGATTAGAGCTCTGTCAATTGATTCTTTCATTAAAACTAATGCTCTAGTATTGACAGAGTCTTTCAATTTATCCTTCTCAGTCCATCTAGATTTATCTTTTGATAAGTTGTATGGACCGTGAGTCATTACCTTCCAGAGATTAGGATCAGTTGTTTTTACATACCGATGAAACTTGTCTAACCAAAATTCAAAATCATTACCTCTGAATATCGGAGGATTAGCCATCGAGATGTAATGAGTGCACCGAAATCAGATAAGCAAATAAAGACACTAAGACGGTGAAACAAAACACAGAACACAGGAAGCACACTCTGAAATGCACCAACCAGAAATGCAAGATCTACTACGGAATATTAGATCCTATGCACAGCAACCCACTCTGATACCAAGTGTTGGGTTCGGTGCTATGTATTCAGAGGGGGGGTGAATGAATATACCCTTTAAAAACTTCGCCCAATTAATAAATTCTTCCTAATACAACTAGAAGCCCAATAAGCAATTCCAGAATTCAGATTTATTAAGACAACTGAAATGCTTATAGATGAACTAACTAGTCACTTAGGAACAATGTCAACGAACTCTCAATACCACAGTCAAACATATAGTGTGCGCAGCAATGAAATGAACACATATAGAAAATCAAACCATATCGACCCTATGCATTCATCTAGCGGCAAACCCACAAAGAGATCAAACCACTGCACAATGATTTTTAGGTGGTTCGGTCCAGCAGACCAACATCCACCCCACACTCAAACCCGAGTGTGGATTCCGCTGACTCACAGCTTGAATAGCTGGGCATCACAGCTTACCTTACAATCTGCTGAGCAACACAGCTTGATGTCCAGTGGAATCCACCACTGCAACCGTTGGGGATTACAGCTTACCCGTCCAGAGGCAGCACCTCTGCAAACGCTGACTAACAGCTTGAAGAAAGGATAAAAGATGAAACAAAAACAAGAAGACAATCAGCGACTGAAAGCTGTAAATGAAGGCACAAATGATATAGCTCTCGAAGGAGCAGCTTTAGCTTGGATTTGATCCAAATGCTAGATATCCACTATCTCTCTCTCTTTCTCTGCTCGAGCTCTCTATCTCTCTCTTTCTCTTCTTTCTCTTCTGCTCTTCTTCTCTTTCTCTTTTTCTTCTCTGCTTCTTCTGCTTCTCTTTTCTTTCTCACCGGATCGTGCAGGCTATCCTCTGCTTCAGTCGATCTCTTCTGCTAGAGCTCTCTATCTCACGATCAGTCTTCTTCAGATGGAAGAAGCTTCATATATATAGAGCAGCAGGAATTTTGCATGTGCTCTCCACATCTCCCGCCCAAAGGCTTTCGCCAGAACCGAGGCATTTCGACCACCTGACAGCATCCTGGCTGGGCTGCATCCACGTGTCATAATCTGGGCACCTCGTCCTTCCTTGGATCACATGCCTTCATTAGGCTCTGCAAAGAATCCCTGTCAGACAGTCGAATAGGATTATCAGTTAAGACTGAAACCCCTGTACAGACTTCATAGTATACACAATGCATTATATAGACTTTGCAAAGCGACAGGAATGTATGGACTTTACAGTGTGTAATGTGCAGACGTTATGCAATGTATGGACTTGCGTTCAGCAGCAATGTATAGACTTGAAATATGCAGAGCTTAAGCTATGCCCATACTTCAAATATGCAGAAGTAAACGTGCATCAATGTGTAGACTTAGCAAATCAAAGTATGAACAAAGCTACATAATGTGCAGACTTCGTGCAATGAGTGAAGCAGTGTATAGAGTTAGAGTGCAGTGAATGTTCAAGTGATGTACAGACTCTGTTTGTGCTATGCAAGCATGCTAAGATGCAATGTATAGACAATATTAAGTGCATTCTATGCAGACCTTGTACAGACTTGATGAGACGATGCATTCATGATGTATAGACTTCAGCTCGTGCAAGCAAAGCCAATGTATAGACTTGGCGTTTGTGTGAGCATGTGATGTACAGACTTTGTGTTGTGAACACAGGCTGTACAGACTTGCTAACATGCATGAACAAATGGCATTGTATAGACTTGGCATGTGTGTTATGCAGAATGCATCACGCAAAGTATGAACATCAAGAATGAATGCACAAGGGCTGTATGGACTTGACATTCTGAACAATGTACATACTTGCTACCTGAAGTCAGAAATGGAGTGTGTAGACTTTGCTTTGAACAAGGCACAATGTATAGACTTAGTCATGCGTGTAGCAAAGATAATGTACAGACTTGGTCTGTTGTACAGACTTTATGAAAGATGTAAAGACTTGCAAGGGAAAGGCTGTATAGACTTGAGCACAGCAAAGCAATTGAATGTATAGACTTCACGATGTGAAGACTTGCCAAAGACAACTGGACGATGTACAAACTTGAAGGTTCACAATGTATAGACTTTGGCAAAGCACCAATGTACAGACTTACACAGTTCTAGCTACAGTGCAATGTTTAGACTTGGAAGCATATGAACATGGCGTTGTACAGACTTTAAGTGAGAGCCCAATGTACAGACTTGGTGGAACTGAGCGCAGGTATAGATTAAGAATGTATAGAGTTGCTCAGTTCAGCACGTAAGTAAAGATGCCAATGCAGTGTACAGACTTTGCAAGAGACACTAGACGCTGTACAGACTTAGCCACAAGCTGAACAATCGGATGTATATACTTGAGATGAATGCATGAGCAGTCCGATGTAAAGACTTGCCAAATGTATAGACTTTAAGTCCAATGTAGGAGGCTGTACATACTTTGATGAATAAACAAGCCGATGTACAGAATTGCCAATGTAGAGACTTGAGACTTAATGCACGGTGGTGAATGTACAGACTTGCCAGTGTATAGACTTGAGAGCTCTGACTATGTTCACGCAATGTATAGACTTGAATAGTGAGACACAAGGAGAGATGCTGAATGAGACACTGAAGTCTGTATAGACTTTAACAGTGAGACAGTGTACAGACTTAGCAGCAAGCAGACAGACGACGGCCAAGACAATGTATAGACTTTGCGTCTTATGTGAGACGAATGATGTATAGACTTAGCCAGCCTTCAGCTCGATGTACAGACTTGCCTTAAGCAATGGCTGTACAGACTTCATGAATGATGTTCAGACTTTTGTGTGTGATGAACAACCGATGTATAAACTTATGCATGAAGCAAAGCAATCTGATGTGTAGACTTTCTCAACACAGTGGCGTGCAACTAAACGATGTGTAGACTTCAGAAATGCATAGAGACGCTACAGCGTGACAACGTCGACGTAGTAGTTCACCCTGATGTGAAGTTAGATCTGGGTCAGTTCAGTGGGTCGATGCAGTTACCCCATGCGTCAACGCATCCAGCCTTATCTTCAAAGCCATCTGAGGCATTTTAAGGCTGCGTGAACTTCGTGGACTCAATGGGTTGACACCATCTGAACTACTTACGAGATGTATAGACATGCGAATCTGATGTAAAGACTTAAGGGGGGTCGACCCATCTAAGAAGGGGGTCGACCCACAGAGCTAGCACACTCATGCATTCTCCACAGAACAGATCAGATATAACACACTCATGCATTCTCCAAAGAATAAATCAGTCATATGCATTCATGTTGCTATCATTCAATCTGATGTTCTTAGCAAAACAATATGGTGACTCATTTATGTTGCTATCATTAAAACACCTCATAATCATCAAAGCACAAGGGGCACAATAACTTTTTCCTCAACTATCTCTTATCATCCATGCAGCAAGTTGAATTACTTTAGAGTGTTGAAATGAAATTCCTATATCCTTATGAATAACACTCAATTTCACATTATAGTGCATGAAGTGTGCGAATTTGATTTAACATGTATGGAGAAAATTTAACTCAAAACAAGATAGTGCAGCTCCCCCTATATAAATGCAATAATCATGAAATGCTCCCCCAGAGAGTTTGACATGAAGCACACTTGTTAAGACTCAGATGCAACAATATTTATCACTAGAGTATTTGATCTTAGAAGTTTCAAAGGAAGGGGTTTTAGCATATATTAACATGCAAGCATACAATGGAGATATGCATATATGCAGTCCAGAATGCAAAGATATGCAATTTCAGTGCTGGAATTTTTGGCCCCAAGGGTATGATATCATTGTTGGGAGTATCTATTTTGGCATTTATGCAACATAAAATGTTCAAAATGATGCATTTTAAAATATGCACTAAATGTATCATGAAAATGCCAAGGATGCAACAAGACACACGGTGAGCTTCGTATTCCAAAAGCACTATGTGAATGATATGCAGAGAACGATATGCAAATATGCAATGTGATGCACGATTTCAAATGCACATGACAACTCTATATGCATCTAATGCAACTAATGCATGACATGCAAAAAAATTTTTTAATGTGAGATCACAATTTTATTTTGAAAAGAGAATTCAATAAATTCATTCAAGGCATCAAAATCATCACATGTGAACTTTTTCATGAAAATAGTTTTGCTTTTATCCAAAGAATGAGTACATTGGTACAGACCACGGAATATTAATCAAATTCAGTCCTCAAAAAGTTCAGCCACAGAATAACATCATCATGCTGAGAGAATGGAAAAACATCAATCTCAAAATTTTCAGCTTGCAAGACTCCCCCATAATTAATGCATGATTTCAGAAATTTCATTTAAGTTTGATGCCATATGCATAGATGATTCATGGTACCGGGCGGAGGCACATTCTCACGCATGGTGATAGCTTTCAGACAGGCATGACCTGCCCTTCCACATGTCACCATTTTATATACCATGTAATCATTTAAATGATGATCAGAAAAATACAATACAATCTCATATGACATCGGGGGTTTAGCAAACACATGGGCCTTGAATAACAATTTCAATTTCACTGTCTGTCAAGAGATGGCACTGGCATCAAGCCCATAGAGCTTTAGCCAAATAATTTATTTTCTCACCTTTGCATTGAGTTACCTTTATTAACATCCTCAAATTCTCCACTTTATTCCGCTTGCTGTAATCTTCATCAACAAGCTCCAAATCTCAATGGAAGTAGATCAAATCTGGCATTGAAGTCCTCTTTAGCTCATTTATTTCTCTCCTGCAAGAAATATAATGATATTAACCAAAAGAAATAGAAGTAGATCAAATCTGGCGTTGAAGTCTTCTTGAGCTCCTTTCTTTCTCTCCGTGATTTCAATGGTGGATGGTCATAATCAAACCTGCACTGTAAAGAGCTCAATTCATGTCAATATTAAGCCAATGCATATGAAGAAACTAACTTCGAGGCTTTTCAACCCATAAGACTCTCTCTCTCAGCCTGTAATATCAGAAACTCAATTTCATATCAATCTCAATTCAGTACAAATGAGAAAACTAATCTCAGTGCTTTTCTTCCACAAGACAATCTCCTATGAGCTGCAAGTATGTATGATGAATTGCAGCTATCAATACAAGTGATTCACTCAAGTTGACATGAGTTCAAAATTCATTTCAGAAATTTCAAGTTTAGTCCAACAATGTAAAGAGTCAAGTCTATGCATATAAAGCACAAGTCTTAAACACATGAAGAACCAAGTCTAAGCACATGTGTAGACAAGGTTGATGCACATAAACTACACATGACTGCCTCTTCAAAACTGCATATTAAAGACATAATTTCCAGCAGTATGAACTGAGAATTCACACAAGTAAGGTGTGCAAAGCATGAACAACCAACTTACAAATCAATATCAACTCATGGACTCGAGCTTTTCAACCTTATAAAGCCACCTGCAAAACAAGATGTCAACATACTTGCATTGGCCTCAAGGCATTCCTGCATCAAAGTTCTCATTTGGTTGTTTTGGGTACCCAAGTTTTCTTGAGTCCCGAATGGTTAGTTGCACCTCTAGTGGGTGCCTTCCACAGTTTTTGGGCATGTATATCATCAAAATGCATTAAGGAGCAATCATGGATGGTATATCCAAACTCACCACAATAATGACAACAACCGAAAGACTTTAGATTTTTCTTGTAAGAATGAGCATGGAATTTCTGTGGGTTTGTGGAGATGTTATCATTTTTTAAACTAAAGTAATTGTTCATCCTGTGACCGAACCTTCCACAATGAAAACAATTTAATAGAGCAAATCTTTCAAATGGCCTTCTTGCATGAACATAAGAGTTATCAAAAGTTTTTTTTGTGTTCAATAACTTTCTTGGCTTTGTGAAGCCATTCATTTTCTTGCATGCTTCTAGATCTTCAGATTTCATCAAAAGGCAATCATGCATCATATGACCAAGTTCACCACAATAATAACATGAGATTTTCTTTGTGGATGCATGTGTGTGTGCAACTTGATTTTTCTTGGCATTCATCGTGACACCAACAACATTTTTAGCCTTTTGATGCATGTTTTGTTTCTTTTTCAGATTTTCATTTGATCTCTTTGTTGTTTGAGGAGCAGATTGATTTGGAGACCCATTTGATGTGCTGGCTATATTTGAACTATAGACAAATGATGTAAAGACTTTATTTTAAAATTTTGTTTATTCACAGGATTATAGCCCAGCCCCTCTCTTTAGAAATTCACCTTAGTCCCCAATATCTTGTTCAAATTTTATTTCCCATTTACAAACTTAGACAATGATACATTCAAGTCAACAATTTCAGATTCACGGGATGCAATGTGCAATTCATAGTTAGCTATTTCTTGTTCAAGCACATGCATTTTATCATATTCATCAACAATCACAGATTTTCCTTTTTCAAGATTTTTAAGATTTTTTAATCTACTTTCAAGCAGGGAGATCTGAATTAGCATCGCACTATTCTCCTTTTTAAGTTCTTCATTTTCATTTACAAGTTTATCATTCATAATCAATTCACATCAAATATTCTGATCAATAGAGTTTGATTCCATTTTATTTCTTAGAGCTTTTTTAGTTTTCTCCAATTGATCAATTTTGTTCTTGAGGGTAACATTTTCATTTCTTAAACAAGCAATGGTTTCATTGTAACATTCAACATCATGATCTAAAAGTTCATTCAAGTTTTCAAGCTCAGAACACTTATCACAAGATCCATTTTCATGGAGCATGTTTTCAGATTTCTTTTTCAATTTCCTATTTTCTGACTTGATTTTCTTATATTTATTTTCCAACTCATCATAAGCATCAACAAGATCATCAAGAGTAAATTCTTCAGAATCTGAATTTACCTCTTCTGTATTTTTGTCACTTTGTTGATCTGCATCATCGGCCATGAGACATTTTTACCTTTCCTTCTCTTGAGCTTTGATCAACCGATCCATAAGCTCCTTTGTCGTCCTACAATAAGATACAAATAGATACTTGTTAGTATTTACAGAAGCTTGCAATAGACTAAAAGCAGTAACATTATCATGATGCATCATTTTATCCTGATTAGACCACTTGGTCTCATCTAGAGGTAATATGTGTGGACCATGATAAATCAATTTCCAAAGTCTATGATTAATAGAATTGATCACCACACACAATTTGCCTAGCCATGAATTGAAATCCGAACCAGTGAAGATTGGTAAACAATTCATTCAGATATGTTCAGCAGAAAAATTCATGATTGTAGAATGCACTAAGATCACTCTGTAGATCGCAAGATCTAGGGACAACAGAGCCTCTCTCTGATACAAATTGTTGGGTCCCGTAGTGCAAGAATACGGATCTAGACGGGGGGTGAATAGATCCTTCTACTAAAAACTATGTCCAATTAAAAACACAAACTAGCACACAGCGGAATTTACAAGATTGATCATATTAAAGAATTTAATCTAAACAGGTTTAAACTTAATTCACTCAATCTCACCGAGCTCACACGATTGAACAAACAGATTGGATAGTGAACACACAAACACAAGGATCAAACCACAAGACACGGGGATTTTTAAGGTGGTTCGGGACCACGACGGGCTCCATACGTCCACCCCTCATCAAATCGGTAAGGCTTCACTACACACTACAAAAAGTAGCAATACGGGGACGAACCCCAACACCACACACGCTGCTTCCGCAGCAAACCACACATGAGGCCTTGCCTCAAATTGCTGCCACTGCAGCACGCACACACACGCACACACACACACACCGCTGGGGAACACACCCCGCACTAAATACCTCACACGGAGACACAACTCCATCCACACACACGTAGGACAATGCCTACACAACCACATGGGAGAAAACTCCCAACCACACATGCGGATATACTCCGCACAAATCGACACACATATGACAACACACACACTCGGAGACCCCTTTCCCCGAACACCCACACAAAGTATTCTTGTATATGAAATGAAGACAAATATATGCTATGACCTCCCAAAACAAATACTATAGATGTAGACTAGAAAGATGCATTATGTATAAGGCTCCCCCTTCTTCAACAAAATCTGTTTCTCCTTGGCTCTTTGACGGATAATCATTATTTTTACATCATCTTCTTCTTCTCCTCGAGACGCTCCTCTTTTCCTTCTTGCACTAGCTCCAGATCCTCACGGTGGTAGATCATATCCTCCTTGCAAGAGCTTCACTTCATTTTCCCCATTTTCTTCACCTATACGAAAGAACACATGAGCATTAGGATTGTTGTATCATAAAAATCGCAGCTCATATATATATGCAAGAGAGAGTGAACAAAGAACATGTAAAACAAGTTCAAGGAGATGATGTTTATAGTAAATATCTAAAACAGAACTAAGAGCAATTGGAGAACTAAAAGAAAACAGATTTTTCAGTGGATAGAGCTCCCCCTTTTTATTTCATCGAATAGGTTTAAGCTTTTCTGCAGGATGAAGAATGTTCTTGAAGGAAGATGAATGATTCTTTGCAAAAATGAAGTTGTAACTTGATTTCCCACGTAGCTTGAAGTAGAGGATCGATTGGAGACTTGAAACTGCCTTCTTCCCTTCACATACAAGCTCAGAACAATGTGGAAGAAGCCCTTGGAGCATTTGCTATGTCCCTGCACTCACAAGAGAAGAATACTTTAAATCTCACCTCTTCTATTAGGTTTTTGACACAAGGAGATGGTTTTATGCTTTTAGAATGGTCAAAGGACAGCTTAGAGACTAGATCCATGAATTAGGGAGAGATTTAGGGCAGTTGGAATGGACTGGTTGGACTTTCAGTGCGTGGGCACGAAAGTCATCTTTCACTGCGCCGTAGAGGTGTCAACACCTGGTGTCAACACCTGAAGCTTCTACAGTTCAAAAAAGACTCAAACAGCAAGTCTGGACACTAGGTGTCGACACCTGGTGTTCTGGCTTGCTGCCAGAACCAGGTTCAGGTAGGTGTCGACACCTGGTCTCGACACCTCCTGGGCTAACTGCTGAAAAAGAGGTTCTGGATGTAGGTGTCGACTCGAGGTGTCGACACCTGGTGTCGACACCTGGTGTCGACACTTGCACTTACAGAAAGCCCAAAGACCCATTTAGCTAAAAATGAAAGCTCCAACCTCACCGTGAGTTTTGGGATGATGAAAGAAGGTTGTGAGGAGTTCTTCCAGCCTGCAAAACATAGAGTGAAAATTAGTTTTGCTTCAATGTTAAACTCACAAACCAACCCATTTCATTTCACCTTCTTTAATGGAATTTTGGTGACTTGGGAAAGTGTTTTCCCTTTGCCATTCCAAGAATGAAAGAATCATGAGTAAATTGCCATTCCAAGAGTGAAGGAGGAACGAGATATCCATTTAAATCCACATAGCAACACTTACCTCATTGTTTTACCTGAGTTCACATTGTCCTTAATTGCTTGTTCTTTTGTTGAATCGTTCATGTAAGAATCATGGAGTTCCAATGCTTAATCACCATTGTATGATGAACAAATTTGGAGTTCAAGGTGTACAAAACTAATCCAATCAAAAACATGATCGAGACACATTGCATTCATCATCAAAAAAAACTCATCAAATCACATATCATTACCTTGGGGGCAAACAATTGTATTTGCATCTCAATCAATCACTCAGCATTACCGAAGTACGCATGAATAACATGATGCTCAATATGAAATTTAATATGACATTTATCCAAGTATATTTTTCATAAAATCTTTCTTATTGAATACAAAGCAATCACACATGAAGATATGAATAACCATTCACGCAAAAGGCCAAGCAACAAAGTCGTTTTGTAATCAGCAAACTCACATACACAACACAGAGCTATTGTGAATCTAGACTGAAAGCTGGCAGATCATGATGGAAAGGAAGAACGAAAATGGAAAATTGCAAAGACGTGGTGAAGAGCCCTGGAACTCACCCTGAAAGTTTGGGCTCCAGATGAACTCGTGGCTGAGGGCTAAAAATCCGAGAATGGCCTGTTGTCACCCGATTGGCAGAATACCGACGGAGGCGGTGGCGGTGCAACGGCGGCTCGATGGAGGCGGCGGCGGCAACGACAAACTCCACACCAGATAGATGAGACTCCCCACCACAGAACACAGCCTTCCCAGCTGCAAGAAGAAGAGAGGAGAGAGAGAGAGGGGCGGCCCTTGCTTAGATCTAATAAAAATCAGATTTTCATATGCATTAATTCCACTCAAAATAGAAATACAAGGCTTTTATAGAAAATAAAAAAAGTCTAGTTCTATCCCTAGATCTAGGATTGGTGGGGGGTAAAAGAGGGAGTCCACAATTATTTCTCCGATGTGATTTGGAACAAATAAAGTAAAACTACAAATCCTAATAAACTACATTGAGCACCCTCTTGACTTTTATGGTTCAACATTTTGAATTTTTGTTCCCTTTGTCTCCCCCTTGGTCCAACCCTTCTAGAAGCCCACCATGGAGGGTTGACTGACCCCACATGGGCCCAAGAGATGAGGTGGATCAATGGGAGAAGAGATGGGGGGCCCGCGGGACCCAAGTGGTCCCATTTTACAAATAAACCCCTCTTACAATCCAAATTACAATCCAAATAAAGTCAAATAAACACACATTACACACAAATAAAGTCTCAGTAAATACTATAAATATCGACACTCAAGGGGGAGTCTCCAGACTGTCTCCGAGCCAAATAGAAGCCGATGTAGCCCGAGTGGTGCTCCACGTACGGTACCAACGGCTCGCCGGTTCGTGCTTCTTGATCGCTCTGGTGTCTGCACCACAATGACTAGACAGACCTAGGAGGGGCGCCCCTAGGCCTAGCCCATTGAATTGGGCACAATAGCAAACCTAATCAACCATATGACAGAGAACTTAGGTAAATGACTCACTAACCTAGGTATTGGACTCAAATAAAGGGAAAATTGCACAGTTTATGACTCAAATAAAATATAAAAATTACATGACTAGACTCAAAAAAATATGACAAACACAATGACGCATGCCGACAAACAATCCGAGCCTCAAAAATGTGGAGGGGCAATGGATGCCCCCATCATACCCCCGGGGTGGGGAAAACTCGACCCCGTCGAGTATGGGTCCTCCAGGGAAGTTGTACACCAAATGCAGCTCCGGGCGAGCCACGATATCCAAACTCAACTCCGTGTCCCCAGGCAGGGGATGGCTCTTCAGCCTCTCAAAGTAGCTCGGGCACACCCTCTTGCTGGCGATGGTACTCTGCTTGCCTAGTATTCCCTCCGTGTACTCACGTCGGGCTCTCAAGCTGATTGGTGGAGGTTCTCCGAAGGTGTCACTCTCAATGGTGGGTAGAGGCTCGAGGTACTCACTAGGATCCACCACGGTGCCCATATAGGGTGCCGACTCTGCCACGTGGGAGATGGGGTGAATCCCAAAACCCATCGGTAAGTCCAACCCGTAAGTCAGGTTGCCAAAGCCACTCGGAACTTGACAAGGTTCAAGTCCTCGTGCGCTCAAATTGGAGGTGACCCTAGGGTAGAGTCACTCCAAAGTCATCATCGCCAAGTTGCCAACTTGGAATTCCAAGTGGCGCTTGCGAGCTTTTGCCCGCTTCTTGTGATTCTCACCGCTCGTTGCTTGTTGCTTGCTTAAATAGACATGCCATGTGATGCGGGACGGACCACGGACACGACAAGCTCGTAACTGCCCCTTAACGAGGGAAGCGTCGGACGTGCGCGGTTGAGAAACCGGCAGTGAGCTAGGGTGGTCAGCTCTCACTTGTGCCCGGATCGGGTCACGGGACGGTAACGCTCTCTCTCGCAGCAGCGGTGATATAAATATAAAGCGAGCTAATTGTTCTTACACATGCTCTCTAGCAGCGGCATAAACAAATATATATGAAGTAAGCAAAATGCCAAGTAAGGGAGCGAATGCGATACCTCCACACGCTCGGCGTGGGGAAGACGGACCCGGCCGAAACTCGTACTCCCGGGATAAATATTACACAATGATGACAGCAATGAAATATCACCCACTCCACGCAGGGAGGTAAAGGGCTACACAAATGGGCCCGGGAGGACCGAATTCGGGTTGACGGGCGGCTTCTCGCGTCTCTTCGGCAGCACCCGAACTTGTGGCTGTGGGGCCCACGCGCTGTCCGGAGGGGCCGTGTGGGACCCGGTGGCACCGCTGTGGTGGTGGATGCCTGGATGAGTGCTCCCTGGAGTGGAGGCGCGCTGGTTCACCTGTCGGAGGCCGGGCGGCTCCGATCGGCGCCGGTCGGAATAACCGGCCACGGATCTGCAACTTCTGGTTTTCAGCGCGCGTCCCGGCAAGAGCGGACGCTGCGATCAGCCCCGATGTCGGATCGACACGAGACTGGCACCGTTGGAAAGCTAACTTCAAATCCTTCAATATAGACCAGAAGATCTGGCCTGGATCTGCACGGATCTGGGCTTTAATGAATTTAAAACTTCCTATTGTACAGTAGCCGAACACTCAGATCTGCAGGGCTATTCTCTGAGAACTGCATTTGACTGCATTGAAACCCTTGGATTCAGACTTCGACCACTTCATGAAAGTTGTGGGAAATTGAGCTAGGAAAACGGAAAAACTAGTTTGGACAAGTTTGGATATGGCTACGAATTTATAGGAGTTTTTCACTAACAGTGGGTCGGATCTGGAAATGGGCTGAAAGCACTATAGCTGAGATAGAACATGAATTTTGAAAAATGGATAGAGGGCGGATCAAAAATCAGGAAAAATGGTGGATGTAGGGGATGATGGACAGAACTCCCCGTAAATATGGAAGGGTTTGGAAAAATCAAAAAGAGAGCCGGAGGTGAGAAACACAGGGCTGCTGTCACTGTAGACAGAGATAAAACAGATCTGGGAATGAAAGATGCACGAAAATGGAAAAATACTAAACGAGGGATTTTGGACCTGAATTTTTTTGTGGATGATGAGGTGGAATATAGGAACACACCATAAAATTATAGACCACGAAGAGGCCGTGGTTGGTAGCAGGAATTTCGGGAAGACATCTCTGTCCAGCAGGACAGAATACCGAAGACGGTTTCGCGGCGGCTCGAAGGCGGCACGAACGGCGGCGGCGGCGGCACAGATGATCACCGGAGATAGAGGGGAGGGGATAGAAGATAGAAATCACTCTAGAACTGGATGTTGGAGGAGACAAACCAGAGGGAGAGAGGAGGGGCTCAAGAACACTCTTGATTTTTCAACAATTTTCTCTTCATTAATGCTAACAAATGGAAAATATAACCTTTTATATGCCATGTGTCAAATCTAATATACACCATTAGATCTAGGGGTGGGGAATGGAGGGCCTAGATTGGATGTGAATAACACACACAAAATAATAAAATATTAAGGGGAGAGGGGCGCCCCCTTGACCATGGTTAATGGGGTTGAATGGGTAGGTGAGGTAGGTAACCCACCTTAGACTAATTAATTCACTTGTCTCCCATGTGGTCAAATGGCATTCAACCCTTCTAGATGGCCACCTAGGATGGTTGACCAGCCCCACATGAGTGACATGGACCAATGGGAAAGGGCTGAGGGCCCCCTTGCTGGTCCTACTGACAAATTACAAAGAAACCCAAATAATCCGTGGGAATGACGCATTGGCTTATAAAGCCGTACAATTGCGCATATACTTTCCCGTGGATATACAAATAAACTAAAGGACATAAAGGCAAAATAAAATGTACATGCTCGGCGTCGATTCCCATCAACTCTTCCCGGGTGGGAGGAACTCGACCCCGCCAAGTAGGAGTATGGATGCTCGAGTACTCCGGCGGATCCGTCACCGTGCCAAGTAGCGCGGGTATGCTCCACTCCAAGTGATTGGCACCTGCTCATTCCATATATACTCGATATGCACAAGCTGCCATGGGCTAGAGGTGGACACTTCGGGTGGGGCACTCGCAAATGGAAGGAAGCAGCTCGAAGACTCACTAGGAATCACCGCTGAGTCCCTGTAGGTGACTGATCCGGGTATAGATGTAGAACCGATCCCATACTCATCGAATGAGTCCACTCGCCTCTTACTCATAATAGAACGACAACGAGCTTGCACAAGACACATGACGACAAACAAACGACACACAAACCATGCAAACAAATCACATAAAACAAACCACACAAGGAAAACACACGGACTCATCTATGACCCTAGACACACCTAATGTTAGTCCGACCCGTACATGGGTGACGGCGGACCAGGACACCCGAACGTGTGCCATGCATGCATGTTATGTAACCGGAGATGGGTGTCATGGAGAACACCTAAATGGCCAAGTATGACCCAGTCATGCATGGACGCCCCTTTGGATTTGGGAGACTTGAGAGGGCTAGAGAAGCCGGGTGTGGAAGGGCCGGATGTGGGTGTACCGGAGATGGGTTTAGGTGGGTCGGAGAAACCAAAATCTCCGTTACCCCCAAATGATGGTTCGGACCTTTGGCTATATAGTGGTTGCTTGGCCCGAGTGGAAAAGGCATGATAGTGAACTCCGCGGAAGAAGGGTAGTGAGTATGAAAACTCGAGAGGTTCACTAGTGAAGGGGTCAAAAGGGTCGAAGAAGGTGTGACCCCATGAAGTGGGTTCCAACATGACATGGTCCCAAGTTTGGAATTCATAGTCACCGTCATACATTATGATCGGTGGGACGACGGACATGTGTAGAAAATAGGATTCCTCCCTTGGGCAAAAGGGAACGAAGTCGGACTCGGCCGGCATCGGTGCACTCGGAGGTAATGGACCCGAAGGCCGGATGGGTGAAGCTAAGACTAGCGGGTTGGTCAAAGCCTCGGGCCAGAAGATGCGTCAACTCCCATTGTGAATCTAATCCCATGATAAGATCGTCCAACGTATCAACATGGTGACGAGATCAAAATGTGGTATGGAATGAGTTGACAGGCACTATAGGTAGGATGGGATCCATGGATGGAAAGGGAGATGGGACCAAGCCATCCTTGAGCCAACTAAAAAGTGGCTCGGCGATGTATAGTGTACCCGTTAGAAATACGGGCGGCTTGGGCCTTGGTGGCTCCAAATGAGATGGTTCCGAATCAAGTTCGGAAATAGAGAGTGAAGACATTGGAGCTCTCATGGGTGAGGAAAGAATGTCCTTCTCATGGTGAAGGGGTCCTTGGGGTGGCTCCGGGAACAACCAATCTACCCTGATAGACCGATCTAGGCTAGTACTAAACCGATCTAGGCTTGTACTAAACCTTTGCACTTGTCCCATCATGGCTTGGAACATTACGCCCACTTCATCGGGACTATAAGCTCGGGATGCGGCCATGGTTGCAAAGATGGGGTTGGGCCCCCTAGGAATGGAGATGCAAGACCATTTTTTTTTAAGTTTAAAAGTAAAATGTGATGCTAACTAATGCACCTAGACATAACCAAAACTCGGTATGCGGCGGAGATAACCGATCCGAAGACCACTCGTGCAAGTGTGCGACCTTCCCGATAGGCGTAGCCTAACGTTCGGACAACACCTTTTGATATACCGGGTTATTGGGATGCAATGCAAAAAGACACTTTTTTTTTGTTTTAAAACAATGATGACCATAAACACGACTTAGACAATGACTAATGGTTAGACGTAAATGACACCCTTTTTTTTGACACCCTAGACTCAACTCGCTCTGATACCAAATTGATGCGGGACGGACCACGGACACGACAAGCTCGTGACTGCCCCTTAACGAGGGAAGCGTCGGACGTGCGCGGTTGAGAAATCGGCAGTGAGCTAGGGTGGTCGGCTCTCACTTGTGCCCGGATCGGGTCACGGGACGGTAACGCTCTCTCTCGCAGCAGCGGCGATATAAATATAAAGCGAGCTAATTGTCTCTACACATGCTCTCTAACAGCGGCATAAACAAATATATATGAAGTAAGCAAAATGCCAAGTAAGGGAGCGAATGCGATACCTCCATGCGCTCGACGTGGGGAAGACGGACCCGGCCGAAACTCGTACTCCCGGGATAAATATTACACAATGATGACAGCAATGAAATATCACCCACTCCATGCAGGGAGGTAAAGGGCTACACAAATGGGCCCGGGAGGACCGAATTCGGGTTGACGGGCGGCTTCTCACGTCTCTTCGGCAGCACCCGAACTTGTGGCTGTGGGGCCACGCGCTGTCCGGAGGGGCCGTGTGGAACCCGGTGGCACCGCTGTGGTGGTGGATGCCTGGATGAGCGCTCCCTGGAGTGGAGGCGCGCTGGTTCGCCGGCCGGAGGCCGGGGGGCTCCGATCGGCACCGGTCGGAATAACCGGCCACGGATCTGCAACTTCTGGTTTTCAGCGCCCATCCCGGCGAGAACGGATGCTGCGATCAGCCCCGATGTCGGATCGACACGAGACTGGCACCGTTGGAAAGCTAACTTCAAATCCTTTAATATAGGCCTAAAGATCTGGCCTGGATCTGGGCTTTAATGAATTTACAACTTCCTGTTGTACAGTAGCCGAACACTCAGATCTGCATGGCTATTCTCTGAGAACTGCCTTTGACTGCTATGAAACCCTTAGATTCAGACTTCAACCACTTCATGAAAGTTGTGGGCAATTGAGCTAGAAAAACGGAAAAGCTGGTTTGGACAAGTTTGGATATGGCTACGAATTTATAGGAGTTTTTCACTAACAGTGGGTCGGATCTGGAAATGGGCTGAAAGCACTGTAGCTGCGATAGCACATGAATTTTGAAAAATGGATAGAGGCCAGATAAAAAATCAATAAAAATGGTAGATGTAGGGGATAATAGAGAGAACCCCCAGTAAAATTGGGAGGGTTTGGAACAATCAAAAAGAGGGCCAGAGGTGAGAAACACAGGGCTGCTGTCACTGTAGATAGAGACAAAACAGATCTGGGAATGAAAGATGCACGGAAATGGAAAAATACTAAACGAGGAATTTTGGAGCTGAATTTTTTTGTAGAAGATTGGGTGGAATATAGGAATACACCATAAAAATTGTAGACCACAAAGATGCCGTGGCTGGTAGCCGGACGTTCAGGAAGACACCTCTGTCCAGCAGGACAGAATACCAAAGACGGTTTCGCGGCGGCTCGAAGGCGACACGAACGGCGGCGGCGGCGGCACAGATGATCACCGGAGATAGAGGGGAGGGGATAGAAGATAGAAATCACTCTAGAACTGGAGGTTGGAGGAGAGAAACCAGAGGGAGAGAGGAGGGGCTCAAGAACACTCTTGATTTTCCAATAATTTTCTCTTCATTAATGCTAACAAATGGAAAATACAACCTTTTATATGCCATGTGTCAAATCTAATCTACACCATTAGATCTAGGGGTGGGGAATGGAGGGCCTAGATTGGATGCGAATAACACACAAAAATAATGAAATATTAAGGGGAGAGGGGCGCCCCCTTGACCATGGTTAATGGGGTTGAATGGGTAGGTGAGGTAGGTAACCCACCTTGGACTAATTAAGCCACTTGTCTCCCATGTGGTCAAATGGCATTCAACCCTTCTAGATGGCCACCTGGGATGGTTGACCAGCCCCACATGAGTGACATGGACCAATGGGAAAGGGTTGAGGGCCCCCTTGCTTGTCCTACTTATAAATTACAAAGAAACCCAAACAATCCGTGGGAATGACGCATTGGCTTATAAAGCCGTACAATTACGCATATACTTTCCTGTGGATATACAAATAAACTAAAGGACATAAAGGCAAAATAAAATGTACATGCTCGGTGTCGATTCCCATCACCATGTACTACGATGCGGTGTGAGTCGGAAATGTATAATATGCAAAGGGGGGCCATGACAACCATATTTAGACCAATCATGCAGAGATGCCATGGAGACTTTGAAGGGTGTGGGAGGGCTGGTGCATCCATAGGTGTCCTTCTCATGTGTAGGGGTGATGAGTGCTGGAGGACTCGGACATCCATGAATGCTCCTGACATGCTTAAGACTCATGATGAATGAAGGTGGACCATTACATCCAAATGTGGACCACTCATGCTTCCTACTTGACATGTGGGTGGTATGAATGAATGGACCCGACTTATGAATCAAGCCAAGATGTGCAGTACGCCAAGGTTCATGCATTCCTATCCCAAAGATGACTTTCATGTGCATGGGTGTGGGGTGGCCCTTGAACTTCCACTTGAAAGGGTCGAAAGGATCATGAAAGGTGAACATCATGGGCAGAGGCACTTCCTTGTGCCCTAGGCGTAGATCTTCCTTGGTCATGGCTACCCTTGTGTCGCTCAGGACTTGGGAGAGGTGGGCGTGGTCTAACATGGTGGGTGAGGGTGGGAAGGAGTGGGTGGTAAGTGATGTGGGTAGGCCACATGGGTTCCCGGGCTCCCATTGGGAGGGGTCAAAAGGATCAACATAAGTGTACCCGGGGGAAAGGAGCTCTAAATTCATCTCGTCAATCTCAAGGTCCTCACAATATGTTGGTGGATCATCCTCCTCTAATGAATTCATTGGGCCGAAGTCTTTGGTGGGTGGGTTGGCCATGAGGGGATGGCTTGGCTTTCTACCCGATATAAGGAACTCTAATTTGAGGATAAGGTCGGGCTCATCGGGTGTGGGGAGGAATAGTAGGAGGTCGCTAGTGTAGCAACCAATGGTGCAAATTGAGGTAATAGACCCGACACATAGGTGTAGGAGGTCAAGGCTCCAAGGTCGGTCGGCCATTGTGGTCAACATGCCAATCAACTCCATTTGCCATGCTAGGCCCTTAAGAAGATCCCCTAATGTCTCCACTTGGTAAGATGATTGGATGGTGGTGTGATAGAAGAGGGGAACTATAGGGAGGTGTCTCTCCATGGGTAGAAGGTATGAGTGCAAGCTATGGAGGACGTGGTTTACCTTGAGCCATTTGAGTAGGGGCCCATCTATAGTTATGGTGCCATGAGTGAAGGAAAGTGGCTCTTGATGGTCTGAGCTATGTGAAAGGGAGATTTGAGGCTCTTCCTCACCATTGGTGTGTACTTGGGTTTCTTCGAGGGTGGGGAGGGATTATGGGTTAACATCTGTTCCCGTGTGGATGGGTGTGGTCTCCTTTCCCAAGGGAATGGGAAGGTCTTTTGGGGGTGGGGTGATGATGGGTGGGGCATGGTGTACCCGGGGTGGTGGGTAATGGGAAACTTGGGTTCGGATAGAGAGGGGAAGTAGTGGAGGCCTAGGACATGGTAGAGTTGGGGTCGAGAGTGGGAGATGGGTTGGGTGAGGAGGATTGGGTTGGTTGGTCTTGGGAGGTATGTCCTTTATGGGGGAAGATGGAGGGACGGAGGCGGGGGCCAAAGGGTTTTGAGTAGTGTAGGTTGGTTAAGGGGGTTTAGGTTGGGGTGTGGAGGCCCTTATGGGGGTAGATGGAGCGACGGAGGCTGGGACCACTTGGGTTTTAGTGGGAAGGGTTTGGACAGGTGGGGTTGGAGGAGTGGGAGTGCTCCTCGGGTTGTGGTTCTCTGAGTAGGAAGGAGAGGGTCGGAGAGTGTAGGTTTTCCTAAGCTCGGCCTTCATCTCTTCCCAAGTGCCAATCGGGGCTTCCCCACGGATCCTCCTTAAACCCTCCACAATTAACCAATGATTTTTTGCTTGTTTGGAGAGGTGTGATTTGGCTAGCCTCACTCTCCTCCCTTCGTTTAAGGGATAACATTTAAAGTATTGGTCCATAGAAACCTCCCAATCTAGATAAAGGCTTGGGCTATATGATCCTTCAAATGCAGGGGTTTTGGCTTTCAAGAGTTCCAAAAAGTGGTTATCTAGATTTTCCCAGGGGTCACTCTCATTCATTCTTGGTGCAGGCCCATTTCCCTCAAGTCGGTCGAGTCGGAACTTGATGTCTTCCAGCCGATCAAAGACATTAGGTAGCGCTTCTATGATAGAGTTGATGCCACCCACTTTGTTGGCAGCAGAGCTTTCATGAGGATTTGGGCCGCTTGGGAAAGGTGATGGGGATGGGTATGACGGGTGTGAAGTGGCCATTCTAGTGGACAAGGGAGAGGTATCGGGTGACTCGAAATGCATATGCGCCCTAGGACCAACTTGTGGAGAGACCAGTTGTGAACTTGCTCTGATACCAACTGATGTGACACCACCTTGGGGGTGATAGCCACTAGGACAATGCTCCTTGGACCTATGACCCGCAAGCATGCAACTTTGATGGCAGACTCACTCGCTAAGCGCACACTAGTGCACGTAGGCAACTTGGTGATGGTGGTGAGGGTCCGAGGTAGGACATCGCTGCTCCGGTGATTGGCTAGATTGGGATTGAACCCCCAAGGGTCCAGGGATGCCCTCTCTCACAGGTAGCCAGCACGTAGAGGGCGTGGGATGTAACGACTCTCTCGTAACTCGCTCCGCGGTGGCACACGATTTGGTGGATTCTAGATCGGACACTCGCTCACCGTCCGACGGGCAATTGAAAGAAATAATAAGCCAGCAAAGATAATGCTACCAGCAGAGGAGAGTGATCAGATGCTCACGTGATCGACATGAAGACGCCGACCCCGGTCGGAGATGAGGGCGAGCGAGGAAGCGTGGGCTTACCCGCACACCGCGCCGATGAAGCTTCAACCTGAAATAACAAGTTACAATCACTACACCCCTTGAAAGGGTGCTGGACTAGGGGTGGGGATTAGTTTTACAACCAAAATGTACCTCCACGTAGGGAGGGGCGGTCAGCCGGCCAGGCGGGGTGGAGAAAACTATGCTAGAAGCCGAAGTGGACGAAGACCGTCGGTTCTGCCAGCCCTATGGAACAGTGGATAGACAGTCGGTGTTAGTGCCACTACGGGCTCTCCCGAACTCCGTTGTTGACGAAACCAGTGCCAAAATCTCTTGGGTTTGCCCAGGAGGATGTCAGAATTATTGCATAATTTCTTGACGTCGTCGGTGGCTGGGGCAGGGTCGGGAACATGACTGTTTGGTGCTGGTTCTAGTTGCTCTCAGTCTGCTTCTACTGGAAGACGAAGGCGCCACGAGCATTCTCGGGCTCCGAATAATGTGGCATTAGAAACTCTGCAACCGTGGACGAGTCCTCTTCGAACGAAGACTCACGGGGCCACTGATAGCGGTTGGAGAAGACCGCGAGGGCCAGAAAAGTGGAAAGAGGTTGAATCTGTCTCCACTTGGACTGACCTACACACTCTGGGAAAAAAATTTGGAACTTTGTGCTTCGGGCTTCAAACGATGCTCCGCTTCTTGGAGATGAAAGGGGACTCGTAGCAGAAGTCTTCAGCCAAACGTCGCTCCAATATCTTCAAGGTACTGGTCGTGGTAACCTCTGCAATCTATAGTTTGGTGTCTGCCAGGGAGGAATTGTGCAGTCTGGCGGTAAAGACTCCTCTAGGCAGCCACAGACTCAGACAGAGGCGGGACCACCTCCGTTGCAAAGTAGACTGGACGTCGATTCCAATGGTATATGGTACGTCTCCAGAAGCCTCACGATGACGCTGTGGCCGCTGCTGCAAACTGCTGGTGCACTGCTACCTGCGAACCAGAGCAGTGCCTTGTTGGGAGTGGGGGTAAGAGAGGGGATAATGGGAAAGAGAGGTTGATGGCTTGGGGGGGTGCGACCTAGATGGTAAGGGGGTGATGGGGAAGGGAGGGAAACAGCCAGCAAGGGGAGGGAAATTCAAATTTGGCCTAGGGTTAAGCCCCTTCAGCCTTGGGGAGGTGGAGAGGTGCTTGGGGAAGGGAAATGGGTAGTTGGGGGTTGGAAGGTTGAGCAAAGATTGGTGGAGGTTCTCTTGGGGTTGGGGTAGAGTAAAGAGGTGGCTGTGGGGACTTGGAATAGACTTAATGGAGGAGTGAAGAGAGAGAAAGTAGGTGGGAGGGGGAGGAGAGAGAAAGGGGCGACCCCCTTAGAGAGAGAGAGAAAGGGGTGACCCCCTTAGAGAGAGATATGAGAGAGAGTGATATTTCAAGAGAGGGAGGGGAGACAAAATTCCAAGGGAATTTCAAATTTCATTGATCATCAAAGGTTACAAATGATAGAGGGGAGGGGCTATTTATAGACTCCAGACTTTTCAAATGACCATACTGACCCTAGACAATTGACACAATGATCAGACATACCAAGGAGGGGCGCCCCTGGGCCTAGCCCATTGAATTGGACCCAATAGCAAACCTAATCAACCATATGACAGAGAACTTAGGTAAATGACTCACTAACCTAGGTACCAGAATCAAATAAAGGGAAAATTACACAGTTTATGACTCAAATAAAATATAAAAATTACATGACTAGACTCAGAAAAATATGACAAACACAATGACACATGGCGCCGAACAATCCGAGTCTCAAAAATGTGGAGGGACAAGGGATGTCCCCATCATTTTGCCTTAAAAATATGGAGACATTATCTTTATGGAGAGTAGTTTATTATATGTTGCATTCTATGTTTTGTTGATGTCAAACCAATATGAGTTATTCAGTCAATTTCAACCATAAAGAAAAAGCTGAGTATCTTATACTATGATTGAATAAAATTGCACATGATTACATTGAACAAGTTTAAACTGATTTACATATTGTTTAAATGCAAGGATGTCAAATGTTTCTCATGGAAATTAATTGGACGAATCAATGTTGCTAAGAACTGCCTTGAAGCAACTGTTATTTTAGAATGGAGTATGAAGAACACTACCTCGATGCAGCAAGCATCTGTCTCGATGCAGTATTGTCAAGAGATAACGGTCAAAGCAATAAGGTCGATGCAGCTGAAGACACTATGCCTATAAAGGTCGGTGCAACTATTTCTAATATGTTAACAAGGTCGATGCACCTTAAGCAATTCATGAAGGAAGGTCGATGTAGCTGAACAATTCATGTAACAAGGTCGATGCACCACAAGTAATTCATGAAGGAAGGTCGATGCGGCTGAACAATTGATGGCAACAAGGTCGGTGCACCTTAAGCCATTTAGAGAAGAAAGGTCGATGCGGCTACAATTGTTAGCGACTATCAAGGCAATGTAGTGATTCATTACTACCCACTCAGGTCAGTGCACATCAACATGTCTTGAACACAAGGTCGGTGCACTTGTTAAAACAAGTCGATGCATAAGTACAAGCCTAAGCTGTTAGGTCGATGCAGATCTTCATGGGTTAACAGGTCGGAAGATCCGAATCCTTGTTTCGTAACTTAAAATCAGACCCGATTGGAAAACCAACTCCAGCGATATAATGGCACGTGATCCAAGAAAAAGTGGCACACTTTTTCAGTAGTTTCCATAGGAAGAATATTCTAAGGCCAGGTGTACCAATAGAATTTCACTAGGTTTTCTGCCTCATTCAAACCTTTTCAGAGCTCCTGTTCTATTTAAAGAATGCCTCATCCTTCAAAGAGAGAGCTGCGACTGCTGAAAGTTGCTAGAGCTCTTAATGTGTGAAAATCACATTTGAAAAAAGAGTGTAACACTAGAAAGAAGAGAGAGAGCATGAAAGTTAATGCGAAGGAAGAAAGTTTGAGAGCAGCTAGCCATTCTGATTCAAAGTGCTTCTACGAAGCTACATTTCGTTCTATCATCAATTTTCTATTTTTTTTTCATTTCTTTCTCACCTTGGTTTATCATTTTGTTCCCTCCGAGTGTTCTTGGAGGAAGAGAGACATTGTCTCCGGTGGCGAGTGACTTAGGGTCACTCGTGGGTTCAATCTGTTTCTGAGGAAGGAAGGTAGGTCCTTCGGTTCTGGACTTGTAGGTAGCAAGCCCAGGTGTCATGTTCTATGGGTAGCAAAACTTGGGTTGAGAGATTTGTCTCCCTTTGGTTTCAAGCTGTGAGCTAGCATCTTGTCGCAGACTAAGTCTCCTTGACGGTATTGCTCTATGCAAGGAATCCTCGCTTAGTGTGAGCGGGGGGTGGACATAGATTGCATTGTTCAATCGAACAACCTAAAAATCGATTTGTCGGATTGTGTGGTTTGCATTGTTAGATATTTGCTTGAGTGATTTACCTGTAGCAAGTAGTATATCAAAAGGTCCAGTCGGAAGGATAGGCCAGGCCTGTCTAGAAAGCTACCCTTGCGTGAGGAGACTTCCTAGCTCAACCTCCGCCTAGTATCACATTGGCTGTTTCGTGAATTCCTCTATGGGCTTCACATTCATCTTCCTTGCTGACGTTGTTGAACGTGGATATTCATCTTACACTTTTACTGCTCGTCACTTGTTTGATCATGTATCTGATCCATTCCTCTGAGTTGTATACGCAACTATCTTATCCATTTAATTTGCCTTATTGAGTATTGGAGTCATTTACATATTCAATTTAGCCAATCTGATTTCTCTGTTTGAATTGATCTTGGTTTACCATGATTTGTGAGTGATCTATTCATCCCCCCCTTCTAGATCACACTCCCAGTGTCTATCAATTGGTATCAGAGCAGGTTTCCCAACATGTGTTCTAATGACTAAGGAACACCTGGATCTAGCGCCCCTCGTAGCTTCATCGCTGAGGGACATTCTATTAATCATCCACCATACATTAATGGTACTAACTATCTCTATTGGACAAATAGGGTGGAGGTGTTTATAAGGGCTCAGAGCCATGAACTGTGGAGGGTCATCACCACCGGACCATTCGAGCTTCTTGAAGATGAAGATACTTGGTCCAGGGAGCAGATCCGTGTATCAACTATAAATTGGACGGCAATGAGCATCATGCAGTGCGCTGTACATCTTGAGGAGTATTCCAGAATTTCTACATGCAAAATAGCCAAGAAAATGTCGGATCAACTTCAATTGATCTACGAGGGAACATCACATGTATGAGCCACCATGGTAAATATGTTAACCTATGATTATGAATTTTTTAGAATGAAGACTGATGAGACCATATCGGAAATGTATGCTAGGCTCTCACAAGTCACCAACAGTCTGAAAGCTCTGGGTAAACCCATCCAGAAAAGTGAATTCGTTACGAAAATACTCAGGTCCCTAACCCCGGTGTGGCACACAAAAGCCACTGTCTTAGAAGAGTCTAAGGACCTATCCACTATGACTGTCACTGAGCTGATAGGATCCCTGATGGCTTATGAGATCAACTTTAAGAGGAATACAGAAGATAACAAGAAAGGAAAAACCATAGCTCTTAAGGTATCTAGAAGCAGTGGTGAGAGCAGTGAGGAATATGAGAATCTCTCAGGTCTCAATGATGAGCAGCAGGCTATGCTAACTCGGCAATTCCAAAAATTTCTGAGGACCAGAGGTAAGAACGTCAGGAGAAGAAGGCCGCAACAAGATGGTAAGAACTCCAATTTTAAATTTGACAAGAAAAGAGGTTCAGACAAGTTTACATGTTTTCACTGTAAAAAACTAGGACACATGAAAAGTGAATGTCCAGAGCTCATGAAGAAGAACCCAAAAGTGTAGAAAAAGAGGCCTCAAGCTATGGTCTGCACATGGAGTGACGAGGAAGAGGATATTGAAGAGGATTCTTCAGAAGAGGAGGAGCAAGGATTGTCTCATGGCCAACACAAACAACAAGGTAAGCATTCCTTTGGAAAAATATGCAATAGATGATTGGGAGGATGCTTACGATGACTTGTTAGAAAAGCTTAACTGTCAAACCAAAGACTATAAAATAATGAAAAGAAAACTAAGTAATGTTGTTGAGGAACAAACAAATTTGAAAAAGGAAAATGATGATCTGAAGAAACAACTTGAAGAATTAGGCTCATTGAGAATTGAGAATAAACATCTCCAACTTGAAAATGAAGAAGCTAATAAGAATCTGGATGAGTTTAAGGTGAAATTTCAGGAGATCCAGAAAGAAAACATACTTGTTTCTGAAAAATATGAAGTTGTAAAAATTGCCAACATTGAGATTAGAAACATAGTGAGAAGCTTCAAAAAGAAATTGAAGATAAACAAAACATCTTGGGAAAATTTGTGGAAGGAAAAGCAAATTTGGACACCATGCTAGTGTGAAAGTAAAATTTAATAGAGAAGGTTTAGGATTTGATCCATCTAATAAGAGGCCCTTTGAATTCAAGACTACCACATTCTGTTCAGAAAATGGTAAAGAAAAGCTGGACACCCAATCCAGCTCAACTAGCAAGAAATATGCCCAACCAAGCATGAAAACCAATCACATTAAATCCAAAAGTCAAGGTAAAACTGTCCACAAGCCCGCACTGCATCAGAGCAGCCAGATTGCTGCTTCGAGGCATGTAGATATCAACAGATCAAATCTTGGATTTCAAAATGGGATGCGTTGAGGCAACAACTCTTATGCATCGACACAGTGGACTCTGAGCAGATGGCCCAACCAAAACAAAAACAGGAATCAATACATACCACATTGGGCTCATTTCAATTCTTCTCATATTCATTTCAATGAATAAATCTTTAGGAATCAGAAAAGGTCTAGGAGGTATCCACAGAATAATTACCAAAATGATTGGAACAGAACATTCAACAATATGAAGCAAACAAAACATTATTCAATGGCTATTGCCCCTAAATTTACTCATACTGAAAATAAAATTTTTGTTCACAAAAAGGGTACCAGTCAGATCTGGATCCCTAAGATTCTATTGGAAGGATTGAGTGACATGTTTGGACCCAACTTCTATAGGGTCCCAAAGCATTCTACTTAATTTGATTTCAGGTGAGCCTAGCAGCCGAGCACAACAGGTGGTACATAGACAGCAGCTGCTCCAGGCACATGACGAGTGATCAGATGAAATTTAGTTCATTGCAAATGAAGGTAGGAGGTCTGGTCAAATTTGGAGGCGAGAACAGAGGTAAGATCATTAGTGTAGGTACTATAGGTAAGTTTCTCTCGAATACCATGTTGTACCCCTGTGGTTTTGATTATGTCAACCACTATGGCTTTGATGATGTCACACTATTTGTGCATGATAGAAATGTCACACTATTTGTGCATGATAGAAATGTTTCTTGTTCTTGATCGAACCTCTCATGATTGAAATGAATTCCATTGATTACTTGCTGTATGCATCATGAGTTTGATGAGCATTTCATGAGTATGCTTGTGCATGCATCACACTGGAGAGGTCTATGCATTGCTTGAGTCAGTGCAGGGTTAATTCTCTAAGGCATACACACACAGTGCATGTTTTTGGTTGCACTGCGAACATACATAGTCAGTGCAGGTTTTACATGAGCATACATATTCGATGCATGTTTTTGTGCATGAACAAAGTCAATACATCTTTTTGTTCCATGCATACACAAAGTCAGTACATCTTTTTGTTCCATGAAGTGCATACGTCGTTACCAAGTGCGTGAAACTTTTATTGTGCTAAGCACAGCAAGTCGGTACGACTCTCGCATCGAGCATATATAGTCAGTGCATGTTTTACTTCGTGCACGCATAAGTCTGTGTAGGGTTGTGTCTTTCAGCATACAAAGTCCGTGCACCTTGCATCTGTCGCATACGAAGTCCATGCACTTGGTGTTAAGGTCAGCGCATGCTTTCCTTTTATTCATATTAAGTCGGTGCGTGTTCTGACTCTTATATATATAGAAAGTCGATGCATAGTTTTCAGTTAAGTCTGTGCAACGCTTGTACTCTGCGTATTCATAGTCAGTGCATCTATTGGCCATATACTGGAATCAAGTCCATGAATGAGTGTGTGCAAAAACCACATTGAATCTGTGCACTTTAGCTCTGACATTATATCTACTCTGTGCAATCTCTTTACATCTTCTATAACTGTTTGAAGATGACTTTATGTCTGATGCCTTGGTAGGTGCTTTTTTGTGGAGGTTACGAAGGGCACATGATCCAAGAATGGAGGAGGTGCCGGGATCGTGACTCATGGAAAGCAGTTGAATTGGGATGCTACCACGTGGCCTAAGAATGTCAGATCTGGATCAGGCATTTGGGCGGGAAACGTGGAGAGCACGCGCCACACTCTCTACTACCAGGATAAATAGAAGATTCCTCTTTCAGAGGAAGGTGCTGGGAGATCGAAAAAGCTTTTGGTAGCAAAAGAAGAATTGAAGCAGATAGAGAATAAGAGTGAGGTAGATCCAGCCTAAGAGAGAGCAGAAGAGAAAGAAGAGAGTTCATGAGTTCAAGAGAGAATAGAGAAGAGCAGAGTAGAAGAGAGAGAGAGAGAGAGAACCCGAGGAGAAGATTGAAGCCATCATTGAAGAATAATTTGTACTGGACCCTGGATCAAATCCAGGCCAGGGAGCTCCTGCGAGAGCCACGTCTGATTTGCAAAATCTTACAGCTTCCCGGTGCTGCTAATTTCGGTCTTTTGTTTTTATTTTATCTTTGTTACAAGCTGTTAGTCAGCAAAGCAAGCTGTGATGCTCAACGGTGGCAGAGGATCGGTTCCTCTGGACGACTAAGCTGTATTGCCCAGCAGACGGCGAAGCTGTAATGCCCAGCGGGTCAAGCTATGAGTCAGTGATTGGCGTAAGCTGTAGTGCCCAGCGGTCCAAGCTGTTAGTCAGCGGTTGCAGGCAAGCTGTGAGGCCCAGAAGTGAAGCTGTGTATCAGTGAAAAGCCACACTCTAGTTTGAGTGTGGGGTGGACGTAGGTCTGCAGACCGAACCACCTAAAAACATTCTTATCCATTGTGGTTTGAGTGTCTATTATGATCCGCTAGATGTATTCTTAGGTTCGATCTGAATCGTTTGTCTAGCGAGGAATTTATTTTCATCTTGTTTATTTGATATTGGTTCTGGAGAGTGTTAAATTCACTCAAGTCATCTGAGTGTCTAAGTTCCATTCGTTTGCTTGATTGGGTTCAATTAATAACGTAAGTTTGCTTAGGAGTCTGCACTCTTGCAGCTCAACTGTTTGATCAAGAGAATCATTATCCTTCTTATCTTGTATAGATTAACTAGTCTTAATTCCGCAATCGTATCTAGTTACAATTTTTAATTGGGCAATTTTTAAGAGGGATTCATTCACCCCCCCTCTAAATCTGGGCCTTGCATCCTATCAATTGGTATCAGAGCATATCATCTATTGCAACATACCATTTAAAGAGTTTTGCTTCTAGAAGGTCTTCAGCATAATTTACTCAGCATCAGTCAGTTATGTGACAAGGGTCACAGAGTGGTTTTTGACAATAATGCATGCAAAATCCTTGAAATAAATTCTGACAAGGTTAAGTTTGTAGGACATAGAGTCAATAATGTCTACATTGTAGACTTAAATAAAAATTCAAAAGCAAATCTTTGTTTGTCTGCTGATTTGGATAACAATGCATTTAATTGGCATAGACGATTAGGCCATGCTAGCTATACTACACTTAATAAGTTAGTCAAACATGACTTAGTTAGAGGCATGCCTAAGATCAAGTTTAATTCAATCTCCAAAATTTGTGATGCTTGTGCTCTGGGCAAACAAACCCGAAAGTCTTTCAAGCTCAGATCTGAGCCATTATCCTCCAGGCCAATGGAGTTTTTGCATGTGGATCTATTCGATCTAACCAGAACTCAGAGTCTAAATGGTAAAAGGTTTGGGTTTGTGATTATAGATGATCATACTAGGTTTTCTTGGATATTTTTCTTCGTAAATAAAAACAATGCCAGTCAGAAGTTTAAACTATTTTTCAATAAAATCAAACAAAAAGAAAATCATAGAATTTGCACCATCCAATCTGACAATGGAGGAGAGTTTGAAAACTCCATATTTTCTAAATTTTGTGACAATGAGGGATTAACTCACAGATTTTCTTCTCCCAGGACTCCAGAGCATAATGGCATAGTGGAAAGAAGAAACCGGACCATTGTCGAAATGGCCAGAACCATGCTCGTGGAGAGTCAGCTACCCAGAAGGTTTTGGGTAGAAGTGGCCAATACTGCATGCTATACTATCAACAGGGCCTTGGTAAGACCCATCCATAAGAAAACCCCCTATGAGCTCATGAAAGGTAAGAAGCCAAATGTGACTTACTTTAGAATTTTCGGTTCTAAATGTTTCATTCACAACAACTATAAAAAGGACCTTGATAAATTTGAAGCAAAGAGTAGCCTAGGAATTTTTCTACGATACTCTGAAACATCCAGGGCATATAGGGTTTTCAATATCTTAGATCAAACTATAAAAGAATCTCCTCATGTTATATTTGATGATACAAATAATGTGATTAACATGGATGATGATGACAGGAACTGAAAACATGATGGAGAGTTTTTGGAGGACAAGCTGAACGAAGAAACTCAGTCACCTGCAGCAACAAACGTTCCAAACCAGGTAGAGCCAGCCGAAACAAGTGAGTCCTCAAGAAATGTCATATTTTTGAAAGATCACCCTGCACATAATATCATAGGAAACTTAATTGATCCTCCAAGAACAAGGTCTTTTCTTAGAAATGTAAATATTCAACACCTAATTACATTAGTGTCACAAATTGAACCCAAGACAGTGGAATAGGCCTTAAAAGATGAATCATGGGTAAATGCGATGAATGAGGAACTAAGTCCATTTTAAAGAAATAACGTCTGGGAACTAGTTCCGAGACCTGAAAATACAAATGTTATAGGAACTAAATGGGTTTCCAAAAATAAAATGAATGAAGATGGAATAATCTCATGGAATAAAGCCAGATTAGTAGCCAAGGGTTATTGTCAAGAGTTTGGGGTTGATTTTGATGAATCCTTTGCACCTGTTGCTAGGATGGAAGCAATAAAAATCTCATTGGCTTTTGCATGTTCTAAAAACACAAAACTTCATCAAATCGACGTTAAAAGTGCATTACTAAATGGTTTCATTAAAGAAGAAGTTTTTGTAGAATAACCCCCTGGATTTCAATTGTCTTCACACCCTAACAAAGTTTTCAGGTTTAACAAAGCCATGTATGGTCTGAAACTGGCTCCAAGGGCCTAGTATGATAGGCTGACAGAATTTCTAATCAGCAAGGGCTACAACAGAGGTAAGGTGGATCAAACTTTGTTTACTAAAATTCTGAACAAGGACCTCATCATAGTTCACGTATATGTAGATGACATAGTCTTTGGCTCAACATGCACTGACCTATGCAATGAGTTTGCTCAGCTGATGTCTAATGAGTTTGAAATGAGCTTAGTTGGTGAATTGAAATATTTTCTTGGTTTGCAGGTTCAGCAATTAGAGGATGGGTGCTTTCTAAGCCAGACCAAGTACACTCTGGAAATTCTCAAGAGGTTTGGGGTGGACAACTTGAAGCACATCACACTCCAATGGGTACCAATGCTTCATTAGATGTGGATGAATCAGGTAAAGAAGTTGATGCAAAGCTGTACCGAGGTATGATCGGATCCCTGCTATACTTAACTGCCTCGAGACCTGATATACAATTCAGTGTAGGTATGTATGCTAGATATCAATCTAGGCCTACTGAGCTACATCTTGCAGCTGTGAAAAGGATCTTTAGATATATTCTTGCCACACACAACATAGGATTATGGTTCCCTACATCACACACTTTAGATCTAAAATCTTACACTAATGCAGATTATGCTAGGTGCAAATTAGATAGGAAGAGCACTAGTGGGCACCGTCAATTCTTTTGTGGGTGTTTAGTTTCTTGGGGTTCAAAGAAACAACATTCTGTGGCCCTCTCCATTGTAGAGGCTGACTATGTAGCCGCAGGGAGCTGTGGAACACAAATCATCTAGATAAAACATCAGCTCCAGGACTACCAGATAGAACTGGGCTGTACACCCATTTATTGTGATAACACAAGTGCAATAAATCTATCAAAAAATCATGTCCTGCACTCACGCACCAAGCACATAGAAATCAGACATCATTTCATAAGAGATGAGGTTTCAAAAGGCACTTTTGAATTGATTCACATAGGCACTGAACATCAGGTAGCTGATATCTTCACTAAGCAACTAGACAATGAGAAATTCTCTACCTTAAGAAGGGAACTGGGCATTTGTAGATCCCGTTGAACTCCTCTCTCTGATCTGCTCACTGCCTTGAGGCATTAATGTTCATGCCTCGACCTGTTGGTTCACATTTTTTACTCATGCTGTCAGGGAGAGGTTAGTGGTCAGTCTAATTGTTAGGGGGAGCTTGTCTGTTCTATTTTTTATGTTTTTTTTAAGGCGGAGCTTCTTGGGTTGGTCAATTTGTGTAATGTGAGGACAGATTCAGATGGGGGGTGAGAGATCATGCTACTGCAAAAATACTCTTTATGAGAATCTTATATAGTCCATTCACAAGTCATAGAAACTCATAACTTTCTTAAACCACTAAGTCTGATCAATTGAAATCAAGTCAAGAAGTTTCTACCTCATAATCATGTAAAAGACCAAACTGAAAAAGTATGAAGAAAATCTTTCTACATTTCTCATAAGCAAGAAACAAAGTTAAACTATTATGTCTTCAAATCATTTAAAAGCTTGAAGGTTGAACTCATAAAAGGTAAATTTTTCTGAAAACTAGTTCATGTAGTATTGTCTTCAAACACTTCACATTGAAATAAAGAATACAAACTAAAGTCAGAGCAATGATTTTGGTTACCGAGAAACCTACTGATCTTCATCATGAAATGGGAACAGATGTGTCATGAAGTACCAGATTAACTCTGTTTAATTTTTGATAAAAAAAATTAGCAACTCATGGCAAAGCAATGGCTTGGAGTGTTGAGTAACTGTGTCACTTCACCTAAGACGTGTTGTGCCTCACGTAAAAAGACATCTCTTTTGCTATCTCTGTTCTTATTAATGAGTAGCAATACGGTTTTCGCACTGAGTAACTATGGATTCCTGCATCTAACCAATGTGTCTCCTCACGTAAAAAGTGTTGATTTAACCAAAATTGCTCATTCAAAAGCAAGCCCTTCAGAAAATAAAAATCATGTTGAACTCACATGCTTCTGATATAAAATGTGGGTTGTTTGTCCTCAATACTGTGAGAACAAATTTTTCAGAGAAGAAGTCCCCACAAGTTTGATCAATACAGCCTTTAGATAGAATCTTCCTGACATAAATCTTTTTAAGTTGTGATCTCCCACATTACTTCTGTATGGCGATATTCTTCACTCTTAAATCATTGTCTCTTCTGATTATCAGATTTGAAACCTCTACGCTCACTTTAGTTCACTCACTTAATCTTTTAACAGATGCATATGAGAAATTCTAGATTTGTGAAATCTATTGTATTTGCTCTCTCCTGTTTAGTAGCGCTCCTTCTCTCCTCATTCCTTTTGATGATGTCAAAGGGGGAGAGCTATGTCTGAGTTATTGTCAGATAGAAAGTAGAAAGGGAGAGATGGTAAGGGGAGTGGTATAATGATGTGGGAGTGCTATAATGATTTGGTTTGAGTCGTTGCATTCTTTTTGAAAATCCTACTTCTCTGCCAAAGTCTGAGATTTGCATTATTTGTGTGCATAAGGGGGCATTTCGTTATTTGCTCAATAACTGGCTTCTGTTTGAACTGTTTTTGATTATGCCTACTTATCATTCTCTTTGCATTCCCTCATTTTGATTGGTCAAATTTTTACTCAAGGAAAGAGAAACTTCTCTCTTAATAAAACTGTTGAACCCCCTCGTTGTGGGTATTACTAAATAGATTTTGATGATGACCAAACACTATTTTTATGTGTGAATTGAGATTGAGTTGTTCCAACATGAAAAGTTTTGGAAATGCACATCCTTGATGTAGACTTGGAGCTTTTGGAGGTACAAGAGTAACTTCGTCTGGTAAGGCTTTTTGAATGTAAAATTACAATGCTAAATCTAATTCAGAATGTATGTCTTTACAGGGCATGGAACGTGCTTAAGGAACTCGAGGACGGTTGGTGAGATCGACTTCAACATATTGACTTTTGAATGCGTGGTTTGAAGTTCTTTATTCTGATCTCAAGAATTAAATTGGTTTAGAACTTATCTAAGTTTAAATGGTTTGAGTTTCATTCCCTCTCATGCTTTAAAAACCATCTTGAAACCCCTAGACTTGTTCTTGGACTTAGTGGGTCTTTCAATCAATCTTTTGGATGTTCTGGAACAAGGGTCGACCCAATGGGTCGACCCCTAGGTCCCCTGGTTCTGTTAACGTGGGTCTTTTATCTCCAGCTGAAAGGGTCGACCCAAACGACCCCCAGCCGCAAGGGTCGACCCTAAGGGTCAACCCCTGGTGATTATTTTTTAGAACCCGACGGGCTCCTTCACCAGACCTGCAAGGGTCGACCCCAAGGGTTGACCCCTGAAAACCCCTGTTGCTAGAATTATTAAATCCGCACGGGTTCTTGGAAGGGTCGACCCATGCAGTCTAGCCCATTTGGCCCCTCACGAGGGTCGACCCCAAGGGTCGACCCTTTCTGGTCTGGGCGGCGCCGTGATTGTGGACTCTTGGCATTTCAACCAAATAGTCCAACCACACTTGTGTGGCTGTCCTTAATCCACTCCATAACAAGTGGATCTTGTCCCATGGCTGTCCCTTGACCACCCTTGGCCTATATAACAACTTGTAGAGGATGAAAACCCTAAGAGAAATTCGTATGTCCTGATTTTGGGTTTCTTCCTAACATTTATGTGTGCAAGTCGCAGCATCCACCTCCAGCCCTTGTTACACCTTGGTGTGTGCGTGAATGTGAAGGGAAGAAGGAGGAATCAAAGTTCCAATCAAGCCTCTACTGCTGGCTGCGAGCGAAATCGAGATTCAGCCACATCTGAGCAAAGATCGTCAAGAACGGTCATCGTGCTGCACAAGTGTTTGATAAAATTCGCAGAAGAGAAAGGGGGAGCTCCAACCAGAATAAATCAATCCTTCTTCACTCTTTCCATTCTGAATCATTTAGCTTAAACTTGAGTATACGTTTGTAATCATTATTTCAGATATTTGTTTTTGGTGTTCGTGTTTGGTAACACGAACGTGCGTGTGTGTGTGTGTGTGTGTGTGTGTGTGTGTGTGTGTGTGTGTGTGTGTGTGTGTGTGTGTGTGTGTGTGTGTGTGTGTGTGTGTGTGTGTGTGTGCTTGCTGTTCTACAGAGCGTGTGTGTGTGATTCACTACATAGTGAAGCCTTAATCCTCCGTGTGAGGGGTGGACGTAGGGGACACGGCAGTGTACTCGAACCACCTAAAAATTCCGTGTGTCAATTGTGGTTTGATATTCCATTTACTTGTCGAGTGGGCTTCGCGGTGAGGTGAGCATTCACCATTTTCTCTATCAATCACACCCACTTCACATGCATTCACGAGTGTGATCCTGTTCGTGTAAGGCTAGAGCTTGTGTGCATAATTAGTATAGAATTCACGTAGGTAGTTCCTTTTAATTGGCCATCAATTCACCCCTCCCCTCTTGATTGCCACCCTCCAGGACTCAACAATTGGTATCAGAGCCTTGGTCTCTGTTTAATCTCGACCACACGGTCGTAAAGCTAGATCCCATTAAATGGCAAACAAGGGGATGATGCCCGAAGGGCATTCTATTCAAAGACCTCCATTCTTTGATGGATCAAACTACCCCTACTGGAAAAACAGAATGTATGTTTTCCTACGTGCCCAGGACTACGATGTTTGGCGTGTCATAAGTAGGGGTCCATATGTATTATCTGAAAATGAGAATGAGTGGGATGAAGAAGATATTAGGAAGTGTTCAGCGAATTTTAAAGCTATGAATATAATTCAATGTGCTATTCATCCTAATGAATACTCACGTATATCTACGTGTTCCTCTGCACAGGAGATGTGGAACAAGCTACAACTTATCTATGAAGGAACGTCGGAAGTAATGGAAACCAAAGCCAATCTTTTAGTCCGGGACTACGAGCTGTTCTCAATGAAGCAAGATCAGTCCATTTCTGACATGTTTGCTAGATTGACAGAAATTACAAATGGACTAAAGGGACTTGGCAAGGAGTATTCCTACAAGGAGCTTGTTAGAAAAGTTCTATGATCCCTCTCTCCATAGTGGCATACAAAAGCCACTGTAATTGAAGACTCCAAGGATCTCAGCACTCTAACTCTGGATGAGTTGATCGGCTCGCTGATGACATTAGAAATAAACATCAAAAGGAGCGAGGAGGATCACAAGAAAAAGAAAATTGTTAGACCATTGGCCCTAAGGGTGAATCCACAAGATTCAGAGGGCAGTGACAATGATCCCATTGGCAACACTGAAGATGAGGAACTGGTTGTCATGATCACACAAAGAGCAAGAAGGTACGTCAAAAGAACCAAAAACATTGGTGGTCAGTTCAGGAAGGGACCAAGAAGGCACGGACCAAACAGAGGAGTAAATAGCAAGAAAGAAGAAGTGATTTGCTATGAATGCAAGAAACCCGGCCATATGTGGGGTGAGTGCCCCGATCTCATCAAGAAGGTGAAGAAAGGCAAGTTTAGGAAGCCCAAGGCCATGATGGTCACATGGAGCGATGAAGATCAGGAGGAATCCGGAAATGAAGATGGACTAGATGAGCTAGTCCAGAATCTATGTCTCATGGCTAATGATGACGAAGGAAATGAGGTAAATTCTGAAACTGAAACTCTTACTTGTGAACAATGGCAAATTGCATATGAATCTTTATATGAAAAATGTAAAAGATTCAAATTTGATAACAGAAATTTGAAAAATAAAATTGATCATTTTGTGCATACTAAAAAATCATGTGAAGAGTGCCATGCTTTAAAATTAGAAAATGAAAACATGAAGCATGAAAATGAAATTCTTGCATCCAAACTTGAACTATTTGAAGAAGAGATTTCATGCATGAGAGAAGAACAATCCACATTTCTGAAAATGCATGAAGAATTGAAAAATGATATGAAACAAGAAAAGCTTGAAAGCATTACTTGCAATGAAGCCAAAATAAAGGCTGAAAAATAAAGCCAATCTCAAATGGCTCAAATAAAAGAGCTAAAGGATGCTCTTGCCATCCTTGACAAATCAAAAGTTCAAACAACCTATTGGGCCCCCATAAGTTCAGCATCCTCCAAACCAAAGAAACACATGCATAATTACTTTTCAAATGTTGGTAGAAGGCGAAAAAGAGAAAGAGCCATCACTTGTTTCTATTGTGGAAAAATGGGTCTTGACATGTATGATTGTAGAATTCTGAAATATGATGAAGAAAATTCTGCTAGATTCAGAAATATAACATATATGCATCATGCCTCTAACCGTCATGGACCCAAGCTTGCTTGGGTACCAAAATCTCCATAAGCACTTTGGTTGAATTGCAGGTCTACTCGAGAGCTCAAAGGAACAAATGGTATTTGGACAGTGGTTGCTCTCGGCATATGACGGCAAACAAGGAATTGTTTGTGGACCTGCATGAAAAGGATGGTGGGATGGTAGCATTCGGTGGTAAGGACAAAGGTAAAATCATCGGAGAAGGTAAGATAGGTAAGAATAAAAATCATACCATTAAAAATGTATTGCTTGTGAAAGGTTTGCATCATAATCTCTTAAGCATAAGCCAACTTTGTGATAAAGGATGCAATGTGATTTTTGATTCTTACCACTGCACTGTTTTGAATAGAAATACTCATGAGATAAAGTTCATTGGTTTCAGGTATAACAATGTTTATATGATAGACTTGAATGATGCCTCTCATGAGAATTTATGTTTAGTTGCAAGGAACAATGATGATGCTTGGCTCTGGCATCGCCGGCTTGGGCATGCTAGTTTCAATGTTTTGCTGAAATTATCTAGAAATGATTTGGTAATTAGACTGCCCAAGTTGAAGGCCGTCGATGATGGAGTGTGTGGGGCGTGTAGTATGGGGAAATAAGTAAGGACATCATTCAAGAGCAAGAATGATGTGACCACATCGAGACCCCTTGAAATCATCCACATTGATCTCTTTAGACCAAGCAGAACACACAGCTTGGGTGGTAAATTATATGGTTTTGTAATTGTGGATGATTACTCAAGATTCTGATGGGTTTACTTCCTTTCTCATAAAAATGATGCCCTGACGGAATTTGAAGCATTTTGCAGGGTGGTTCAAAATGAAAAGGGGTTTTGCATCAAAACCGTGCGGAGTGATCACGGTAGGGAATTTAATAACCATGAGTTCAGCAATTTTTGCAGGGCTCAAGGCTACACTCATGACTTCTCCACACCAAGAACCTCCGAACAAAATGGCGTTGTTGAAAGGAAGAATAGAACACTGATCGAAATGGCAAGAACCATGCTAAATGAGTATAATCTGCCGAGGTACTTTTGGGCTGAAGTAGTGAACACAGCCTGCTACATAATCAACCGTGCCATGGTAACACCGTTGTTGAAGAAAACCCCCTATGAGCTGTACCGAGGTAAGAAGCCAAACATTTCATATCTTAGACCATTTGGCTTAACCTGTTACATTCATAACAATGGTAAGATAGACCTAGCAAAATTTGATCCCAAAAGTGACAAAGGTATACTTCTTGGGTACTCACTTAGCTCAAGAGCATATCGAGTGTACAACTTGAGAACTCTTGTAGTTGAGGAAAACCCCCATGTCATTATTGATGAATCATCTCAAAATAGAACTAATGAAAAATATGTCTTGCAGGATGATGAGTTGGATGTTGGAGATATCGGGAAGAAAGAAAGAAAAACTGAGAAACAAGAAGAAGAAGAACCACAAGAAGATGATGCTAATCAGGAAATTCAAGTTGAACAGCAGCTACCACTGCAATGGACCTTTCCAAAGGACCATCCGCCGGATAATGTGATGGGCAATGTAGAAGAAGGAATATAGACACGAGTCTCTTTCAGGGAAGTTGAAAATCAGAATTACATAGCCTTGCTTTCTCAATTTGAACCTCACTCCATAGAAGAAGCCTTGAATGATGAGTCATGGATCATGGCCGTGCAAGAGGAACTACACCAGTTCCAAAGGAACAAAGTGTGGTTCCTTGTTCCATGCCCTAAGAATCACTCCGTGATCAGAACGAAATGGATTTTCCGAAACAAAATAAACGATCAATGAGTGGTAACTAGGAACAAGGCCAGGCTAGTAGCCAAAGGCTATAGCCAAGAGTTAGGAATTGACTTTGACGAGTCTTTTGCTCCAGTAGCAAGACTTGAGGCAGTGAGGGTTCTCTTAGCATTTGCATGTTGTCACAATATCAAATTATTTCAAATGGATGTTAAGAGTGCATTTTTGAATGGCTATATCCAGGAGGACGTGTATGTGGAGCAACCACCGGGGTTTGAAGACACAAAGCATACAGACCATGTGTACAAGCTGGACAAGGCACTTTACGGTCTGAAATAAGCACCCCCGTGCATGGTATGAACGGTTAAGTGATTTCCTCATTCAAAATGAATTCAAACGAGGTAATGTTGATCAAACCCTCTTTACAAAATTGAATGGTAAGGAAATCTTAATTGTTCAAGTTTATGTTGATGATATTATTTTTGGCTCCACTAATGATACTCTCAGCAAAGACTTTGTAAAATGAATGCAAAGTGAGTTTGAAATGAGTCTTATGGGAGAGCTAATATTTTTCTTGGGATTGCAGGTAAATCAAACGGTAGATGGGTTGTTCATTCATCAAAAGAAGTATGCAATGGAGTTGCTGAAAAAGTTCAATTTGACATCAACAAAACCACAACCAACTCCTATGTCCACCTCAATAAAAATTGATCAAGATGAGATAGGTAAATCAGTGGACAAAAAACTCTTTAGAAGCATGATAGGTTCACTACTGTATTTAACTGCCAGCAGGCCCGACATTCAGTTTGCTGTTTGCCTATGTGCAAAATTTCAGTCAAATCCAAAGGAATCACATATGTCGGCTGTAAAACGGATTTTTAGATATATTACTGGTTCAAGTAATTTAGGATTATGGTTTCCGCGTAATTCAAACTTTGATTTAATTGCTTATTCGATGCCGATTATGTGGGTTGTAAAGTGGATCGGAAAAGCACTAGCGGGTATTGCCAATTTCTTGGAGGATGCGTGGTCTCATGGGCCTCCAAGAAACAAAACTTAGTGGCTCTATCAACCGCCGAAGCCGAATATGTGGCTGTCGGGAGTTGCGTTGCCCAGGTGCTATGGATCCAACAACAGATGATTGATTATGGCATTTCTTTCAAAAACACTTCCATCTTGTGTGACAACACTTCAGCCATAAACTTGTCAAAGAACCCAGTCCATCACTCTCGCACAAAGCATATTGAGATTAGACATCATTTTCTCAGGGATCATGTGAGCAAGAGTGATGTAGAAATTAAGTTCATTGAAACAGACCAACAAATTGCCGACATTTTCACCAAACCTCTAAGTGAAGATAAATTCACAACATTTAGGAGAGAATTAGGGGTTTGTCGGATAGACGTGTCTGAGTCTTGATCAGTTGCATATCTATGTATATACATCAGCATCGCATGCATTTGCATTAGTATGGTGCATAGTTGAATTTCCCCTTGTCATGCATGTGCATTATTATTGCTTGAAAAACAAACAAAAAATGTATGAAAAATATTGATTGCATGTCTTGCATGTCTTTTATTTATAGAATACAACCATGTTTTTGTAATTTCTATGGCCGATATTTCCTTGAGTTCCTTTAATGCCAGCAAGAGAACATACTCCCTCGAAATCTGAAATTTGGAGACGTTAGAATATGAACGTCTACTATGATCCTAGATTTTCTTGAAACAAGTTCCCCAATACATTCACCCATAAAACAACTCCAATTCCTTGATTCCAACATGATATTATCATTGGGGATTCGAGCCACATCATTTTTTTTCTCTCTTCCCTTTCCCTTCAAAATTTTTGGTGAAAAACAGTGGAAGGGTCGACCCCAAGGGTCGACCCACACAGAAGGGACGACCCCAAGGGTCGACCCTCGCGATAGCGGATCCTGTCTGGGGCCAGGGTGAAAGGGGTCGACCCATGGGGTCGACCCGCGTCTGAACCGCCCTAAACGGAGTAGAAACCCTATGTTTCCCCCTTCCCATCTCCTAAAACCCCCAAAGCCCCCTTCTAGCCCTAGCCACCACTCCTTTCATGCCCTCAAATCCCCTCTTGGCACCCACATGCTCAAGCCCTAGCCGCGGCCATCTCGGTGGCGTCCCGCGCACAAATCCTTCCGAGCGCTTCCAACGCGTCTTCCTTGAGTTTCACTCCCACTGAGGTATGTTCTTGATGTGTGGAGGATCATAAATCTTTGTGGATAGCATTCCTCTCTCGTTGAACCATCTAGATCTACACCCTCATCAACCGGTTCCTTTGGTCTATGTTTAGATGGCCCCAAAGATGCATTCTTCTCACAGCAGAGGGGAGTCTAGTGCGGCCATGGCACGTCGTGGTAGGGAGGCCGCATATGGCAGAGAATCTGTGCCTTCAAGCAAGGTTTTGGACAGAAAGGTACTCCGACCTCGAGCGGTATCATTTGTCAATCTTAACTGCCATCTTCCGAGTTTAGTGGATGTTCTTTGCAGTCAGCCAAATTTAGACTTCTTCATGTCTGAACATCGACGCATTTATCCGAATTTGGTGCATCAATTTTATAGCAACTTCACCATGTCCGGGGAACATCCGATTACTGTGGTTAATGGCCAACGGGTTATACTCTCCACAGAATTTTTAGGAGTGGCAATTAATCTCCCTCATGAAGGCTTTACATTTGGAGATATTGTGGTTCCTGAAGAAACTGTTTATCAAATCATGGCATCTGAAGAAAAAAGTGAACATTCTCTTGCTGGGTTAAACGCCAATCATTTTCCTCCCCTGCAGCATATATTACACAGGATGATCACTACTATCCTGCTCCCAAGAGGAGGAGGCCATGACAAAGTGACAGAGATCCATATGTTCTTATTTTATTGTCTCTTGGGTGGTATTCCAGTTAATTTTCCAGCTATGTTTTTAGCTCATATGTGTAACAGCATGAAGCACAAGAATAGAACTCTTCCATATGCCGCCGCACTTTCTGCTATATTTGCACACTTGGACATCAACCTCTCAAAAGAATCTTCTCAAACCATTAGAGAGGCTGATATATTTACTGTTCATTCTATATGTCATAATATGGGCTATGAACTGCGAGATGGTAACTTGGTCCGGACATTGAAAAGTGTTGCACATGAAATCAGTTCTGAGGAGGAGGATGACGATGATGCACAGGCCGGTGTGCAACAGCCACATATTCCTGTTGAGGACATGCCTTCCGAGGCGGTTCAGCTGCTCATGGACCTTTTGGATACTATTGATGATCATTTAGACAATTATGGGGAGACTATGGAGGCTATGCAACATGCTCTCGCCGATCTGATGCTATCTCATCAAGAGCACTCTCAGTATGTTACTGATACTTTGGCTACTCAATCCCACTTGCTTGAAGAAGTCTTGGAGTATATTAGGCATCCGCCAAGCTCACCGACTCCGGATGACGATTAGACGACTATGCTCTTACAGAATGGCACACTTCCTATCCCTTGTCACCCCCTCCTTTTTGATGATGCCAAAGGGGGAGAAATCTTGTACTATATGTGTGCCCAGGCAATCGGCTATCGGCTACTTATATTCTATGTGTGTGTTGTGTGCTTGCATGCCTGTATGATTTCATCATATTTCTGATATTTCTGTTCATTAGCATAGTTGCATTTAAGTCTTGTTGCATTTCAGTTTACATTTCAGTTGTGTTCAGTTGCATCTCATGCATTGCATCATGTAATTCACCCTTGAACTCAGACCTTGTTTACATTTAATCTATGTTGTCGGCAAAGTACTTTGGAACGTGTTTATGTTCATCAATCTCACATCGTTGGCTGGTCTTGTATTTCACTATTACAATGCTTCTTGTGTTTTACTCTGAATATGAAGGTTTAAGGTGGAACTCAATGAAAATGCTAAATCTTTTTGAAGTCTTATGTGTATGTAAGGCATGTAGTATTTTGTCATCATCAAAAAGGGGTAGATTGTTGAACCCCCTCCTTGTGGGTATTACTAAATAGATTTTGATGATGACCAAACACTATTTTTATGTGTGAATTGAAATTGAGTTGTTCCAACATGAAAAGCTTTGGAAATGCACATCCTTGATGTAGACTTGGAGCTTTTGGAGGTACAAGAGTAACTTTGTCTGGTAAGGCTTTTCGAACGTAAAATTACAATGCTAAATCTAATTTAAAATGTATGTCTTTACAGGGCAAGGAACGTGCTTAAGGAACTCGAGGACGGTTGGTGAGATCGACTTCAACATATTGACTTTTGAATGTGTGGTTTGAAGTTCTTTATTATGATCTCAAGGATTAAATTGGTTTAGAACTTATCTAAGTTTAAATGGTTTGAGTTTCATTCCCTCTCATGCTTTAAAAACCATCGTGAAACCCCTAGACTTGTTCTTGGACTTAGTGGGTCTTTCAATCAATCTTTTGGATGTTCTGGAACAAGGGTCGACCCATTGGGTCGACCCCTAGGTCCCCTGGTTCTGTTAACGTGGGTCTTTTATCTCCAGCTGAAAGGGTCGACCCATTGGGTCGACCCCCAGCCACAAGGGTCGACCCTAGGGGTCGACCCTGGTGATTATTTTTTAGAACCCGGCGGGCTCCTTCACCAGACCTGCAAGGGTCAACCCATTCACTCGAGGGTCGACCCCAAGGGTCGACCCCTGAAAACCCCTGTTGCCAGAATTATTAAACCCGCACGGGTTCTTGGAAGGGTCGACCCCAAGGGTCGACCCATGCTGTCTTGCCCATCTGGCCCCTCACTAGGGTCGACCCCAAGGGTCGACCCTTTCTGGTCTGGGCGGCGCCGTGATTGTGGACTCTTGGCATTTCGACCAAATGGTCCAACCACACTTGTGTGGCTGTCCTTAATCCACTCCATAACATGTGGATCTTGTCCCATGACTGTCCCTTGACCACCCTTGGCCTATATAACAACTTGTAGAGGATGAAAACCCTAAGAGAAATTCGTATGTTCTGATTTTGGGTGTCTTCCTAACATTTATGTGTGCAGGTCGCAGCAGCCACCTCCAGCCCTTGTTCCACCTTGGTGTGTGCGTTAATGTGAAGGGAAGAAGGAGGAATCAAAGTTCCAATCAAGCCTCTGCTGCTGGCTGTGAGCGAAATCGAGATTCAGCCATATCCGAGCCAAGATCGTCAAGAATGGTCATCGTGCTGCACAAGTGTTTGATAAAATTCACAGAAGAGAAAGGGGGGGCTCCAACCAGGATAAATCAATCATTCTTCACTCTTTCCATTCTGAATCATTTAGCTTAAACTTGAGCATACGTTTGTAATCATTATTTCAGATATTTGTGTGTGGTGTTCGTGTTTGGTAACACGAACATGCGTGTGTCTACACAGCGTGTGTATGTGTGTGTGTGATTGCTGTTCTACACAGCGTGTGTGTGTGATTCACTACATAGTGAAGCCTTAATCCTCCGTGTGAGGGGTGGACGTAGGGGACATGGCAGTGTACCCGAACCACCTAAAAATTCCGTGTGTCAATTGTGGTTTGCTATTCCGTTTACTTGTCGAGTGGGCTTCGCGGTGAGGTGAGCATTCACCATTTTCTCTATCAATCACACCCACTTCACACGCATTCACGAGTGTGATCCTGTTCGTGTAAGGCTAGAGCTTGTGTGCATAATTAGTATAGAATTCACGTAGGTAGTTTCTTTTAATTGGCCATCATTTCACCCCTCCCCTCTTGATTGCCACCCTCCGGGACTCAACAAAAACTTCCTCAATAACTCATATGGTTGCCATCATCAAAAAGGGGGAGTGTGTTGCATTCTATGTTTTGTTGATGACAAACCAATTTGAGTTATTCAGTCAATTTCAACCATAAAGAAAATGCTGAGCATCTTATACTGTGATTGAATAAAATTGCACATGATTACATTGAACAAGTTTAAACTGATTTACATATTGTTTAAATGCAAGGATGTCAAGTGTTTCTTATGGAAATTAATTGGACGAATCAATGTTGCTGAGGACTACCTTGAAGCAACTGTGATTTTAGAATGGAGTATGAAGAACACTGCCTCGATGTAGCAAGCATCTGCCTTGACGCAATACTGTCAAGGGATAATGGTCAAAGCAATAAGGTCGATGCAGTTGAAGACACTATGCCTATAAAGGTCGGTGCAACTATTTCTGATCTGTTAACAAGGTCGATGCACCTTAAGCAATTCATGAAGGAAGGTCGATGCAGTTGAGCAACTCATGTAACAAGTTTGATGCACCTTAAGCAATTCATGAAGGAAGGTCGATGTGGCTGAACAAGTCATGGAAACAAGGCCGGTGCACCATAAGCCATTCAAAGAAGAAAGGTCGATGCAGCTACTGTTGTTAGTGTTGGTCCCTGGGGTAGGCGAGCGGACAAGAAGGGGGGTTGAATTGTCCACCATGCGATATGGCAAATTAAAAAGCTACGCAACGGAATGAACAAGTTTAACGAGGTTGATAGAAATAAACTAGGCAAGGATAAACAAGTTCTCTCAATCTCGCCGTTCACACACGATCAAGATAAACAATGTTGGCAATACAATCCCACAAACATACATACCACAAAGCAAACCCCTGGACACGGAAATTGTTAGGGTGGTTCGGGACCACAACGGACTCCCAACGTACACCCCTTACCAAACTGGTAAGGATACACTAGCTAGATAAACCAGCACGGGGAAGACTCCCCAAACATGGAGCAAGGCTCCAACACACACGGGGATAAATCCCTAATACGGAGCAATGCTCCAACACACACGTAAAACGACACATGCACACACACACGGGGACGCGCCCCAACACACACACACGCACGGAGACGGAGTCTCCAACACGATCTGACACGGGATCACAACACACACACACACACGCACGGAGACGGAGTCTCCAACATGATCCGACACCGGATCACAACACACACACACACGCTGCAACAAACGCAGCACAACGATACACACAATCGCACGCAGGCAATCAAACACGACCGTAAACATAGACTATCACACACACAAAATGTATTTTCAGGTTCAGAAAATAAACACAAATAACAATATAAGTTCAGATTGAAATAGAACACATGGCAAACATCACAAAACAACAATTAAAGGATGTAGAGATTGTTCCCCTTTGATTTCCAAGACGAATAGAAATAGTAGCTTGAAGCTCCGGTCGGATGGTGACGATTTCAACGTCCTCTCGATCCTCTCCTTGATCCGCTACACTTTTTCTTCTTTCACGATCTTCAAAACCACTTGGATGAAGATGAAATCTCCCCTTCTTTTCCCCTTCCTCTGCTTCTCCTCTTTCTTGACCTACAAGATAGAAAACATTAGCTCAATTGGGGATTTCTTGTTAAATTCAGAGTTCACAAGAGAGCATATATAGACGACATGAAAAGACCATGATAACCCTTCTAGAACCATCCAAAAAGACCCCCAATAGGTCTACCATAAACCTAGGGGTAAAGGGGTAAAAGGTTAGGCACAAGTGGGTTTATAAGACCTAGGATGGTCAAGGACAAGCCAAGACACAGATTCATAATTCCAGATATGTCTAGAGACTTTTGGGATTAAAAAATCCAAGGAGAAAGGCTTCCCACGTTAAAGAAAACAAAGTCAACAATTGCTGCCTCGGGGGATTCGGTCGACCGAAGGTAGGTGGTCGGTCGACCTAACTTTTATAGGTGAATTTTCAAGCAGCACTGCCAATTTCGATCGACCTAAGCTACAAGGTCGGTCGATAAAAAGCTATAGTGTCCATCGACCTAAGCTAAAGGGTCGGTCGACCTAATGCTACAGTAAATTCCAGACTTTGAGATTTCAGCCCCAAACTCCATTGCAACCCTTCCAAACTCCGTGGCATCAAACTCCTTTGATCGTGGAGTGTTTATATTAAGGATCTTAATCCTACAAAACCATAAGAAAAAATGATTAGAACTTTAGCTCAATAATCCAAATGATAAATGCATGAAGTATATACATGAAACCCATGTTCAAGGTGCATACGAACACTTTGAACCACAAATGTTCTAAGCTAAAGATCGAAGGATATTTCTATGCATGTGAACAAGGTATGAGTTACTTGTAACCATAAAGAAAGTGCAAAAGGCACATACATTAAAATCCATGTTCAAGGTGCATAAGAACTCTTTGGAAAAACATGTTTATCCTCATCAAGGAAACAAGTTCATATAGTAATTAACTTTATGCATCAAGTGCAACAAGAGTGGCATTGTATAACTAAAATCTACATGAACGATGTGATTGAATTTAACACAAGTTCTCTTTACAGAACCATGAACCATTTACATCTAAGTGATGCTTACGAAACATGGGGTCGACACCATCCTTTAGTAGGTCGACACTATGAAAGGGCATGAAAGCCTATGCTAATGTTTAACATGAGAAAATGAATATCATTCAATGTGAGAGTTTCAATCAATTCATTTCAGCATCCACTTTCATGAGGAATTCAAACTATGCATCTAGCATAAGAACCTTATGAAGGATATATATGAAAGAACCAAGTGAATATATGCAACATGGATAGCATAAGAGAATGGGAAGAGATTGAATGTTTAAACATAAAAACCAAGTATTCCTTGGGGTTTAATCAATATTACACCACATGTCAACCTCTTTCCACCAAGATTCACATAAATAGATATTACCATGCATCCATGTGATTTGTAGGTGTCTTCCATTCATCTCTCTCCTGTAAAAGACAATGTAGAACATAAGATCTACATGGATATCAAAATCATGGATTATGAGTGATAATAGCTCCTTAACTAGACACATAAGCATATGCATAGAGCTTCTACTCATAACCATTCACGAGCTTATATGCATGTCTATCAATATGGAAAAAATCAATCTCAACTATGAAGACTTGCTCAAGAGCACAACGACTCAATTGAAAAACATGCAAGCATAGCAAAGCTCATGAATGCACACTGACATCAACCGCATATGCAAGCAGACACAAAGTAATTTATAAGGTTAGTTATCATAAAAAATATAACCATATGCAAGGCACACTTCATGACCCACACACATCAATCTCCCCCTTTTTGATGATGACAAAATTTATGAATACTTTATGAATGACATGAGAAACTTTATGATTCAACATAGCCATACACACATATCAGAAATCTTCCCCCCTATCAATCACAGATAACCATCATAAATCTTTCTCCCCCTTTGATATTATCAAAAATGGGAGGAAGATAATTAAGTTCAAATTCCAGCATGACATATTGAAGAAGCAATAATAGCCCACTTCAAAAATTCAGATGAAGTAATAACAAATCATGGACAAGATGTTGACATACCAATTGTTGATTATCGAGATGGGAAGATGAGTAGACTTGATACCAACAAATCAATATGATTCCAATACAGCAAGTGTTAACAAATCTGATGTCATTCAATGCCTAAAAACCATTGAGCAAGTATAAAGCATTTGAAGTCCATTCATTTTTTTTAATTTCATTGGTTTTCAATTTTTTTAAAAAATTTTCTTTTGAAAAGAGACATGAGTCTCAACACATACAAATGAGTTTCTTTGATTTTCAGATTTTCAGATTTTTAGTTTTAACTGAAATTCATGAAGCAAGATGCAAACAAATGAGGACACATAATGATATGCATGTAATGCAACCAAACAGATACATGTATATGTACATGCAACATATCTCCCCCTTACTAATTGAAGAAGGAGATTGGTATAAGAAAAGTGTATGAGAGTCATGATAACTAGAATATTCATATATAGCACCTAGGAGGTTGTGCAATCACATAGGAGAATCATGCTATAGTCAATGCAATCAATCAATTTTATGAATACATATTAAATCAAATTATCAAGAGTGTGAGTGAATAACATGAAAATCAACTATAACCATATGGATATTCAGATTTTCAAAACAACACAATGAGAGATTTTACAGACTACATTTCAATTTATGAGAACAGCGTATTGGAGGTTATGATCTACCTCATCAAATTTTAACATCAAATTTTTTAATAAATTTAGAATTTTTCAAAGAATGATCATGTTTAAATAATTCCTTTTTACGCGAGGAGACACATGGAGCTCATGTCAGAATCCCCGGTTACTCAGAATATTGAACCATTTTATTTCATTCTGAACAGAGGTACTTTAGTCAAACAATTTTCAGAAATGAACCGCATCACGTCTCAGGTGACGTGCATCTAATTTACTTTGTGAGACCAAGCATTGCTCTACCATTTATTTTCATTTCAGATTTTTCCAACAAAGATAGGTAGGCAAATTTTTCCTCAACTGCCTCTTCAACATACATGCAGTAAGTTTAATATCTCTAGAGTGTTGAAAGAAAATTTCTATATCCTTATGCTTAACACTCATTTTCACATTATGTGCAAGATGTATATGAATTTGATTCAACATGTATACCGAAAGTATCATGAACACATAATATTGTAACTCCCCCTAAATAGATGCACTTTTGAAATATGAACTCCCCTAGAGTGTATGACATGAAACACTTCAATAATGACTCAAATGTTACATTATTTATCAAGAAAGCATAAGGTCATAGAAATTCCAAAGGATGGGGGTGAATAACATATATAAGCATGCAAGCACACATTGGGAGTTTACGTAATATGCAATGCAAAATGAAAAGATATGTAATTTTAGTTCTTGAATTGTTGGCCCCAAAGATATGCATGCTGAAAATGTCAACTATGTAACAAGGCACACGATGAGCTTCATTTTTCAAATGCACTATGTAAATGATATGCAGATATGATATGTAAATGTGCAATGTGATGTAAAATTTCAGATTTTTATTTGAATGTCTTAAATGCAATGCAAAGTGTAAGACGTAACATAAATGCAAATTACAAGTTTTCAATTTTTCATTTGGATGATCTAAATACACCTAATGCATTGAATTCTAATGCATGCAACCTATAATTATATGAGAATGGAATGCAAGATGCAAAAGCAAGATGGGAAGGCTTGATTTTTAGAACATTTGTCAGATTTTACAAGAGGGCATTCAGTTTTGAACGATGAACAACAAGCATTTTCTATCACATTACCTTTATGAGCAGAGGTGCAGAAAGGATCAGAAATGAGTAATGCAACCCATTTTTTCACTAAAACCGACCAACACTCCACTCACTGGTCGAGTGCACCCCACCCTCAAAGAGGGGGAATGTTCTCACTCCCCCAGGAAATGACTACGGCTTTATTTTTATTAATTTGGGAAAATATTACATAGACCAAGGGGCACTCCCCGAACAAAACAATAGGGCTGGCAAGGCCCTTAAAAGGAAAGCCAACCTTTCACAAACTCAGGCTACATGAATTTACAGAAAACGTAATGCTGGCAAACCAGCATTATCTACCCTTAGTGCTCCCCTAGCCAGCTGAGGGAGGTCTTTTTATTGCATGAATATCAGATTTTCAGCAGCTAAACATGCATGGTTAGCCAAGGAATCTGCAACTTTGTTACCCTCTCTAAACGTATGCTGTAGTTGGCAGCCACATTCCTGAGTCAAGTCCATGATTTTTCTCCACCAGGGAATAATCATCCAGCTAGGATTAGTATGATTGCTCACTACATCAACTAGGAGTGCACAGTCAGAATATATACCTGCCAGACTTAAACCACTTTGCTTTGCAATAGAGAGCCTATCATGCAGGGCCCTCGCCTCGGCCAGCAGGCTGTTACCAGAACCATAATAAAATGAAAATCCAACAATTAGTCTACCAGCTGAGTCTCTGATGCAACCACCACCTCCACTCTTACCCGAGTTTCCTTTTGAGGCACCGTCTACATACAAAGTGTACAATTTAGGCGCCATTCTGCAATACACTAATGATGGCTGCTTAAATTTAAACCTGGGAACCAGTTGAAAGGAGTCAAGGCAGTTAGACTGATATGCAGATAGAGGTTTGTTGAAATAGAGCTTGTCCAATGCCAAAGCAATTGAGGAAATAATTCTTCTCTTAACAAAATCAATTCTCAGAGGCTTATTTTCAAATCTGATGGCACACCTTGATTTCCATATCTCCCACAGCATTAAGACAACTGCGTACATACCAACAAAACTAAATGCTGCATGTAAGTCAGTTACCTTCAGCAGATTCCAACACCGGACAGTAATTTGGTCACCAAGATAAATCTTGTGACTGATTAAAGGATGCACCCAGCCCCACATACCTGATGCCAAATTGCTTTGGATAAATAAATTATTATGATCTTCATTGGCAGGGAGAGAGCAGTAGCTGCACTTAGAAACAAATGGAATCCCATAGTCTGCCACTCTACTATCCACAGGAACTGCCCGGTGGATCAGTTTCCAGATGAAGGTTGATGCCCTTGGGTTAACCACAGAGTGCCAAAGATTTGCCCATGTAGACCTTGAGGGTCCTTTGGTGCGGATTAGATTGCAAACTGACTTTATTGAAAAGGAACCCTTCAGAGTTGTGGTCCATACACAAAGGTCAGGCTCAGTATTTAACTGTATAGTAGGAATAGAGAATTCATTGTTCAGAATCCCTCTTGCTGGATGCTGAGTATTACATAAAACTTCTCTAACAGAAGCCATGGGGATTCCATTTGGTCTATTGCTGCCACTGACATTAGCAGCATTAAGGAAAGGTCCATTCCCTGTCCAATTATCCCTTAAGAAATCAGCATTTGCCCCATTCCCAATGAACCATCTGCTATGAGTGCGAATTATTTTTTTAGCCTGTTTAAAAGCAACCATGGGCATCCCAGCAGGAAATGGTTTAGTACAGTTAGCAAGGTGTTCTTTTATGAATCTCCTCCGTGCAAACTGAGACCATAGTGATGAGCCATGTAAAATATTCCATAGTGTTTTAGTTGCCAGAGCAGTCTGAACATGCTGTAGATTTCTAATGCCAAGGCCACCCTCTAGCCGAGGCCTTTGAATCTCAGACCAGGCAACCCAGTGCCTGCGGCTGGTGCCATTTCCACCTTGCCAGAAAAAATCAGCACAAAGATGGTCGATGAAAGTTAAGATCTTCTTAGGGATGAAACATGCCGAAGCTAAGTAGATGGGCATACTTTGAAGAGTGGAGACAATCAACACAGCTCTGCCAACTTGGGATAAAAAATTGGACTGCCACCCTTCCAGCTTAAGCTGTATTCTATCCAACAAAAACTTAAAGTCAGAACAAAGATACCAGCCCTTTTTAACCGGGATCCCAAGATAGTTAATCCCTGTTGTCTGATATTTGAATCTAGTTAGAGCTCGGATAGAATGTCTGAGTGACACAGGAGCTTTTTCAGAAAGAATAAAACTGCTCTTGGCTTCATTGACCTTCTGCCCCGAGCAGTTCTCATAGCTGTGGAGAAATTATTTAAAGGATATAATGTTCTATCTACTGGCATTTAAGAACACTAGAGTATCATCTGCATACAAGAGATGTGAGATCTGCATAGAGTGTCTTGGCCCCTTATAACCCATCAGAGCACCTGTCTAAATTAATGCAGAAAGTTTTCTACTCAGCACCTCTGAAGCAATGACAAACAGGTAAGGAGCTATAGGGTCTCCTTGCCTTATTCCTCTGCTAGATTTAAAGAAACCAGAGACATTGCCATTAAAATTTACTGAGAACCAACAATTATACAATAGCATTCCAATATAAGAAGTGAATCTGGTACTAAATCCAAACTTCCTCAGAACTGCAAGGATGAAATCCCATTCCATTCTATCATAGGCTTTAGCCATATCCAACTTGAATATAACATTATGGCCTCTAACCTTTCTATTAATCTCCAAAATAAGCTGCCTTGCCAGAGCAACATTATCTAAGATAAATCTTTCTTTAACAAAGGCTCCTTGTTCAATTGAAATGAGATCAGTTAACAGGGGGCCAGACGTTCAGAAAGAATGTGGGAAATCACCTTATAGAAGAAGTTGCACAGGCTTATTGGTCTGAAATCATTAAATGACTGAGGGTCTTGAACCTTAGGGATAAGGGTAATAAGAGAAGAAGAAATCCCCCTAGGGAGAGGGAAGCCCTCAAAGAATGCACGGACAGCATCTGTAGCATCTTGCCCAACTGTATTTCAGACTGCTGTGTAAAAATCCCCAGAGAATCCATCAGGTCCAGGAGAGCTGGAACCCTTTAGAGACCAAACTGCTTTGCAGACTTCCATGATATCAGGAATAGCACATAAAGCAGAATTTTGAGATTCAGATATTTTGTGGGGAATGTAGTCTAGGAGTGCTGAATCCACTCGATGATCTTCTGAGGAGAACAGGTTCTTGAAATAAGACACTGCATGAAACCTTAGTGCATCTTGATCTGAACACCATACTCCATCATCTCCTACCTTTAGCCTGGATCTATAAGCTTTCTTTCTTTTGTATTGGGCCACATCATGATAGAAGGAGGTATTTCTATCCCCACTTTCTATCCAATCCATCCGGGACTTCTGATTTCAGAAGGATTCTTCCCAAGACAAGGCTTGACTGAGCTTGGCATTAGCAGTAGTTAGGCCTTCTCTATTTGCAGGAGAGGGATTTGTATCGAAAGCAAGCTGCTTTAGATCAACCTCTGCTTCTGCCTGACTTTTAAGCTGAAAAATATTTCCAAAAACTTTTTTGTTCCATAAGCGTAAGGAATCTTTGACTGCCTTTAGTTTGACAGTGAGCCTGACCAAGGCATTGGGATGGTTTATCTGTGTATTTTGCCAAACTTCCGCTACATGTTGTTTGAAGTTATTATGGGTACACCACATTTTCGGGAATATGAATCTGCCAATGTGAGTGGGTATACTTTCAAGAGAGAGTAGCAGGGGGGCGTGGTCTGACGGACCTCTTGCTAAATGCTTAACAGCTATGTGTGGAGAAGCACATTGACAATGAGAGTTTATCAGCACTCTATCAAGTCTGGCCCGGATGTTTGCAGAGCCTGTTCTATTATTAGTCCATGTCATAGCTGACCCATGGAAACCAGGATCGAACATACCAGTAGAGCATAGAAAGGAATTAAAATCCATCATGGAGACTAAAGCCGGGATGCCACCGCCTATTTTCTCCGACAGACGCAGAACACAATTGAAATCTCCCCCCACAAACCAGGGGACAGAGACAGAGTCAGCAAAGAGAAGAAGATTGCTGAACAGAAGCTTTCTTTGGTTTATATCACAAGAGGCATATAAAAATGTATAGTATGAACAGAAGGCATTATCAGTCTTAAGACCAAGAGTAATAAATTGCGGTGAAGAGGCAATATCCTCCAAGCTGTAATTGTCTTGCCAGAAGACCCAAATCTTTGACTCTAATGAGTTATTTCCAGCATAATTCTGAAACTTGAGAGACCTTCCCAAAGAGAGGGCTTTATTGAAATTCAACATAGGTTCACTGATGGCCACTAAACTGACCTTATTGGAGATCACTAAATGTTTCAGGTACCTACGGGAGCGTGCATTCCCCATACCCCGTATGTTCCAGATTAAGATTGGATGGATCATGGAAGAACCCACTTTATATCTTCCAAAGATCTAGCTCTGGACCTGGCCATAATTCGACCATCTTCCTTCCGGCGTGCCTGCTCACCTTCTCTTGCAATAAAAATTGGCTGTAATAACTCATTATCTTGGACCGCCATGTCCGCAACAAGTTTGCTGGCTTCAGAGATTTCTTTCAGCCTATCGTCACAGAGAGTCTTGGTATAAAAAGTTTCATCATCCACAGAATGGGCTGAGGCTTCCACATTTATCATATTAACCACAATTTCTTGTTGCATTTGAGGTTTAACTCCATTACTAGCAACCTGTCTAGTCAAAGGTTGAGACAACGACTTCACATTCTCTATAGACAAATGTCTATTTTTTGATTCCAACAGGACCTTACAATGCCACTCTCCATTGTCTTCTCCTGATGCCTTTGTGGAGAGGAATTCTGAGCATAACTATTTTTCCTCAGAGTTCTCCTTAACCTGATCCATCCCTAAGATGTTGAAGTTGGTATCCTTGTCTAGCTGTAGGCATTGTTCATCCACTGCCTGCCTCAGAATTTCAAATTTATTGCTTACAGCCATATTTTGTCGAACAGTTTGCTGGTCATTCCTCCGGGGTCGATACTCTTGCCTGGAAGTCTTTAGGTCTAATTCCTTAGCCAACTGGGATCGAGCATTCTTTCCCATCTTCTTCTTACAGCCCTCTACCGAGTGGCCTAGTTTATGACAATAATTGCATAAGGCAGGAACACGATCAAAGCTTACCGGCTGCCAAAAGCCATAACCATCAAGATCTATCCATAATCACTCCCTTCGCTGAGTGGATAAATCCATCTCTACACAAACCAGAGCTTCAGAAGTATCTGAGAGTGCTAGAGTTTTATCATGGATCCGTAGCACCGCCCAAAAATTTCCGGCTATTGACCGCAAACAATCCTCATGATATAGATTTGCTGGTAAAGATGGAAACCCAATCCAGACTGGCACCATCTGCGGATCTGCTTCAAAATTGAAATCCGAAGACCATCGAAAGAATCGAAATAGGAATCCCTTTATATACAAGTGTTTCTGTATCAACAATTTCATAATGCAACCCATTTTGTTTTCAAAAACTTTTCAAAAATAGATTTTCAATAGCATTTCAGAAGTTCAGATAATCATCCACAAGTCAAACAGATTTTTTAAAGACTCTTTAGAAGAAAAACTATCCAATCACAAGTTAGCCATTTGATTTCTCCAAGTTTTGGTACAAGGTAGAGTTTGAGGTCTGAAGACCCGACTCACACATGGTGAAAGCTTCCAAGTGGACGTGATCCACTCTTCCACTAACATGATTTGATATACCAGAAATACAGTTAAGCTCGAATGTGATATCACACATGCAGTTTCATTCAAGAATTGTTCAAATAACCATTTGGAGATTTTTTGGCACATCAGAGTAGAGGAACAACAGTTCAAGTTTTTGAGAAGCAATACCCATCATGAAGCAAAATCACCCAGTGCCACAAGATAATGTATGAAATTTCATTTCCATAGCAAAATGTTGAATTACCTTAGTTTAGGAGATAATATCGGAGGCCTTCAAACACCAAAATCACTAACCTCATGAAGGTTATTATTTCAGATTTTTCTTTTCTTACCTTGGCCTTGAGAATCCATTATTTTTCTCAATTTCTTCATGACCCTCAAGTCACTCCTGTAATCAAATTTCTCATACTGCAGACTTGGGTACCCAAGCATCCTTGGATCCCTGTGGTTTAGCAGCACTTTAAGAAGTGCATTCCATAATCTCACACATGCAAATATCAAGTTGCATCAACAGTGTATATGCATGAGAATGGATATGAATTCTAATATGAGAAGCAAAATTTTTGAGTTTGAGCAAGACAGTGCATGAGAGTTTATGCAGATTCAATGTATGTAATTCTTTGAATAGGCCAACAGTTTTCATGATAGACATTAGCACAGGATGATCTTTCTTACAAATGAGCCTTAGCTTGAGCACATATCAACCAGCTAACAGCTCCCCCTCACAATGTGCATGAATTACACAAATGATGTTTTAACAGAAAAATATGCATCCTATGACTTATATGAACAAGTGACTCATGGTACGAGACGGAGGCACGGTCTCACGCATGGTGATAAATTTCAGATAGGAATGACCTACCCTTCCTCAAGTCATCATTTGATATACCATGTAGTCATGTAAAGATGATCAAATGAATGAATATTCAGTTTCATGAAATGTAATCATGTAATGGTGGTTCATGAAAGATGCAATGCATTCTAATAACAAACATAGTTTTTTTTTATTTTCATTAATGGAGATTCGGTTAAAACAAGTTTGAGTTTTTCAAAAAGAGCTCAGAAATTTATTTTCAATAATTGTGCCTTGAGCCTCCATCATCTTCCAAGCCTTCCACTTGGCCTCAAGACAACCCTGCAATAATGTTCTCATTCAACAGTTTTGAGTACCCAAACTTTATTGGGTCTCGGATGATTAGTTGCATCTCTAGTGGGTGCTCTCCACATTCGTTGGGCATGCATATCATGAAAATTCATTAAAACACAGTCATACATGGTATGCCCAAAATTGCCACAGTAGTGACAATTAACAGAAGACCTAGCATTCTTCTTAACAGGATAGGCATGAAATTTCTGTGGGTTGGCAAAATTGTAATTATTTTTAACATTGAAGTTCCTTCTTCTATTTGCTTGCCAACATTGTGACACACGGTGTCCTAGATTTGCACATGAATGACAGTGGTCAGAAGAATTTCTTTGTTTACCAAACACCGTTTCATTTCTGTATGCATGAAACCTATCCTTTTTCATGATGTTACATTCATGCACTTGTGTCCATGCTTTCCACAATTGAAACAAGAAACAATCATTTTTTTTGAAACAATTTCATTTTTGCATGCTTTCAGATCATCAGATTTCATAACAAGGTAATCATCCATCATATGATCACTTTTACCATAATAAAAGTATGAGACATTCCTTTTGGGTACACGTGTTTGTGCGGAATGATTTTACTTTCTAGCATTTACATTAGCACAAGTAGAATTGATTTTCGGCTTTGAGTTTTGGTTCGAGTTCTGCTTAACATCACGTTTATGGATTTTCCTTTTTGCATGCTAGACTGGGTGAGCATCAATTCTATTGTTCCTAGGTTGAGCCTAACCTTTAGAATCTTATTTCTCAACATAAGAAGTATTTGAAATATTTGAGGAACATGATGCATGGACAAAAGATGTTTGTGTTTTCATACCAAAGGCTTTCTTTTTAGTTGCTTCATACCCAAGACATTCCCGTTGAAAATTCATCTTGGTCCCCAAGATTTTTTCCAGATTATTTTGACCATCCACAAATCTAGACAATGAATTATGCAAGTCCTGGATTTCAATTTCTAGAGATGTAATGTGCAATTTAGTATTAGCAAGTTCTTCTTCACAAGTAGCAAGGCTGACATTTAACACATCATTGGTATTCTTAAGGCATTCTACTTCTTGTTTCATTTCATTCACGTTTTCACACTCACCTACAGCCACATATTGTCCTTTTTCTAGAGCCAACAGTCTTTCAGAAATGGCCGTGTTCAATTCCTTCAGTTTTTCATTTTCTTTTGTAAGCTTTTCATCATGAATGAGTTCATTTATCAAGGTTTGATCATTAACCATTGAATTTACTTTTGCTTTCACCTCTTTGTTTTTATTTCTTAAGGAGCAAATTTGATCTTTGTGAAATTCAATGTCAAACACATGAGCCTCAATCAATTCCTCTAAATGTGAGTATTTTTTACAAGAGGAATCACATTTGTTTTGTTCAACCTTCTTTTTCAATTTTTTATTTTCAGCCTTAACCATCTTATACTTATTAACCAGCTCTTCATAAACATTCATCAATTCTTCATAACTAAATTCATCTTCATCATTGGAATCAGAGTTTACCTTTGAACTTACCATGCTTGATGTGGTCACCTCATCACCCATGAGGCACATATCTTCCAGCTGTATCTCTTGAGATTTGATCAATCCATCCACGATTTCCTTCGTTGTTTCACATGAAGAAACAAATGGATATATATCAGATTTCACGGCAGCTTTTAATAATCTTAAAACTAAAACATTATCATGCTTTTTCAGTTCATCTTCATGAGACCATCTAGTCTATTCCAGAGGCAATTTGTTAGGGCGATAATATCTCAATTTCCAGAGTTCAAGATTAACAGAGTGAATTAACCCACACATTTTGCCTAACCATGAATCAAAATCATCGCCATCAAAAATAGGTAAGCAACTCATCAAAATATGATCAACATAATAATTCATGATTAACACTACACTAGGATCTCTCTGTAGATCATTAGATCTAAGGACAACAGAGCCTTGCTCTGATATCAATTGTTGATCCTTGGGGTAGGGGAGCGGACAAGAAGGGGGGGTTGAATTGTCCCCCATGCGATATGGCAAATTAAAAAGCTACGCAGCGGAATGAACAAGTTTAATGAGGTTGATAGAAATAAACTGGGCAAGGATAAACAAGTTCCCTCAATCTCGCCATTCACACACAATCAAGATAAACAATGTTGGCAATACAATCCCACAAACATACATACCACAAAGCAAACCACTGGACATGGGAATTTTTAAGGTGGTTCGGGACCACAACGGGCTCCCTACGTCCACCCCTTACCAAACCAGTAAGGATACACTAGCTAGAAAAACCAGCACGGGGAAGACTCCCCAAACATGGAGCAAGGCTCCAACACACACGGGGATAAATCCCCAATACGGAGCAACGCTCCAACACACACGCAGGATGACACCTACACACACACACGGGGACGCGCCCCAACACACACACGCACGGAGACGGAGTCTCCAACATGATCCGACACCGGATCACAACACACACACACGCTGCAACAAACGCAGCACAACGACACACACGATTGCACGCAGGAGATCAAACACGACCGTAAACACAGACGGTCACACACACAAAATGTATTTTTAGGTTCAAAAAATAAACACAAATAACAATATAAGCTCAGATTGAAATAGAACACATGGCAAACATCACAAAACAACAACTAAAGGATGTAGATATTGTTCCCCCTTTGATTTCCAAGACGAATAGAAATAGTAGCTTGAAGCTCCGGTTAGATGGTGATGATTTCAACGTCCTCTCGATCCTCTCCTCGATCCGCTGCACTTTTTCTTCTTCCACGGTCTTCAAAACCTCTTGGATGAATATCAAATCTCCCCTTCTTTTCCCCTTACTCTTCTTCTCCTCTTTCTTGACCTACAAGATAGACAACATTAGCTTAATTGGGGATTTCTTGTTAAATTCCGAGTTCACAAGAGAGCATATATAGAAGACATGAAAAGACCATGAAAACCCTTCTAGAACCATCCAAAAAGACCCCCAATAGATCCACCATGAACCCAGGGGCAAAGGGGTAAAAGGTTAGGCACAAGTGGATTTATAAGACCTAGGATGGTCAAGGACATGCCAAGACACAAATCCACAATTCCAAAAATGTCTGGAGACTTTCGGGATTAAAAAATCCAAGGAGAAAGGCTTCCTACGTTGAAGAAAATAAAGTCAACAATTACTGCCTCGGGGGCTTCGGTCGACCGGAGGTAGATGGTCAGTCGACCTAACTTTTACAAGTGAATTTTCAGGCAGCACTGCCAATTTTGGTCGACCTAAGCTACAGGGTCGGTCGACCTAAAGCTATAGTGTCGTTCGACCTAAGCTACAGGGTTGGTCGACCTAAAGTTACAGTAAATTCCAGACTTTCATATTTCAGCCCCAAACTCCATTGCAACCCTTCCAAACTCTGTGGCATCAAACTCCTTTGATCTTGGAGGGTTTATGTTAAGGATCTTAATCCTGCAAAACCATAAGAAAAAAATGATTAGAACTTTAGCTCAATAATCCAAATGATAAATGGATGAAGTATATACATGAAACCCATGTTCAAGGTGTATACGAACACTTTGAATCACAAATGTTCTAAGCTAAAGATTGAAGGATATTTCTATGCATGTGAATAAGGTATGAGCAACTTGTAACCATAAAGAAAGTGCAAAAGGCACATACATTAAAATCCATGTTCAAGGTGCATAAGAACTCTTAGGGAAAACATGTTTATCCTCATTAAGGAAACAAGTTCATATAGCAATTAACTTTATGCATCAAGTGCAACAAGAGTGGCATTGTAAAACCAAAATCCACATGAACGATGTGATTGAATTTAACACAAGTTCTCTTCACAGGACCATGAACCATTTGTTGGGTTTGGTGCAGTATTCAGAGGGGGGGTGAATGAATATAGCCCTTTAAAAATCTTTCGCCCAATTAAAATATGATGCTCACTAGAGTTACTAGTTCGCAAACTAGACAAGCTTAAATGCTAATGGGCAGATGTGGAACTAAACAAACACACATTAAGATCACTAGAGTGCTAACTAGACAGATTTAGACAAAATATAGCTCAACTAGAATTTCGCTCTCTTGACAAATTAAAACACTCTAAGAAGACTAATTAACTCTTCTGCTCAACCAGAAGCCAAACACATGGAGCGCCCCTATGCATTCATCTAGCGGAAGCACAATAGAACAAAACAAACCACAATGCACAAGGGGTTTTTAGGTGGTTCAATCCAGCAGACCTACATCCATCCCACACTCAAACCGAGTGTGGATTCCGCTGACTCATAGCTTGAACAGCTGGGCATCACAGCTTGCCATACAATCGCTGGGCAACACAGCTTGCCGTCCGAGGAATCCTTCTCGCCCCGCTGAGCAACACAGCTTGCTGTCCAGTGGAATCCTCCACTGCAAACCGCTGGGCAATACAGCTTAGCCATCCAGAGGCAGCACCTCTACAATCCGCTGACTAACAGCTTGAACAAAGATGTAAAATAGAAAACAGAAAATAGAACAAGACAGCAATCAGAAAGCTGTAAGCAACGAAATGCACAATGTGGCTCTCAACAGAGCTGACTGGCCTGGATCTGATCCACGGTCCAGTAGGAACAGATCTCCCTCGATCTCACTCTCTTTCTTCACTCTCTCTCTTTCTCTTTCTTCTCTGCTGCACTTCTCTTCTTCTCTCGATCTCTGTTCTCCTTTTCTCTCTTTCTCTTTTTCTTTTCTTCTGATGGATCGTGGAAGCTCTCTCTTCTTTTTCCCTTTTTCTTCTCTCAGCTTCTGCTCTCTGGCTTCGATCACGATCAGCTTCCATCTGAAGATGAAGGCTCCCTTATATACCAGCAGCAGCAGTAGCCAGGGCGCGTGTGGCTTCCACAGTTCCCGCCCTGAGAATTCGGACCACGTGGTAGCATCCAACAGGCTGTCAGTACACGTGTCCTCATCTGGACACTGTTCTTATCCTCGGATCACATGCCCAGCACCAGTACGCTCAGCAACTGGAGTTAGATGGCGTCAACCCACTTGCACCAAGGAGTTGACGCAGCCTTCAGAGATCTTCAACCTATGAAAATCAAGTTTGTTGCGTTGACTCCATCAGCTTGCTGCGTTGACGCATCGGCATCGGCAGTCCAGTGATCAATGTATTTGGCGGATAGACATGCTGCGTTGACGCAGCTAGGCCAAAGTGTTGACGCAGTGGTGTGTTTCTGCAACTAATAGTTCGGCTTGTTTGCATGCTGCGTGGACGCTAAGAACTCCAGCGTTAACCTTCTAAACTGTCTCCGAGCTAGATGCCTATCAGGCTCAATGGCTGCGTCGACGCTGTCCAGCAATGGCGTTGACGCATGGATACGTTCCAGTGAACAAACAGCCTAGCCTTTTTAACTGCTGCGTCGACGCTTCCAACCCGTGGCGTTGACGCATTGATGATCCAGTGATCAAGTCTTCAGTAGATGGGCGTGCTGCGTCGACGCTCTCATCATGCTGCGTTGACGCATTAGTGTTCCAGCATCTGAACTTAGATGGCTTCAGCCCTCTCACACTCTCTGGTCACCTTGTCGATCCATCAACCTGCTGCGTCGACGCCACTTGATGAATGCGTTGACGCACCAGAGTAATCCAGTAAGCTTCTTTCTTGATTGTTTGAACTACTGCGTCCACGCCACTTGATCAAGGCGTTGATGCATTGGTGTGTTCAAGCAGCTGAAATTAGATGTCTTCAGCCCTCTTGCGTTAAGGGGTTCATTAGCCTCTTCAGTCCCTGTCAGACAGATGAAACGAAGTCATTAGTTCTAAGTATATGCATTGCATTGTATAGACTTTGCTGTGAAGGTGAAAGCAATGTAAAGACTTCAGACTGCAGGAACGTGTGAACAATCATTGTGTAGACTCTTCAATCGACAGCCTTTGAAGCACGAAGGCAATGTACAGACTTTGCCTTAAAAAGAATGTAAAGACTTAGAATCAAAGAGGCGTTGTGTATACTTTGAACCAGTGTACAGACTTGGAAGCTTGAGCCAATGAATAGACTTGAAATGCTTAAGGCGATGTACAGACTTGTTGAGGCTCAAGCAGTGTACAGACTTCGCAGCGTTGAACCCAATGTACAAACTTCACGCTGTACAGACTTTACTTATGATCCGTAGGGAAAGACCTCAATGTATAGACTTTGCCTTGAACGAAGGTCAGTGAAGAATGTATAGACTTTCACGATGTGTAGACTTTGGATACGTGAAAGCTACAGTGAAGGAGTGTACACACTTGACCAATTCAAGGGCGAATCAAGTGTACAGACTCTGAGTCCAAACCTAACAGCTATACAGACTTAGAATGTAAAGACTGATGTACAGACTTCATTAATCAAAGCATGAATGAGACGTTGTACATACTTAGCCTAGGACAATGTATAGACTCAATCAAATGAAGAGCTTCCAGTGTATGGACTTAAGTTAAGTGCATTGGTTGTACAAACTTCAATTTGAAGATGTCCGGTGTACAGACTTCGAATGAAAACCAATGTGTAGACTTTGCCTTAGATGCTAAGTGAGACGCTCAATGTACACACTTCAAATCCAGTGTATGGACATTGCCTTAGACTCTAAATGAAACGGACTTTAGCCAATGCAATGTATAGGCTTGAATGAGAGTCCAATGTATAGACATATTGCGAGCATGCTGCAGCCATTGTACAGGCTTGTCAATGTATGGACTTTAAGTCCAATGCAAAGCAGCAAAGTATAGACTTTAGACATCGCCATGCTTACACTAAGCGATGTACACACTTGCTGAAGCACTGTGTAGACTTATAGAGTTGACGCTGCATACTTGAACTTAGATATAACACACTCAAGCATTCAAATCAAAATGCCATCATCATAAAGAAAACATAATATCATAATGCACTCACTGTGTTGCAATCATCAAAACAAGACAGCATTGCTATCATCAAAACACATAGCACATGCTTGTGCCTAAGGGGCACAACATTCTCCCCCTTTTTGATGATTGCAACACACTGTGACAGTGAGTCACCAAAAATTTTCTCCCCCTTTGACATAATCAAAAAGAGAAAAATAGTATGAACATGAGTGCAACATGGCAGTATGCATGCAAACACCCTTAGAGCAACAAACTCCCCCTATCAGCATGCAATAGTAGCTATTCTCCCCTTAAAAGCAGATGACCCATAACTCCCCCTGAAGCACAGGAATGAACCCTGGTTATCCAATAACTCAAGCTAAATTCTGCCATTACAAAGAATCTGAATTTCGGTTACATGAACAGAATGAAACAGAACCAGAGCTGATTGTGGAACAGGATGGAAGATTCCAACAGTGTGGATCAACAGAAAATATAAGATTAGCCAATACATCTCAATGAATCAATCAATAGCAAGATGTTGATCAGGCTATCTGGAAAGAATTTGAACATGAGGGATTGTAAAGCATCCATCATAACAATGAGTCTTAAGAAGATTTGACTCTTCTATCATAAGGGGTTATGACTTTGCAGCTTAACCAATCTGATTTAATTTTGCTGTATACCAAATTTGCCAAATTAAACTCAATACTCATATCTGAATCCAAGTTTTAATAAAAGTGAACCAAATAGTCAGAAAACACTCAAAAACAATCATCTTTTATCTTACACATATGATCTCAATTGCACCTTTGAAAAATACACAGGTTAGTACTGAAGTTAAACACTTTTTCAAGAACATGAGTTGACAGATTTTTCAAGATAATTTTACTTGAAGCACATTATATTTTTTCCTGAGCAATTTAAGTTGATCAACACCTTTTTACATGAGGCACAACAAGTCTTAGTTGAAGTGACCCAGTTACTCAGTGTGATAACTGTCATTGTCTCTCACTTTCAGAGCTGAGTTAACAATATGAGTGTCTTTTTACATGAGAAGACACATTTATCAGAGGCCAGACTCCCCAGCTACTCAACACAAATAAGCTATTGCTCTGTCAGGTTTTGTTCCACTGAATTTTTTTATCAGAGATAACTATGGCACCTCATGACATGAGTTACTTTATTTCATTGATAAAGAACTCAGTTTCTCAGTGACTGAGTCATTGCTCTGAATTCACAATTTTTCATTTAGTCAATATTTTTCAAATTAATGTTTAACAACAATACACACTATATGCATCTTAACCAAAGAAGCCCTGAATTCAAATTTTCAGATATCTGATGAGAGAGTCTAAGGTTCACATGACACATGTGGTTAAAGTTTATTAAACCTTATCATTCAGATATTTTCAATTCATTTAACTACAAATCTGAAAATACATTAATCTTATATCAGTCTGATTCAGTGATAATTCTTAAACCTCTATGATAGAAATTTCTACAATGTTCTCAGACTGAATTGCATGACATGCAGCTTAAGTTCCTCAGATCAGAAGATTAAGTTTAGCTGACCAACAAATCAATAGTAGAGCCAATTCAGTCACACCAGCTGAGAAGAATGTGAAAGGTGAGTAAAGGCTGGTGCAAGAGTAAATCATCAATAGAGACGAGCATCAGAAGAGATTTTATCATCAGACAGTAGCTGAGTCTGGAATACAGACTGATCAGCTATTTTAGAGATACCAGCAGAGAATTCAGTTGAATAGCGCATAGTCAAGAGAGTGAATCAGGTTACTTAAACAAAGGGAGTTCATGAGGTGAAGAAGATATGAAATAGGAATGCTCCCCCTGTCTAAGTGCAATGAATTTCCTTTTAGATTTTTCAAAATTCTATGATATGTACTATCCTACATATGCAGTATGCAACAGTTCTAACAAGGAGAGCATGATGATCAATCAACAGCAAACAAGCTCCCCCTGACAAAATGCATGATGTGCACTGAATCTTTTCTTTTCAAATTTTATTTTCTTCAAATTTATGATATGCAATACACTGCTCTATATGAAAACTAGACCCATGGTACTAGGCGGAGGACTCGATCCAAGGACCACCTCACACATGGCAGTAGCATCCAGACATACTCCATATGCCCTTCAGCACTGTTCCATTTAATATACCATGATGGTCATGCAAATGACATATGCAGTGCAGAGCAATCTCATTTATTTAATGCAAACAACATCATGAGAAGAGCATCAGATATATGCAGAGTAAAACTCAGTAGCTGAGTCTGGAATGCAGATTGATCAGCTAAACAAGAGAAGATCATACATCAAACAAGCAAATCAACATGAAATTCTCATTTTTCATGCTCACAATTTCAGATAATGGAATTTAAAATAGATTTCAGAACTGACCTGAATTGAGTCCTGGGGTTTTCTTTTTGAGTGCCTTGGTTAACCCCATTTATTTCTCCCTCCAAGGCACACCTGCAGCAAGTCAATCAATTTGATCCTGCAGGGACCCAAGCAGTCTTGGGTCCTGCACTACCCCTATCAGGTGTTCTAAACAGTTTCTTAGCAACATGGTCATCAAATTTCATCAGAAAACACTCAAACATTGAATGTCCAGTTTTTCCACAATAATAACATGAAGCCACAGAATTTTTGTTTTTCTTCTTCATGTTAGCAGAAACATGATGCCCATGTGCATGCATATAAGTATGAAAATTATGTGTATGAGCATGAGTATTTCTTTTATTGACATGAAAATTTTTCTTTACATGCTCAGCCAGCCGACAGTTGGCAGCTTTGTGGCCTAGCTTATCACATTCAAAATATGCAAAGTTTTTCCTTTTATTTCTCAAGTTATTTCTAGCAGAATCATAGAAAGCAGAGAATTTGACAGATTTAGAGTTTAATCTATTTCCCTGAGCATGCCAGCAATCTTTGACTGCATGCTCATACTTACCACATTTAAAGCATTTAATATGCTTGTTTCTTGATTCATTTTTACCCCAATGATTTCCTGACCAGCACTCAATAGCCTTGTGCCCCGGCTTATTGCAAGCGAAACAAATGATATGCTGATTAAATTTGAGTTTGTTTCTTTTGTGCTCATGATGATTTGGGGTGTATCTGGCATGCATTCTGTCATCAGATTTCAAAGCATAGCACTCATTCATTAAATGACCATACCTACCACAATAATAGCATGAAGCATTAGATTTCCTGAAGGCATGATTTCTTCCAGATAGATTCCTAGAATACATTGTTTTATTTGCATGCTCATCCTCTTTTAATATTCTGCAATCATCATGATATGCCCATGCTTACCACAGTAATAGCAAGAAGCATCAGATTTCCTAGGGGCATGGTTTCTATCAGATGAATTCACAGATGCATGTGAATGAGTACAAGAAGCATGGGCATTTTGCATTGACCCATCAGATTCAGCAGAGCTAACAAATTTTAAAGTATAACCAGAATTATTCTTTGCCCTTTTTGTTTGACTCTTCCTTGTCAATTTCTGATTATCCTAAACAAGTTTTGTTTCCTTTTCAATTTTCTGAGATTTAAACTGAAAGACAGATTTTGAAGGTGACTTCTGATTTTCATTTTATTTTGGGGATTGCCTTAAAGTACCAGCTACATCAGTGCTTTGGACAAAAGTGGTATATAGCTATTTTTTAGTGATTTTCTTAACATCAGAATAGCAATTTGTTCCCCCTTCAGAGTTATCATCCTTCCTCTTCCCAATAGTTTTCATTTTTCCTTTAATCTTGGCAGACTCAATAGCTGAATTTTCCAGATTATGAATTTTATCTTCCAAGCTAGCAATGTGAAGTTCATAACTGGCTATTTCTGTTCACTGCAATTAACACATTCGCTTAGAACTTGGTTTGCAGTTTTATACTTCTCAATTTCTTGTTCTAGACTGTTCAAAATTTCTGAATTTTCATCATAGACAGCTTTTCCTTTTTCTGTGGTGAGAAGTCTTTCAGACAAGCCAGTGTTTAACCACTTCAGTTTTTCAACTTCAACTTTTAATTCAGTGTTTTCTTCCTCAAGATCTCTAGCCTGAAATTCATTACCCTCACATCTCTCTCTTCCAGATATTAGCTCCAGTTTTTTAATTAATTCCTCTTCTCTTTTCTCCACTCTAATTTTCTCAGCCACCAAGTTTTTGTGATCCTCTTTAAGTGAGATAATTTGTTTACTCAGCCATTCATTCTCACTATAAAGATCTTCATTTCGTTCTCTTAGAGTTGAGCACATGTGACAGGTTAATTGAGCAGAAGAAGAATGTGAAACCTCCCCATTGATTTCATTTATTCTACCCATAAGAATTTCAATTTTCTTTTGAAATTCTTCATTCTCAAGTTTCAGTTTATCCACTTCGGAATTAACTTGAGTCAGTTCTTGCATCCCTTTTATATGTTCATTTTTCTTCTCATTCAGCTGATTCTCAAGTTCTGATATCTTGTCCAGACATGTTTGATTTTCAAATTTTAGAGATCCATTCTGTTCCAGAAAATTCTTAACATCTAACATACATGCATTATAAGATTGTTTCAGATCTGGACAAGTTTTACAAGGAACTTTCAAAGTTATCTGATCACATTTCTTTTTCAGTCTTTTATTCTCAGATTTCAATTTCTCACATCTATTATTGAGTTCCTCATTTATATTCCATAGATCATCAATTGAAAGTTCTTCAGGTTCAGAACTTACCTCGGATGAAGTTTCATCATCAGCATTTCTTTTATCAGCCATCAAGCATTTGCTGTGATTTCTGATTAGCTTCAATTTTTCAAAAATGTCTTTGGCAGACCTGCAAGATGAAATGCATTCAATTAGAGATCTATCAATTGATTCTTTTAATAAAACTACAGCTCTATTATTGACAGAGTCTTTCAGCTTATCCTTCTTGGTCCATTTAGATTTATCCTTCAACAGTTTGTATGGGCCGTGAGTCATTACCTTCCACAATTTTGGATCAGTAGACTTTACATACAGATGGAGGTTTTCGAACCAAGAGTCAAAGTTATCACCTCTGAATATCGGAGGATTAGCCATCGAATCAGATAACAACCAAATTCAAAGCACAAAACAATAGACAACAAAACCAGATAAGCAAGACACGGCACTAACTCAGTGAAACTAAATACAGAACACAAGGGGCACACTTATGAAATGCACAAAACAGAAATGCACTAAACCAGATGATCAATGTGAAGCACTAAGACAGTAAATCAAAACGATTCCAAATGACTCACTCTGAAATGCACTGAACAGTTAGCAGGATCCTCTGCAGATTGTTAGATCTGTCAAGTCAGAGACCGCTCTGAAACTAATTGTTGGGTTCGGTGCAGTATTCAGAGGGGGGGTGAATGAATATAGCCCTTTAAAAATCTTTCAGCCAATTAAAATATGATGCTCACTAGAGTTACTAGTTCGCAAACTAGACAAGCTTAAATGCTAATGGGCAGATGCGGAACTAAACAAACACACATTAAGATCACTAGAGTGCTAACTAGACAGATTTGGACAAAATATAGCTCAACTAGAATTTCGCTCTCTTGACAGATTAAAACACTCTAAGAAGACTAATTAACTCTTCTGCTCAACTAGAAGCCAAACACATGGAGCGCCCCTATGCATTCATCTAGCGGAAGCACAATAGAACAAAACCAACCACAATCCACAAGGGGTTTTTAGGTGGTTCGGTCCAGCAGACCTACATCCACCCCACACTCAAACCGAGTGTGGATTCCGCTGACTCACAGCTTGAACAGCTGGGCATCACAGCTTGCCATACAACCGCTGGGCAACACAGCTTGCCGTCCGAGGAATCCTCCTCGCCCCGCTGAGCAACACAGCTTGCTGTCCAGTGGAATCCTCCACTGCAAATCGCTGGGCAATACAGCTTAGCCGTCCAGAGGCAGCACCTCTGCAATCCGCTGACTAACAGCTTGAACAAAGATGTAAAATAGAAAACAGAAAATAGAACAAGACAGCAATCGGAAAGCTGTAAGCAATGAAATGCACAATGTGGCTCTCAACGGAGCTGACTGGCCTGGATTTGATCCACGGTTCAGTAGGAACAGATCTCCCTCGATCTCACTCTCTTTCTTCACTCTCTCTCTTTCTCTTTCTTCTCTGCTGCACTTCTCTTCTTCTCTTGATCTCTGTTCTCCTTTTCTCTCTTTCTCTTTTTCTTTTCTTCTGCTGGATCGTGGAAGCTCTCTCTTCTTTTTCCCTTTTTCTTCTCTCAGCTTCTGCTCTCTGGCTTCGATCACGATCAGCCTCTATCTGAAGACGAAGGCTCCACTATATACCAGCAGCAGCAGCAGCCAGGGCGCGTGTGGCTTCCACAGTTCCCGCCCTAAGAATTCAGACCACGTGGCAGCATCCAGCAGGCTGTCAGTACACATGTCCTCATCTGGACACTGTTCTTTTCCTCGGATCACGTGCCCAGCACCAGTACGCTCAGTAACTGGAGTTAGATGGCGTCAACCAACTTGCTCCAAGGAGTTGACGCAGCCTTCAGTGATCTTCAACCTATGAAACTCAAGTCTGCTGCGTTGACTCCATCAGCTTGCTGTGTTGACGCATCGGCATCGGCAGTCCAGTGATCAATGTATTTGGCGGATAGACATGCTGCGTTGACGCTGCTAGGCCAAAGCGTTGACGCAGTGGTGTGTTTCTACAACTAATAGTTCGGCTTGTTTGCATGCTGCGTGGACGCTAAGAACTCCAGCGTTAACCTTCTAAACTGTCTCCGAGCTAGATGCCTATCAGGCTCAATGGCTACGTCGACGCTGTCTAGCAATGGCGTTGATGCATGGATACGTTCCAGTGAACAAACAGCCTAGCCTTTTTAACTGTTGCGTCGACGCTTCCAACCCGTGGCGTTGACGCATTGATGATCCAGTGATCAAGTCTTCAGTAGATGGGCGTGCTGCGTCGACGCTCTCATCATGCTGCGTTGACGCATTAGTCTTCCAGCATCTGAACTTAGATGGCTTCAGCCCTCTCACACTCTCTGGTCGCCTTGTCGATCCATCAACCTGCTGCGTCGACGCCACTTGATGAATGCGTTGACGCACCAGAGTAATCCAGTAAGCTTCTTTCTTGATTGTTTGAACTACTGCGTCCACGCCACTTGATCAAGGCGTTGACGCATTGGTGTGTTCCAGCAGCTGAAATTAGATGTCTTCAGCCCTCTTGCGTTAAGGGGTTCATTAGCCTCTTCAGTCCCTGTCAGACAGATGAAACGAAGTCATTAGTTCTAAGTATATGCATGGCATTGTATAGACTTTGCTGTGAAGGCGAAAGCAATGTAAAGACTTCAGACTGCAGGAACGTGTGAACAATCAGTGTGTAGACTCTTCAATTGATAGCCTTTGAAGCACGAAGGCAATGTACAGACTTTGCCTTAAAACGAATGTAAAGACTTAGAATCAAAGAGGCGTTGTGTATACTTTGAACCAGTGTACAGACTTGGAAGCTTGAGCCAATGAATAGACTTGAAACGCTTAAGGCGATGTACAGACTTGTTGAGGCTCAAGCAGTGTACAGACTTCGCAGCATTGAACCCAATGTACAGACTTCACGCTGTACAGACTTTACTTATGATCCGTAGGGAAAGACCTCAATGTATATACTTTGCCTTGAACGAAGGTCAGTGAAGAATGTATAGACTTTCACGATGTGTAGACTTTGGATACGTGAAAGTTACCGTGAAGGAGTGTACACACTTGACCAATTCAAGGGCGAATCAAGTGTACAGACTCTGAGTCCAAACCCAACGGCTGTACAGACTTAGATTGTGAAGACTGATGTACAGACTTCATTAATCAAAGCATGAATGAGACGATGTACATACTTAGCCTAGGACAATGTATAGACTTAATCAAATGAAGAGCTTCCAGTGTATGGACTTAAGTTAAGTGCATTGGTTGTACAAACTTCAATTTGAAGATGCCCGGTGTACAGACTTTGAATGAAAACCAATGTGTAGACTTTGCCTTAGACGCTAAGTGAGACACTCAATGTACATACTTCAAGTCCAGTGTATGGACATTGCCTTAGACTCTAAATGAAACGGAATTTAGCCAATGCAATGTATAGGCTTGAATGAGAGTCCAATGTATAGACATATTGCGAGCATGCTGCAGCCATTGTACAGGCTTGTCAATGTATGGACTTTAAGTCCAATGCAAAGCAGCAAAGTATAGACTTTAGACTTCGCCATGCTTACACTAAGCGATGTACACACTTGCTGAAGCACTGTGTAGACTTATAGAGTTGACGCTACATACTTGAACATAGATATAACACACTCAAGCATTCAAATCAACATGCCATCATCATAAAGAAAACATAATATGATAATGCACTCACTGTGTTGCAATCATCAAAACAAGACAACATTGCTATCATCAAAACACATAGCACATGCTTGTGCCTAAGGGGCACAACACCATTTGCATCTAAGTGATGCTTACAAAACATGAGGTCGACACGATCCTTTGATAGGTCGACACTGTGAAAGGGTATGAAAGCCTATGCTAAAGTTCAACATGAGAAAATGAATATCATTCAATGTGAGAGTTTCAATCAATTCATTTCAGCATCCACTTTCATGAGGAATTCAAACTATGCATCTAGCATAAGAACCTTATGAAGAATATACATGAAAGAGCCAATTGAATATATGCAACATGGATAGCACAAGGGAATGAGAAGAGATTGAATGTTTAAACTATCACGTCCCGAACCGATAGCAACGGGAAGCGATGCTCGGAACGTGGCAGTTAACAGTCATGATAACAAGAGAAAAAATAAATAACCACAATTAAACACATGGAGGCCATACACATTGTGAAGATATGAACTTTTATTAATATTTGAAATTTAAAATATAATTTGACTCACTTACAATATTAGACTCAAATTAAAGGAGGAAATAACAAAGGGAGAAGAAAGAAAAAAAAATAACCAGACTCACGACACTAGTTAGACTCAAGAAGATAAAAAGATAGACTCCGATCTCTAGGCTCCAGGTTCACTCGATCACCCTGACCCGATCCTCATTTGCAACGTTCTGTTTACCGCGTTACCTGAAAAGGATTGGAAGTAGGGGTGAGCAAGAAGCTCAGTAGGAATTATACTCTATCGTCAGGCATAGTTTAAGTGATTAACCAATTAATGAATATGCATGATTAACGCAAGAAAAATAAGCAGAACTAAATAATCTTCAAGATTCAAATAGTAACGATAATTAAATGGAAGAAATAATTACATGTCGAGATATCAAGCAAGATTAATAAGATTTTCTAGTGAATGGCCATTTTCAAGTCAATTCGAGTCATGTCAAGCAAGCAAGCAAGTACTTCATGCTTTAAGCATGAATACTAAGTTTCACGAGAATGTGAATGCCCTAGACTTAAGAAGCTAGTCATGCACCGGTGACAATGCCACACCTAGTCATTCACCTCCCCAGGGATCAAGTACTCTTCGGGTGCTCCTCCCAAGACTAGACTGGGCCCTTCATTTGTTTGCCTTGGCTTTGATTTGTTTGGATCGTAGATCCCATGAATCTAGACATTCACAATATTTAATGGCCAAGAGTTCCAAGGTCAAGTTCATGTAGTCAAGGTAAAGGACGTAAGAATAATGATTCTTAAGAGTCCAAACAATAAGCTCCTTAATCGAGAGGAATAGTTATTCCAAATGACAATAATTGATGATCAATAGACCAAACAATAGGTCATATCACGAAATACCACAGCCTAGATAGGCTATAGTACCTCACATAATTTGAAATCATGAAATAATCACTTTTCGGAAAATTGTAATAGGCACGGTCAGAAATGGACCGCTCAACATTTATACTGTCTCATATGGGCCGCACGATTAGGAACTGGGCTGAAGATCAACCTCTACGAGGTCAAGGATAAATGGTCCAAGATGGGCCTTTCAACCACAAGAACGGTCAAGAATGGGCCGCACAAGGCCAGAACGACTAAAGCTCGAGAAGGACATAAACGGGCTTCATAGGGCCGCACAAAGCTGAACGGTCAGAATTGGGCCGCACAAGGCCAGAAGTTCTTCAAGTATAAGAATAGGATATACGGTCCAGACTGATCCGCTCATAGTCTGAACGGTCCAGCATGGGCCGCATGTCAGATGTACGGTCCTTTACTGTCCGCACAACACAGGGCCTAACAATAATCTAGAAATTCCCCCAAGTGGGCTCCCGGGCTGCCCTAGGTTGGGTGGAACTGAACCAGGGTCCAGCCCACTGTCTGCTGGTCGGCCTAGGGTCTTCTGGGCTGGTCAAATCAGGATTTAGCCGAATATGGATCAAGGATAATCGGCCAAACTAATTGGCATTAGCCAGGGAAGAACGGTCGCCAGAGGGCCGTTCAAGGGGATATGCGGTCAACTATCGGCCGCACATGTCCCTGTTAGTCTAATTCAGACTAACTCAAATCATAGCAGTTCGATTGAGTCCAAAAATCAATTCTAAGGGATAATAATGGTTCAAGATTAACGGTTCAGGTCTAAGGTTAACAAGTGTAAACCTAATAGCCATTTCAATTATAAATGATTCACACTTAAGATTGACATTCATTGGAAAGATGAATCAAGATCAACCTCGAATTAAATAAATCAGCAATAGTTATTTACTGTCATGAATTACAGTTTATTAGGTGTGTTGCTAACATGCCATTAACACTAATCTACTTAACATAATATGCTGAAATGATAATTTAATCTGTTCTATTAACGATGTGCGGTCGGGTCTGGACCTTACATCCCATATACGGTCATAGACAGGCCGCTCATGCCCCCTTAGGTCCGAAGGCCTGCTGGAGTTGGATGGTCGGTAGGGTGCCGCTTGAAGGGATGTGCGGTCTGGAACTGGCCGCAGGACATATATGCGGTTGGTATCCGGCCGCACGTACCAGCGAAACGATCAGAGATAGAAAGCGTTAAATGGTCTACGACAGGCCGCCTGTCTTGGATGTGATGTTTATCGTATGATCGCACAAGTCCAGATAGGTCGCTCCCTTTCGCCTTGCCCGACTCCGGCGAGGTTTCTAGGGTCTGAACTAAAACATGGAATTCACACAATATAAAGCATGGAATTTGGGGCTTTTGTAATCAATGGAAAGAGCACGAAAAACTCTACAAGATGCATGAATCAATTTCATATTTACTCTCTTAAGTCTTTACTAAAATCGAAGAGGAACAAAGTTAACCCTAATTTGACATGCTTCTACTAAACATCAAAATACTCACAGGATACTACATGATATTCGGGGCTTTATATACCAAAAGAAAGAGTACTTCATGCTGAACATTTTGTTATATTACTTGAGGTTTGAGCCCGAGAGAACCTACCTCAATCAAGGAAGAAAGGAAGAAAAAGGAGGAAGACGAGCTAGGTACCCCACATCAGAGATCACTAGAATTCACCCTCGTCCAAAATTCTCGTCGGCCGCCATAGCTTCCAAATGAAACTAGGGTTCCTAAGGAGCAGTTTTATAGGTCGCACACCTTCTAGAGTGTTCTATGCAGGGAGAATTCATCCACGCAAGTCGGGTTAATGTGAACGCCATCGTAATTGTTGACGCGCCAAAACTCCGCCGATTGCATCACTTAGGGTTAGGGTTTCAAGAGATTAGCAGAGGAGAAATGATCCTCTTATCCTAGCCTTTCATTTGCCACTAGTTTGGGCTCAATTGATTGAGTATTGGGCTCAAATTTCACGTTTTAAGGTATGGTTAGCTAAGTGTTTAATTTGGGCTTAATCCACTAATTCGGCCTACTTACAGATTTTATTTGGGTTGGCCACAGAAGACAAGTTTGTTAAACGTGTTATCCTCTACAAGAATATATTTTTTCTGGATTTTTATAAAATAGTTAAAATATAACTTATTCTATTTATTAAGGAATTGTTCTAATTAATTGCTAATTAATTTCTCGAAAAAAAATCGGGGTATTACATCCTCCCCCACTTTAAGGAATTTGGTCTCCAAATTCTTCGGGTATTACCAATTATTTGAATATTTGAACGAAGATGATCTTATCTATCAAAATAACATGTTAATCATACAACTAATGACGAAATAATTTAGCTATAGATAGGGATAAAAGAGAACAATACCTTATATAATTCTTCATTCGATAGAAGTTGGTTCCGATTCTTCTTATATTTTTACTTGTGGAAGTAACTTAGGACAGTTAGCCATTTTATGATCCTGATTTTTGCAACGCAGACACACTCCGCTCCTTCGCCAGCACTCCTTTACGAGATGACCAAGTTTGTGATAGTACAAACATTTCATTTGGATAATATTATTCTTCTTCTTATTATTACATCGGGTTTCTTTATGATGGACTCGCCAGCCTCTAGCAGAACCGAATCTTAGCTTACCCATGGACCCACTCGCTTTCATTTTAAGAATGGCTTAGAGACCTACAAAATAATTATATGGTTAACTTTTTCATTACCCTTACGCGTATCACAATGCAATCTTTTATATATTTTATTACTTAACCCAAGATACTACCCAATCTCACCAGGTGACAAGGTATGGCACGGGTCTTAAGACTTAGGGTAACCTATACTCTTGGACAAAATCCTAGGACTCAGACAACGGAGGCTCTGATACCATCTCTGTCACGCCCCGAACCGATAGCAGCGGGAAGCGATGCTCGGAACGTGGCAGTTAACAGTCGTGATAATAAGAGCGAAAATAAATAATCAGAATTAAACACATGAAGGCCATACACATTGTGAAGATATGAACTTTTATTAATATTTGAAATTTAAAATATAATTTGACTCACTCACAATATTAGACTCAAATTAAAGGAGGAAATAACAAAGGGAGAAGAAAACAAAATAACCAGACTCACGACACTAGCTAGACTCAAGAAGATAAAAAGACAGACTCCGATCTCTAGGTTCCAAGTTCACTCGATCACACTGACCCGATCCTCATTTGCAATGTTCCGTTTACCGCGTTACCTGAAAAGGATTGGAAGTAGGGGTGAGCAAGAAGCTCAGTAGGAATTATACTCTATCGTCAGGCATAGTTTAAGTGATTAACCAATTAATGAATATGAATGATTAACGCGAGAAAAATAAGCAGAACTAAATAATCATCAAGATTCAAAGAGTAACAATAATTAAATGGAAGAAATAATTGCATGTCGAGATATCAAGCAAGATTAACAAGATTTTCTAGTGAATGGCCATTTTCAAGTCAATTCGAGTCATGTCAAGCAAGCAAGCAAGTACTTCATGCTTTAAGCATGAATACTAAGTTTCACGAGAATGTGAATGCCCTAGACTTAAGAAGCTAGTCATGCACCGGTGACAATGCCACACCTAGTCATTCACCTCCCCAGGGATCAAGTATTCTTCGGGTGCTCCTCCTAGGACAAGACTGGGCCCTTCATTTGTTTGCCTTGCCATTGATTTGTTTGGATCGCAGATCCCACGAATCTAGACATCCACAATATTTAATGGCCAAGAGTTCAAAGGTCAAGTTCATGTAGTCAAGGTAAAGGACGTAAGAATAATGATTCTTAAGAGTCCAAACAATAAGCTCCTTAATTCAGAGGAATAGTTATTCCAAATGACAATAATTGACGATCAATAGGCCTAACAATACGCCATATCATGAAATACCACAGCCTAGATAGGCTAGAGTAGCTCACACAATTCAAAATCATGAAATAATCACTTTTCGGAAAACTGTAATATACACGGTCGGAAATGGGCCGCTCAACATTTATACGGTCTCATATGGGCCGCACAATCAGGAACTGGGCTGAAGATCAGCCTCTATGAGGTCAAGGATAAACGGTCCAAGATGGGCCTTTCAACCAAAAGAATGGTCAAGAATGGGCCGCACAAGGCCAGAACGACTAAAGCTCGAGAAGGACATAAACGGGCTTCAAAGGGCCGCACAAAGCTGAACGGTCAGGAATGGGCCGCACAAGGCCAGAAGTTCTTCAAGTATAAGAACATGATGTACGGTCCAAATAGATTCGCTCATAGTCTGAACGGTCCAGTATGGGCCGCATGTCAGATGTACGGTCCTTTACTGTCCGCACAATACATGGCCTAACAATAATCTAGAAATTCCCCCAAGTGGGCTCCCGGGCTACCCTAGGCAGGGTGGAACTGAACTAGGGTCCAACCCACTGTCTGCTGGTCGGCCTAGGGTCTACTGGACTGGTCAAATCAGGATTTAGCCGAACATGGATCAAGGATACTCGGCCAAACTAATTGGCATTAGCCAGGGACGAACGGTAGCCAGAGGGCCGTTCAAGGGGATATGCGGTCCACTATCAGCCGCGCATGTTCCTGTTAGTCCAATTCGGACTAACTCAAATCACAGCAGTTCGATTGAGTCCAAAAATCAATTCTAAGGGATAATAATGGTTCAAGATTAAGGGCTCAGGTATAAGGTTAACAAGTGTAAACCTAATAGCCATTTCCATTATAAATGATTCACACTTAAGATTGACATTCATTGGAAAGATGAATCAAGATCAAGCTCAAATTAAATAAATCAGTAATAATTATTTACTGTCATGAATTACGGTTTATTAGGTGTGTTGCTAACATGCCATTAACACTAATCTACTTAACATAACATGCTAAAATGACAATTTAATCTGTTCTGCTAACGATGTGCGGTCGATTCTGGACCTTACATCCCATATACAGTCATAGATAGGCCGCTCATGCCCCCTCAGGTCCGAAGGCCTGCTGGAGTTGGACGGTCGGTAGGGTGCCGCTGGAAGGGATGTGCAGTCTGGAACTGGCCGCAGGACATATATGCGGTTGGTATCCGGCCTCACATACCAGCGAAATGATCAGAGATAAAAAGTGTTAAAAGGTCTACGATAGGCCGCCTGTCTTGGATGTGCGATCTATCGTATGGCCGCACAAGTCCAGACAGGTCGCTGTCGCTTCGCCTTGCCCGACTCCGGCGAGGTTTCTAGGGTCCGAACTAAAACATGGAATTCGCACGATATAAAGCATGGAATTTAGGGCTTTTGTAATCAATGGAAAGAGCATGAAAAACTCTACAAGATGCATGAATCAATTTCATATTTACTCTCTTAAGTCTCTACTTAAATCGAAGAGGAACAAAGTTAACCCTAATTTGACATGCTTCTACTAAACCTTAAAGTACTCGCAGGATACTACATGATATTCAAGGCTTTATATACCAAAAGAAAGAGGACTTGATGCTGAACAATTTGATATATTACTTGAGGTTTGAGCCCGAGAGAACCTACCTCAATCAGGGAAGAAAGGAAGAAAAAGGAGGAAGACGCGCTAGGTACCCCATGCCGGAGATCACTGGAATTCGCCCTCGTCCAAGGTTCTCATCGGCCGCCACAACTTCCAAATTAAACTAGGGTTCCTAAGGAGCATTTTTATAGGTTGCCCACCTTCTAGAGTGTTCTATATAGGGAGAATTCGTCCACGCAAGTCGAGTTAATGTGAACGCCGCCGCAATTGTTGACACGCCAAAACTCCACCGATTGCATCACTTAGGGTTAGGGTTTCGAGAGATTAGCAGAGGGAAAATGATCCTCTCATCCTAGCATTTCATTTGCCACTGGTTTGGGCTCAATCGATTGAGTATTGGGCTCAAATTTCACATTTTAAGGTATGGTTAGCTAAGTGTTTAATTTGGGCTTAATCCACTAATTCAGCCTACTTACAAATTTTATTTGAGTTGGCCACCGAAGATAAGTTTGTTAAACGTGTTATCCTCTACAAGAATATAATTTTTCTGGATTTTTATAAAATAGTCGAATTATAACTTATTCTATTTATTAAAGACTTATTCTAATTAATTACTAATTAATTTCTTGAAAAAAAATCGGGTTATTACATAAACACAAAAACTAAGAATTCCTTGTGGTTTAATCAATATTACACCACATGTCAACCTCTTTCCACCAAGATTCACATAAATAGATATTACCATACATTCATGTGATTTGTAGGTGTCTTCCATTCATCTCTCTCCTGTAAAAGACAATGTAGAACATGAGATCTACATGGATATCAAAATCATGGATTATGAGTGATAACAGCTGCTTAACTAGACACATAAGCATATGCATAGAGCTTCTACTCATAACCATTCACGAGCTTATATGCATGTCTAGCAATATGGAAAAAATCAATCTCAACTATGAAGACTTGCTCAAGAGCACAACGACTCAATTGAAATACATGCAAGCATAGCAAAGCTCATGAATGCACACTGACATCAACCACATATGCAAGCAGACACAAAGTTATTTATAAGGTTAGTTATCATCAAAAATATAACCATATGCAAGGCACACTTCATGACCCCACACACATCAGTTAGTGACTATTAGGTCGATGCAGTGATTCATTATTACCCACTCAGGTCGGTGCACATCAACATGTCTTGAACACAAGGTCGGTGCACTTGTTATAACAAGTCGATGCATATGTACAAGCCTAAGCTGTCAGGCTGATGCGGATCTTCATGGGTTAACAGGTCGGAAGATCTGAATCCTTGTTTCAGAACTTAAAATCAGACCCGATTAGAAAACCAACTCCAGCGATATAATGGCACGTGATCCAAGAAAAAGTGGCACACTTTTTCAGAAGTTTCCAGAGGAAGAATATTCTAAGTCCAGGTGTACCAATAGAATTTCACTCGGTTTTCTGCCTCATCCAAACCTTTTCAGAGCCCCTATTCTATTTAAAGAATGCCTCGTCCTTCGAAGAGAGAGTTACGACTGCTGAAAGCTGCTAGAGCTCCTACTGTGTGAAGATCACATCTGAAAAAGAGAGCAGCGCCAAAAAGAAGAGAGAGAGTGTGAAAGTTAATGCAAAGGAAGAAAGTTTGAGAGCAGCCAGCCATTCTGATTCAAAGTGCTTCTACGAAGCTACATTTCATTCTATCATCAGTTTTCTATTTTTGTTTTTCATTTCTTTCTCGCATTGGTTTATCGTTTTGGTCGCTCCGAGTGTTCTGCGAGGAAGGGAGACATTGTCTCCGGTGGCGAGTGACTTAGGGTCACTCGTGGGTTCCCTCTATTTCTGACGAAGGAAGGAAGGTCCTTCGGTTCTGAACTTGTGGGTAGCAAGCCCATGTGTCAAGTTCTGTGGGTAGCAGAACCTAGGTTGAGGGATTTCTCTCCCTCTTGTTTCAAGCTGTGAGCCAACATCTTCTCGCAGACTGAGTCTGCTTGACGATATTACTTTGTGCAAGGAATCCTCGCTCAATGTGAGCAAGGGGTGGACGTAGATTGCATTGTGCAATCGAACCACCTAAAAATCACTTTGTCGGATTGTGTGGTTTGCATTGTTAGATATTTGCTTGAGTGATTTCCCTGTAGCAAGTGGTATATCGAAAGGTCCAGTCAGAAGGATAGGCCAGGCCTGTCTAGAAAGCTGCCCTTGCGTGAGGAGACTTCCTAGCTCAACCTCCACCTAGTATCACATTAGCTGTTTCGTGAATTCCTCTGTGGGGTTCCCATTCATCTTGCTTGCTAACGTTGTTGAACAAGGATATTCATCTTACAATACTTTTACTGCTCGTCACTTGTTTGATCACGTATCTGATCCATTCCTCTGAGTTGTATACGCAACTATCTTATCTGTTTAATTTGCTTTATTGAGTATTGGAGTCATTTACATATTGAATTTAGCCAATCTGAATTCTTTAATTGTTTGAATTGCTCTTGGTTTACCGTGATTTGTGAGTGATCTATTCATCCCCCCCTTCTAGATCACACTCCTAGTGTCTATCATTATATACTCGGACTATAAAAGCTGAAAGTATCTATTTTCTCAAAAGGAGCTTAACATGAGGCAAAGAGGGTGGCTGGAATATTTGAAGTATTTCAACTTATCTATACAATACTATCCTGGAAAAGGTAACACTATAGCAGGTACTCTTAGTAGAAGGTTGATGGCATTATTGGCATGTTGTATGCTTAGTGAATGGGGTTTGTTGGAGCAATTAGTAAGATTAAACTTAGATGTGGAAGGGAAGGAAGAACAAGTCCGGATTTCTAATATTAAATTACAATCCAATGTATTCTCTATGATTCAGGAGTTGCAGTGTAATGATCCCTTGATTATCGAGATTAAAGAGAAATTGGAGCAACGACCTGACTTTCAATTGGCAGCTGATGGAAGGCTAATGTCCAGAGAAAAGACTTATGTGCCTAATTGACCCATAATCAAGAATGAGATCATGGAAGAAGCGCTTCGATCTAAGTGTACATACATCTAGTTGCCATGAACATGTACCAAGATCTAAAGAGAACCTTTTGGAGGCCAAATATGAAAAGGGGGGTGGCAAAGTTCATGAGCCGTTGTTTGGTATGTCAACGAGTTAAAGATGAGCACATCAAGCTTGCTGGGAAACTAAAACGTTTATAGATGCCAGGGTGGAAATGTGATAGAATTGGTATGGACTTCTTTATTGGTTTGCCAACAACTCGAAGTGGTTTTGATGCCATTTGGGTGATTGTGGATCGATTAACAAAGTCCACTCAATTCTTGCCCATCAAGAGCAGATGGACGATGGATGTTCTGGTTGCACTCTACATTAAGGAGGATGTTTGGTTGCATGGTATTCTAACTTCTATAGTCTCCGATAGAGATCCAAGATTCACCTCTCATCCTTGGAAGGGTTTATAATCGTCCTTGGGGATTAGATTCAATTTTAGTACTATATTTTACCCTCAAACTGATGGACAAACCGAGATGACTAACTAGATTATTGAAGACATATTGAGAACCTGTATGATAGATTTTGGTGGAGGTTGGCATGAACACTTGCCTTTGATCAAGTTTCCATATAATAATAGCTGTCAGTCCAGTGTTGTGATGGCTCCTTTTGAAGCACTGTATGGCAGAGCCTGTAGATCACCTCTATGCTAGAGCGAGGTTGGGGAGAAAGGGTTATTACTTCCTGATATTGTTCTAGATGCAACTCAGAATATCCAATTAATCAAAGATAGATTAAGGATTGCTTAATCACGATAGAAAAGTTACGCTGACAACCTAACACTACAAGAAAACTAGGTTTTACCTATGACACCTACCTACAGTTTTGTAAGTCGTTGCTATTTATGGGCCTCTACCTTCGGTTTTTTAGGTTATTCTATTACCTACTGTCACTGTCATAGGTATATGTCATACACTACCTATGGTTCGGTAGCACCGTAGGAATAGATAGCCATATTGAACTACCTATTGATAATGTCATAGGTAAATAGTATATCATACCTATTGTTTCAATTGAGCTGTAGGAATATATAGATATATTGAACTACCTACCGACATTGCTATAGGTAAGTGGTATGTCATACCTATGGTTTCAGTTGAGCCGTAAGAATAGGTAGCTATATTGAACTACCTACCGACAATTCCATAGGTAACTGATATGTCATACCTACGGTTCCATAGATAATTGCAATAAATTACCTACGCTAATTGTCATAGGTAAGTTTTGTATTACACCTACGATTTAATGGAACCATAGGAATTATGTATCTATGCTAATGTACCTACGGTTAAATTCGTAAGTATGTGATATCTTGCACCTATGGTTTGTTGGTTTGGTAGGAATAACTCATTATATTAACTTACCTATGGTTAAAGTCGTAGATATGTGATATTACTTAACTACGGTTTACGAATGTTGTAGGAATAGGCCCAATTTGACACCAACGATTTTTGTCTTTGTCTATTACCTACGGTCACTGTTGTAGGAAAATGTTATTTCTTACCAATGGTTTATTAGTGTGGTAAGAATAGATATAATGTTGTTTTGGCGCCAATGTAACAAAGACTCTCGCGCCTGTAGAAAAAAAAATTCCCCCTAATGTTCTTTACTCTAACCTCTTTCCCCCCCAAAAAAAAATCCTAGCAAATTACTTACGTTTAGGGTCGTAGGTACCTGATGTCACATACCTACCATTTAATAATGTCATAGGAATAGTTCAAACTAGTGAAATGGAGTAATTAATTACTAGTAGAGTGAACATTACTTATACACTTATCTAAGATTGTATTGGTTGTTCGAGTAGACTGAACTATACATATGATTTTGTGGAAGATTATACTTTTTTTCGATCTAAATATGTAAATGGTGATTCGTATTTATAACGTAATAGGAATGGACTAGCCCAATCTAGATTTAGAATGAGAGATTTAATCGGTCATAAGTATAGCCCGAATCACCTCCACTGAAAACTGTAGGTATGAATTTTTGAGGTTTTGGCGCTAGAATGCTCGCCAAACATAAAGTTGACAAAATTTTAAGGTTTTGGCGATAGAATGCCCCCCATATCTCTATGCCTATTTTGTCTTCTCCTGACATTCCTAAATCTCGGAGCTTCCCCAAGCCCTCATCTTACCCTTCCCCAACTCAACCGTCACACCGTCCCGGAGCTTCCCCAGGCCCACATCTTCCCCCTCCCCATCTCCATCCCTGCCACCAACTGTCCCCTTCCTCCTCCTCTTCGGAATAGATGCCCTCGCTCCCTACTGCCTGGGGGAACCACTCTCCACCGAGGTCATGTGGTCAGAGGAGGGTGACCCCATCTGGGCTCGACCTTGACACAGCGAAGGGGGCGCTGGGCACCCCAGCTCATGGACGGGCAGAAGAATCCATGGAGGCGTTAGCCATCGAATTGCGCTCCCCCCACCATGGCCACGGGTCATTTCGGATCTACCACACGTCTGCCCCGCTGCTCGTCGATGGTAAGAACTGTCATTCCCTTCCCTACCCTCTCCTCACCAGTCTGACCACCTCCCACACGGCCACTGCTGCTCACACTCCTGGCCCCCTCCTCCCTCTCACTCTCACGCCGCCCTCTCATTGTCCCCCCTCTCTCTCGACTGGCCCCCTTCCTCCCTCTCGCTGTCCCCCCCACTCACTTCCGGTAGCACCGCCGCCCACCGCCTCAACTCCATCTCTCTCACTCGCTTGTTCTCTCTCTCTCTCTATCTCGCCCTCACTTGGAGCAACTTCGCATTGCAGATGTACGAAGGTTGGCTCCGTGATGGTTCCACCATCATGGTAAGATGCCTAGAGTTGAAACAGGGGTATTCTCCTCAGAGAATAGCTCATTTCGTCAATGTAATTTTGAAGCTGAGGCATCGCCATTTGGTCAGCATTGTTGGCCACTACACTGATACCGACCAATAGAATGCCAACTCAAGCAACTATGTCTATCTCATTCTTGAGCATGATTCAAATGGAATACTGAGGAGTTATCTTATCGGTAAATAGTACACTAGCTCACCTTCACGTTTTTGTAAACTTTATGATCTCAAGCATCATATTGAGCAAATACTTAGTTACAAATGAACTCTTAAATAGTTCAAAATGGAGCAAGCGTAAGATGCTGAAATGGCCCCAGAGAGTTGCAGTTGTTATTGGTGCGGCTAGAGGGATCTAGTTCTTGCATAGCATTACAGTCCTCGGTATTTGTGAGAATGATTTGAACATTGACAACATCTTGATGGATGAGGCCCTCACGGTGAAGATCAGCAGTTACAATCTTCCTATGGTTTCAATGAACAAGAATAACACGGTTAGTGTAAAAGCAATCAAATTATAGGTCTGTATTGTTTATGCACCTTTTGTGTTTCAAGTTCAGCTAATTTCCATCATAAATTTCTAGGGAGCTTTGGAGAGCCCCTTTTTTGCTACTGAAGAAAGGTACCTCTGTGTGTGTGTGTAACTCTATATGCAGAGGGCTGCATTTGTTTTTATTAAAAATAGCATCTCCGAAATGCTAACATTTGTTAGGAAATTATCACAGGAAAACTTGTGGAAATCGGTAAAGAATTGGATGTTATGAAAATTATGGTAAATCCACTTGTTTGTCATCGTTGCGTGGAACATGGGTATTTGGTCTATTTTCTTTCACAAATCAGCCAAGCTATGATACATTCCTCTGAATGAGTAAGACTTCTACATCAGGAACAACATTTTATTTAGTGTGTTGTCATCATGCCAATAAATACTAAAGAATGTGGCCCTACTTAACATTGGGGTTTTGGTGAAGACTACAATTTTATTTCCGTTCCATTTAACTGGGAATAATTGTCTGACAATAATGATGAGTATTTAGTGGACAGTGAGAACAACATGGATGTAACTCCTCATCGCTGCCATCCAATCATCAGGTGATCAGATGGTGAAGGAGACATTTCGGTGGTAATGTCAAACTAAAGTTTGATGCTCCCAGCTATTCGATCATCAGTGGCTAACATGACCCACGCTCATTGTTCCAAGAGTAATGGCCAAGAAAATTCCATATACTCCACAAAGAAACTGAGGTGCTTGTTTCTACACTTGTGTAACCAAGGGAACCTCCTACCTGACTGATGTTATTTACAGTGGCCAATCCTGAGCCCATACCAGATGTCATGGCTAGAAACAATAACCAGAAATCCAATGTTCCCATTGTTAGGGTGCTTGGCCCGGATACAGAGGGGGGGGTGAATGAATCCTTCTACGAATAATGGCCAAATTTAAAAAACGGATGCTAGATAAAGAAACAGAATAGAGCCAATTCTATTCTACTCAAATACAAACCCATTGAGCGCACCTATTCAAGCATTTAGCGGAAGCAAACCAAACAATCAGGCCACTGCTCAAAAGATTTTTTAGGTGGTTCGGTCCTTCAGACCTACATCCACCCCTTACTCCCAACCGGAGTGAGGCTTCACTAGCACACGCTAGAACCAAGCAGACTCAGTCTGCAAACAATTGCTGCCACACAGCTTGACCAGGGGAACAGCCTCCCCTCTTCCTCCCAACCGGAGGGAACCACTAGTGACACCAGTCACTAGCAAACCAGAGACACACGGTCTCTCTTCCTCCAGACCTGGAGGGAACCCCTGGACTTGAATCCACAAGCCTAGAACCGGAGACAATTCTCCCTTCCTCCAAACTGGAGGGAACCCACAAGTAGCACCCAGCTACTTGCAACTGGAGATGTCAATCTCCCTTCTCCTGAACTAACAGGAGGAACCCCGACCACTCTAAAGAGTATCGGAAACCACAGCAAACCAGAAAACAAAGGAAAGAACAATAAACGAAAAATAACTTCAGCAAACCAGAAAGCTGAAAAACGAAACACATAATGTGGCTCTCAACGGAGCTGACTGGCCTGGATTTGATCCACGGTCCAGTAGACGGATCTTCAAGTAAGCATTTCTTCCTCTTCTCATCTCTTCTTCTTCTTCTTCTTCTCTTTCACTCTCTCAATCTCTACTCTTTTCTCTCTCTTTCTTCTACTCTCCTAATCTCTCACTCTCTCTGCTGCACTTCTCCTTTTTTACTCTTTCTTCTTTCTTCACTCTTTCTTCTTCTCCTTCTGCTCTTCTATTCCTCCTTTTCTTTTTCTATCTGGATCGTGGCTCTCTGTATGAGCTTTTCTTTTTGCCAACCCGATCGATCTTCTTCAGTGGAAGAAGGCTCATATATATAGCAGCAGCAGCAGCAGCAGCAGTATCAGCCACGACGTGTGACCTCCACATTTCCAGCCCTAAGAATTTGGACCACGTGGCAGTCTCTCAGCAGGCTTCATTCCAGCCTCGGATCACGTGCTGCCTGTCACTGGGGAATATTTCTTCCTCGGACCTGCAAAGAGATGAAAAGCCATTAAAACTCAGGGCCACAATAACTAGATCTGCACGAAGTATGTAGTAGCAATACTAGATGCACTGAGAACGACACGAGATACACAAGGTGAATACAGCACGAAGTAAGGAAAGAATGACACGAGATACACTGTGACAGAACTGACACAACAAAGAGAACGACACGAAGTGAGGTTATAAAACAACACAAGATAAAAAGAAGAACGACACGAGATATATAAAACAGAAACCAACACGAAGTGGTTGCAAACAGGCACGCCACGAGGTCTACGTAAAGCACCACAAAGTGTGGTCAAAGTGAGAAGGACACGAGGTCTAATGATAAAGATCAACATGAAGACGAACACAGAAGTTGACACGGGGTTGAACGAGTAGACGTAAGAGATGACACGAGATTCACTGGGAAATGATACGAGGTGGTATACAGAAAGCAACACGAGGTGCTGCACTGTTCTGCACGCAGTGGAACAACAACGACACGAAGTCATGGAGACAACAGTAACCGACACGAGGTGAGGTTACTAAAGCGACAACGACACGTGGTGTGGAAAACACGACACGTAGTGAAACTAACACGAAGTCGAAACAGTAATCGACACGGGTTGAAAACAACACGAAGTAAAAACAGTAATCGACACGGGTTGAAAACAACACGAAGACAGACAGTGATTTGACACGAAGTCAAAAAAAAAGACAAGAAGGAAAACGACACGAAGTTGAGAACAGAAATCAACACGAGGTGTGATTTCAACATAAGGAAGATGCGGACTGATAACGACATGAAGTCGAAACAGTAATTGACACGGGGTTACACGACACGAGGTAAAAACGACACGAAGACGAAATTGACACATACTGAAAACAACACGAAGACAGACAGATGCCACGGCTATCATGACACGTGATGAAGCAGTGGGAGCAGAAAAGAAACGACACGAGATGAACAACTAAAGAACAAAGGGAACGATACGAACAACGAAGTGAAGTGAAGGACAGAAAATTATAAACAACATGAAGTAAGAGAAGACGACACGGCGTGTTGGAAATACAAACATGACGAAGTGTCAACCAACACGAAGACAGTCCTTGTATACCTGAAGTGAAGACATATTTCTGAATACTACTAAGACTTATAGTGTTGTCATCATCAAAACATGTTAAGATTCAACAAGACTCAACAATCTCCCCCTTTTTGATGGATGGCAACACTATGAGTCTTGAGTCTTTGCAGAGAAAGGAAAAACACTAAATAGCCATTCTCAACGAGCTAGCAACGGCCTGATTTCTCCAAGGCGAAATAGCCATTCTCAATGAAAAACACAAACACATTAAACATTCTCAAGAACGAGCTAGCAAAAACCAACGAGCTCAAAAGCCTGATTTCTCCCCCTTTGACATCATCAAAAAGAATGAAACAAGAAGAATGCAACAATGCAAATGATATGAGTTAAATTAATAAGTCCAAGAATCTGAGAGAGAAGTCCTCAAAAGGGCAACAAAATACAGAGCATAGTCTTTTCAGGAAAAATATCTGGCTTGTCTGCTAGAAGGGCCACGTGGCCTGCCATGAGGTGGTCTCCCCCTTGGAGAAGCAGAAGTATGTTCTTGAGGTGGAGTTCTGCTGGAAGAAGCTTGACCAGGTGCTGAACCCAAGATAGACTGAAATTCCTTTAGGTCATTTGACAGTTCAGCTAGCCAATATACCACAGAGCTTCTGACCTGTGCCACTTCAGAAATGATGTCTTCTTGGCGAACATTGACAGTTTCATATCTGTCAGTCAGAAGTGTCATTTCTGTTAAGAAGGTGACCAACTTATCATAGATTTGCTGAATGCCTGGACCTAGGGCACTTGAAGACTTCTTCAACAATTCTAAAGCTGTTCTGATCTCATAGCAATGATCTATTATGGTAGAAGACATTTTGAAGGAGGAAATATTAACATCATGTGACTCCCTCAGAGCTTTTGCAATTTTTGAACAAATCTCCTGTAATCCTTCCATCAAGGATTTGTTTGCATCATCTGAAGCCCTTTTGTTTAGAAGGAATCGTCTCCATTCAGTGAGGAGAGATATCTCAAGCTTCAGTAATCTGGTATGTACCTGATTAATGTTGAGAGTGACAAATGTAAGCAGATCATCTAATTTCTTGTCTTGTTTTAGCATCTGCTGAGTCAGGTTTATGAGAAGCTCTTCAATGTTGGGCGCCCGAGCAGATTCAATGTTGGGTGCCTGTGCAGATAAGAGTCTAGGTGGACCTAGAGGTGTACCAAAAAATTCACTGCCAGGTGCAGTTCTCTCAGCTGCTTCCTCTTGTACTGGCATTTGACTGCTCTCAGCTGGGACCTGAACTTCATCTTCAGCTTGAGTTTCTTTCTGAGGGAATATATCTTCAGGTTCCTCTTCTTCACTTGAAGATTCTGTATCTAGTTCTATGACAGGAACCTTTTCTCTATCTTCCATGAGTTCCTGATCTGCAGGGCTGCCAACTAAGGCCTGCTCAAGACTTTCAGATACGACCAAGTTGGTAGCCTCTTCCAAGCTTCGCTCAACAGTTTCTCTTAAAATTTCATTAACAAAAGCAGCAAGATCTTGATCAGTACTGTCTTGCTCATTAGCTGGCTGTTCTTCAGGCACTATTACCTCTTCAGATGTCTTCCCAAAAGAATCAAATAGCCCAGCAATAGTTGCATCTAGATCTGTCTGAATGCTTTCGTCAGACAATCTGATGTCCTCAGATGCAGCCTCAACTAGCCTCTAAAAGGAGAAGGATACTTCGGTGGGTGCAGCTGGCAAGGTGGACTCTGGTTGTTCAGCTGGTGTTTCCTGATGATCAATCTCAGAAACTAATTGCTCACCAGTTGGGGCTAAGACTTGAAATTCTTCCAAATGCTCCCCCTGAGTTTGTGATTCCCTGGCCTTTTGGACCTTAACTTGCCCCACCATAGAAGAGTCCTCTAAGCCCAAAAACACTGAAACAAAATTCATATTAAAAATGTTTCGGGCCTTAACTTCTGATGCGGCCTCTCCATCCAAGCAAATCTCAGAATGCTTGAAGATGTTTGTCATATGGGCGGCATAGGGAAGATGTCTCTTGGATCCAATGCATCCCTTCATGACATTAAAAATGATCTCTGGCAGACATATCTTCACATTTTGAATCAGACAAAACAGTAGAAATCTGTGCGTGTCTGTAATTCTTCCTCTAGCCCCAGTCTGTGGGGTGATAATGGAAGCGATGACATTCTGAAGGAGCTTGTGAAGAGGAGGAAATGACGATGTCTGATAAGCTTTTAGCTTTAACTGCCCCTTATCATGAATATTACTGGGTTTACCAGTAATGACTGAGAAAGCTTCATGGAGACTATATCGAAAGCTTCCCGCTACCTTCCCTTTATCTGGAACACCGAGGGCTTTATGGAGGGACTCACATGTAACAGTTAACTCGACCCCTTTAACAGATGATAATAAGGCAGACTTGTCTCGGCTCAAAGACAAGTTATTATAAAATTCCATTACCGGCCTAGGGTAATAGACACGGTGATTTTCTAAGAAATCTCTCCACTCCTGAAACTCAAAGATTCTTAACAGTTCTGGGAACTTCGAGATCAAAGTTTCATCTCCGAAATCTATTAATCTAGGAGGGATGATTTTCCCACTTTCTAAGGATACGGTTGACTCAGAAATCCTGGTACCTTGTTCTGAAGATACTGCCGCAGCAGGTTCTGGCTCAACACATCTCTGTTGTTTAGATGAAGGCTCTTCAACTATTTCTTTTCCCTTCCTCTTCCTGTGACCCGGAGCTGCTGACCTTTGCTGATCCATCTGCCGGAACTTTCAGAGTATCAACTCTCTCTTGCAGGCTGCTGTTGGACGCGATGCTAGACTGAAGAGAGGAATGGACCTCTGTGGGGGGAAGAAGGTGAGCGGGAAGAGATGGAGATAGGTTTGAAGAAGACGCTCAAGGTGGAGCGGCACGAGGATGAATAGGAATCGACAAGGGGAAATAAGGGTTTGAGGTTGAAGACGTGTGAACAAAACAAAAGGTATTGTCGAGTAGCTTTTTACTCTTATCACACTTATTTCTGTAAATACCCAAAATACCCTTAGTTCTGATGTAACGCAGCTACACCATATTAAGTTAGCCCTTCAATATGTGGACGGGTTATATTCTTCCAAAAACCAAGGTCAGTTAACTCAAGATATTAAATCAGCATAATCACAAAATTAGCTGTTAAAGTTGCTTAACCTAGAGAGAGACACGATTAAATTGCACCTTATGTTTGTCAAGCAACGAAATAACACATTAATGTCAAGCATAAATCATTTCTTCATTTAATGGACGAGAAGGCATACAGAGTCAACCAATTTGTTGAACACAAGGTAGTATAGTCCCTTTTTACACAAGGAGACATGTTTATCAGACACCAGAAACCCTGGTTACTCAGGACGAACTACCTTTATGCCAAAGATATTTTTCTTTGAGGACTTTTTCCCTTTCCCTTTTTTTTTTTATTTTAACATTTCTACACAGAGATAGCTAATTGTATCATGACAGATACTCTGGACTTCATTGATCTAGAGTGTCTATTTCTCCACAAAAGCCATTGCTCTGCCACAAATAATGGCGTATTCCCTGGAAGCACTTCTCATGATTAAAAAAAATCTTACTTAACATAATTTTTATCTCAGAGCTCTCTTTACATAAGTTTCAGTTAAGTCGAGATCCTCAATAAGTTTTTCTCATTTAACAGGAAGTTTTATAATATGTTGACCAACACTTGAGAAGATAACTTAGAAGGATCAAGGACCAAATATAACCCCCAAACATTGAAATTCTTTATTAACAGGTGTAGATTGTTACACTTGATATAGGGTGGTTTAATGTATACAGATCTTATCTGATAAGAGCAAGAAGACTGAAACCACAATTTCTTCGAGAGAGAATCTGAACCAATAGTGAGAGGTGAGAGATAATGAGGTGGCTGATTGAATAGAGAAAGATGAAATGAGATGAGCAGCACTCCTATCAGCAAGCCAACAAGTGAGAGATCACTCAAGACATTAAGCACTAAGGACATATCCAAATATAGTATTTGAAGTAGTTCTGTCTCACATCCAGAGCAACTCTTGGACAACAGACTGCAACCTCTTGAGATGACTGATCTTAAAACCACATTAACTGCATCGGCTGACAAAAAATCTTCAGAAACCAAATAGCCTGACAAGCTCCTCTTCAGCCCACTCAAGGACATCTCACACACGACTCTTGGAAGTGTTAATTATTTAATGAATGCAGTGTATGCCAAGAAAGAATTATGCAACATACAGTTTTCAACCAGCATTCGCTTTCAGATAAAGATTTCAGAAATTTCAGAGTGCATGTTTTAGAAAGTAATGCAACTTGCAGATGATGAATGAATATGCAAGACCAGATTCAATATGCATGCACTAGATGAAACTAATAGCAGGATATGCAAGAATGCATCAAACCAGATATGCAGTAAGTTTCAAAATGGGACATGTAGAGAGATTACCTGAAAATTGTGAGAATGGGGTTTTCATTCTTGAGTGCCTTGGATCATTACCCCTTTTATTCCAGTCCCAAGGCACACCTGCAAAACAAGGTTCATTTTGCACAAACAGGTACCCAAGAGGTCTTGGGTCCTGACATGACATTATTATGTTTAGCAAGTTTTCTCAGCACATTTCCAGGAGTGGTTTTCTGATCTGATTTATGCACATTTTTATTAGCATGAATTCTATGTGCATACACATGAGATTTTCTGTTATCAGGGTAAAATTTCTGTTTACCAAAACTGGTTTGGTTTTGATATCCTGCCAGCCAACAGGTTGCAGCCCTGTGACCTGACTTCCCACAGTGATGACATGAAGGTTTTGTTGATTCTTTTACAGGGAATTTGGCATGTTTGAGATTCACATTTCTACCCTGAATATGCCAACAGTCCTTGACTGTGTGGCCATGCTTTCTACAGTGAGAGCAAACGAGAGAATTTCTTCTAAAGGAACCTGACCAGCATTCAGAGGCCTTGTGACCAATTTTGTTGCAATTAAAACATATAATGTGCTGGTTCTTCTTAAAGACATGCTGATTTGCAAAGTGTTTTGTATAATATGAGCATGATTTTTCCTTACTACTTGCAAACCAACAATGAGCAGTAGTGTGTCCTACTTTATCATAATTAGAACATTTGACATTCCTTTTCTGACCAGACACAGATTTTCTAACATGCTTGTTGTCATCTTTTTCCATCACAAAACAGTTACTCATAAGATGTCCATACTTACCACAATAATGACATGAGCCACTTGATTTCTTTAAAACATGGCATTTATCTGATGAGTTCTTAGCATGCAGATTGTTCCTTTGAATTTTTGATGTCTTATGATTTTTATTTTGTTTTTCTGTTCTCTTAGCCTTGTACTGAGGTGGAGATGAGATAGAAGGTTTTTCCTGTTCAGAGGATTTGACAAAGACAGTTTTCAGGTTGACTCCATCATCCTTCCTCATGACTGGACTGTAACCAGTCCTTCCTTGTTAGAGTTAATCTTTGTTCCCAGAATTTTCTGAACAATGGGCTGTTTGTCTTTTGATGTAGTGGCTACATTTGAAGTATTTACAAAGGATGTCATTACTTTGTTCTGCAAGGCCTTCTTATTGAGATTATTGTAGCCCAACCCTTCCTTTTTGACATTGACTTTTACACCTAGCAGCTTGTCTAGGTTTTTCTGCCCATCAACAAATTTAGACAAGGAAGCTTTCAAATCCTGAATTTCATTTTCAAGAGATGCAATGTGTATTTCATAACTAGTGATCTCTTGTTCACTACAATTGACAGCTTCATTCAAAACCTTGTTAGCTGTTTTGTATTCTTCAATTTCCTTTCTTAGCTCATCTACCTCTTCAGTCTCGTTTGTGCAGATAGCTTTCCCTTTTTCCAATGTGAGAAGTCTTGCAGACATGGCACTGTTTAACAGTTTTAATTTTTCAACTTCTTCTTTAAGCTTACCATTTTGAATTAACTCATTTATTAGAAGCTGATCTTCTGAGTTAACCATGGTTTCTCTCCTAGCTTCAAACTCCCTCAAATCCTTTTGTTGTTTTTCAAAATCTTTCTGTAATTTTATGTTCACAGATTTTATGGCATTAAATTTTTCAATCAGCAACTCATTCTCTCGTTTAAGTTTCTCTAATTGTTCTTCAGAGAACTTTCTGAGAGAGTCATCCTCAGATTTTAGATTGTTCAGTTCAGAGTAGACACGTTCAAGTTCCATCTTCAGTTCTGCATTCTGGTTTTTATGCATATGATTATCAGACAGACATGCATCATGTGATTGCTTCGTACTTGAACAATTTTTACATGGAGAGCTAGAACTATCTACCCGAGTACTCTTCTTCAACTTTTTATACTGTTTTCTTAATAGTTCATGAGATTCAAATAGTTCAGCATATGCATTCCCCCAATCTTCTAGAGAGAAATTCTCGAAGAGATTTACCTCATCATCATCGTCTTCTTCAGTTTGATTGCTGCCTTGATCGCTGGCACTTTGATTTCTTCTGTTGGCCATCATGCATCTGTCCACATCTATCTCCTGAGTTCGCTTCAGTGCATCCAAAATATCTTTAGCAGAACTGGATTCAAAGAAACATGAATGAAAAGCTCTATCAGTAGCTGCCTTCATTAAATTTATTGCTATCTGATTTTCTTCATGCATGGATTTGTGACTGTCAGTCCATTTGGACTTTTTCTTAGGTAGTTCATGAGGACCATGTGAAATTACTTTCCACAGGTCTGGATTCACAGATTTAACATAACTCTTCAAAACAGCGAACCATGCATCAAAATGCGTACCACTGAAGATCGGTGGATGGGCCATGAGAACACACAGATTAACGCACAAGAATATTGAAGCACTAAAAAGAAATAAGCACCTAAGATTGCAAGATCGATCTGCAGGTCGCTGGACCTTGTAAGCAGACACCTGCTCTGATACCAACTGTTAGGGTGCTTGGCCCGGATACAGAGGGGGGGGTGAATGAATCCTTCTACGAATAATGGTCAAATTTAAAAAACGGATGCTAGATAAAGAAACAGAATAGAGCCAATTCTATTCTACTCAAATACAAACCCATTGAGCGCACCTATTCAAGCATTTAGCGGAAGCAAACCAAACAATCAGGCCACTGCTCAAAAGATTTTTAAGGTGGTTCGGTCCTTCAGACCTACATCCACCCCTCACTCCCAACCGGAGTGAGGCTTCACTAGCACACGCTAGAACCAAGCAGACTCAGTCTGCAAACAATTGCTGCCACACAGCTTGACCAGGGGAACAGCCTCCCCTCTTCCTCCCAACCGGAGGAAACCACTAGTGACACCAGTCACTAGCAAACCAGAGACACACGGTCTCTCTTCCTCCAGACCTGGAGGGAACCCCTGGACTTGAATCCACAAGCCCAGAACCGGAGACAATTCTCCCTTCCTCCAAACTGGAGGGAACCCACAAGTAGCACCCAGCTACTTGCAACTGGAGATGTCAATCTCCCTTCTCCTGAACTAACAGGAGGAACCCCGACCACTCTAAAGAGTATCGGAAACCACAGCAAACCAGAAAACAAAGGAAAGAACAATAAACGAAAAATAACTTCAGCAAAACAGAAAGCTGAAAAACGAAACACATAATGTGGCTCTCAACGGAGCTGACTGGCCTGGATTTGATCCACGGTCCAGTAGACGGATCTTCAAGTAAGCATTTCTTCCTCTTCTCATCTCTTCTTCTTCTTCTTCTTCTCTTTCACTCTCTCAATCTCTGCTCTTTTCTCTCTCTTTCTTCTACTCTCCTAATCTCTCACTCTCTCTGCTGCACTTCTCCTTTTTTACTCTTTCTTCTTTCTTCACTCTTTCTTCTTCTCCTTCTGCTCTTCTATTCCTCCTTTTCTTTTTCTATCTGGATCGTGGCTCTCTGTATGAGCTTTTCTTTTTGCCAACCCGATCGATCTTCTTCAGTGGAAGAAGGCTCATATATATAGCAGCAGCAGCAGCAGCAGCAGCAGTATCAGCCACGACGTGTGACCTCCACATTTCCAGCCCTAAGAATTCGGACCACGTGGCAGTCTCTCAGCAGGCTTCATTCCAGCCTCGGATCACGTGCTGCCTGTCACTGGGGAATATTTCTTCCTCGGACCTGCAAAGAGATGAAAAGCCATTAAAACTCAGGGCCACAATAACTAGATCTGCACGAAGTATGTAGTAGCAATACTAGATGCACTGAGAACGACACGAGATACACAAGGTGAATACAGCACGAAGTAAGGAAAGAATGACACGAGATACACTGTGACAGAACTGACACAACAAAGAGAACGACACGAAGTGAGGTTATAAAACAACACAAGGTAAAAAGAAGAACGACACGAGATATATAAAACAGAAACCAACACGAAGTGGTTGCAAACAGGCACGACACGAGGTCTACGTAAAGCACCACAAAGTGTGGTCAAAGTGAGAAGGACACGAGGTCTAATGATAAAGATCAACATTATGACGAACACAGAAGTTGACACGGGGTTGAACGAGTAGACGTAAGAGATGACACGAGATTCACTGGGAAATGATACGAGGTGGTATACAGAAAGCAACACGAGGTGCTGCACTGTTCTGCACGCAGTGGAACAACAACGACACGAAGTCATGGAGACAACAGTAACCGACACGAGGTGAGGTTACTAAAGCGACAACGACACGTGGTGTGGAAAACACGACACGTAGTGAAACTAACACGAAGTCGAAACAGTAATCGACACGGGTTGAAAACAACACGAAGTAAAAACAGTAATCGACACGGGTTGAAAACAACACGAAGACAGACAGTGATTTGACACGAAGTCAAAAAAAAAGACAAGAAGGAAAACGACACGAAGTTGAGAACAGAAATCAACACGAGGTGTGATTTCAACATAAGGAAGATGCGGACTGATAACGACATGAAGTCGAAACAGTAATTGACACGGGGTAACATGACACGAGGTAAAAATGACACGAAGACGAAATTGACACATACTGAAAACAACACGAAGACAGACAGATGCCACGGCTATCATGACATGTGATGAAGCAGTGGGAGCAGAAAAGAAACGACACGAGATGAACAACTAAAGAACAAAGGGAACGATACGAACAACGAAGTGAAGTGAAGGACAGAAAATTATAAACAACATGAAGTAAGAGAAGACGACACGGCGTGTTGGAAATACAAACATGACGAAGTGTCAACCAACATGAAGACAGTCCTTGTATACCTGAAGTGAAGACATATTTCTGAATACTACTAAGACTTATAGTGTTGTCATCATCAAAACATGTAAAGATTCAACAAGACTCAACACCCATGGCCTGCAAGAGATTAAGGTTTTCATCTCTGGACAGCCAAATCTCCCTATGATTGGACAGACCAGGAGCCCCCTCACTGGGGACAACATGATTGAAACCCACCCACACCTTGTCTTCTTCCTCATCCATTGATGTGTGTTGTTTCCCTGTCCCTGTGGTTTTGATGATGCCAATCTTTATGACTCATTCTTTATTTAACCTTGATGGGTTTTGATGATGACAATTTAAATGACTCATTTTAGATATAATTTTGATGCATTCATGAGGCTTTGATGATTGTTTTGATATGCATAAACACAAGTCAACGCAAGAAAGTCAATAGTCAACACCAACTGACAGCAAGTCGACATCACTGGTCAAATGTGAGTAAGCCTCTGACAGGTAAGGAAAATGCTCATCCTCGTCTGATACATGATTAGGTCAGTACAGATTTCTCAGACTTCCATTTTGTGCATTTCAAGGTCGATGCCAGTTATGACTTCAGTCATACTAAGGTCGATGCTAGTTATGACTTCTTTTCATACATAGTCGATGCTAGTTGCACCTTGTGCATATCACAGTGTGTAGTGCATACCAGGGTTGTTGCTAGCTGAACTCAGGTCGATGCTAGTTGCACCTTTTGCATACTAGGGTCGGTGCTAGTTGCATAAAGGGTCGGTGCTAGTGTCATGTGGTCTGCATATAGAGTTGACACTAGCAGGAGTTACATGCAAGCTAAGGTTTGTGTTACCTTGAACTGTCATGCATCCAAGTTTGTGTTAACACATTATGTCTTGCTTAATAGGGTCGGTGTTAGTATGCATGATCCTGCACCTAAGTCTGTGCTAGCTGGTTTTCACTCATACACAAGGTCTGTGTTAATTGGTTTGGGTTGTTAACTAGAGTCTGTGCTAGCATGCATAGAGTCTATGGAGTCTGTGCATGTCTTGCTTCAAATGAAGTAAGGTCGGTGCTAGCGTTTTCTTCTACATACAAAGTCTGTGCAAGTTTTGCCTTCAGCAAAACATGGTCGGTGCACACCCTATAACCGGTCAGTGCATGTTTGCATGTAAGCATACCATTGGAAAGGTCGGTGCATCTTTTTCATTGTGCATATAGGTATGTGCATTATAGCTAGTCTGTGCATACAAGGTCTGTGCATGTTTCAAGTCATTGCACTCTATGCATCAAGGTCGATGCACATGCTAGATTAAGGTCGAAGCACTTATTGTCTTCATCCTACCAAGCCTGTGCATCTTCTGTTATGCTCTAAGGCATTGTGCAAAACACCTATATGATAAGCCTGATCATATATCTACATTACACTTTTACTTAAGTATAAACCTTCACACGTAATGTGTTTGTTGAAATGCTTCTAATTTGATTAGCAGAACTTAAAGCAGTGCACGTGATCCAAGACTCAATAATTAGAGCACGTAATCCAAGGCTCATAATTGGAGGAACATTCTCCCTGCCACGTGGACCAATGGGGTTTCACTAGGGCATTTCTGCCTCATCCATACGGAGGCTATGCTATATATAGAGACCACATCATCCTTCGATGAGGAAATCATCAAGAAAGAAAGGCAGAAGGCTGCAGAAAGCTGAGAGGAAGAGAGAAGAGCCAGAGTGTGAAAAGTGAGCCGCCAGAGAGAAGCAGTAGAAGAAAGGGAGTGAGAGCCAGAGTGAAAGAAGAAGAAGAGAGGAGCAACCAGAGGGCTAGAGGAAGAGTGCAACCAAAACATTAAATTCCTTATATGTTCGTGTATCAACTCGTGGATCAAATCTAGAGTTCTTGTGCTCCTTGGAGCTACATTTGTTTTCCTTTCTATTTTTGTCTTTTCATTTGTTCTCTTTATCTGCTTAGTGTGTTTTTTCGATACTCTATTTGGAGTTCGGGGTACCTCCTGGGTTTTCAGGAGAGAGGAGAGTGTATCTCCGGTTTGCCCTCTATGGATTCAGAGGAAGAGAGACTTGAGTCTCTAGTTGTGGGTGACTGAGGGTCACTCACGGGTCCCTCCTGTAGATTCAGGAGTAGGGAGACATAGTCTCCGATTGTGAGTAACGGGAAGTTGCTCGTGGGTTCCCTCCGGTTTTGAGGAAGGGAGGATTGGTCCTCCGGTTCTGATCTTGTGGGCTACAAGGTCAGGGTTCAGATCCTGTGGGTTCCAGGATTGGGGTGAGGGATTTGTTTCCCTCAGGACAAGCTATTTGGCAGCGGTTGTTTGCAGACAGAGTCTGCTTCTTACGTTTGCAAGGGAAGCCTCACTCTTGTTGGAGTGAGGGGTGGACGTAGGCAGACTAAGGGTCTGGCCGAACCACCTAAAAATATCATGTCTATCGTGGTTTACTTTGTGCGCTATTCCATATCCTCTACCACCCTTCGCAAGATGTTTCATGAGCACTATATGTTTAATATTTATCTTACTTGATTCATTTATTCTGCTATAGTGTTATTTGTTTTGTGAGTGTACGTAGCATTGCTCCTATCTGCTCTCCTTACTTCCTTCACCGAGATAGTTGCCTGCTTGGTAGAGCAATTGGTCTGTGTGCATACTTAGCATTTTTTTTTTGTGTAAAGCCCTACCTAGGGAAAGGGGGAGAAGTGGATTTTACCCACTCCATCACCTTTCCATTAGGGGGGAGATTTTATACAAATAAGAATAAGTCAGATATTTCAATTACATCACTTGAACGCTAGGCATGCCTAGCTTATCTAGCCGAGCTACACCCTTTATAAGAGAGGGAAGCTCATGGTAAGAATAAAAGGAATCACATTTCAAAGTACATGCTAAAGAAGCCAATGAATCCGCCACTGTGTTCCCTTCTCTGTAGATATGAGTGATGGAATCCTCATGAGTAAGCATGCTCCAGATCTCTCTGACATAGGTGAGGATGGACCAAGGGCATTGAGCTTGTCTGTTTATGATGTGGACAAGAGTTTTCGAGTCACATTCAATAATGGTGGGCTTTGAACCAGTTGTTCTTAAGTATTTAATACCATCCAGGAGAGCACGGGTCTCGACAATGATACTATTAGATATTCCATAGAAGTGGGCAAAAGCAAGAAGAACGCTTCCTTTGTGATCTCTTATTCCATAGAAGTGGGCATACTTAGCATTTGATATTGTATCTAACTGAAATACGGTGAGGTAGTCATTCTGCATTTGCTAATTGATTATCTCTTATCTGCTATTGGAGAGCGATTAATTTGATGGAGTCATCTGAGACTTTAATTCTGCAATAGTTTTTTTAACGAGGATTCATTCACCCCCCCTCTGAATCCGTGTCTTGCACCCATATATTGCAACAATTGGTATAAGAGCGGTTCTCTGATTCATCAGATCCAACGATCTGCAGAGGATCTTGCTATCCTATTTTTAGGTGCATTTCTATTTGTGCTTAGTCTATTGCTTGAATTACTCTTGAACTGATTTCCATGGCTCATCCACCGATTTTCAATGGCTCTCATTTTAATTCGTGGTTTAGTAGTCTTCATAGATATGTTAAACTGATTGATCCTGATCTGTGGAAGTTAATTTCACAAGGCCCTCACAGATTATCAAAGAAAAGGTCCAAATGGACTGATAGTCACAGATCAAGGAATTGAGAAAATCAAAAAGTTTTGGATTTAATGAAAGCAGATACTGACAAGGCCTTCCATTCTTGCTTTCATAATTGCAGGTCAGCTAAGGACATCCTGAACAAACTAAAGACTGCTTGCCGTGGAAATTAAGACTGATGCATTATGGCTAATGGCAGCGATCATAGTAGCAACCAGAATGAAGAGGATGATGATGATTAGGTAAACCCCTTCAAAAACTTCTCTCTAGATGACTGGCAGGATGCATATGCTGATTTATTGGAGTCACATGAGATGTTAAGAAAATAACACAAAAAATTGAAAAAGACTATTAGCTTGAATAGTTCTAATTCTTCATGTGAAAATTATTTAAAATTGAAACAAAAAGCTTGATGCTTGTTTATCTAATATTCAAGTGCTTAAGAAACAAATTGGATTGTTAAAGAATGAAAATCAAAAACTTGCAAATGAGATTTCTAAACTTGAAGAAAAACTTAGCTCAACTAATGATGATCAGATTCTCATTAGCAATCATGCTCAAAATGAAAAATTGCTGAATGATCTTGAACATGTTAACACAGATCTAAACAAGCTGAAATCTGAAAATGAATCTCTCAGAAAATTTGTTAAAGAAAATGAAGAAAAATTTGAGAAACTCAAACAAGAGAAGAGTTTGATTGCTAAATAATTTGATGCTATCAAGTCTGTAAACATGGAGTTACAGAAAAATGTTGAAAAACAGCAAAGAGATCTGAAGGAATTTGAAACTAGAACAAAGCATGAAATTAACTCAGAGGATCTTGTTCTAATAAATGAGTTAATTCAAAATGATAAACTTAAGGAAGAAAATGAGAAGTTAAAACAGCTAAACTCTACTATATCTGAAAGACTTCTCACTTTGGAAAAAGGGAAAACCGTCTATACAGACGAATCTGAAAAAATTGATGAGCTTAGAAAGGAGATCGAAGAATACAAAACTGCCAACAAAGTTTTGAATGAAGATGTTAATTGCAGTGAACAAGAGATTGCAAGTTATGAAATACACGTTGCATCTCTAGAAAATGAGATTCAGGATTTACAAAGTTCTTTGTCTAAATTTATTAGTGGGCAAGATAATCTGAACAAATTGGTAGGAACAAAGGTCAACTTTTAGAAGGAGGGGTTGGGCTATAACCCTGTAAATAAAAAGAGTTTTGAAAATAAAATTCAAACATACTTTGTTTCTAGTTCTGCTTCTCACAGTTCTGAGAACCCATCTGTTTTTCAGTTTACGGCTCAGAAAGCTTTAAAACCAATTGAAAAATAAAAGAATAAAAAGGTTCCTGCCACTTCACTGCATGATGTTCAAAATTCATACATGCACACACATGCACATAAGAAAATCATGTCATGTCATTATTGTGGCTTGTATGGTCATTGCATGGATAATTGTTTTACAATGAAGAAAGATGATCTGAATGCAAGTGCAAAGCATGCCAGTAATTCTCATGATAGAAATCATGTATTTAAGCAAAAGAGAACTCATTATTTTCGATGTGGCAAATTAGGACATCTTGCTACGTATTGTTGGCATGTCCAAGGGAGATGATTTAATTCTAAATCCGTCAATTTTCCTACAAATCAAAATGTTTTTGGTAGAAACGAATTTGTTATTAAAGAAAAACTCAATGCATGTTTTGAATGTGGAAGATCAAGCCACCGAGCCTCTAACTGCTGGTTTAAGAGGGGATCTCATCCTAAATCTGGTAACTTCCCTGTACAGAAAAATGCTTTTGCTCTGGGTTCTAAGGGTAAGCACATTGACTGTTCCTATTGTGAGAAGGTAGGCCACATTACGGCTAACTGTTGGCATGCTCAAAAGAGAAAAGTCAATTCTAAATCTGCCAAGTTTTCTGCAAAGCAAAATGCTTTTGGTAGACATAAATCTGCTTTTAAAGAAAACTCTCTTGCATGTTTTAATTGTGGTAAGCCAGGCCATCGTGCCTCTGAATGCTGGTTTGCTAAAAGTAAAGGTAAGTTTCATTCTCATTATGTAAATCCTCATGAGAACCAGCATGTTGTATGTTTCAATTGTGGTAAGCCAGGCCATAGGGCCATTGAGTGCTGGCACACTCAGGGAAAGAAATTTGATTTTAAATCTGGTAAATTCCTGTAAATCGAAAAACTGTTAATTGCTGGTTGGTCAATAATAAAACATAAAAAGTTCATGTAAACAACAGAACATTTCATGCACATGCACATAAAATCCATGCTAATGATCATGTGCACAAAAAGAAAACAAAACATGTTGTTTCTTGTCATTGTTGTGGCCAGGTTGGGCATTCCATGAATGGTTGTTCTCTAATGATTTTTGATGATGTGAAAGCCCAAATGATGTGGAAGGCACCCATCAAAGGTGCTACTAACCATAAAATACCCAAGAATTCTTGGGTACCAAAGGTAGCAAAATGAGTTTTGGTTACAAGTGTGCCTTGGAGCTGAGAAATAAAAGGGGTAAATAAACCAAGGCACCCAAGTTGGTAAAACCCCATTCTTATATTTTTCAGGTAACATTTTCACTCTTCATATTGTTCAGTTGAAACTGCATATCATGTTAAATCTGACTAGTCAAAATTTTCATGCATACATATTCTTATTTGCTTTAACAATTGCATTGAGCAACATATTTATCATATGCATGCATTAATGTTTTGACACTTGATTGTGCATATAGAGAAGGTTAGGAACTCATGAGCATAGTCTGCATAGTTGTGCATATATGTGAATTGCTTATGTCAATTGTCTGCATACATATCTGCTTGACATACAGTCATTAAAAATCTGATGCATATAGGACTGATTTGGCACTGCATTGTCATGAATGACCATGATGGTATATCAAATGGTAAGCTACTAAAGGACAGATGAAATCTATCTTGAGGTTCTTACTATGTGTGAGGTGGTCCTTTAGACCAAGTCCTCTGCCTAGTACCATGGGTCATGCTGCACATAGATTAGTCTAAGTGTCTATGAGCATAACTCATCAAACTCTCTGCATAACTGTCATTGCATATGCTGCATTCAAAGTGTCATATACGGCATTCTGTTAAGGGGAGTTAGTGCATTTGCATACATATGTTGATTGCATTTGATTCATATTGAAAACTCCAAAAAGGTTGATTCAGTGTATTTAGTCAGGGGGAGTTCCTACATTTAATAAGTTACTCATGTGCATTTGTCATCATACATATACTGATTTCAAAATAGATTGCATGCCATCATCTGAAAATTCAAAAAGTGTGCCTCACATGAATGCACATGCATTGGTGGAGCTCATGCATTCTAGAATTTGTCTCTGTGCATAGGGTTGCTCAAATGAATAGTAAACCCTAAAAATTGATTGCATTCAGGAATGTTATCTCTTCAGCCTGACACTTATGCTTGACTGCTCATGCATGCATATAGGGGGAGCATAAATCATGTCTTTAAATTGCATGGCTACACATCTGCCTACTTCGGTTGAAACATTCTTGCTTATTTCAGTCAACCGGAATCTTCACTGAATAGCCAATGTCTTGCTCCTTGTGTTATTTCTGCTCCTTCAGTAATCTACACAGTCAGCTGGTCTCATCTGCTTTCATCAGCTCTAAAACTCACTTTGGCTCAACATTCTCTTAAAACTGAATCTGTTTGAATTTTGACCCTGCATTTGCTGAGGGGGAGTTTCACTTTAATTACTCATGTGTTATCTTGTAACACCTAAACAGTATATAAAAAGGCTTAGCTGAAAAGATAGGTCAGGCCTATCTGGAAGGTTAACTCTTGCGTGAGTAGATCCTTGGATCCAACCTCCGCCAGTACTGCTCCTAGTTGTGTTTTTGGCTACCAGTTTGCCTCGTAATTCACATTTCTTGCTGATATTTGTGATTGCTATTTCAGTCACTACACTCTTAAGTTGGTCTGTATGATCCTCATTTTCACTGAACATCCTTATTGCACATTTCATATCTTCTTGAACCTGATCATTTCATTGCTTGCTCTTGAAAGTCATCATCTTTTGTGCTAGATTATTGGCTACTCTCAAACTTCCTTGACCTGAAAATTGAGAAGACTTCAATTTGCATATCATGACCATAAATATGAAAATCTTGTCAATTAGGAATCTTCCATTAACATGATTATGAATGCCTAAAAAATTGAGTTGGTTTAAGTTTTATGTATTCCTTAAGTTTGGATTTGAAATTCCTGAAAATATCTAAGTCAGATTTAATAAACCTTAACCAGCACTTCCTTGTTGTGTCTTTTAGACTCTTCTGAAATCTAAAAACTTTGTATTCATGACTTTTCTTGGTTGAGATGCTAGAAGTAAGTATTGTTTGTAAACATATGAGAATCTGAAATTGTCTAAGGGTCAATTTAATCAGAGCAATGACTTTGGTCACTGAGAAACCATGTCCAAAGGATTGAGTCATGAGGTGTCATAGTCAACTCTGCTGAAAAATGATTAAAAAAATTGATAGTGCAATGGCTAGAACACTGAGAAATACATCTCACTCATCAAAGAAATGAGTTGCAGTGTGTCATGAAGTGTAAATGCTATCCCTATTCTTATGAAGCATGACAGTTAGTCCTTCCAAGTGCTTAGGGATACTGGTGTCTAAACAACGTGTATCCTCTAGTCACAAGAGTGTACTAAACTCAATTGCTCATGAAGATTGTTATGAAAATTGTTGTTGAACAAGAGACATATCTGAAAAATGTTTACAAATATATCTCGAAAAGAAACCTTGACAAAATCATTTGTTCTTCTTGTTTGTTTACTCTCAATACTATTACTTGTAACTCCTAAAGGAGTCCTTGAAATTAAGTGAGTAAGATGAAAGAAGGTTTTACTAGATGTTAATATGAGGGCCTGGTTCATTTTTATTAAAACTTGATTTCAGATATGAGTATAGAATTTTATTGAAAAAGTGCGTATATATCATATTTAAACCAGGTTGGTCTCTAAAGACTCATTCATAAGCCCTTATAATGGAAGACTCTGAAACATTCATAAGCCCTTATAATGGAAGACTCTGAAACATTCTCATCTCCAGATTTATGAAATTGATATCCCATTGAAAACCCTTCTTAACTCATTGGAAATCCAATTGACATTTCTGTAATCCTTGACTTCAGCTTGCTCTGCTCTCTGATTGTGTATGACTGCCCCTATGTTTTTGCTGATTTGATTCATTCATCCAGAAGGAGAGTTCTTGAGAGAACATCTTAATGTGCCATTTGTTTCAAGGGGGGAATTATTTTTTTGATGATCCTTCCTTTCTTTTTTGATGTTGTCAAAGTCGGAGAATTTTTGTGAGTCATTGGTTGGTAATTATTAGTCTTTTGTCATATTGATGCATGCTACTATTTTCGGACAAGAGCTTTTCCTTGTTCATACTGGCTTGATCATCATGCTAAATTATTGTAATGGCTCATAATATTGCCATCATCAAAAAGGGGGAGACTGTTGTGTCCCTGTCCCTGTGGTTTTGATGATGTCATTCTTTATGACTCATTCTTTATATAACCTTGATGGGTTTTGATGATAAAAATTTAAATGACTCATTTTAGATATAATTTTGATGCATTCATGAGGCTTTGATGATTGTTTTGATATGCATAAATGCAAGTCAACGCAAGAAAGTCAATAGACAACGCCAACTGATAGCAATTCAACATCACTGGTCAAATGTGAGTAAGCCTCTGACAGGTAAAGACAATGCTCATCCTAGTCTGATACATGTTCAGGTCAGTACAGATTTCTCAGACTTCCATTTTGTGCATTTCAAGGTCGATGCTAGTTATGACTTCAGTCATACTAAAGTCGATGCTAGTTATGACTTCAATCATACTAAGGTTGATGCTAGTTATGACTTCAGCCATACTAAGGTCGATGCTAGTTATGAGTTCTGTCATACTATGGTCGATGCTAGTTATGTCTTCCGTCATACTAAGGTCGATGCTAGTTATGACTTCAGTCATACATAGTCGATGCTAGTTGCACCTTGTGCATATCACAGTGTGTAGTCACATACCAGGGTCGGTGTTAGCTGAACTCAGGTCGATGCTAGTTGCACCTTTTGCATACTTGGTTCAGTGCTAGTTGCATAAAGGGTCGGTGCTAGTGTCAAGTGGTCTGCATATAGAGTCGACGCTTGCAGGAGTTACATGCAAGCTAACATCTTTGTTACCTTGAAGTGTCATGCATCCAAGTCTGCGTTAACACATTATGTCTTGCTTAACAGGGTCGGTGTTAGTATGCATGATCCTGCACCTAAGTCTGTGCTAGCTGGTTTTCACTCATACACAAGGTCTGTGTTAATTGGTTTGGGTTGTTAACTAGATTCTGTGCTAGCATGCATAGAGTCTATAGAGTTTGTGCATGTCTAGCTTCAACTGAAGTAAGGTCGGTGCTAGCGTTTTCTTCTACATACAAAGTCTGTGCAAGTTTTGCCTTGAGCAAAACACGGTTGGTGCACACCCTGTAACCGGTCAGTGCATGTTTGCATGTAAGCATACCATTGAAAATGTCGGTGTATCTTTTTCATTGTGCATATAGGTCTGTGCATTATAGCTAGTCTATGCACACATGGTTTGTAAATGTTTTAAGTCATTGCACTCTATGCATCAAGGTCGATGCACATGCTAGATTAAGGTCGAAGAACTTATTATCTTCATGCTACCAAGTCTATGCATCTTCTATTATGCTCTAAGGCATTGTGCAGAACACCTGTATGACAAGCCTGATCATATATCTACATTACACTTTTGCTAAAGTATAAACCTTCACACGCAATGTGTTTTTTGAAATGCTTCTAATCTGATTGGCAGAACTTAAAGCAGTGCACGTTATCCAAGACTCACTTATTGGAGCACGTGATCCAAGGCTCATAATTGGAGGAACATTCTCCCTGCCATGTAGACCAATGGGGTTTCACTAGGGCGTTTCTGCCTCATCCATACGGAAGCTCTGCTATATATAGAGACCACCTCATCCTTCGATGAGGAAATCATCAAGAAAGGAAGGCAGAAGGCTGCAGAAAGCTGAGAAGAAGAGAGAAGAGCCAGAGAGTGAAAAGTGAGCCGCCAGAGAGAAGCAGTAGAAGAAAGGGAGAGAAAGCCAGAGTGAAAGAAAGAAGAGAAAGAAGAAGAAGAGAGGAGCAGCCAGAGGGAGCGAGGAAGAGTGCAACCGAAGCATTAAATTTCTTATATGTTCGTGTATCAACTCGTGGATCAAATCCAGAGTTCTTGTGCTCCTTGGAGCTACATTTGTTTTCCTTTCTATTTTTGTCTTTTCATTTGTTCTATTTATCTGCTTAGTGTGTTTTTTTCGATACTCTGTTTGCAGTTCGAGGTACCTCCTGGGTTTTCAGGAGAAGGGAGAGTGTATCTCCGGTTTGCCCTCTGTGGATTCAGTGGATGAGAGACTTGAGTCTCTGGTTGTGGGTGACTGAGGGTCACTCACGGGTCCCTCCTGTGGATTCAGGAGAAGGGAGACATAGTCTCTAGTTGTGAGTAACGGGAAGTTGCTCGTGGGTTCCCTTCGGTTTGGAGGAAGGGAGGCTTGGTCCTCTGGCTCTGATCTTGTGGGCTGCAAGGTCAGGGTTCAGATCCTGAGAGTTGCAGGATCGGTGTGAGGGATTTGTTTCCCTCAGGGAAAGCTGTTTGGCAGCGGTTGTTTGCAGAATGAGTCTGCTTCTTGCGTTTGCAAGGGAAGCCTCACTCTTGTTGGAGTGAGGGGTGGACGTAGGCAGACTGAGGGTCTGGCCGAACAACCTAAAAATGTCCTGTCTATCGTGGTTTGCTTTGTGCGCTATTCCATATCCTCTACCACCCTTCACAGGATGTTTCATGAGCGCTATATGTTTGATGTTTGTCTTACTTGATTCATTTATTTTGCTATAGCGTTATTTGTTTTGTGAGTGTGCGTAGCATTGCTCCTATCTGCTCTCCCTACTTCCTTCATCGACATAGTTGTCTACTTGGTAGAGTAGTCGGTCTATGTGCATACTTAGCATTTGATATTGTATCTAGCTGAAATACAGTGAGGTAGTCATTCTGCATTTGCTAATTGATTATCTCTTATCTGCTATTGAAGAGCGCTTAATTTGATGAAGTCATCTGAGACTTTAATTCCGCAATAGTTTTTTTAACGGGGATTCATTAAACCCCCCCCCCTCTGAATTTGTGTCTTGCACCGATATATTCCAACAATGTGGGCTTCTGAGTGAGTCATGAAATGGTTGGGTTGTGTTGCCACCTCTAGCCAGGTGTGACACTTATGTCTTCAGTGCTTGGCTTGCCACCCACCCAAATTAAGATAGATGCCCAATACATTAGTGTGATTGACCTATCTGTCATTGCCTTATGGCTCACCTACCACCTCTAGTATTCTTCATACAAGTTAGTCTATTTCAACATACCAAGGCCAACCCCGTTCCTTCACAATAATGCTCTACAACATCTGAAACATACATCCTATTGAGAGGGGATGTAAATTCACATAATCACCAGTTACACCAACCATCAAAAGAGTGGATTCATATGGCTCCTTGGGCCCATGGTATAAGAAGTTGATGGGGATACTTGGCACAAAAAACCAACATCGACAAATGAGCGCTCAGTAAATATTAGGCGACATTGAGTAGTAGATATTTATATAGGTAGATTGGTCAATTTATAGCCAAATATCCAATAATATCAAAGTTCCATGGTCAATAAAGATTAGACCATCACCATAATAGCATATTTCAGTTCCTGATTAGACTTGAAATTAGGCTGATTGGAGCCTGATTCACATGAAGAATGGATGACACTAGAGTGTGCTATTCAAAAAAAGAAGGCAGCAGTCCAATTGATTTCAAGATATCCTGGAGCTATCCTGCAGATTTTGACCAACTCTAAACTAACTCTGACAAACTCTTTATGATTGTAAGTTTACCATAAAAATACGATCAGATGCAGGTGATACACAACTGCTTCAGATATGTTATTTCATAAAGTCATACATCCAATTACCACCTTAGGGTTTGTGTCCATTGGCTTTGAACACCCAGGCTACTTCAACCATATACACAAATGGTATTGTAGCAACCTGAATATAATAAGACAATAATAACAATGACATTAGTCATATAACAATTATGGAAGATAAATTTTTTGGTGAGTAAAATGGAAATAGCTAATTTAAATAATGGGCTTTTTGATACAAGGAAGACCCTATAAATCCAACGGTAGCACTAAAACCACTAAATAGGCCTTACAATTTATTTATGGGCCAAAAGACTTTAAACCAAGTCCATCTAAAAGAATTAATGGTTAATGAGCATCCCATTTTGCTCACGAATTGGGTTCCCTGATTAACTCATATTCCGTAAGGCACTAATGGGCTTTTGAGGACATATGTGTATATACATAATTATAATGGGTCCTTTAAAATTTCCAAACCCTTATCACATTCAAAGGTTGCATGGGATGTTTTGGGTTTGTAAAACAAACCACAGAAAAAGGCTCAAACGTGGGGAGTTTGCGACCCATTAGGATCACACTTAGGAAATTTAAGAACTACTAGGACTCTTACACATAGAGGGGTTTCTTCCCCAATAAGTACGAGCCCGATCGAGCACATGAGGGTTACTACTCGTGCGCTCGAAGGAGGTGTTGCTTCCATATTGCTACCGCATCCTGTACGAGAAGGGAGCGCTTTCTGCTTCCTCTTCTTCTTCCCTATGCATCGACACAACATCGTCCTCATCCTCCTGCTACCGTATGTGAAGAAGGGGCACTGCTGTTTCCTTCTGCTTCTTCTTCCCTGCGTGCGGTTTCTTCATCCTCCATTTCTTCTTCCCGTTCGTTCCTCTGTTCGTCATCACGGTAGGTTTTCTCTCCCCAGACAAAAGAACTCTTAAACAACATATTTTATGTTAGTTTCATATTCCCGTTAAAATCCTCTGTATGGTTTATGCTTTACACCATCTATTTTACACTCAGTAATAAACCTATGTCTATGAAATCATGCAAAGAGAATAAGATTATAACATACATGTTACTTAATACGTTATTATACAACGAATCACACGAATCACTATAGCAGGGTATAGTTCTTTGCTTTGACGGCTTGTTCGTGGGCCCCGGAGTGGGCTTTGGCCATGAAATTTCGCAGGGGTGTTGCTGGGGCAGTGAGTGCAGTCGTGCAAGTTGTATCTCCTTGTTCCCATCCAAAGATAGGCCTCCTCTCAAGCAATTTTTTTTTAATGCATCATGTTTGGTAGAGTTTTTTGGGCTCTTCGATTTGGTATATAGATTACACGATTCTGACATGTATACGTCAAGAACTTGGGGGATTTAAAGGGGCTCTGATACCACAAAAGTTATCACGCCTAGAGCGCGGAAGGAACCCGGGAGTGCGCAACAAGTTTATATCATTCATGTCAATTAGAGCATGAGATAATTCGACACATAAGAAATAGTGCGTTAAATAAGAAAATACCAAGCTATCTTATTCATTTATAACTCCAAATATATCTATTATATAATACAAAGGGAAAGGTACTTTACTGATAATTCTAGACTCAATAAAAGAAAATTACAACAGTGACTTAAAAATAGAAAAGACTCGATGTAGATATCTCAGACGGCTCTACGCTCATCACTCTTGGCCATCCCCATCTGATTGAGTCTCGCTATCAGAGTTACCTGAAAAGTAGGGGAAAAATACTAGATGAGCGAACGCTTGGTAAGGATTACATCTCAATAACAAGTTTGCTTAAAGTAAGTTACATGTTACATGAAATGCTAGAATAGATAAGCATGAATGAACACAAGATAATGTCGAGAGTGGAATGACAAGAAGTAATAAAAATGAACTAGCAAGTTTCAAGATGAATCATGTAAAGTTATCAAGGGCATCAAGCATGTAATATCAAGTCATATCATGAGATTGGCTATTTAATGTAGCAAGTAAGTACCCATTCTGGATCACGCAAGTCACGTCATGTTATGTCAAGTCAAGTACGAGATTGTGGAATGTCATCGATTAATCTAGAAAGTCATGCACTTCGGTGCAATGTCACACCATGGTCAATATAGCTCCCATGGGCACAAGTACTTTTGGGTGCTCCTCCTAGGACTAGACCGGGCCCTATTAACGCTAGGCAGTGAATCATGTATTTATCTAGACATCCACTATAGTTTATAGATAATAGAATTCCAAAGGAATATGCCATTGTAGGAACATTAGGGTGGATTTCATGGAACAACGAGTTCAAGGATAGACTTTGTGTAAAGAAGATACGGTGATAAATCTCTCAAAAAATCAAGACATTAATGAAATCTGGGTAAATTGACGTCCACTCAGACCGCCACCAATTACAGAATCCACGTCCACTATGGTAGTCGCCAATTCTGTGAACAGTAACGGCACGAAAGAAATGGCGTCCAACGTCACGACGCTAATTCAGTAAATAGCGACAACTAGCCCAGGCGCCAATTCCGAACAGAATCAGGACTCTCACAGAACACCCAATCTTGGTGCTCTATGATGGCTGGGTGTCATGTTTCTTCATAGTAACATGACCAGAACAAGGTTTCCAAGGTTTTAAGGGTACAACTTGCTCAGCCGTCTTGAGGAATTCCAAGACTAGAGGAGTCTTATGGAGACCTTAGAGAGAGAAATTCTAATCCGATGAAAGGATTATCCAGTGGAGGGTCTTTCAATCTCCAAGAGATAGTGTGTCAATGTGAAAACTTGTGAAAATAGGGACTCCGTCTCGGTCGTGAGACAGCAATGCCAACAGACCCGCAGTATGGGTCGAAACGCGATAAAACTGTGAGATAAGAAAATAGCGTCCAAGTAGGAAGGCGTTATATTATAAATTCGCGTCTCTTTAGAGAGGCGCCAATTCGAGAATTTTCTAAAATTCAAATAAATTATAATAATTGGTGTCCGTTTAAGGAGGCATCATTTATTTAATTGGCGTCCATTTGAATGGACGTCAATTCCATGATTTTCCTTATTTATTTTAAATAAATTATCGAAATCCGTGTCTCTTTAGAAAGACATCAATTCATATCTTACCTTTATTTAATTTAATATTCCAGAAAATAAGGTCTTTTGGAAAGGACATAAATTATCATATATCTATATTATATATATAAATATATAGTTTTTTTTTAAGAGAAAGATAGAGATATAGTTTTTAAAGAAAAAAGACAAAAAGGGGAACAATAAATAGGGCATAAGGGATATTAGTGTGTTTGACAGGCTTTAATTTTTTTTAAAAAAGAATTAACGTTGACTGTGTAACTTTAATGAATAGTGCAGAGCCCCTTTAAATCTCCCAAGGTCTTGACGTATACATGTCAGAAACGCGCAATCTATATACCAAATCGAAGAGCTCGAAAAACTCTACCTAACATGTTGCTTTAAACAAATTTTGCTTGAGAGGAGGCCTATCTTTGGATGGGAAAAAGGAGATACAACTTGTACGACCGCACTCACTGGCCCTGCAACACCCCTGTGAAATTTCATGGCCAAAGCCCACTCCGGGGCCCACGAACAAGCCGTCAAAACAAAGAACTATACCCTACTACAGTGATTCGTGTGATTCGTCGTATAATAACGTATTAAGTAACATGTATGTTATAATCTTATTCTCTTTGCATGATTTCATAGACATAGGTTTATTACTGAGTGTAAAACACACGGTGTAAAGCATAAACCATGTAGAGGATTTTAATGGGAACATGAAACTAACATAAAATATGTTGTTTAAGAGTTCTTTTGTCTCGGGAGAGAAAACCTACCGTGACGACGAACAGAGGAACGAAGGGGAAGAAGAAACAGAGGATGAAGAAACCCCACGTAGGGAAGAAGAAGCAAAAAGAAACAGCAGTGCCCCTTCTTCACATACGGCAGTAGGAGGATGAGGACGATGTTGTGTCGACGCACAGGGAAGAAGAAGAGGAAGCAGAAAGCGCTCCCTTCTCGTACAGGACGTGGCAGCAATACAACAGTAACACCTCCTTCTAACAAACGAGCAATAACCCTCATGCGCTCGATCGGGCTGGTACTTATAGGGGAAGAAACCCCTCTACGTGTAAGAGTCCTAGTAGTTCTTAAATTTCCTAAGTGTGATCCTAATGGGTCTCAAACTCCCCATGTTTGAGGCACTTTCTGTGGTTTGTTTTACAAACCCTAAACATCCCAAGCAACCTTCGAACGTGATAAGGGTTTGGCAATTTTAAAGGACCCATTATAATTATGTATATATACATATGTCCTCAAAAGCCCATTAGTGCCTTATGGAATATGAGTTAATCAGGGAACCCAATTTGTGAGCAAAATGGGAAGCTCATTAACCCGTAATTTTTTTAGATGGACTTGGTTTAAAGTCTTTTGGCCCATAAATAAATTGTAAGGCCTATTTAGTAGTTTTAGTGCTACCGTTGGGTTTATACGGGTCTTCCTTGTATCAAAAAGCCCATTATTTAAATTAGCCATTTCCATTTTACTCACCAGAAATTTTATCTTCCATAATTGTTATATGACTAATATCATTGTTATTATTCTCTTATTATTTCTGAGTCGCTACACCCTCTCCCACTTAAAAGAATTTGGTCCCCAAATTCACACAGCATTCATTTCCAAGATAACAGTGGGGTACCTAGTTCCTAATTCCCAAACATCAAGTGAAATCACATAAGCATACTAGCAAAATAATCTACAATCTAAGGAAGGAAAGCTAGGCTAGGGTTAAGGGGTACCTCCAACTACTTCATCATTAGCAGGCTCGACCTATCTCAATGCTTGCAATCGTCCTTGACGCCGTGCCTCCTTATGATCCTTCGCTTGCTGAGGTTGGTCTTTGGGAACGGGACAGTCGGCTACCTTATGCTCCTGCCTCCCACAATGGAAACAAGCTCCGATCTTCCAGCGACACTTCTCGGATTGATGATTATTGTTCCCACAATGCTTGCACTTCTCTTCCTTAGGCTTCTTTCCGTTCAGAATGTCATTTTACTAATTGGGCCTCTTTGTACCATTACCCAGTTTCTTCTTCTCCATTCTTGCCTTGACCTTGTCGGACAATTCCACGGCATCCTCCAATAACTGAGCTCTCTTAACCACCTCGGCATACGATTGAATATCCATTGACGCCAATTGGGGTATGTATTGCAATCTCAACCCGTTCAAAAATCATTGGCCTTCATCTTATCCATCAATATTAAATGAGGCGCATAACGAGACAATCAAGAAAATTGGGCTTCATACTCTGCCCCGGACATACTTCTTTACTTAAGTGAGGCAAATTTTCCCGCCTTTCTCTCCCGAACTCTCTCTGAGAAATACTTCTCATTAAAGTGCTCTAAGAATTCCACCCATGCTACCTGATCATTCGGCAAGGTAGCTTTCATGGACTCCCACCAAGCCCCCACATCTTTCTCTAATTGGAATGTTGCTAAAAGAACCTTATCTTGGTCTGAACATTGCATCACCCAGAAGATTCTCTCCATCTCCTTAGTCCAATCTTTTGCCACATCAGGATCAGGGGCTCCACGAAACTCATGGTGCAACTCTCCAGCTCCACCTTGGGCTACCTACTGAAGAGCCTGGGTCAAACCCTGAACTGTGCTTTGCATCTCCCGCCATTGCGCACCCTCACCAGCCATTGCTAGCTATCTAGCTCTACAAAATACAAAATAAATTATACAAGATTAACAATTTATTCTCATGAAAGTTGTTAAGCCCTTTTTTTAAGCTGATTTTTAGCACTCAACCCATGGTTCTACCCAATCTCACCGGGTAATGATAGGATTGAACCTATAACTTATGGCATCCTATAGTCATGACCTAGGGTTTACTAAGCCTAGGCTTTGATACCACTTCTTTCACGTCCCGAACTGTTAGCAGCGGAACGCATTGCTCAGAACGTGGCAGCGAAATAGTCATGAATAATCAAAGCAAACCATAAGACACAAATAGAAGGCCAGACAATATCGACAAAAGAGTAGTTCTTATTAATTAAAAAAATGTCAAAATTACATATCCTTGACTCAACTTACATTAATAAAAGAAAAAGACTCAAAATTACAGGACTACACTTAAGAAAAAGGAAAAGACACCGACTCCGATCCTCTAGAGCCCTCATCACTCTTGCCCTTCCCCATCTGATTGATTGTCTTCGCCATTATTACCTGAAAAGGGGTAAGAGAAAATAGGGTGAGCGAAAATGCTTAGTATGATTTACATCTCTATCGCCAAACAGGATATAAGTGATTAACCAATCAGTCATGTTCATTAATATGCAATGCATGAATGATATCACTCGACATCATGACAATCGATCTAGTAGTAAGGATGATCATTGGCCAACATCAAAGCCAAGGGCAGATATAAGCTCAAGAGGAAGGGAAACAATGCCCATGTGGAACCAAGGACAAGATGCTAGTACGAAAACGAAGGCAGATGCTCTAAATGAACATAACTTTATAGAATTGGCCACATTATATCAGAATTTCAATAATAATAAGTAAAGATAATCAATCTAGAGAAAAATCAAAATTATCAGAATTAACAGAATAACAAAATAATCTGATTTCCAGAATAACAAAATTTGCAGAATAACAGAAATATAAAAATTTGATAAATAATAGAATTTGGTGCAATGCCACACCCAGAATTTTCCATGGTTTACAGAATGGACTTCCGTCCTTCTTGGCATCAGTTATCGCGGACCCACAGCCCTTAATATTTCAGAATTTGCATGTATGGCCAATATAGAGTCAAGGGGGTTATGTTCCAGAAATATCGTGCATGAACTTCCAAGAGGAATAGCATGTCGTACTAATAATTAGGAAGAACTAGGACATATGGGGTTCAAGGATTTGATAACGTGTAGGGATAATCTGGATCGAAATTACTCATAAAGCTCCGAATGATCGTAAATCTGGTTAAATTGACGTCCACTCAGGATGCCCTGAATTGAAGAATTCACGTCCACTGGGGTGGGCACTAATTCCATAGAACAGTAACAGCATGAAAGAAATGGCATCCAACGTTAGGATGCTAATTCAGTAAAAAGCGACCACTGGCCCAGACGCCAATTCTGAACAGAATCAGGACTCTCACAGAACACCCAATCGTGGTGCTCTATGATGGATGGGTGTCATGTTTCTTTAGAGTGACATGACCAGAACAAGGTTTCCAAGGTTTTGAGGGTACAACATGCTCATACGTCTTGAGGGATTCGAAGCCTAGCGGAGTCTTATGGAAGCCTTGGATAGAGAAATTTAACTCAGATCGTCGCCAATTACAAAATCCGCGTCCACTATGGTGGTTGCCAATTCTATGAAAAGTATAGGCACGGAGGAAATCACGTCACCTGTGACAGACTCTAATTCCATTTTGGCGTCAACTGTCCTGGTCGTCAATTCCAGTCAGTGATAGACTCTCACAGAACACCAAAACAGGGCTGCATGATGGCTAGGGTGTCATGTTTCTTCAGAGTGACATGACATGTCACAGTTTTCAGGGTTTTGAGGGTACAACTTGTTTGGCTACTTTGAGGGAATCCAAGGCTAGCGAAGTCTTATGGAGGCCTTAGAGAGAGAAATTCCAATCCGGTGGAAGAAATATCCGACGGAGGATCTTTCAATCTCCAAGAATTGAGGTGCGAATGTGAATCATCGTGAAACATGGACTCCATCTCGGACTTGAGATAGTAGTGCCATAAGACCCGCGGTATGGGTCAAAACTCGATAAACATGAGAGAGCAAGAAATACCGTCAAATCAGACATGCGCTATTTAAGAAATTAGCGTCTTATTAGAGAAGCGCCAAATCAATAATTTACTGACTTTAAATTATATTATAATAATTGGTGTCCCTTCAAGAAGGCGCCATATCCTTCAATAGCGTCCATGCGATGGACGTCAATTCATAATTTTCTAATTGTTTATACATTTTTACCAAATTTACAGGATTTGACGTCTGTTTATACATGAGTCGCATCCGTGTAAACGATCATCAATTCTTTTCTGATTACACATCAACTTGCATCTGCCAAGTACGTTTACAGAGACAATTCACTGTTCATTTGCTTAAGAATAGCATGAACAGTAGCATATTGACATTTAAGGGGAATTTCAGAGATCACAATACATGGTAATTAAGAGAAAAATATGGGGATCCTAAGATCATGCTCATACATAAATTTTACCATCCGGTTTCATACTTATTTAATTTTTAAGGTGGGTAAATTATTTACTACACTAGAGGAATTGGCGTTAGGTTCAGTGGGTGTTAAATAATAAGCGGTTGTCAGGTTGACGCTATTTGAACATATAGCACCTTTCTGAGCGGGTGCTAATTAAATAGCATCGAAGTTCTGGTCGCCAATTTCATATAGACAGAAAAGCTACCCAACTATGAAAAACATGGAGAGATCATGGAGACATGGATGCAGTTTACATGCAGGTATAAGTTATTATTGGGGTTTTGCTTGAGATTAAGACAACTTACCTGTTCGGGTTTTAAGAACGAGAACAATGAAGGATGCAGAGGAAGAAGAAACTCAACTACTTCCCGTTACGACAATTGTAGCAACTCCAGTCGCTGACGCAGGAAGAAGAGGAAGAAGCAACACGCAAGAAGAAGACCATTCTTCACGTACGGCAGTAGGAGGATGAATCGGAAGAAGAAGGAAGAAGAGGAACCAGTCACGCTCCTTCTTCAAGCACCTACTCACAAACCGGTCATCGACGCAGCAGCAGTAGCAGGATGCATCTGTCATTGCGAAGGGTTCTATTTATAGGGCTTTGGAGCTCTACGAGTCCTACTTTGTTTTAGAATTCTAATAGGTTTCAAATTTCCTGAGTTGATCTCCTCCCTGCCATATCCGCAGTAGCTTTCCCTATTGGACTTAAAACCCTAATCTCCCATGTTAATCTTCGAACGTGATAAGGGTTTGGCAATTTTAGAGGACCCATTATAATTATGTATATATACATATGTCCTCAAAAGCCCATTAGTGCCCTACGGAATATGAGTTAATTAGGGAACCCAATTCGTGAGCAAAATGGGAAGCTCATAAACCAGTAATTATTTTAGATGGACTTGGTTTAAAGTCTTTTGGCCCATAAATAAATTGTAAGGCCTATTTAGTGGTTTTAGTGCTACCATTGGGTTTATACGAGTCTTCCTTGTATCAAAAAGCCCATTATTTAAATTAGCTATTTCCGTTTTACTCACCAAAAATTTTAGCTTCCATAATTGTTACATGACTAATATCATTGTTATTATTCTCTTATTATTTTCGGGTCGCTACACCCTATTTTCTCTTACCCCTTTTCAGGTAATAATGGCGAAGATAATCAATCTGATGGGGGCAAGAGTGATGAGGGATCTAGAGGATTGGAGTCAGTGTCTTGTCCTTTCTCTTGAGTCTAGTCTTTTAATTTTGAGTCTTTTTCTTTTATTAATGTAAGTTGAGTCAAGGATATATAATTTCGACATTTTTTTATTAATAAGAACTACTGTTTTGTCGATATTGTCTGGCATTGTATTTGTGTCGTGTTGTTTGCTCTGATTATTCATGACTGTTTTGTTACCACATTCTGAGCAATGTGTTCCGCTGCTAACGGTTCGGGATGTGACAAGTATATACACAATTCCACTATATTTCTACATCGACAAAGATTTAGGAAGACAAAAAATCTTCCTTCTCATTGAGTTGCTTATGATTTAGTACTCATCATCTCTTCTAGTCAATTGCACACTTACAGTGACACAAACATGTAACATCTCTTGATCTGGTTACCTTAACACCATAGACATGTTGAGTGCTACCATGCAGCTAGCACTCTTGACACAGCCTGGCTGCGTAGTAGACAGAGCCATTGTAGCAAAGATCAGATGGATGCCATGTTCACGCATCTTCCTTTTTTTCTTATTTATCTTTGTTTTGCATGTTTTATGTGTGACAGATAAACTGAGCTATCTATGAAGTTGTCAGGTGCCTTCAAAGTAGTGTGATCTCAGGTTTGTTGTGCAAAGTAACTTGATGAGATAGTTTTTTTAAGTCACCAGTTTCAAGATGAATGGATTTTGCTAGATTTAGTAAGCTATAATACCTCATATACTTGAAAGTTGAAACCCCCTTCCTTTTGAATATGTTAGATGTTAATGGTGGTATCTGCACTTCTATTTCCTCTTATTTGTCATACAAAAGAGGCTGCTTACCCTCAAAAGCTCCACCAAATGAGATGTTTGTTTTTGCATATGCATTTATGCTTGCATGGTCATCTTGACCATGTGTATACATCTTGTGCATGTCCAAGGTCACCTTGATACACTCAGGGTCACTTTTACATTTGTATATCATGCTTTATGTATCGCTGGCAATTATATTTAGACATCACAGTGATAATCTATGTAGTATATCTGATTGAACAAAGCTACCAAAATCCTCATCTTCTAACCTATCTGTGATGTTCATGGATGAAGCTCCTGATTCATACTCATTGGACGATGTTACTACAGTACTCGCTTGTGTCCAGGAACTTGATAAAGCATCTGGTTCATTTCATGAGCTAGTAAAATCTTGCCATTCATCAAATGAATCATCATTTGTTTGTATGTTCTGATTAGTGCTTGGTATGCTTGTGCTGCTTGTGGGCCATATATTAGTTTAAGCCCAGTCATAAGCCATGGAGTTGGGTTTCAATTCACCACCATCAATGTTGCTTTTGCCACTAAATTGCTCGGTAGCACCCGGTACCACTGAATATGTGGTACACAAGACATCTAGAGGCCAATTGTCATAAGGAACCTGACTTGAATTACTTGAAAATGTTGTGTTTTTTACCTTCTCTGTTCACTTTATATTCTACATTTATTTTCTCCCCAACTGTGGCATTGACTTTGACATTAATAGTATCATGGTAACCGAAATAACAAAGCTAACAAGAAACAAAAAGAAAAGGGCCCTCCTTTCTCTTTCCTTTGGAACTATAAGCATGAGGGGCTTTGGTCCGAACTCCAATGCTTTGTCTATAAACTTATTAGCGAGAGTAGCATTGACCCCAAAAGGAGGATTCAGTCCCATGATCTGTTAAATTTTAAGCCCCATCTGATTCTACTTTCACAAAAATGTTAGTGGGGGGATTATGAAATGATAAATGAAATTGTCTCAATTTTTTATCTGGCTGGTACTTGTGCTGGGGACATCAAATATTCATATATCAAGTTCATCTGACTTTGCAATTTCATATGTCCAAGTATCAAGGTTTCCCACGTTTCATTTATCCAAATTTCAAGATACACAACACTTTTCCAGTGGTGAAACTGAGGATACTTTTATTGTGGACCTTTTAGTGGGCTAGTAATTTGTGTGACAATATTTCTTATGTTCCATTGGCATTTTTTTGTGTTCATGTTTTTCCCATCTGCCCAATGTTCTAACTTTATCTAGAGTCTCATCCACACTCATTCTGGTTTTTACTGAAACAGGGCCAAATCAAGACTGGCGCTCTATGCCGGTCAAAGCGCCTTGCCAAATACAACTAGGTGATGCTTGGTTTCCTGGATAGCGCCATGGATTATTTGATCACCGAAGCTAGAATATATTTTGTTGTTTCTATCTATTATCAATAGTTGATTAATCAAACTGAAAATTTGAGTCTTTTACAACATGATGAACCATAAAGAACTATAAAAGACCTATATTTAGAGAAAACAGACAAAAGTGCAGCAGAAGGATGATACTACCCAACTTTTTTGAGATTTCAATGTAATGTTTGTATTTATTATATTAATCTAGGAATAGATCCGAATTTGAGCTTCACTACAAGAAAAATCAATTTTTCCGACGTCTCAATTACATCGGAAATCCGTTGGAAAAATCAATTCCGACAGATTTCCAACGGATTTTCGACTGAATCAGGATGTCAGAAAAATTAAGTCGCTAATTTCTGACACTATATTTCAGTCAAAAATACGTCAGAAATTTCTGACGTATTTCTGACAAACAATTATTCCGTCGCAAACCTATGGGTCAAATTAGTTCGGACGGAATAATTTGGTCGGAAATACGTCAGAAATTTCCGACGTATTTCTGACTGAAAAGTATTCTGTAGGAAAACTATGAGTCTAATTTGTTCCGACAAAATCTTAGTTGGTCGCAAATATGTCAGACATGTTCGACGTATTTTCAACAAAAAAATATTCCGTCAGAAACCTAATGGGTCAAATTAGATCCGACGGAAGTTAGTTGGTCACAAATACGTCGAAAATTTTTGACGTATTTTCAACAAAAAAATATTCCCCCGGAAACCTATGGGTCAAATTATTTCGACGAAACGTAAGTTGGTTGGAAATACGTCAGAAATTTTTGACATATTTTTGGCTAAAAATTATTTTATAGGAAACCAATGGGTCAAATTATTTCTGACAAAATGTTAGTTGGTCACAAGTACGTCAAAAATTTTCGACGCATTCACGACACTAAATTATTCCGTTGGAAACCTATGGGTCAAATTATTTCCGACGAAATGAAAGTCGTCGAAAATATGTCTGAAATTTTTGACGTATTTCTGACTAAAAATTATTACGTCAGAAGTTATTTGTCACTATCACCTTTATTTCCGACGAAAAATTAGGTGTCAAAAATATGTCGAAAATTTTCAACGTGATTTTGACAAAACATCATAATTCCGTCAAAATATTTCTCTCCAATTTTTTTTTATATTTAAAAATTTTAAAAACATGTTTAAAACTATAATTATACACATACAACCTACACAACTAAACATAAAACATACAATAAATATATACAACACACAATAGGATAAAATTCACACAACATATAATAAACAACATCCACAACGCATGACTCAATGAATAAAAAAATTACAGTTACATTAATTCAAATGTGTCATTTTCTCAGAATATCACTAAATAACATCAAGAGATATCCGCTGGACCCCCGAAACCCCTAACATTGGATTTATTTCAAATTAAATTAGTTTGGAAAGAAATGGCTAGTTTAAGCATCGAGCCCAAACCAGGTATCCATTTTGGATTCTGACAACTCCCCCAAGTCACACTCCCCACTCAGGTCGTGTTGGAACAATCGCATGTCGATCAGATCGATATTTCATATATTGGACCCCCGAAACCCCTAACCTTGGATTTATTTCAAACTAAATTAGTTTGGAAATAGCTAGTTTGAGCGCCGTGCCAAAATCAGGTATCCATTTTAGATTCCGTCAACTCCCCCAAGTCACACTCCCCACCCAACTCGTGTTGGAACAATCGACATGTCGATCAGATCGATATTTCATATATTGGACCCCCGAAACCCCTAACCTTGGACTTATTTAAAACTAAATTTGTTTAGAAATGGATAGTTTGAGCGCCGAGCCCAAACTAGGTATCAATTTTGGATTCCGTCAACTCCCCCAAGTCACACTCCCCACCCAAGTCGTGTTGGAACAATCGACATGTCGATCAGATCGATATTTCATATATTGGATCCCTGAAACCCCTAACCTTGGATTTATTTTAAACTACATTAGTTTGAAAAGAAATGGCTACTTTGAGCGCCGAGCCCAAACCAGGTATCCATTTTGGATTCCGACAACTCCCTCAAGTCACACTCCCCACCCAGGTCATGTTGGAACAATCGGCATGTCGATCAGATCGATATTTCATATATTAGATTTCTTTCTTTTGCTGACATACATAGACTTTATCTATGTGTTCCCCTTACGATGTAATTGAAGTATGTTCTATGGAATAGAAGAAGCCTCCTCTTTGAGAAATTCTTGTGTTATAACTGTCCTCAACGCTCGGTCCATAGTGCCACCAATCCCTCTCTCGATTCGTTCTTCCTGAACCACGGTGTCTTCTGTCCGCTGTCTTTTACCACTATTTTTGAGAGGATCCTCCCCATCGCCTTATGACCTCCCACTCACTGTGCCACTGTGGTGATTTCGGTTCTCACGTGGTTTTTTGTCCCATCGCGATCGTGGTAACTCATGGGTCACCGAATTCCCTTGTAGGCTAGCCCTCAGGATCTCCGGCCCCAAGCGGGGAATCCACGTGATCGCAACAACCCATGGGTGACCGGACTCACTTGTAGGCTAGCCCTTGGGATCTCCGGCCCCAAATGGGGTAATTTTATCAGTCCGCTGCTCGTGCGCACCGTGATGTTTAGGGCCCTCCCCAAAATTTCTTCGTTTGGCGCGCCCCTATTTATGCTTCCGAATTTTTGCCGACAAGATGAGGACTAAAAGAATATATATATATATATATATATATATATATATATATATATATATATATATCCAATGAACATGTGACCGAATGAAGAATGGATTGGAATTCAGCAGATGTGTGGCCAAATACAACTTTGAAAATTGTTGGGAGCAGAATAAGCAAAAAAAAAAGAAAGAAAACATGGATATGGATTGTGGAACCTCTTGATTCATAAATCAAAATCCGATTTGGGCCAATGAACATTAAAAAATTACAATAATCAGACATAATGTCTGGACTGCTAAAATCAAAATGGATAAAAGGTGTGAACTCCCAAAGACATGATTTAAACAATTTAGAGTCCATCCATCGAACTAAGCCATCTTTGCAAAGCAATACATCAGTTGGGGAGTATCCTCATCTACCTAATTCACAGCCTTTAATGTGTGATTCGTCCAACCATCCTGATGCAGGAAAATTCCTATCATATGCCAGTGAAGAGGCCGCGTCTAGAGAAGAGAGCTGGGCTGTTTTCAACTCAAAGCATATTGTAAACCCAGCCATTAGAAATCTTCCTCCACTGAATAATGTATCTTTTGACCCAATAAATGCATCTCATGGAAGTGAGAAGTCTTCTGAGTTTTCTCAAATTGGGGTGCAGAAGATTGAATGGGGTAGTCCTGAGGCTTTAGCGGCAACGAAAATTCTACTGAGACTGTAATGGATGGTCATCATATGTATATGGCAGGAATTCCTAATGTCGCACTCACTATGACAACTCCTACATAAATTTCTACAGTCATGGAAAGAAATCAATCTCATGGACCTCAGTATTATCTCAAGCTTGGAGGACAGTCGTCATGTTATCCAAGAGGTCAGTGCTGATTTAAGCTCTCTAGCAGAGGTCCATGGAGAGCACCATATTTCAGGAAGATTGACCTCTAATGTTATTCAACTATAGTCGACTATTGAATTTGGGGTTTGAAATTATAGGGATAATTCTATACCAGGAAGTGTTCAGAAAACTTCTAATGGTGCTAACCTAAGTGTCAAGCTGGAGAACTGTGAGACAGAGTGCTTTAACAACATATGTCCTTGATCCTACTATGTTAGAGTCATGTTTTGAAATAGGGAGCCAAGCCCCTGGGGATGGCAAATCTGAATGGAGTAGGAAAATTGCAAGTCCAATAGCGGTCACATTGTAGTGCAATTTAGAACCATCTGTTGTATCCCTGTGGTAAAGGGAGAGACTTTTATATCCTTGTGGTTTTGATGATGTCAAACACCATAAGTTAAAAGTCAAACACCTTAAGTCAAACAGAACATGTCTGAAGTCTTCACGAGTCTGTGCATTGGAGTCGGTGCAAATTGTCATCCTGCATGATTAAGGTTGGTGCAAGTGTGTCTTACGCATGATATAAGGTCGGTGCATATTTCGCATCCTACATGACATAGGTAGGTGCAGATTTTAGCCATATGCATACAAAGTCGGTGCATATTCTGCCTTATGAATATAGATAGTCAGTGCATTCTCTGTTCTATAGCATATCAAGTCAGTGCACATTTTCCTAGTGTATATGCAAGGTCCGTGCAAATCTGCATTAAGCATAAACAAGGTCGGTGCAATTTTTGCCTTGCACTAAACCAGGTCCGTGCACACTTTCCTTGTGTGATACAAGGTCGGTGCACATTTGCCCTTGTGCGATACAAGGTCGGTGCATACTTTGCTAATATGCATAACAGGTCGGTACACTTTCTGCTGGTCCGGATATAGGGTCGGTGCATACCCTGTTTGTCTACATGTAAGGTCAGTGCATATTTCTTATCGTGCATATAGAGGATTGGTGCATCCTTTGTGATATACTACCTAAGGTCTGTGCACTTTTTGCCTGAGCATATAAAAGGTCGGTGCAATGTGTTTCCCTTAAGCGTTTAAAGGTCAGCGCAATATTTGCATCATGGATATATATATATATATATATATATATATATATATATATATAGGTCTGTGCATATCATCACACGGCTAACACTTATGACTGTTTCATTTCCAGGTCAGCCATATTGTCGAGCATCTACTTAGCAACCTGCGAACTTTCCGCACGTGGAATTTAAAGTACCAGGTTAATGGCATGTGATCCAAGGCAAGGAGCGGAACAGATGATCCTACCACATGGACTGCTACAGCACCATGATTCTGACACCTGGAACCTCAAAGGATCAGATCTGCGTGAACGTTTGGGCGGGAAACATGGTGTCCACGCGCCCATCGTCTGCTTATAAAAGTGGATCGAAAGGCTAGGAGAGAAAAAAGAGAGGGAGAGCTGAGCTGAATAGAAGAGGAAAAAATTAAGAGAGAATATCTGAAGCCACTGCCAGTGCTGAAATTTCCCCATTTGAGACGAGAGAAAAGGCCAGTAAAAAAGTCAAAAAGAGAGAGAACCGATTCAGAAAGAGAAGAGCCTGAGTGATCGCCAGTCTTGAGTCTGAAAGTCTGCTTCTACGGAAGCTACATTGTCATTGTTTCTGGGTGATTTTTTCCTTTTGGTTATTTTCATCTTCGAGTTTTTTCACCATTTTCAATTCCACCTTGTTACCGTCTAAGTTCACTTGGAGGAAGGGAGAGGTACTCTGGTTTCCCTCTATCGTGATTGGAGGAAGAGGGGAATGATCCTATGGTTCGTGAGTTGCTAGGAGCAATTCACGGGGTTCCCTTTGCTGAGTGCAAAGGAAGGGAGGTTGGACCTCAAGTGATTCTTCTGGTCTTCAGAAGAGCGGGGAGAGTGTTCCTTAGGACAAGCTGTTAGGCAGCTGGTGTTAGCAGACTGAGTCTGCTGCTCTGGATTGTTTAGTGCAAGGAAGCCTTACTTTGGTGGAGTAAGGGGTGGATGTAGATTGCAGATCGTAATCAAACCACCTTAAAAACTCTATGTTCCATTTGTGTGGATTGCTTGGCTGTTCTCTTGTTTTGGCACTAGCACATTAGCTGTTCGATTAATGACTCATCTTAACTCTATCTCTCGATAAGCATCTATCTATCTGTCTGCTCCGTGGCCAGACTAGGAAAGTTTCTCTATTGCGTTTCAGGATTACATAATTTTTTTTTCGAATTCTCTGAATTGGAAGTGATCTATTCATCCCCCCCTTCTAGCTCACTTTCTGTGTGAACTATCAATTGGTATCAGAGCAGGTTACCCAATATGTGGTCTAACGACCAGGGTAAATCTGGATCTAGCACTCCTCACAGTTTCATGGCTGAGGGACAGTCTATTAGTCGCCCTCCTTATTTTGATTGTAATAACTACTTTTACTAGAAAAACATGATGGAAGTATTCTTGAGAGCGCAGAGCCACGAACTCTGCAGAGTGATCACCACAGGACCATACGAGCTACCACCAAATGAAGATGCGTGGACGAAGGATCACATCAGGCTTTAAACCGTCAACTGGTCGGCTCTAAACATAATCCAATGCGCAGTACATCAAGAAGAGTATGCCAGATCTCAGCCTGCCAGACAGCTAAGAAAATGTGGGATAAACTAGAGCTCATCTATGAAGGTACATCTCAAGTCAAGGCCACCAAGGTAAATATGCTCACCGCTGAGTATGAATTGTTTAAGATGAAATCCGAGGAGACTATTACAGAAATGTATGCTATGCTATCGCTGATCACTAACAATCTTAAAGGGCTTGGGAAACAGGTTTCAGAAGGAGATCTAGTCAGGAAAATCCTTAGGTCGTTAACCCCCGCATGGCAAACTAAGGCCATTGTGATAGAGGAGTAAAGGGATCTGTCAAAACTGACAGTCACTGAGCTGATAGGATCCCTAATTACTTATGAAATGAATTTTAAAAGAAATGGTAAAGGAAGTGACAAGAAGGGCAAGAACATTGCTCTCAAGGGGTCCCGTAGTAGCAGTGGGAGTAGCAATAGCAGTAGTAGTGGGGAGTCTGACGGGTTCTCAGACCTTGAGCAAGTGGGGCAAGCTATGCTGACTCGACAATTTCGAAAGTTCTTAAGAACTAAGGGAAAAACATTCAGAAGAAAAAGATCACATACTTCTGGTAAGCATTTTGATTCTAACAATGATAAAAATAAGAATGCTAAGAAGATCACATGCTTTCATTGCAGGAGGACTGGACACATGAAGGGGGATTGCCCCGATCTCTAGAAGAAAAGCTCTAAGGTGCAAAAGAAGAAACCTCAGGCTATGGTCTGCACGTGGAGTGACAAGGAGGAAGACCCTGAGGCCAACTCTTCAGAAGAAGACGACCATGGAATATGTTGTATGGCCAACAGTGACGAAGAGGTAACCAACATTTTTGAGAATTTCTCAATTGATGACTGAGAAGATGCCTATGCTGAACTGTTAGATAAGTTTAATGCTTTGAGTAAACACCATAGTGTGTTAAAGAGAAAACTGAATGTTGCTACTGAAGAACAAATTCGAACTGACAAAGAAAATGAGAAGGTCAAGGAAGAATTAGAAAAGATGAATTCTCTCAGAAAGTAAAATGAAAACCTTAAGTCTGAAAATAAAGAAGTTCAAAAATAACTTGATGAATTCAAGTTAAATCTTCAAGAAAGCCAAAGTGAAAAGAGTTTAATCACTGAAAAGTATGAAGCTGTTAGGAAGGTGAATTCTGAACTTCAGAAAAATTGTGAAACATTGCAAAAAGAATTGGAAGACAAACAAAGAACTCTAGAAAAATTTGTTCAAGGGAAAACGAACTTGGATACCATTCTAGGTGCTAGGGTTAACTTCAACGGAGAAGGTTTGGGCTATAACCCAACACACACAAAATCCTTTGAATTCACAATAGTGACATTCTGTCCAAAAAATAGAAGGAAAATCTAGACATACCATCCAGCTCCAACAATGTTCAGAATGTCCAGTAACCAAGGAATAATTAAACAAACCATGCTGGAGAAGAGTCTAAAACCGGAGAGAACTCAACTACGCAAGCTCTTGTGCGCATCCCCCAGAACAAAAATATTCACAGGTCAAAGCATATGACCCAGAACAGAAACCCATCTTTCTATAAAAATATGGGTAAAAACAAGAAAAATTGGGGAGATCCCGTTCTTCCACAGAAACTCTTTAATGAATTTGTCTATACTAGATAGAATGGGTACAAAAGATACCCGAGGAATGAACAATCTAACAACATGAACATATTCCACTTTATTAGGCCAGGTGGACAGAATTCTAGTCAAAATTTCAACAAACTATCAACAACATGCAAAAGAAAAATACTTTGAAATAGTTTTGGATTTCGAAGTGTCTGCTTAGAGATTTGAACAATGTCTATGGACCCAATCTATCTTGAGTTCCAAACTACTTTGCTTGGTATGTCCCTCTACAGGTTAGCCTAGCAACCGAGCACAACAGGTGGTATCTAGATAGCGGCTGCTCCAGGCACATGATAGGGGACCGATCAAAATTCAGTAAATTGGAGATGAAGGTAGGGGGTCTGGTCAAATTTGGAGGAAAGAACAGAGGTAGGATTGTTGAGATTGGAACAATTGGTAAGTCTTCCACAAACTCTGTTGAGAAAGTTCTGCTTGTAGAGGGTCTTCAACACAACTTGCTGAGTATTAGTTAGTTATGTGACAAGGATCACAGAGTTGTGTTCGATAATAATGCATGCAAAATTCTTGAAATAAATTCTGACAATGTCAAGTTTGAAGCACATAGAGTCAATAATGTATACATTGTAGATTTAAATGAAAAACCTGAATCAAATCTTTGTTTGGCTGCTAATCTTGAAAATAATGTATTTAATTGGCATAGACGCTTAGGACATGCTAGCTTCTCTACTTTGAATAAACTGGTCAAACATGATTTAGTTAGAGGCATGCCCAAGATTAAATTCAGTTCCATTTCAAAAATTTGTGATGCTTGTGCTCTAGGCAAACAAACCCGTAAATCATTTAAACTCAGATCTGAGCCTTTGTCCTCCAAGCCAATGGAGCTTCTCCATATGGATCTTTTTGGCCCAACCATGACTCAGAGTCTAAATGGGAAGCGATTTGGGTTTGTGATTGTAGATGATTTTACCAGATTTTCATGGTTATTTTTCTTAGCAAATAAAAGTGATGCTTTTCAGACATTTGAACACTTTTTCAACAAAGTTAAACAAGAAGGAATTCACAGAATTTCCATGATTCAATCTAACCATGGAGGAGAGTTTGAGAACTCTATATTTTCTAAATTTTTTAACAATGAAGGACTAGCTCATAGATTTTCCTCTCCCAAGACTCTAGAGCAGAATGGCATAGTGGAGAGAAGAAACTGTACAATCATTGAAATGGCCAGAACTATGCTAGTGGAGAGACAGCTACCCAGAATATTTTGGCCAGAAGCAGCTAACACCGCTTGCTACACCACCATCAGAGCCTTGGTAAGACCCGTCCATAAGAAAACCCCCTATGAACTCTTGAAAGGTAAGAAGCCGAATGTTTCATACTTCAAGATTTTTGGTTCAAAATGCTTCATTCATAACAAGAATAAAAATGACCTAGATAAATTTGATGCAAGGAGTACCCTGGGAATTTTTCTAGGATACTCTGAAACAACTAGGGCATATAAGGTTATAAATGTTTCAGACCAAACAGTAGAAGAATCTCCCCATGTTATATTCGATAAAACAAACATTGTTACTGACTTGGATGATGATGATAGGAGCTCAAGGTATGATGGAAACTTTCTAAAGGAGATGGTGGAGGAAGAACCTGAATCACCAGAAGCATCAAATGCTCCAAATCAAGTAAGCACAGCCGAAACAGGTGAGTCCTCAACTAATGTTAGATTCTTGAAAGATCACCCTGTAAATAACATCGTAGGCAACTTAGGAGATCCCCCTAGGACAAGGTCTTATCTCAAAAATGTAAATAATCAAGACCTAGTTGCTTTAGTGTCACAGATTGAACCCAAATCTGTTGATGAGGCTTTCAACGATGAATCATGGGTTAGTGCAATGAGTGAGCAGCTAAGTCAATTTGAAAGAAATAATGTCTGGAAACTAGTTTCGAGACCTAAAAATACAAATGTTATAGGAACTAAATGGGTTTTCAAAAATAAAATGAATGATGATGGAATAATTTCAAGGAATAAAGCTAGACTAGTAGCTAATGGTAACTGTCAGGAATTTGGGGTGGATTTTGATGAATCATATGCACCTATTGCCAGAATGGAAGCAATAAGAATTTTATTGGCTTTTGCATGTTCTAAAAACATAAAACTTTATCAAATGTATATCAAAAGTTCATTCTTAAACGGTTTCATTAATAAAGAAGTCTTTGTAGAATAACCCCCTAGATTTCAATTGTCTTCACATGCTAACAAAGTTTTCAGGTTAAATAAAGCCATGTACGGTCTAAAGCAGGCTCCTCGGGCCTGGTATGAAAGGCTGATAGAATTTCTGATCAGCAAGGGCTACAACGGAGGTAAAGTGGATCAAACCATGTTTACCAAAAGTTTGAGTAAGGATCTCATCATAGTTCAGGTATATGTAGATGACATAGTTTTTGGCTCAACATGCACTGAACTATGCAATGAATTTGGTCAATTAATGTCTGCTGAATTTGAAATGAGTTTGGTCGATGAATTAAAATACTTCGTTGGTTTGCAGGTACAGTAGCTGGAGGATGGATGCTTCATCATCCAGGCCAAGTACACCTTAGACATCTTCAAGTGATTTGGCATGAATAATTTGAAGCACATCACAACTCCAATGGGTACCAATACATCATTAGATGCAGACGAATCATGTAAAGAAGTTGATGCAAAGTTATACCGAGGTATGATTGGATCTCTACTCTATTTGACTGCCTCAAGAACTGATATACAATTCAGTGTAGCTATGTGTGCTAGGGCTCCAATCTAGGCCTACTGAATTGCATCTAGCGGCTGTGAAAAGAATTTTCAGATACTTATCTGCTACACACACTCTAGGACTATGGTTTCCTACATCACACACTTTAGATATGATTGCATATACGGATGCAGACTATGCCGGGTGTAAGCTAGATAAGAAGAGCACTAGTGGACACTGTCAATTTCTAGGTGGGTGTTTAATTTCTTGGGCTTCCAAGAAACAACACTCTGTGGCCCTCTCCACTGCAGAAGCTGAGTATGTAGCTGCAGGGAGCTGTGGTACACAGGTGATCTGGATAAAACACCAGCTTCAAAACTACCAAATAGACCTGGGCTGCATACCCATATACTGTGATAATACTAGTGCCATAAATCATGCAAAAAATCTTATCTTACATTCTCGCACCAAACATATTGAAATCAGACATCATTTTATCAGAGATGAGGTTTCTAAGAACTCCTTTGAATTGATCCATGTAGACACTACACATCAGATAGTTGATATCTTTACTAAGCCTCCGGACAATGAAAAATTCTCAACTTGAGGAAAGAGCTGGGGATTTTTAAAACCACTTGAATTTTAGAATCTTGGAATAAAATGCATCCATGCTTCTGTGTCCATGTTGAGCTGCATACTGTCCTCATTTGCATATATTTTCATCTAGTGTCTGTCATACTTTAGTAAATAAAATTGGCATGCATAACCTGTTGGTATATCAAATGATAAGCTGGGAGAAGGTTAGATTTCTTCTGACTGGAAACCCACATCATATGTGAGGAGGCCCTTTGACCTACATTCTCCACCTGGTACCAAATGCTCATTTAAATATAGATCAGATTCAATGTCCATAAATTTGCTTTTCTACATTTTAATACATTGTGCATTCCATCTGTCTGCATACCTGACTCATTTTGTGAGGGGGAGGTGTTCTAGCTATGTCTTGTATATGAGGCATTTGCTTGTGTTATACTGATCGGTTTGAGTTCATCAGTTAGTCAAGTTGACAGGGGGAGTTGCTTGTTTGTCAGTTTGCGGTCTTAGGAGACTGATTCAAAAGGATTTTGAGAGATCTTGTCATTGCACAAAGCTCATTGAGAACCTTATGCAGTTTTTGTTTCACAAAAGCTAGAATCTCTCAACTCTCTTAAATTTACAAATTTGATTAACTAAAATTTAGCTAAAAAGCTTCTTTCTAATAATCCTACAAAGGCCTAGATAAAGAACTTGAAGACTGTCTTCCTACATCATTAATGAACATGGATCACTGTTGGCATTTTTATGTCATTAAATCTCCTAAATGTTTGAAACTTAAAACTTCTGGAAGCAAACCCTCTGAGAATCAGTACATCTTGTATTATCTTCAAACATCATATAACAAACAAAATCAATTTGTTTAAGGGTTTTTTCAACATTTCAGAGCAATGTTCTAGTTACCGAAAAACTAGACACTTCATCAAAGAAATGAAACACTATCTATGTCATGAAGTGCCAGAATATCTCTATTAAAAAAGTTCCAGAAAATTTAAAATTCATGGCAGAGCAATAGCATTAAAGTGTTGAGTAACTAGGGATTCAGGCCTCTGGTCAAGGTGTCTCCTCACGTCAAAAGACACTTCTATTGCTAACTATGTTCTCTAAAGAGAAGTAATAAGGTTATCACACTGAGGAACTAGGAATTCTGGCCTCTGATCAAGGTGTCTTCTCATATATCAATGTGTGATTTACCAAAATTACTCAATGGCTATTTCGCTGCTCAGAAAAGGAAAAATCTTTTACCCTTGAAAAAAATTGTAGATTGTTTGTCCTCAATACCTTTGGACCATTCAACAGTAGATGAGCATCCAATTATTTGATTTCTACAGCATTTAGACAGCTTTCTCTTGGCATAACTGTTTCACCTTGGTCCTTATTCATCATCTGTACGATGAAAATCTTCACTCTTATTCTCTGTCTTTCCTGCTTATTAGCCTTGAGATCTTTCAGCTCGTTTCAGTTACCTTACTTGGATCTTTAAGGGTTGCATATGAGATTTCTTTACCACGTGAACTACTTGCCTCTGGTCTCACCAGCTTAGCAGTACCTTGTTTTCTCCCTATACCCCTTTTGATGATGTCAAAGGGGGAGAATGGATATGGTTATGTGAGAAAATGGATATGGATATGTTCTGGTTGGAAGTCATAGTGTTAGGGGGAGCTAGTGTGATCGCTAGTGTGATCTATCTTCTGTAAAGACAGTGTGTCAGGGGGAGTTAGTGTGTGACATTGTATGCATGACGGATCATCCTCATTTTTTTGACAGCTTTAACTTTGTTTGGCTCATAGTGTTGCCATCATCAAAAAAGGGGAGACTGTTGTACCCCTGTGGTAAAGGAGGAGACTGTTGTATCCCTGTGATTTTGATGATGTCAAACACCATAAATCAAAAGTCAAACACCTTAAGTCAAACAGAACATGTCTGAAGTCTTCATGAGTCTGTGCATTGGAGTCGGTGCATATTGTCGTCCTGCATGACTAAGGTCGGTGCAAGTGTGTCTTACGCATGATATAAGGTCGGTGCATATTTCGCATCCTGCATGATAGAGGTCGGTGCAGATTTTAGCCATATGCATACAAAGTCGGTGCATATTCTGCCTTATGAATAAGATGCTCAGTGCATTCTCTGTCCTATAACATATCAGGTTAGTGCACATTGCCTAGTGTATATGCAAGGTCCGTGCACATCTACATTAAGCATAAACAAGGTCAGCGCTATTTTTGCCTTGCACTAAACCAGGTCCTTGCACACTTTCCTTGTGCGATACAAGGTCGGTGCACATTTGCCCTTGTGTGATACGAGGTCGGTGCATACTCTTCTAATATGCATACCAGGTCGGTAGACTTTCGACTGGTCCAGATACAGGGTCGGTGCATACCCTGTTTGTCTACGTGCAAGGTCAGTGCATATTTCTTATCGTGCATATAGAAGATCGGTGCATCCTTTGTGATATACTACCTAAGGTTTGTGCACTTTTTGCCTGAGCATATAAAAGGTTGGTGCAATGTGTTTCCCTTAAGCGTTTAAAGGTCAGTGCAATATTTGCATCATGCATATATATATATATATATATATATATATATATATATATATATATATATATATATAGGTCTGTGCATATCATCAAACGGTTAACACTTATGACTGTTTCATTATCAGGTCAGCCATAACTTACCTCACGTGGAATTCAAAGTACCAGGTTAATGGCACGTGATCCAAGGCAAGGAGCAGAATAGATGATCCTGCCACATGGACTGCAACAGCACCATGATTCTGACACCTAGAACCTCAAAGGATGAGATCTGCATGAAAGTTTGGGCGGGAAACGTGGTGTCCATGCGCCCATCGTCTGGTTATAAAAGAGGATCGAAAGGCTGGGAGAAAAAAAAGAGAGGGAGAGCTTAGTTGAATAGAAGAGGAGAAAATCAAGAGAGAATATCTGAAGCCACTGCTAGTGCTGAAATTTCCCCATTTGAGACGAGAGAAAAGTCCAGTAGGAAAGTCAAAAAGAGAGAGAACCAGTTCAGAAAGAGAAGAGCCCGAGTGATCGCCAATCTTGAGTCTGAAAGTCTGCTTCTATGGAAGCTACATTATCTTTGTTTCTGGGTAATTTTTTCCTTTTGGTTATTTTCATCTTCGAGTTTGTTCGCCGTTTTCAATTCCACCTTGTTACCCTCTAAGTTCACTTGGAGGAAGGGAGAGGTACTCCGGTTTCCCACCATCGTGTTTAGAGGAAGAGAGGAACGATCCTCTGGTTCGTGAGTTGCTGGGAGCAATTCACGGGGTTCCCTTTGCTGAGTGCAAAGGAAGGGAGGTTGGACCTCCAGTGATTCTTCTAGTCTTCAGAAGAGCAAGGAGAGAGTTCCTCGGGTCAAGCTGTTAGGCAGCTAGTGTTAGCAGACTGAGTATGCTGCTCTTGATTGCTTAGTGCAAGGAAGCCATACTCTGGTGGAGTAAGGGGTGGATGTAGATTGCATATTGCAATCGAACCACCTTAGAAACTCTCTGTTCCATCTGTGTGGATTGCTTGGCTGTTCTCTTGTTTTGGTTCTAGCACGTCAGCTATTCGATTAATGACTCATCTCAACTCTCGCTCTCGATAAGCTTCTATCTATCTGTCTGCTCCGTGGCTAGACTATGAAAGTTTCTCTATTGCATTTCAGGATTACATAATTTATTTTTTGAATTCTCTGAATTGGAAGTGATCTGTTAATTCCCTCCATTCTAGCTCACTTTCTGTGTGAACTATCACCATCCATTTCAAGTGAGAAGCATATAGGCAAGGAAGAAAGTTTGAAATCTGCCGAAGGAGCTGAATGTGAAGATGGTTTTCAGAGAGATGACCCTCAGCATACTGAATGTGAGCTAACTCAAGCTAGGCAAATTGAAGTCCTGCAACATGAATATTTAGATTATATTCCTGCTAAAACTGAAATGGGTAAGTTATGTGATAGTGTCGAACATGATTTCACAATTGGTGAGAGAGCAAAGTGTGTAGACACACAGATTTTTCAACGTGAGTGGAAGAAATCTGGTGTTTCCAGGTTTGGAAAGACTGTTTTAGCAGGTTTGCAAACAAAAAGAGGGAAGAAAATAATAGCATTGTCAAATAACTTCATAAATATTTAGTGCAAGAAGCAGAGCGATCATCTTCAGTTCGAAGGCAACTCATGATGAGAAAGATGTTCATGATAAGGGTATCAAGGGGATTTTAGATAATACAAGGCTTGTCTGAAATAAGAAGGGACCAGTTCCTTCACAGGCATTGAATGGAAAGGTAGGTAGCAATGTTGTAGGTACTCTGAGATTTGACGGAAATATAATGCAAGGTAATGCCTCTAATGATAACATGGAGAACATCCGGAAGCAAGAAAAATAGGACCATGGGGAAATTCCTTTGAGTTCTCATGACCATCAGATGGTCATCCATGGCCCATTCTCACTGAAAAGGCACTTGCATTCTCACATGTGCATGGTCTCATGGGTGAGTTCTGAATGCAAAACAAAGCCTCATATGCATTTAGTCCCACACTTGGAAGCTGCACATGATCCTTTCATCATCAAGCTTTATGCATGTGTGTGCTCTACCCATACATTCAGAAATAACAGAAACGATGAAGATGAATCAAGGAAAAAAGGAAAGAGAATCAAGCATAGTGCCTGCATGGCCTGTTCTGCTCAAGCAACTTTCATGATCCTAGGATTTAAATATTGCATATGCATAACAGATGAGCCATAAAATCAGAGCAAACAGATTTGATAAAAGATGAGCCATAAATTTTTTTTGCTAACTCTCAGGTCAAAAAAAAATTATACTTCTTGCATCTTGGCATTCTGCATTTGCATACCCACATATAGTTGGCATGGCTAAACATGGGGCTGAGGATATGAATGAATCATATATGAATACATGGTACTCATTTTTCCTGAATTCTCATAGCAAGCAAACATTCATGTGCGTTAACATATGCCCAGTCTTTATAGCTGAATTCTAAAAGAGAACATAATGCTCTGAAAGCTACTAACTCTTAATGCACAGAATGTAAGTGAAATAATAAACATGAAGCTAAGTTTCTTAAAACTAGAATTGAAGTTCCTGCTAGCTAAGAAGCTTTGCTGGATCTTCAAAAATCATATCTTAAGAAACCTAAAATTCATAATGTATGGCTTTATGATATGATTATGATGATGATGACAGCTGCATGGAATCTAAAATTGGCCATCCCAATCTACCCCGACTGATTTGTATTAGAATTGTGCCTAACTAGTCCAAAAGAGGAAGTGAATCATTGGAATCATAGATCAACCAAAACAAGCAAGTTTTTTCCCATCAAGTTATTCCCCCAACCAACCTCACATCAATAGAATCAGGCTGGTTGAATCAAAAATAAATGTAGATTGCCCCAAGTTGATAAAGCATGTTGCTAACTTACCCAATTGACGGGCGATAAAAGTAGTCAATTTCTAGAGAAAATAAAACATTCTTAATACCAACACATGAATACATCGTCACTAAATTAAAAGCCTATATACTATGCAAATAAACCAAAACTTAGCACAAACTTGCCCCCTCAACCACCTCCCTCTCCAATACATATCCATGGTACATCAAATAGCATATTAGACAAATGAAATAGAGGACAAATGTCATACCTCTTGGGTGCAACTTACCACACCTACATAACCAACTCTAAGAGGAATGACATTCCCCCAGTAGAAAATTGTGAGCATCAGTACCCTTATACATAATGTCCAACTGAAAGAGGACATGATAACATGTTAATGGTAGCACTCAATAGATATAAACAGGATACAAGAACAAAATAAAAATTATCTGCGAATGGGACCTTTGTGATAACATCAATTGTTCGAGAATCTGTCCATGGATAGCATGAGAAAGTGTTATATCACTCAAACACAAAATTTTCCCTTAGTCAAAGCAAACTCATTCTTAGACTAGATTTGATACAAAAAGCCCAAGATTTTACCATTTGGATCAGCAATCCTTGCCATCTGCAAAGCATCTAAATTTGCCAAATCTGAATTTGTTGGGGTAACAACTAAAATTATACATGTTTCATGTTTGATCATTGTTCTGATTCGTGCCTCAATATCAGTTGGTTGGTCACCAACTGGCACTTTTGTTATTCCAGGTAGATCCACCAATGTGATATTAAGTTCATTTGGTAATAAAATCTTTAAGCGGATTTGTTTATCAGAGACTCCCTTGTTTCCTCCAACTTCCTATCTATTTCAACCTGACAATCAAATAAAAGTAAGCTTGAAGCAGCATAAAGAGAGAGAGTCTTATTGATGATAATGGTAATAAATCCATGGGTTAAATCCGTCCATGTGTACAATTGTGGGAGGTGCCTATATGAGTGATTATTCCAGATCTGGAGGTCGTACCAAGGGGAATAAATTCCCAATTATATCCCTGCCACCTGTGGGAAGCACTTGAGCATAGCCTTTCATAAATCCATGGGTTAAATCCCTCCACTTGCACAACTGCAAGAGGTGGAATTTGAACCCATGACTTCCTTCATGGGTGAGAGGTCCAAATGCCACTGAGCCATATACTCTTTGGAAAGTACCTGGCAAGTGGCCAACATTAAGAAAAATCCCAAAGACAACCATAAGTTGAAACATCTAAAACATTAACAATTTTTTTGTAAGAACCTATATGTTGATAACAAATTCACTAAAAATAGAACAATTAAAATTCAAAAAATTATCCAAACAATTATTCAAGCAAGAGAATTTTGGGATATTCTCTTTGGAATGAGGACATACAGAGTACACAAGAGCTTTATGACCTTCAAAGGTATATTGCTGGGATAACAAAAGGCTATGTCATTGACAATACTAGCATGAGCATCAATCTATCCACAATGCAACAAGTCAGACAAAAGCACGTAGCGCTTTGAATAAAGGTAATGTAACACTAAAGCTCACCTCTAACTGTGGTCCTAGGTCACCATTATGGATAAAAGCATATGTCTGTATAATATGTCACCTCTAACTGTGGTCCTAGAATTTTCCCTTACACACCTATGTCTCCAAATCCCCATGGAACTAGAATACCAGCTGCACCCTGTGGTGAAAAGCTATTTAGACCAATGCGGAAGAGACAACGCACAACACATAATATGGTAACAGAAATAAAAGATTAAGTAGCCTATTGCATGGATGAAAACATCTCACCCTCAAGAGGTTCCATGCAACTTCAGAGGCTTATGGTGACTGAAAAAGACCAATGTTTGAATAGCTTAGCATTAGCATGCTAGCCGAAAACAATAACCAAATGTATAGTTGCATCGAGTACTAAATTACTAACTCAAAAACAAGAACCAAATGTATAGTTGGATGGAGTACTAAAGTACTAAACTACCAACTCAAAAAATGAGTTAGGAGGTAGAGAAGCCTAGAGATAATATTTGCATGGAGTAGCTTGTGAATACTCAATACAAGATTAAATGGCTTTCGTCTATACTACTAGTTCATAGTTTAAAAATGTCCACCTGAGGCAAAACAACATAGCCTCTTATTGGCCAGGGGGTCTGCTCGAGTAGCAAGACCGGTGCTTCATTATTGAGGAGATTATTATTTGCCAATTTTATAATATTTACAAATTTTATGCATTTTCTTTTATCATATATATTTATATATATATTAAAACTAATGTGCATGCATTGCAAAGTGAGAAAAGGTAAGATCTATCTCCACTTTCTGAATATAGTAAAGGAGAACATAAGGAAACTAGAAATACATCAATATCAGGAACCATAGTTATCGACAAATCATGGAATCATGTTATTGCTAGATATTAAAATTAAGAGACTATATAACGGAAACATAGACAGCAATATATATGTACAGTTGCACTGCACACATCTCCTTCCCTTTCCTTCTATTAGAGAGCAAATAAAGCAAATTCATCTCTACAAAGTGATCTTCTCTAGTCTTTTTCCCATAGAAATTACAAACATATAAGAGAAGATTGAAAATCAGGTAAAATATGCATGCTTGCCATCCATCCAAATAAACTTTGTAGTCTTCCACCGACAACTTACAATTATATGCAGCTATTTTGCTAATTAAAAATGAAAATGAGAGGATATCAAGTATTCCACCCCTAGCTAAAGACCAGAAACATAATTGTCATATCTACCTAGGTGAAAAACATTTTGTAGGTCTGTGTAAGTGCAGTATACCTATTCAGGACACCCAAGTACATAGGCTGGAAGAACTAACTGAAATATGGTATGCCATGCCTAAAATGCAAGAATCCTGAATGTTGATATGCAAATGGCTTTTCTTTAGGTCTAGATTGCTTACTAAAGGAACATTGTTTCAAAGCAATCAAAAGAAATAAAGTTCTGAGCAAAAACCAAAAAAAAAGGAAAAGCAAACTAGTCTAACCAAACTAACCAAGGTCTACATGCTTGGGAGAATGACTAAGGTCAAAAGGAACACTATTTAGATACAACTTCTAATTTACCAAAAATCTATTGCCAGGTAAAACTATAAAAAAAGGAGAAAATGAAGCATTCAATTAAAAGTCAGAAGTCTACATATGCTCAGCGAATTCCCCAAAATGATGATTGTTAATGGGTCATTGGTTAAGCCCTTATTGGGCCTTAGAAAAAAGAGGGAATGAATCATTCAATTACAACTCAGAAGTCTAACATATGCTCAGCGCAGTCCAGGAGGTATGATGCCAAAAAGTGAAGAATGACAAAGGAATAAACAGACTCATGAACCATTGCTGAAGGAATCAACAAGAGCAACCAAGAAAATGTCATCAGCAAATAAACATAATAAACACTATCAATCTCCAATAGAGAGCATCAAAAGGAGGACCAAGCAGCCCACAAAGAGGAGAGGATGCCAACCACCAGAACCATAATGATTAGGCAATGATGAGATCATCATCTATTCAAAGATAGAAACCTTTGCAGATAAAGAAAATCTATAAGAAAAGACAACAGCAAAGAAAACCAATGAACACTTAAATAAGCACCAATAGAGAGCACTGAATGGAGACCAATCAGGAGACCATACAGTGTCCATGCTTACCACAATAATGACAAGAACAAGAACCATTAAATTTCTTTAAAACATGGCACTTATCAGATGAGTTTTTAGCATGCAGATAGTTCCTTTGAGTTTTTGGGGTTTTCTGATTTTTATTTCATTTTTGAATTTCCTGAACAACATACACATATGAAGAAGAAGTTGAAGTGCTAGCTAAGCCAGAGCTACGAATAAAAGTGGTGTACAACTCTTTCTTCTTAGCTTGCTTAATTTCAGAAATGTTATCAATCCCTTCACATTGATCACTTACTTCATCTTCAGAGGATATTTTCATTTTGCCTTTATCCTTATCAACCTTAGATGAAGTACTAGTCAGCTCAGTAATTTTACTTTCCAAGGAGATTATAAGATTTTCTGAATCAACTTTCTCCTTCTCATAACCAGCCAGTTTTTCTTTTAACAAACCAATTTCTTTTTCCAAATCAGCAGTGTGTATTAAAAAACTAGCAATTTCTCCGTCACTGCAATTGATACACTCTTTCAATACTGATTTCTCTTTTTCAATTGTCATCCATCTTTCAGAGAAAACAGTGTTAAGAACCATTAGTTTTTTATTTTGTTCCTTCAGATAAGCATTTTCTTCTTTTAGAGATTTGATTTGTTCCTTTTGCAAATTGTGATCAGAATCAAACTCATTTATCATTTCTTCCAAGATAACACTAGCTTTACAAGAATTATCTTCTCTAATGTGCTCCTTTTCAGATTTCAAAATTTTCACTTCTTTTCTCAATTTTTTGTTTTCAGATTTTAATTTCTTGGATACTTTGAACAATTCTTCATACATCACTATCAATTCATCAAAAGAGTATCCTTCTTATTCGGATTCAGAATTTACCTTGGATGAGGATTTCTCATCATCCCGGTTGGCCATTAAGCATATTGACTTTTCTCCTTCTTCACTGTCCGTGGTGTTCCCTTTGAGTTTTGAGAGTTTTGGACAGTCAGCCTTTGTGTGGCCAGCCTTCCTGCATTTGTAGCAAACGTTAGAGTCAATAATCTTGGCAGGATTAGAATTATACCTTATTTGCTTTCTGTCATCACCATGCATTCCTTCTCTTTTTCTCAGGAATTTCCTGAATTCACTGATTACCATTGCAATGTGGTCTCCATCAATTTCAGACTGCGAGAGGCTGCTTTTCTCGCTTGATGATCCACTGTGGCTGGATCTGTTTGCTTTGCTGGAGCTAGCCTTTGGCACGGTTGGCTCCATTGCAAACAATCTGAAACCTTAGAACAAACTGAAGCACCGAGACCAGATGAACAAGACAAGGCACTAAGTCGGTGAAACTAAACAACGAACACAGAACGCACAATCTGGAATGCACCAAACAGTTAGCAGGATCCTCTGCAAATTGTTAGATCTGTTAAGTCAGAGACCGCTCTGATACCAATTGTTAGGTTCGGTCCAAGTATTCAGAGGGGGGGGTGAATGAATATAGCTTGTAAAAACTTTAACCCAATATAAACTTTCGCTCAATTAGAATATCGCTCACTCAACAGATTAAACACTTAGAACACAATCTGATCAAATCATCTAATGAACCTGTGATCAAACACTTGGAGCGCCCCTATGTAAACATCTAGCGAAAGCAGACCATAAGCAATTAAACCACAATGCAAGAGGGGTTTTTAGGTGGTTCGGTCCTGCAGACTTACATCCACCCCACACTCAACCCGAGTGTGGCTTCACTAACAGCTGGGCAACACAGCTTGCCAACAGACGCTGATACACAGCTTACCCAGGGGAACAACCTCCCCTCTTCCTCCTACACGGAGGGAACCTCTAGCAACCCACGGTCACTAGAAACCAGAGACTCACGTCTCTCTTCCTCTATACCAAGAGGGAACCCCACTAGTAGCAGCCCCGCTACCAGTGAACCATCTAGTAGCACTCTGCTACCAGCAATTCACCAGAGGCCTAGCCTCTCTTCCTCCTAGCCCGGAGGGAACCCACAAGCAGCCCCCCTGCTGCTTTCAAACTGGAGATCAGATCTCCCTTCTCCAGACCCACCAGGAGTAACCCGACCTCAGTCCAGAGGATCGGAAGAACAAGGATAACCAAATGAAAAAGAAAAAACAAAAACACGAAATGAAAATAACTTCAGCAAACAGAAAGCTGAAAAATGAAATGCACAATGTGGCTCTCAACGGAGCTGACTGGCCTGGATCTGATCCACGGTCCAGTAGGAACAGATCTCCCTCGATCTCACTCTCTTTCTTCACTCTCTCTCTTTCTATTTCTTCTCTGCTGCACTTCTCTTCTTCTCTCGATCTCTGTTCTCCTTTTCCCTTTCTCTTTTTCTTTTCTTCTGCTGGATCGAAGAGCTTTCTGCTCTGCTGTTACTCTTTCTGCTCTCCAGGCTTCTTCTTCGATCAGCCTCCATCTGAAGACGAAGGCTCCATTATATACCAGCAACAATAGTGAGATAGGGCGTGTGCTTCCCACGCCTTTCGTCCAGAAGATTCCTCCTCGGATCACGTGCTCAGCACCCACCTCGGATCACGTGTCAGGTGCCAGCTTCAGGTCACGTGTCCATTCATCAGTACGCTCAGCAACTGGAGTTAGATGCCGTCAACCCACTTGCTCCAACGAGTTGACGCACCCTTCAGAGATCTTCAACCTTTTTAATTGCTGCGTCGACTCCATCAGCCTGCTGCATTGACGCATCGGTGATCCAGTGATCAAGTCTTCAGCAGATGGGCGTGCTGCGTCGACGCTCTCAGCATGCTGCGTTGACGCATTTGGACGCTTGCAGCGTCGATGCAGAGTAATCCACAAGCTTCTTTCTTGATTGTTTGAACTACTGCGTTCACGCCACTTGATCAAGGCGTTGACGCATTGGTGTGTTCCAGCAGCGCAAATTGGATGGCTTCAGCCTTCTTGCTTTAAGGGGTTCATTAGCCTCTTCAGTCCCTGTCAGACAGATGAAACGAAGTCATCGGTTCTAAGTATATGCATTGCATTATATAGACTTTGCTGTGAAGGCGAAAGCAATGTAAAGTATGCACAACGCAGTGTATAGACTTAATGAATATAAAGACATCATAAGACTCAGATGAACACAGGCGGTGTATAGACTTGATGTATTCACTGGTGGATGTACACCCTTGCCCACTGTACAGACTTTGTGATGCTTGTATGCAATGTAGAGACTTCGTTGAATGAGAATGCAATGTACAGACTTTGAAGCACAAAGATAATGTACAGACTTTGCCTTAAAACGAATGTATAGACTTCAAGAGTGAAGACCATTGTATAGAGTTGGTGAAATGAAGTCCAGTGTACAGACTTGGTGAACTGACTCCAATGTACAGACTTGCACAAGCGAGCTACAGTGCCAATGTGTAGACTTCACGCTGTACAGACTTTCCAAAGAGAACGTAACGCTATACAGACTTGAGGCTTTGAGCGTTGAAGGCACAAGACGATGTACAGACTCAGATTCTAGACCAGTGGCTGTACAGACTTTGAAAGATGCAGACTCTATATAGACTTCAACTCAAACATGCATAATGTATAGACTTTATGAAACGTGAATGCGATGTACACACTCACAGCGTTGACGCTGTAGACTTGAGAATGCTCACAGCGTTGACGCTGCATGAGACGTAGGCTGTACAGACTTAGCCTAAGACAATGCATGAACTGACGTTGTATATACTTAGCCAATGCAATGCACTATGAATGTATGGACTTACATGAGATGCTCATTGTGTACACTTCAAGCCCAGTGTATAGACTCTCAGCCATGAACAAAGCGTGAAGCACACTAATGCAGGAATGTGTAGACTTGGAAGTCTATGTGTATGACAAAACCAATGTATAGACTCTGAAATGCAAGCGATGCAGCAATGCCTAGACATTGGGCTTTACCCTGCAGTGTATAGACTTTGCTACCCAAATCATGAACAGTGCAAGCCCCAGTTCAATGTATGAACTTTGCAAGTGCACTGGCTGTACAGACTTCAAGACTAATGTATGAAGCAAAGCAAGAGCTCTTTCAAAACAATTCCAATGCGTCAATGCATTGAGTCCACTGCGTCGACGCACCAGTTGACACATTTTATATACCAGCTCTGGGACAGACCAGTGAGTTGACGCAATGATCCCATGCGTTAGCGCATCATGCAATACTCATGCAAACTCATGCATTCAATGCTGTATATCAGACACAGTCCTATGCAATCATATCAACAGCCATATTCAAAACACAATATCATAATGCACTGACTGTGTTGCAATCATCAAAACAAATCAGCATGCTATCATCAAAACACAATGCACATGCTTGTGCCTAAGAGGCACAACAGCTTGCTCCCTTGCAAAGCGGACATCAAGGATGGGCATCTGTTGACACCCGTTTTTAGCTCGTAAGTTACGTCATTTCTCTTGTTCATAATTTTTGATGTCCCAAATTAACCGTTATTTTGGAGCGTTCCTTAGATGTATTTCGAGCCCATTTCATTGTTTCATTCCCTTTGAACATTGGAGATCTTGATTTCTTAGAGCCCTTGAGCCTATTTTTCACCTTCCGACCTTCCAAGTCGACTTACGGCCCATTTAGGGCGACTTCCCTCAGGAATGCGGCCCCTTTCACTGCATAGTCTTGAAAGTGGTCCTTTTTCATTCTCTTTTGCTCCTCTATTCATTAAGTGTCCTTCAACAGAGTTGTTCCATTTTTAAAGTCCTACATTTTCTTCTTCTACGCCATTATCCAGTTCTCCACCGTTTTCAAGCCTCAGTATTTTTGTCTGTTCTCACCCTATTTTTCCTCTCTTCGGATCATATTTTCATCTTGCTCTCTTCATAAAAGTTGTTTATCTTTCAGTTATCTACAATTTTTTCTTCTACCACATTTTCTAATTTTGCATCGTTTTCAAGATATTCGCTGATTTCTAAAGTCGCACGAGCATGGCAGAAAAATGGTCAACTGTTGACCGTCCCAAAATAAACGGTCACTAGTGGACCGCCCAATGAGTAAAATGGTCAAAGTTGACCGTGTGAACAGTAACTTTTTATTAATTTTTTTATTTTATTTTTATTAATTTTCAAATGTCAATAATGGTCTGTGAATGACCGTTTATTCATTTTTGTGCCAAAAGTCTTTCGATCGCCCCCTGGTTCGTTGGGCGGTCTAACCCTAGACCGCCCCATTCATTGAACGGTCTATCGTGCGACCGTTTATACCCCAAAGAGTCGAGATGTTCCTGAACTCCGTTTTCTTCGCCGCTGGACTCTAAGGTTGATTTCTGTTCGCCGGGGTCACCTTTCTAAGGCTCTATCTTCTCGAATATTACATCAAATCACTTACCGCTTGTTTCTGCCTCTTGCCACCACTATTATCTCGATTTCAAGCCATATAACTCAAAATTTAGTGGAATATATTCGCGGGAATCTTGGCCACAATATCAGGTTTTTTGCATTATCGTGTCACACAAACTCTTCCAGATTAGGCTCCGGGGCCACCTTCCAATGACTCTATCTTCCAGATCCTTCCACCAAAAATAGTCACGTTTGTTCCTAGCTCTTATCCTGTCTATTATCTTGAGATTGATCCATAGATCTCGAGATTTGGTGGACTCTATCTCTTACAATCTCGATGGAAACTTCTGGGTTTCAGCAGATTTCTATATAAACCTGCCCAGTTCGCCTGCGCGAAGGGGGGGCTCTTCTTCGACTCGGGGCAAAGCCATGCCGGATCGTTGACTCACACCTTTGACCCCACTACGAAGAGGGAAGTATCAGCTTTTATTTCCATCTCTTTGGGCTCAATTTCATTGCTCCAATCCTTAGTTCTCATCTCCTACTTTTCACAAATCATCACAGTTTTTACACTTAGTTTTTGCCCTATTTTCAACACGTTCATGCATTTTTCTCCATTTTACACAACGTTTTTCTCCCTCTTCTTTCAACCAAATTTCATGATTTCAAATCCTATGCATTCACAACACTCCCACCTTTTATTTGCACCACTCATAGGGGTTAAAAACCCTCCCCCGGTGCGTTCTCCCCCTTTCTTTCATGCTACTTCATCATTTTGGGACATATGCTACACTCATGTTTCTAATGAGTTTTCTCTTATGTTTGTGGCTTTGTTTTGCAGGAGACTATTGATAGAACGTGAGGCCCTTGCCTTCCGGCCAGCTAGAAGGTGAAGAGGTGCACCCACATCGGTTCCCCGCGTCCCATTTCAAGAGCGATCACACGTTGTACCAGCTTCCCATTAGGCCGCGTCTTTCTCTATATTCTCCAAGGTACACGGCGCCATCTTCATCCTTTCTTCATCCTTTTGGTGCTGTAAGTCCTTGGTGGCGATCACGGTTAGTTCTCTATTCCTTGTCACCCCTTTTCATTTCATGCAATTTCATGTTTATATACATGCTTATATTGTTTAGTTCGAGACGGGCTAGATTGAAACATTTACATCCTACAGACATATGACCCGTCTCGGAACCTCAAGTGTCTTTGGTTTGAACACGCGAGTTTTTCGCTGACACGGCTTTTGGCACAATGATTTGTGCTGCTAGCTCGGTCTGGCTTGTGTTCAAAGCTTCTTGGAGGGTGGAGTAACACCCGGGATAGTTTCACCCAGGCCGGGCGATCATTCGGCCACTAACGGGCCCAACTTGGTGAGAAGCCGTACCCGTGCTGGGTAATCAGGATCTTCCGCCGACAAAGCCCTCGGTCCTCTATTCTGAAGAGCGAAGGGAGTTCTTCCATCTCAAGAGAGTCTTTCATGGGGTGGCGGGCCACCGGGTAGATCGTTGTCCTTGGTCAGACAACGGGTGTAGTGTATGCGGCATGATGGAGTCGATGCCGGTTCATTGGGCCGGCTTGGTCGCACTGCCGGTTGGTTGTGAATTCATCTCGATTCCCCTGAGGTGAAGTCCCTGGTGTTCATATAGGGTGACCTGAGGCTCTGGCAACTTGAGAGGGCTTCAATATGTTGATATCTATTGGCTTCTGTGCTTCAGTGGGCCGTGTCATTCATCTTTGAGGCTTGATCACCGTTAATTATATTTTGAGTGCCAACAAATGCCCCCCAGCCGTGGGTGTTGCGAGCGAGGCACGAGTGTAGCAAGACCGACGGATGAGCTTCGCCCGGAGTGATCTCTTCTTCGATTGGCGGAAGCTCGGAACGGCCCTTAATCCGACGCGGATGCTAATACGGCGCTGTTTGAATGCTAATATGGCGCGGGGTTCTTCACTTCTGGAGTTTAGCTGCTCATTCCAGTCCGTTGGTGAATAGAACAAGGCAGTGCAAGCTCTTTGAGATAGAGGAATATGTCCATCCGATCTCTGGGGCCAAGTGCACAAGGCCTATTCCGGAGCAAGAGCTGGTTAATTGGGCGCTGGCTATCAGACCAAGCGTCCTTGTATTCTGGAAGAGTGGCATTCTATGGCTGGAGCCGTATTACCCGTTCTGCTTCAGTTGGAACATTGGCTACGATCAACACATTTCTTTTTCCTCTTCGCAATTTGCATTGCCAAACAGACACAAAGCGGGGCAAGTTTCAAACAATGATGCCCGGATATGGTGGGACTTCTTCCACCACCGAGAAGATGTCTCTTTCAGGGTGCCGACCCCTGCTCGCTTCCCCCGCGTCACCCCTGAGTGCATCAAGTGGTGGAACGCGGGGACAGGATTTTACCAGAGCTCCCGCTGAGAGTGCCGGGCCGTGGCGGAGCACAGATTTCTGGATTCCCAGCCTGAGCCAGCCCTTGACATTGAGCCATCTTACTTGAAGAAGCTGATGTCCTGGACCAACATGGAGGTGAGGGCTTATTTGGAAGCCCCGAAAGCTACGAAGAGCCATTCGTCCAAAGTCGATCCGAAGCTGCCTGCAATTAGCAGGGATGACTATGTAAAGATGCTTCGGGGATTATGTCGCGTAAGCAGCGAGAGGGTGGTTCTTCAGCAACTCCCTCTGCCGGTGGAAGAACCCATCTCGGTCGTAGCCGACTGGCGTCCCGAGGTTGATAGATTACATCCTTACCGGACTTTCATCCGCAGGGAAGATAGGCGGGATGCTTTATATGACAACACCCCTTAGCTGTTTGCACTTCTTCGTTCCCATGGGCTCTCAGTGGGAGGCCCCAGCGAAGCTATTCTGGACCAGCCCCTTCATATCTCTTTCAAGTATGCTGACGGATGGGGACTGGACAATCTGAGCTTGTATTATCATCTGTCTTCTCATGGCCACACGGACTTGGCATTGCTGGCCGATCAGTGTGAGAAGATAGGAGACTTATGTTGGCTTATTCGCGAGGCAGCTTCGAGAGACAAAGTGCTGTCGCTGTTTTATTGGCCTCTTTTCCCTTTTTATACGGGGCTAGCAAGTATGTTCTATTTCTTTATTCCGGCCCGTCGGCCAGCTTCCTTTCTTCATTGGCATATATCATTCTCACCTTCGTGCGTATGCAGTCCGACCCACTTTGGAGAAGACTCGGCACTTTAGGGAGCTAATAACAAAAGCTCAGAAGCCGGCACATTTCGAGACTCCCGAGCCGGCCCCGACCACGACACCATTGCCTCCTGGCGATTCACGAAAGTGGACCCGATCCCAGTTGAGGGAGGCCGTTGGCAAGGCCAAAGCGGTAGTGACCCGAGTGACACGGGCACGTAGGAGGAAGGCCGCAGAAAAGGAACCAGCAACCGTCCTTCCTCCGGTTGTATCTTTTGAAGAGTTCGAGGCTTCTCGCGTGCAGGGGTTAGAAGTTGAAGGTAAGCTCTTCATTCCTTCAGAATTCATTTGCTCATTTTAACTGCTTCGGCTAATCCTTCTTTGTAGTTGCCAGCACGGTTGCTGCGGTCGTTGGACTGGAGGCAGCAGCAGGTGCCGTGACTGGAGAAGGGGCAGGGGAAGTCCCCGTAGCTCCTGTGGAGAGAGATCTACCTTCCCTGATGCCCAGGCAGGAAATGGAAGGTAATTTGCAATTTATCCATGGGGACTCTGTGAACCACCATGTCTTCAGTTGCCTTGACTGCTTCTTGCTTTAAATTTCTGTCGAGATGCAACCGACATTGCTTCTCGAAGCCAGGGCTGTGGAGGAAACTGCTACTGAGGAGGAAGGCGAGCTTGTCCCCGAGATTCATTCAACTGACGCTCCCAATGTGGATCCGATGAAGGAAGTCCCCACTGAGGGTGATATCTCTTCCAGCAAGGTGTCCGCTCCGATGGTGGAGCGCCAAGAAAGAGCAGAGGACTCTTCCTTCTCTGAGCAAGTCGATTACAGTGGCAGCTCCAGTGACGAGGAGTTCCCATTGGTTGACACGGAGACCGAGGATGCCGGGGTGTCTTCTACTTACAAAAGTGATCATATAACCTTCAGCCCACCCCGGTTGGCATGGAATGGTCCCAGGCCATCAGGATCACTTGTAAGTGAAGGGGCTGGAGCCGCAGAGACCGCTCTTGGAGGTCTGGGCTTAGTGCTAGCTGAGGTGAGGAGCCCACTTACCCTTTGCACTTTATTGCTCTTCCCTTCTTTTCATACCAGCTGCTTGATGCATATATTTCTGGTGCAGACTGAGGTGGTACTGCCAACCATAATGGTGCAGATACCTCTCCCGGCTCTAGGTGCAGGTCACCCAACTTTTCCGCCAGTCTTGCGGCCTATCGCCCTGCGATACCCCAAAGACTATGTGGCAGCAGTGGGTCCAAAAGGACCTGGAGTACTCATGAGGACTGACGAGTCGGCGACAGTCGTGGAATCTCAGCCACTTGAAGCCGCACGACAATTGGCCCTGAAAAAGAGTGGCCCTCCCAAGGTCGAGGCGGGAGAAATTGTTGAAGAAGAAGCCGAGACTTCAGGGGCCTTGGCTCTTATTGTCGAAACTGGACATATGTCGATCGGCTAGGCCGGGGACGAGGAGCAGGTATCCTCGACTATTGATGCTCCCATGGCAGCTCCATCTCAAGAGACTGGCTGGGAGGTTGCCGTCATGGAGACTCCGGCTGTCGCATCAGCTACTGCAGTCGGTTCCAGTGTGAGCACCTTGCAGATCATGCCGTCATCATCTTCTGAGGCGAGCGATGATATCTAGGCCATCGTGGATAGTAGAGTACACTTCGAGCTTCCCGAGACATCACCACTTGGTCTTCGGTCATCCAACGACCTAGTGTGGCAATTCTTAGGGACCCTTCAGCAGACCATAACGGCCAGCAGAGATTTGACTTATGTTCAGCTGAGGGGCTTGGTGGAGCATCTGTCCCGCTCGCTGCTAGCTTTTGGCTACCCCATGGACGACTGGACGCCACGGGTAGTACTACTGTTGAAATAAGTGAATAGATGGGAATTTCTAGGCTGAGAAGTAGCTAATCAGCTGGCGGCCATAGCACTAGAGTGGGCTGAATGCCGAATGGCTCTCGTCTCCCTGAGGGGGACTGCGGCGCAGATGAGGGACGCAGCCAGCACCTCTTCGCAGCGTCGAACTTTCCTTGTGGCCCAGATAGTGAAACTGTAAGCTGAACTTTCTAGGGCAGAGGCCGAGCTTCCATAGACCGAGCGCCTGGAAGTCCAGAGGGTAGAGGAAGCAGAAATGGCCGAAGGACAAGCCACTTCCCTTGAAGAGAAACAGTCCCAGATGGGGGCCGCCGAGTCTCGACTGCAAGAGTTGACTCACCACCCTTCCTTCAGTATTCCAGAGCTGGAGGACATCTTCCGACGCCCACTGCAATAGTCCTTCCTATTCACCTTTTTGTTTAGTGGACTTTATGTACCCCGGGGTATGCCCCGTGTAACAGGTATCTTGCTGCTTCGTAGGAATGAAACATCTTTATTTTGCCGTGAAACCACGACTGCATTCTCCTTTACTTTGTACTCTTTTATTCGCATGTTAGCTTAGTCCGAGTATGTCAGTCACTAGGGCAGGAGAGCGCTCATGCCTTCACCGAAGGGGTGAGGTGTTCGCTCCACCGCGTCGTAATTATTCTCGGGCCCAAGCAATGGCTAAAGTAGGCCAAAAGGTCTGAAAGACAAAAGTGTAGAGGCCCCCTAGGGCCAGGAAATAAGGTTAGAATGCTTGTCAGCCAAGCTCACCGATGGTGACGAAAACTGAGGGTAGGGTTTATTCATTGACACGGGTCACATGTCGAAGCAGAGAAGCTTATTGGTCAATGAGGACGAAAGGTCCAGTCTAAGGGGAGTGTTGACCGGTCTTGTCAATGGTGACAAGGGTCGCAAGGAGGTTGACCGATCTTGTCGATGGTGGTAAAGGTCGGAGGTAGGTCGACTGATCTTGCCGGTGGTGGTAAGGGTCGCAAGGAGGCTGACCGATCTTGCCGATGGTGACAAGGGTCAGAACTAGGTTGACCGATCTTGCCGATGATGACAAGGGTCGCAAGGATATTGACCGATCTTGCCGATGGTGACAAGGGTCAGAAGGAAATTGATCGAAATTGCCAATGATGACAAGGGTCGCAAGGATGCTGACCGATCTTGCCGATGATGACAAGGGTCAGAAGAAAATTGACTGATCTTATCGATGATGACAAGGGTAGGATGCTGACCGATCTTGCCGATGGTGACAAGGGTCAGGAGTAGGTTGACCGATCTTGCCGACGATGACAAGGGTCACAAGGATATTGACCGATCTTGCCGATGGTGACAAGGGTCAGAAGGAAATTGACCGATCTTGCCGATGGTGACAAGGGTCAGAAGGAAATTGACCGATCTTGCCGATGATGACAAGGGTCGCAAGGATGCTGACCGATCTTGCCGATGGTGACAAGGGTCAGGAAAATATGTAACGGTCCTACTGATGATGACAGGGGTCGCAAGGTAGGTCGACCGATCTTGCCGATGATGACAAGGGTCGCAAGGATGTTGACTGATCTCGCCGATGGTGACAAGGGTCAGGAAAATATGGACCGGTCCTGCCGATGATGACAGGGGTCACAAGGTAGGTCGACCGATCTTGCTGATGATGACAAGGGTCACAATGATGCTGACTGATCTTGCCGATGGTGACAAGGGTCAGAAAGAAATTGACCGATCTTACCGATGATGACAAGGGTCGTAAGGATGCTGATCGATCTTGCCAATGGTGACAAGGGTCAGGAAAATATGGACCGGTCCTGCCGATGATGACAGGGGTCGGAAGGTAGGTCGACCGATCTTGCCGATGATGACAAGGGTCGCAAGGATGTTGACTGATCTCGCCGATGGTGACAAGGGTCGGGAAAATATGGACCTGTCCTGCCGATGATGACAGGGGTCGCAAGGTACGCCGACCGATCTTGCCGATGATGACAAGGGTCACAAGGATGCTGATCGATCTTGCCGATGGTGACAAGGGTCAGGAGGAGTATTGGGAACTTTCAGACGTCACTTTACTAACCTAAGCGCCCTTTCGGGTTTTCACCGAAGCCAGCCCCTTCTTGCTTTTGCCCACGCGCCCTTTCGGGTTTCACATGGCAGGGTACCCGATTTTACCTGCGGTGCCCTTTCGGGTTTTCGCCACAGACGGGTTATAGCCATTCTTGTCCCTTGTCCTAACGTAGGAACAAGGCCGGCGAGGCACCTCTATTTTAAGCCTCATCTTTTTCTTTTCTTTCTTTCCTATTTTTTTGGTTCACAGAACGAATCTGGGATGAACACGAGCTCGATGGTTGGCAACGGATGAGGGCTCCGTGTTAATGAGACGTCGACCAGCCTGGCTGATGGTGGCAAGGGCCGATCAGGGGTTTATTCATCGACACTGTTTTGAATGTCGAAGCAAAAGTAGATTCATTAACAAGGACGAAAGGTCCAAGTTAAGGGAATACCGACTGATCTTGCCAATGGTGGCAAAGGCCGAGTAGGACTCATTCACTAGTGTTGAATGAGTGCCGTAGCAACAAATAGGTTTACTAACGAGGACGTAAGGTCCAAGTTAAGGGAAGACGTTGACTGATCTTGTCAGCGATGACAAGAGCAGGCCGCAGGCTTATTCATCGATATTGGTGTGAATGATAGGTTTATTAACGAGGACGTAAGGTCCAAGTTACGGGAAAAGGGTCGACCGGCTTTGCCGATGATGGCAAGGGTCGACAGCGGGTTTGTTTACTGACATTGGTTAAGTGTTTGAAACAAGGGATTAGTTTATTCATTAACGAGGACGGAAGGTCTAGGTTAAGGAAAAAGGTTGAACGGTCGTGTCGATGATGGCAAGGGTTGGAAGGAAAAGATTTTTGATAGGGTTTGGGATGATAAACCCCTTTAGAGTTTCATTGGGATGGGGGTGAAAAGGAACTTTAAGTTACCACATTACTGACTTAAGCGCCCTTTAGGGTTTTTGCCGAAGCCAGCCACCTCTTGCTTTTGCCCACGCGCCCTTTTGGGTTTTCACGTGGCGGGGTGCCCGATTTTGCCTGTGGCGCCCGTTCAGGTTTTCGCCACAGCCGGGTTATAGCCATTTTTGCCCTTGTCCTAATGTAGGCACAAGGCCGATGGGGCACCTCTATTTTAAGCCCCATTTTTCTTTTCCTTCTTCTTTTTTTTTATATACAACAGGAGGATGTTAAGAGGGTCGGCTAGCTAAGACACGAGGCCTTGCGCCGAGAAAGGGGGTTTATTCGTTAGCAAGGAGGCAATGCTAACACAAAGGGCAGATTTGAGCCGATTCGGGCATAAGGCCCGCAATGACAATGTTGTACAAGAGTCGTCTAGGACACGAAGTCTTGCGTCGAGAAAAGGGGTTTATTCGTTAGCAAGGAGGCAATGCTAACACAAAGGATAGATCTGTGCCGATTCGGGAGTAAGGCCCACAATGGCATTGTTGTAAAAGGGTCGGCTAGGACACGAAGTCTTGCACCGAGAAAGGGGGTTTATTCTGTTAGCAAGAAGGTAATGCTAACGTAAAGGATAGATCTGTGTCGATTCGGGCGTAAGGCCCGCAATGGCATTGGTGTAAAAGGGTCAGCTAGGACACGAAGTCTTGCGCCGAGAAAAGGGGTTTATTCGTTAGCAAGGAGGCAATGCTAACACAAAGGATAGATCTATGCCGATCCAGGCGTAAGGCCCGCAATGGCAATGTCGTTTTATATGTCATTATATATACATATATATATTTTAGAGCTAGGCCAGGATGGAGTGTCACTAGGCCAAGGTACGTAGAGCTCAGTCAGGGCGGAGGGCCACTAGACTAAGGTAAGTAGAGCTCAGCCCGGGCGGAGTGCCACTAGACTAAGGTAGGTAGAACTTAGCTATGGCGGAGTGCCACTAGACTAAGGCAGGTGGAACTTAGCTAGGGCGGAGTGCCACTAGACTAAGGTAGGTAGGACTTAGCCAGGGTAGAGTGCCACTAGACTAAGGGAGGTAGAACTTAGCTAGGGCGGAGTGCCACTAGACTAAGGCAGGAAGAACTTAGTCAGGGAGGAGTGCCACTAGACTAAGGTAGGTAGAGCTCGGCCAGGGCGGAATGCCACTAGACCAAGGTAGGAAGAGCTTAGCTAGGGCAGAACGCCACTAGACTAAGGTAGGTAGAGCTTAACTAGGCGGAGTGCCACTAGACTAAGGCAGGTAGGACTTAGCAAGGGCGGAGTTTCACTAGACTAAGGTAGGTAGAACTTAGCTAGGGTGGAGTGCCACTAGGCCAAGGTAGGTAGAACTTAGCTAGGGCGGAGTGCCACTAGACTAAGGCAAGCAGAGCTCGGCCAGGGCGGAATGCCACTAGACCAAGGTAGATAGAACTTAGATAGGGCAGAGTGCCACTAGACTAAGGCAGAAAAAACTTAGTCAGGGCGGAGTGCCACTAGGCCAAGGTAGGTAGAACTTAGCTAGGGCGGAGTGCCACTAGACTAAGGCAAGCAGAGCTCGGCCAGGGCGAAATGCCACTAGACCAAGGTAGATATAACTTAGCTAGGGCGTAGTGCCACTAGCAAAGGTAGGCAGAACTTAGCTAGGGCGGAACGCCACTAGACTAAGGTAGGTGGAGCTCGGCCAGGGCTGAATGCCACTAGGCCAACTTAGGTAGAACATAGCTAGGGCGGAGTGCCACTAGGCTAAGGTATGTCCTGGTCATTCTGAGAATGCCGGTTGAGCTGCGTGATATAGCTTCAAGTGTTTTCCATTAAGGGGAGAGAACTGGCGGAGTTTCAGTAGACTAAGGTAGGTAGAACTTAGCTAGGGTGGAGTGCCACTAGGCCAAGGTAGGTAGAACTTAGCTAGGGCGGAGTGCCACTAGACTAAGGCAAGCAGAGCTCGGCCAGGGCGGAATGCCACAAGACGAAGGTAGATATAACTTAGAAAGGGCAAAGTGCCACTAGACTAAGGCAGGAAGAACTTAGTCAGGGCGGAGTGCCACTAGGCCAAGGTAGGTAGAACTTAGCTAGGGCGGAGTGCCACTAGACTAAGGCAAGCAGAGCTCGGCCAGGGTGAAATGCCACTAGACCAAGGTAGATATAACTTAGCTAGGGCGTAGTGCCACTAGACAAAGGTAGGCAGAACTTAGCTAGGGCGGAACGCCACTAGACTAAGGTAGGTGGAGCTCGGCCAGGGCTGAATGCCACTAGGCCAACTTAGGTAGAACATAGCTACGGCGGAGTGCCACTAGACTAAGGCAGATAGAACCTAGCTAGGGCGTATTGCCACTAGACTAAGGTAGGCAGAACTTAGCTAGGGTGGAACGCCACTAGACTAAGGTAGGTGGAGCTCGGCCAGGGCGGAATGCCACTAAGCCAAAGTAGGTAGAACTTAGCTAGGGCGGAGTGCCACTAGACTAAGATAGGCAGAGCTCGGCCAGGGCGGAATGCCACTAGACCAAGGTAGATATAACTTAGCTAGGGCGGAGTGCCACTAGACTAAGGCAGGAAGAACTTAGTCAGGGCGGAGTGCAACTAGACTAAGGTAGGTAGAGCTCGGCCAGGGTGGAATGCCACTAGACCAAGGTAGGAAAAGCTTAGCTAGGGCAGAACGCCACTAGACTAAGGTAGGTAGAGCTTAACTAGGCGGAGTGCCACTAGACTAAGGCAGGTAGGACTTAGCAAGGGCGGAGTTTCACTAGACTAAGGTAGGTAGAACTTAGCTAAGGTGGAGTGCCACTAGGCCAAGGTAGGTAGAACTTAGCTAGGGCGGAGTGCCACTAGACTAAGGCAAGCAGAGCTCGGCCAGGGCGGAATGCCACTAGACCAAGGTAGATAAAACTTAGATAGGGCAGAGTGCCACTAGACTAAGGTAGGTAGAGCTTAACTAGACCAACTTAGGTAGAACATAGCTAGGGCGGAGTGCCACTAGGCTAAGGTATGTCCTGGTCATTCTGAGAATGCCGGTTGAGCTGCATGATATAGCTTCAAGTGTTTTCCATTAAGGGGAGAGAACTGGATGACTCCTTTGTGATCTACAAGGACGTACGCACCCCCTTCATATACTCGGCGGACAACGTATGGTCCAACCCAGTTTTCAACTAACTTCCCTTTGGGATTGGAGGCCATCACTTCTCTTCTTTTAACCATTACCAGGTCACCTTTCTTGAATTCTCAACCTTTGACCAGCTTGTCGAAAGCACGGGCCATGCGAGCTTGGTAGAGTTGAATATTTTGTTGCGCGTGGAGAGGCTTTCCTTCGAGCTTAGCAAGCTCTTCCAGTCTTCTTTCTATATTGGTCTGTTTGTCACTAGCCAAACCATGCTAGATGGCGACTTGTAGTGAGGGGACTTCCAATTCAATCGGCACCATAGCCTCTGACCCATATACGAGGGAGAACGGTGAACAGCCGGTTGGGGTTTTATAGACCGTACGATAGGCCCACAGCGCTTCGTACATTCTTTCTTCCCAGTCCTTTTTATTAGACTTGACAGTCTTTGCTAGCAGTGTGCATAGTGTTTTATTGAAGGCTTCTGCAAGCCCATTGGCCTGAGGGTTGTAGGGGGACGAAGTCCTCCAGTCAATCTTGTATTTCTCAGCTAGCCGATAAACCTTCTGATTTTTGAAGTGGCTGCCATTATCAGAGATAATTCGGCTGGGAACCCCAAACTGGAATATTATGTTCTACCAAAAGAATATTGCGACCAATTCACCTGTTACATCTCTTAGCGCAATTGCTTCTGCCCATCTGGAGAAGTAATCTATGGCTACTAAGATATATCTGCACCCTGACGAGGATGCTGGCAGTGGTCCCACCACGTCCGTGCCCCATTGGGCGAACGACCAACTTGGTAGGGTGGGGTGTAGCGGCACCGGTAGTCTCCTTGACACGTTGGCGTGCTCTTGACATTTTTGGCAAGCTTTAGCAAACTTGCAGCAATCATAAAACATGGAGGGCCAATAATAGCACAATTTCTTTATTTCAATTTTCATCTTCGGCCCGGCCTGGTGCGCTCCAGTTGACCCGGCATGGACCTCTTGCATTACCTGCTCGGCTTCTATTAAGGACAAGCACCGGAGCAGGACTTTCCTTCGGGCATCAGCCATTATTCGGAACAAGGTTTCACTTCTTATCTCGTAAGAGTCTTTGATCCTTAGGAGCTTCATTCTTTGTTCCTTTTCTTTCGGAAGCTGTTGGTGCTGGAACCAACGCAGAATGTGCTCCCGCCAGTCGGGCTGCTGAACTTCTTCTACAGCTGCCGCTTCATTCTCTTGTTCATCGACCAAAACCTCTGTCATACTAGGGACTTGTCGACGGTTGATTACGGCTATATTTAGGCTTGTGTCTGGTGGGACTGCTAAAGAACTAGCCAGCTTGGCGAGGGCATCTGCTTGAGCATTCTGTCCTCGGCTAATATGCCTGATTTTGATGAAATAGAATCGCGCCATCAGGCGGAGGGCCAGTTCATAATAAGGGAGGAGTTCTTGCTTCCGTACATTGAACTCTCCTTCCAGCTATCTTATGACTAGCATGGAATCTTCGAATGCTTCCAGCATCTGGATCCCCATAGACAGAGCAATCTGCAACCCGATGATAATGGCTTCATATTCTACTTCATTGTTTGTGCATGGCTTGTTTATTGAACAAGATGTATATATGACTTCTCCTTCTAGAGATTTCAGGACTATGCCTACCCCCACTCTGACTCTAGTAGACCCAGTAGCTGAGGTGTCTATTCTGGAAGCGCCATCAAAATACAGCTGTCGTAGAGAGGGCTGCACCTGGCCGACCTCTAGGGTTTCATCTTCAGGAAGCTCTGGTTCCAGCGGGCAGTCTTCAGGTATTGGATGCTCAACAAAGAAGTCTGCGATAGCTTGGCCCTTAACAGCTCTTTGCGGTATGTAGGAGATGTCAAACTCCATAAGGATCACCGCCCATTTTCCCAAACGACCTTTGAGTGCTGGTTGGGACATGATATATTTAAGCGGGTCTTAGATATTAGCTTAACTTCATGTGACAACATATAGTGTCGAAGCTTCTTGACTGCGAAGACCAATGCCAAGCAGATCTTCTCGATATAGGTGTACCTCTCCTCAGTTCTGACCATTCTTCGACTGAGGTAGTAGAGGGCTTGTTCTTTCCCTTATTCATTATTATGGGCTAGCATTGCCCCTAGGGAGTTATATGTGACTGCGATGTACAAGACCAGCGACCGTCCTTTCACCGGTGTGCCTAGCACTGGGGGAATCTTCAGATAGTCTTTGAGCTTGTCAAAGGCTGTCTGGCAATCATCGTCCCAGTAAAAGGGTACATCTTTCATCATTAACTTGTGAAAGGGCTGGCATCGCCCCGATAGGTTGGATATGAACCGTCGGATACAAGCCAGGTGACCTTGAAGAGATCTCAGCTCGGAGGGGTTCCTTGGTGAGGGTAACTCCTGAATTTCCTTGATCTTTACAGGGTCTATTTCAATCCCCCAGTATCTGACAATGAAGCCCAAGAACTTTCCGCTCGATACTCCGAACGCGCACTTCATAGGGTTCATTTTCAATTCATACTGCCTTAGCCTCTGAAAGACTACTCGGAGGTCCTGCAGTTGGTCTTCTTTCTTTCTGGTTTTGATCACCAGGTCATCTATGTAGCACTCGACCTTATGGTAGAGCAGCTCATTGAATATTCTAGTCATCGCCCGCTGATAAGTTGCGCTGGCGTTCTTTAACCCGAACGGCATCCTCTTGTAGTGATAAATGCCTTTGGGAGTTCGGAAGGCAGTGTGGATCCGGTCATTTTTCACGATCCATATCTGGTTATAGCCGGACGACCCATCCATGAATGATAGGGCCTCGTGGCCGGTTGTTGCATCTATCATGACCTCCGTTATTGGCACTGGAAAGTCATCTTTAGGGCATGCTTTATTCAGATCTCGGAAGTCAACACATATCCGGATCTTTCCATTCTTCTTTTTCACAGGCAAAATATTGGTAAGACACGTGGTATATTGATTTTATTCGATGAAGCCCACGTCAATGAGCTTGTCAACTTCTTTGCATAATTGAGTAATGAGCTCTGGCCTCATGCGCCGCGGCGGCTGCTTCACCAGTTCGGCTTCGGGGCTGATTGCTAGCTCATGTTGTGAGACTGCAGGGCTCAGTCCTGGCATTTCCTTGTAGGTCCAGGCAAAGCAATTCCAGTATTCTTGCAGTAGCTGGATGTACGGCTTCTGTTCTTCAGCAGATAGCTGGGCACTGAGGAAGGTCAGCCTATGGTCGTCCTCATCTCCCAGGTTGATTTCTATCAGCTCATTAACTGTGGCTTGGTCTCCATCTTCTATTTCCGGGGGTGCCGACTTAAGGTCGACAAAGTCTGGAATATCATCCTCAAGGCCAAGGACCTCAATCTCTTCATTTGGTCCTGCTTGGACTTCAGCAAGGGCCTCCGCCTCGACAAGAGGCAGTTGCGTAGGTTGTTCTATCAGTGAATCCATTGCCGCTGTAGCTTTGCGGGGTGAGACAGCAGCTTCATCCCCCTTTAGGGTTGCCATGTCCTCAGTAGGGGTGACACCTTCCCTTTTAGCAGCATGCATCTCCTGCTCGGCTTCGACGGAAGTCCCTTCGCTCGGCATGAGAGGTGCTGGAATCATCATCAACTGAGACCTGCTAGAGGGGGACGTCCCTATTTCTTCAATATCTTCGGCTTCGCTGCTGCTGGCCGTATCAAATCTGGCTTGAAGGGCTGCATCCTCAGGATAGACTTGCTCCCAACATCGGCAAGGAGTCGTGGTCTCTGTTGCCGAGTCTCTTGGTCGAGCCGGCTCAGCATATTCTGCCTCTGCTGGGTACTCATCGAAAGTTGCCCCCAGCGGGTTGTCTTCAGCAGGATAGAAGGCGGAGATGGTATCCACCTCATAGCACCCACTGTAATAATATTCTTCCAGAGTGAAACCCAACCCTGGGTGTTGAGAAACATGTTTCATTTCTTTTTCCAGACTCGTGGGATACCACATCTTCTGGAATGATTCTTTATCTTTGCGCGACTGATTGGAGGGGATGTGCTGCTTCTGGAACATCCTGTCCATCCGACCTGTCGTGAATGCCAGACCCTAGACGGGATCTAGCGGGTTCTCTATGTCTTCGGGCAAATGATAATCAGTGTCTTCCTGGGTAGGGTGCTCCTCAGCAGTATAGAACAAACTACTGGGACCATCTATATGCGTCACCTTCTAAGCTTTGAAAGGCTCGACAGTTGCATTATCGAGGCCAGGGATTGGCTTGGTGAGGCCTTCTAGGACCCTTATATGGTCGTGCTGCTGACCGACCTAGACTTCATTGGCTTTAGTGTATATGGCGGGAGGTGCTAACCTGCCCACGTCTCCAGTGATGGTAATATGAGACACCACCTTGGGCTTGACATATCCGCGCGACGGTGGTGGAAACCATTTATCGGCGGAGGTGCTTTTTGGTGTCCCCGCAGGGGTCTTGGCTTCAGGGGTCCCTTGGGACCGTTCTACATACAGATGAGCGTCTGCTAGGTGACACTCGGACACTTCGAATGGGTGGAGGTCAGCAAATATCCTCTCCTCCTTCCCTTCGAGGCTGTATTTGATGCATTGGTGGAGAGTGGATGGCACCACCATATTTTCATGTAGCCAGGGGCAGCCAAGCAGTGCCTTGTACAAGGTGTGGGAGTCAATGACATGAAACTGTACCTTCGTAGTAAAATCTGTCAGAGTGAGTGTGAATTCAGCTACTCCCAACGATACTTCACACTTTTGGTTGAAGCCGGCGATACGCATCTGTTCGGCTTTATCGAGGCATACATTAAAGTGGTGCCTCTGGTATATTCTGTGTGGTAGAATGTTGACAGCCACGCCTGGGTTGACCAATATCCTATTCAGCTCTTGCCCATTTAGGTGCCCCCTCATATAGAGCGGCATGTTGTGACTGATAGTGGGGAGCAACATGTCCTCCTGAGTGAAGGTCGTGCTGGCCTATGGCAGTGCTTCAGTCAAGTAGGTTTCATATTGAGCAGGCATTTGCAGAGCGATGATAATTGCCTGTCGGGGCTCTTCACTGAGAGAGAGAATTTCCCAAACAGTGAATCTTTCCGGAAGCTTTTTTAACAATTTAACTACACGGCTTCCTGCTCAGACATTTGACAGCTTCATCTCATCTACCCACCTCGGCTTGGAGGAGTCTTGGATTGCGGTCCCTGACGGCCCCGCTTCATTGGGTCCAGATTCTGCACCCCTTTGCTGAGTGCAGTCTTCTTGTTGCCCTTCATCGGCTATTGCCGGGCAAGCATTATCTGCATCCGGATCTTCGGAGGACTGCTGGGGCTGTGGGTAGGTATCCCCGGTTGCAAGTTCGGCATCCTGATGTGGCTGCTTTCCCTTGGACATTTTTCAGAAATTCCAGGAAGGAAGGGGTGGCAGTGCAGTCCCTACTCTGGTTATAAAGGCCTGACGGAGGAGGGATCTGGACCCCTTTGACCTCCGGGGGAGGTATCTTGTAGGGTTGCTCTCCCCTGAATATGATGTTATGGTTAGTAGGCGGCTGGTGCCCCCATTTCTAGCCTGACCGAGTTGCATGTGCTGCGGTAGCTGCCTCAGCCCCGCTTGCCCTGTTGGCGGGTGTAAAGCATATCTCTTCCTCATCCTCTTCATCGGGCAAGTTGAAGAGAGCCGAGAGAGTATTGCAGGACAGAATCTGCACTTTGTTGGCCTTGGCAGCCTTTCTTTTCTTCTTTTGTTTCTTTTTCTTCTTTTCTTCAGCTGGTGCCTGCCCCCAGAACATGCTGCCATCCTCGTCAGATGCTGCATCAGCTTGCCGCTCCTGCTTGAGTGAAAGTTGTTCCAGCTCTTGCCATGGGACATGATCTCGTACCAATAGGGGTTCTAATTAGGGTTGTACATATTCATCTAGCCCATTAATGTATTCTTGCAGCCGCGGAGCTTCCGTACTGATCTTCTTGACCGTTGGCAGTGGAGTTTGTCTTCTCCGATTGTGTGTAGGTATCCTGATGACCGCAGGTGGGTTGGTCCACATAGGTACTGCCACCGGAGGGGTAGGTCGTGGTGTGATGCCACGAATATGTGCCCCCACTTTTGGGCGAGGAGCCGTCTTCTTTTTATTCTTCACAGGGACTTGTAGCCATCCCTGTCGTTCTTCTGTGGGCGCCAAGAAACAGAGTTCATAAGTGCGCCGAGTGCTGGCTTCAGAGATCTCACGCAGTGCCTGGTACACAGAGACCATATTAGCTGCGGCCCTCCTCAGAGGAGCCTCATGAGGTTGTGGAGGATCGACCCTGTAATATCCTGGACCTTTCCGATCCTTCTTCGTGGGTCCCGGATCTGGTTTCTCGGAGTGTCCGACTCCGTCGTGTCTGAAATTTCATTTCGGACATCTTCCGTGTCCGGATCGGCGTGATCCATAGTTGTTTCGGAGGCCCGGGAGCGTTCCGCGGCTTTTTCGCGTGTGTTTTCTGATTCTCGGTGTGTGTTTCGATAATTCCATCGGAACATCGTTGCGGGTGAACCGGGTCGTTCACCTAGGCGAGAGTGGTACCGTTGAGATCGGTGCGTTCCGAGGATCGCGGAAATATAATTTTCTATTGTTTGATATTTTCTAGAAATTCCAGATTTTCTATTAATACCCCCCCATTTTATTTTCTTTTTCTTCTTCTTCTTCCTTTCTTCTCCTTCCTCCCTCACGACCGTGGCCGCCCTCTCTCTCTCTCTCTCCCGTTCGAGGGCGGTGACCTCCGTTCCGGCTGCAGACGGCGGCGGTGCGACGGCGCGAGGACGTGGGTGACGACGAGGCGATCGTGCAGGTGTGCGGGAAGCGTGGGAAGGTGAGGTTCTAACGGCATTCTTTGTGGGTTTGAGCTTGGATCGGCGCGTCTCGTTACAGACCGGAGGTAGGGTGACGTTCCTTATCCTCTTGCCTTTCTTCCCCGTGAGTTTTAGCTCAAGACGAGGTCGAGAGGGGTCATTTTTACGTCGGGAAGGGCCGTTCATGCCGGGGGAAGAGTTCGTCCAATCCGCCGTTTTGAGCCCCGATTCTGTGGTTTACGGGCGTAGGAGCATGCTAGGGGGGCTTGGGGGTCCTTCTCTCACCGTTCCCCCCTTCGTGGGGCTTGTTTGGGGTTTGAATGGGCGATTCCGGCGAGGTTCACCATTTTCTCACTGGTGGGCGATGTGCGGTCGAACCAGGGCCCGCACAACCCTTGTGCGGCGCCGTTCTGGCCGTCCATCGGCTCGGTGCGCTGTGGCTGGGCTCGGCGCGCAGTATGCTTGCGCGGTTTGTCATAGGACCTGCATATCCAAAGGTGCGGCCCCACAACAACCGCATAACCCTGGGTATTCGACCGTTGAATTTTACTATTGTACAGTGCACCGGGGTGTGCGCCCAGGAGCTAGCCGCATAACCCTTCGTGCGGCCAGGTGCTGGCCGTACGTCGTCTGGTGTCGTTGCCTGGGTGTGTGGCCAGATCTGTACCGCAGAACCCTTGAACGGTGAAACCATAGCCACTCTTCCCTAGTGCGGCTAAGGGCTAACCGTTCAGGTTTATTACCGTTGGGAGACGAGCGGCCAGGAGCTGACCGTTCTTTGATGGGGACATCACCCACGATTCTCTCTGGCTCGGGACTTCACTCCCTCCTGGAGAGGACTAGCAGTGAGCTCCATGGCGAGCAGGACCCCCATGACTCTGTTCTTTTCTACTTGGATCACTTTGATGTATTTCTTGCTTTTTGTTTGAGTCATTTTGATGTAATTTTCCCTTTCTTTGAAATCATCGACCTAGGTCCTAAGTCATTTTCCTATGTTTTAGTCTTCTTCTACCCCTTGGTTGCTTTTTGAACAGCTTGGTCATTATGTGTAAAGCCAGGGGTAGTCTTGTCATGTAAAAGTTTGGGTCCCTATAAATAGGACCCTAAACCCCCTTGGAGAACTAATGAATTGTTGAATGAAAGTTTGAATTTAGCATTCCACAAAACCTTGTGTGAACCCATCTCTCTCTCACTCTATCTCTATCACTTTCTCTCTCTAAAGGGGGCGACCCCCTCTCTCTCTTCCCCCCTCTCTCTCCTCAATTCGCAGCCCCCTCCCTCCTCTCCCCCTTGCCACCTCATTCTCCACATCAGCCCAACCCTTTCACCTTCCCTAGGCCCCTTCAATATTAGCATTACTCTCACCACTACCCAAGCAACCTTTCACCTTCCAAGGCAACTCTCCCCATTCCCAAGCCACTCCTTCCATCTCCCAAGGGAGAATCCCAACTCCCTAAGCACTCCTTCACCCTCCCAAGACAACCCTTCCCATTCCCAAGACTAGACTTAACTCCTTTCTTAATCCCATTTCAAATAAGGGAGAGAACCCTTCCCCCCCCCCTCCAACCCATTTGCGCCCCCCTCCCCACCTCCTCCAAAGCCACCAGCGCACCCACCTCTCTCCCCTGCTAGCTGCGCCCCCTGCCATTCTCCCCCACTTCCCCTTCCCACCTCCCAACCCTTCCCCACCACCAATACCTCCACATCCTATTCTCCTCCACCAAAGAAACAACCCCCTCAACCATTCTTTCTTCTAATCTGTGTGCAGCTGAAGACCTGCCAATCAACAGCCTGTTGCAGCGCCGACCTCGACCACATCCCGGAGCCCCAGGAGGTGTGTCATACATAGACAGAAATATCTTCCAGTCGGCTTCGCAGGCAAGGTGGTCCCGCCTCAATACGAGTTCGGAGCTGCCTGGGAGAGCCGTGCTTCACCGACTGCGCAGAATCGGTCCGGCCTGCAACCAGAAGTGACTTTCAGAAGCTCCTGCGACCACACCCCAGATCCCCTGGGCACGCCATTTGACCGGGGCGAAGCTCTACCAGTCGCCTGTCCAGCGCAACCAACGGGACGCCGTTTGGAGGCAGGAGGATTATGTTCCAATTTTTCTACGTCAGGGACGCAGGCCAGATCAGCCAGAAGCAGTCCCGACCTCTTCCCACTCTTCAGGCTGTAACTTTCAACCCCGACATCCTATGGCGTTGTTCTTTGTTGCTGATCGAAGAAGACTCATCCACGCTCGCGTCCGTCCTAGTCCCGTCTTTTTTGGATCATGGTAGCATTCGTGGGGACTTCGCCATCCTACTGTAGCATCTGGGAACCAGTCCGAGCTTGAGCCAAACCATACTGGCCCAGTGCCTGCCCCGACCGTCAGCGGTGACAAGACTTCCTGAGAAAATTCATGAGTCATCCCGAGCCAGTCAGTGATGATTTTACGCTGGTTTCGTTGGCTTCTGAGTTCGGGAGCATCCTCGGTAGCATCAACAGTGAGCATCTATCAGACAGGAAGATAGGCGGGCAGAACCACGAAGGGCCGTTCGGCTTCTTCCTTTGCCTCACTCCTCTTCCCGCCTGGCTGGCTTACCACCCCTCCCTTTGAGGAGGTAGTGTTTGCTTGTACCCCCTATTCTCCCTACCCCGAGCTCTCCCCTCCTGCGTGAGGAGTAGTGCATGTAAATTACTTAAACAGGGTGAAGCTTCGAGCGACGCAGTGTGCGCGGAACCCACACATCCCCGCTCGCCCTCGTCTCCGAACGGGGTCGGTTTCTTCAAACCGACCAGGTAAGCTCTAAACCCTTGCTCCCCAATTCGGTGTTTATTCCTTTAATATCCATGTAATTACTCTGCTGACGATGAGAGAGCGCCCGACCCCGGAGCTTCCAGCTTGCATGCGGTCACCGTGGACTTGTGAGAGAGAGTGACCCGGTGTCCCTTAGGCACCTAGCCAGCCCCTTGATTGTGGGCACCGTACCCTTGGGAGGGCAACCATAGCCCGGCTGGCCCTCTACCAGCAAGGGCCTTATTCCACTACCTCCACTCAGCATCACCGAGTCACCCTGGGAAGCGTGTGCGCACGGTTGTTTTGGCGATTTCCAAAAATCTCAACTCTTGCGATTGTGTTTGCGATATAGGTCCGAGGGATCACGGCTAGCTGCTACATTTCCAATAGCTTATGTCACATCAATTTGGTATTAGAGCCAGATTGTAGACTTGTCTCTACGAGTCTAGTCCTAGGGCATTGGCATTTCGGTCTCCCTAGCATCATGTTTTCCATCGCTCCTTTGCATGACCACCCTAGGGAGACACCCCAAGTACCCATGGACCGATTTGACGCTACCATCAACAACATTCTTGGTCAGCTAGATATCATCACCACCCAACTTGACTGGGTTGAAGCAAAAAGGAACTACGGCCCTAGATCTTGGCCCCCACGGGATGAATTTGGATGGGAAGCCAATGAACCCCCACCTAGGAACTACGGTCCTAGAGCTCGGCCCCCACGGGATGAATTTGGATGGGAAGCCAATAAACCCCCACTTAGGAACTACGGCCCTCGAGCTCGACCCCCACGGGATGAATTTGAGAGGGAAGTCAATGAGCCCCCACTTAGGAACCATGACCTTAGAGTCGGGCCTCCACGGGATGAGTTTGATAGTGAAGGGTCGGACTATGATCCTTATTATGACTATGAGAGGCCCCGACATTACGGGCGCGAGGAAAGGTGTCCCCGAGATAACATGGATAACCATCCCTTAGGAATGACACGGTTATCTAGGTCTCCTAGGTTCACTCCATGATCGGATGATCCTGAGGACATGGGACCCCGTCCCAACCCAGCCCCTCTTTTGAAGATCCCCACGCCATGTCCAAATGGAAGTACCCCATTTCGGCCCACTCATCTTCCTCCCACCCCTCATCCGACAAGAGTCACCCCTAGTCAACCCATACCCCGGCGAGAAGGGAGTTCCAATGGGCCAAGTGTGGGTGAGACCACTCAGGGAAATAGACAACAATGCTCTAAGTGTAGAGGCTTTGGACACTTCATGAATCAATGCCCTTCACGAGAGATGTCCAACATACTGACTAGAGAAATAGTTACCCCTATCCAAGGGGAACTTGAGGAGGTGACCAAAGTCCATGAGGCTCCCCTAGATTGGGAAGAGGAATATGAAGCCCAATGCCAAGAGTTGGGTCAAGAGAACTCATCCCTACCCAAAGAAAACCCATTGAGCCTAACTGGGTGCACCCTCCCTCAAGAGTTACAAGATGACCAACCAAGTCCCCCCACCCCTCCCTCCATGAGAATGGTGATTTTAGGGGAACCCCTCATTGAGTGGCTAAAGCAAAACCTCCTCCTCCACGTCACGCGCCCCTCCATGGATAACCACAACCCAATTGTGCCCACCCCACCATTCCACACAACCTACCATTTGTTCTGCTTTGTAGGAACCCTGAGGGACTTGATTAAGGGTATACTAAGGCAAATAGAGGTGACAAACATACTGGCCTTAGGAGAAAGCGACATGGAGTACATTAGTTTCTCACACCCCTCTATCGGGTCCATCACCTCCATTTACACCAAGGGTCCTTGCACGAGTGAGCTCTTATTGTTTCTACCTGAGCCCGATGAGTTTTACACCACCCCCCTACCACAAGGAAAGGGCACTCCACCTAGGGAATCCACTTTTGTACTTACCCCATTAGTAGACAAGTGCCTAGGCCACACTAGGGAGTGTATGCTTTGGAGTGCTCAAGGTCTAGGATGGGAAGAAACCTCATTCCCCTCAACCCAAGTCCTCCTAGATCCGCATGATCCCTTCCCGCTAGCCCCTCATTGACAACCCACCTCCTTGCCCTCCTACACCTCTCCCTACCCCTCGCCCCTTTGCAAGGAGCATTACGTTATGTCCCATCGGGTTCATGATTTCCACTTCCCCACGTTCGCTAGGGACCCCAGGTCTATCTCTTAGATTGAGGCCCACCTCCACTTCACCCACCCCTCGACCCATCTTGATCCTTTTGACTCCTTCCAATGAGCTTCCGAGTACTCCTGTGACCAACCTGCATCACTCACCACCCACTCCTTCCTACCCTCACCCACCTTATTGGACCAAGCCCACTCCACTTTCCTAGACCCCTTCGACCCCTATGAGTGGAAACTCCCACACCAAGCCACACACATAGAAGATGCCATTTGGATGGAAATGCATGTGTCACTACATTTTGCATCATTTTGTAGGGCTAGTAAGTCAAGTCATCTCATTTGTGTCACACACACACTAGGTCCAGTGTACGACATGTTTACATTTGGATATGCAGCTCCTCCCCCACTCATCATCCATCTTATGCATGATAGGAGTATACATGGAAGTCCGGGTCCTCCGGCATTCACTACACCCATACCTTATAGAACCATTTATGGATGCCCCGGTCCTCCTAAGTTCGTCAAAACCAATGTAACACTTGATAGGGCTGAATTTGGTTGTCCAGGCCCTCCCTTCATCTCTAGAGGATCATCATTCATGACACTGCATGGCACCATTCACAAACAAATCAACAAGAGCAATGAGGTATACAAGAAATTAGCCGATTCCCACCGCCGCCACCAAGAGTTCCGTGTTGGGACTCCTTTGTGTTGATGATGTTGACAATTACTTTATTTCATTGGCAACACCTTGTTTTGATTGATTGACAACTGTTTATGTTTTGATGAAATTGTTTTATCAGATTGTCTGTGTGTTCTATGCATTTCACAAGTCTACACACTGCACACACACACACAAGTCTTCACACTCAGCATAGTCTATACATCGTGTTGTGTTTGTGTTGTGTTTGTGCATCGTTGAGAACGTAAGTCTATACATCCATGCATCATCACTCTCAGCATAGTCTGGACAGAAGTGGGTCGACCCCCTTCTTAGATGCGTCGACTCACCCAGAACACAAGAATATACACTGTCCGTCTCACTTAGCGTCTTATGCATTAGGCAAAGTCCATACACTGCAGCTCACATAACTAGCAAGTCTATACATTACATTGTGGTGTCTGTGCTCAAAGTCTATACAGTGCTTGCATTGTCATTCAAAGTCCATACATTGGACTGTAGCATGCATAAGCTAAGTCCATACATTAGTAAAGTCTGTACAGCGTCATGCATCATTCATTCAAAGTCCATACACTGCACTGTAGCTTGCTCGAGGTGAAGTCTGTACATCCATTAGTGAACTTCGAAGTCTATACATTGGGATCTTTACCTACGTTCAGTTCTGTAAGTCTGTACATTGGGCTTTCACATAAAGTCTATACATCCTAGAACTATGCAAGTCTGTACATCGCAGTTGAGTTGAAGTCTATACAGCCATTCTCTTGCCAAAGTCTATACATTGTGATCTTTCAAGTCTGTACAGACTTTACTTCGCTCAAGTCTGTACATCGTTCAGTTGTCTTTGGCAAGTCTACACATCGTGAAGTCTATACATTCAACTGCTTTGCTTTGTTCAAGTCTGTACAGTCTTTCTCTTGGCAAAGTCTGTACATCGCTCATGATGTCTGAACAACGAGCAAGTATGTACATCGGACTAGTCTGCATCGGCTCAGTCCATACATCATCCAGTTCATTGCATGCATCATTCATGAAGTCTGTACATCGAGCTGAAGGCTGGCTAAGTCTATACATCGTCTGTCTTCTTGGAGTCTCATGCATAACATGAAGTCTGTACATCGCACAGCATTCAAGTCTGTACATTGTGCATCATTTGAGTTGAAGTCTGTACATCGTGCATACAAGTCTATACATTGTTGCACGTTGCGTCTGTCAAAGTCTACACATTGCTTCTTCATGTATTGAAGTCTGCACATTGCTGAATGCTCATCAAGTCCATACACTGGCAAGTCCTTACATTGCCTAAGTCTATACATTGGCTGCTGAATGTTTTTCAAAGTCTGCACATTGTATTACACTTCAGCAAGTCTGTAACATCGTTTGCCTTCATATAGGAAGTTTGTACATCGCACAGCACTGCATATATGAAGTCTATACATTGTAGAGTCTGTACATTGCATTCGCATTCACAAAGTCTACACATAGTGAAGTCTATACAATGCATTGCATCCTATAAAGTCTGTACAGGGTTTATACTTAAACTGATAATTCTAATTCGACTATCTGACAGGGATTCTTTACTGAGATTGATGACTTGGCTCATGATCCAAGAAGGACGAGGTGCTATGATGGTGACACGTGGAAGCATCCCATCCAGGATGCTGCCATGTGGATGAAATGTCCTCGGATCTGGCGAATTCTTTGGGCGTGAAATGTGGAAGCCACACGCCCCTATCCAATCTGCTGCTGGTATAAAAGAGAGTCTTCCTCTTCGGATGAAGGCTGATCGAACAGTGGCAAAGTATATACAGAGAGAGTAAAAGTCTGAAGCAGCAGAGAGCCACCGATCCACAGAGAGAAGAAAAACAGAGAAGAAGAAAAAGAGAGAAGAGAAGATTGAGAGAGATGTGTTGAAAGAGTGAGATTGAGAGAGTTTTGTTTGAGAGCTTTTCTGATTATTACTCAGACTCTTGGTTCAGATACCAGAGCTGAGCTTTGCTCATTCCGAGCTACATTCCCAGTTGGGTTTTCTATTTTCGTTTGCTTCTATCTTTTATTTCCGAAATTGTTTCTTCAAGCTATGAGTCAGCTGTTAGCAGAGGTGCTGCCTCTGGACGGGTAAGCTATAAACCCCAGCGGTTGCAGTGGAGGTCTCCACTGGACAGGTGAAGCTGTAATCCTCAGCAGGCGAGACTTGTCTCGGACAGCAAGCTGTGTTGCTCAGCGGTTTGTAGGCAATGCTGTAGTGCCCAGCAGACGCAAGCTGTACTGCGCAGCAGTAAGCCATACTCGGTTGAGTGTGGGGTGGATGTAGGTCTCTGACCGAACCACCTAAAAATCTTGGGTGTCTTGTGTTTGTGAGATTGCTTGTGATCTGCTGTGTGGTTGCTTGTGTCGACACTCTTCATAGTGTTCTTTCTATCATTCAATAGTTGTTTGTTTTAAATTCCGCATTATAGTTCAACTACGTTTTAAATTAGGCAATAGATCTATTCACCCCCCTCTAGATCCACACTTCGTGGAGATAGACTGCGTCCATCTAACATAACACTTGGTATCAGAGCCATACTCTTCTACAGGGACTCATCGCCCGAAGAGGAAAGGCCAAGATGGATGCTCGGGGGATGATAGCTGAAGGACACTCAACCACAAAGCCGCCATTCTTCGATGGATCTAACTATGCATACTGGAAGAATCGTATGCAAGTATTTTTGAGGGCTAAGGATTATGAGATCTGGAAGGTAGTTAGCAAGGGACGTTATGAGCTGTCCCCTAATGAGGAAGTCTGGACCAAGGAGGAGATCAGGAGGTCTACACTAAATTGGAGTGCAATAAACGCCATTCAATGCTCTCTGCACCCTACAGAATTCTCCTGCGTATCAGCCTGCAGTTCAGCTAAGGAGATGTGGGATGCACTGGAAGTCATTCATGAAGGGACTTCTCAAGTTAGAGAGACGAAGGCCAATTTTCTTGTGTCCGAATATGAAGCCTTCAAGATGAAGCCCAACGAGACCATCAAGGAGATGTATGCTCGATTGAGAACCAGTACTAATGGTCTTAGAGGTCTCGAGAAGGCTCAGACAGAATATGATGTAGTGAGGAAGATATTGCGCTCCCTGACTCATGCTTGGCATACTAAAGCTACAGTGATGGAGGAGTCAAGGGATTTGCGAAATACCAGGGCTGATGAGCTAATTGGCTCGTTGATGGCATATGAGATTAATATGCCAAGGATAGAAGAAGCTGAGAGGAAGAAGAAGCCAATCGCTCTGAAAGCTGGTGCCAACAAATCCAGCAAGTCCAGCAGATCAAGCTCTAGCAGTTCATCATCCGAGGAGAGCCTGAATGAAGAAGATATAACTCGTACTGAGATGGCAATGATGACCAGAGAGTTCCGGCGGTTCCTCAGGAAAGGAGCAGGATGATTCCGCCAAAAGAAGTACAGTGGCGGCCGAAGGGATAAAAGGTATAAACATAACCCTACAAAAAAAATTGAATCTAATACTTGTTATCAATGCAGGAAGGCAGGCCATATGAAAGCTGACTGTCCAGAGAATCAGAAATACAAGGACAAGTCAAAGAAGAAGAACACGAAAGGGAGAGATATGGTTAGCACCTGGAGTGATGAAGATGAAGGCTCCCTGAGCAATACTTCTTACAGTGAAGCCGAATCTGAGAAGCCCATTTGCCTTATGGCAACAAGTTCTGAAGATAGAGAGGAGGACTCAGATGAGGTAATCACTAGATTCGAAAATTTCACTATTACTGATTGGGTAGATGCCTACCATGACATAGCTGATAGAGCTGATGATATTAAGAAGGAAAATAAGCATTTAAGAAGGAAGATTAACTCCATGCAAAATGATACAACTCTAACTGATAAAATTGCATGTCTAGAATCTGAGAATAAAAATTTGAAACTCACATGTTCTGAATTAGATGAAATCAAGAATGAGTTAAAAGCCTCTAAAGAATATAATGAGAGGTTAGAAAAAGAAGCTGATGAATGGAAGCTGAAAATCTAGAAATATGAAAGTGAGATAAAAATTGTGAATGAAAAATATCAAGCTGTCCTAAGTGTGAATACAGAACTGAAAAAATCCATTGAAGACATTCAAAAGGATAATGAGGACAAGCTTAAAACCATTGAGAAAATGACCCAAGGTACAGATAATCTAAATGCTTTGTTAGGGTCAAAGTTCAACTTCAGAAAAGAGGGCCTTGGATTTAATTCTAGTGCAACAAAAACCTTTGGAATGAAAACTACTTCATTTGTTGCACAAAAAGAAAAAGGACCTCTAATTAGCATGAATTCAAACATGTCAATGAACAAAACTGCTAATCTGAAAAACCCCAGTGCTGAGGAGAAGGGCAAACAAAAACTGAGTGAGTCTAGTAGAGCTAGCACATCCATGCAAAATCCCAAAGCTCAGTCACAAGTTAGGGGTCAACCTAAACAGTCTTATAAACCCCATGTTAAGGTCACCAAGTCTCCACCATCACCACCACCTCTGAAGAAGACCCAATACACACCTATGAATAGGTCAGCAGGGTGCAAGGTGCAGGGGAGGCAGAATGCTGTTAGAGCTCAACCCAAACATTTCTACCAACCTAGAGCCGAGTCCCACTTCTTTGCACAGTCAACCTATCCAAATAGGTTAGGATGGACTAGGACTCAAGGAAGGTTTACAGGTCTTGCATATCAGGGTACACAGTCTTATAGACCTTACACTAGAAATTGGGTTGATGGGTATGGCAATTTGACACCTAGGAATCTGAATTTTTTCAGCCAACCCAGGAACTACTATGGCCATAATTTCATGAATGCACACTGGCCAAGGCACTGGCACAGAAGTAACAACACTGTCAACAATCATGCTGCTGCAAACAACAAGAAGAAAAGGAACAATAACAGAAAGAAATTTGAAAAATCCACTGAACAGAATTCATTTATACAAATGTGGATTTCGAAAAGTCTGTTTTCTTGCTTTGCTTCTACTTTATCTGTTCTGGAGCCCAATCAGTCTTGGGTTCCAAACTTCTCTACCTAATTGTGTATGCAGGTATGCCTGGCAGCCAAGAACAACTTGTGGTACTTGGATAGCGACTGCTCTAGGCATATGACAGGAGATAAGGCCAAGTTCTGCATGCTGACAGAGAAGCTTGGAGGCCTTGTCACCTTTGGTAGCAACACAAAAGGTAGAATTGTCAGATCAGGTAAGGAAGGTAAGTGTACCACCTGCTGCATTGAAGATGTCATGCTGGTTGAAGGATTAGCTTATAACTTACTTAGCATCAGCCAACTATGTGATAAAGGATGCAAAGTGCTTTTTGATTCTCAATGTTGCAAAGTTTTTGAACCTGATTCTGAAACTGTTAAATTTTCTGGTAAGAGGATAAATAACACTTACATGATAGATTTAGATGATATTCAACATTCTAACCTATGCCTTACTGCTAGTAGAGAGGACTTAGCATTTTTATGGCATCGTAGGTTAGGCCATGCTAGTTACACTGTTTTGCATAAACTGAATAAGCATAGCATGGTTAGAGGACTTTCTGAAGTTTCCTTTAAGAAAGAAAATAAAATCTGTGATGCATGCACTCAATCAAAGTTAACTAGAAAGTTATTTAAATCTAGAACAGAAAATCTGTCTTCTAAACCCTATGAGCTGATACACATGGACCTTTTTGGGCCAACTAGGTCTATCAGCTTATCAGGGAGGAAGTATGGGTTTGTCATGGAAGATGACTTCTCTAGGTATACTTGGGTATATTTCTTATCACATAAAAGTGATGCATTCTCAGAATTTCAAGAGTTCCATGTTAAAATAAATCAGAAAATTAAAAATATTTTGACTGATCATAGAGGTGAGTTTGAAAACTCACAGTTTGATGAATTCTGCAGGTCAAATGGAATTAATCACAGGTTCTCCTCACCTAGGACACCTGAGCAGAATGGAGTTGTGGAGAGAAGGAACAGAACCCTAGTGGAGATGGGTCGTACACACTTGGTTGAAGGTGGTCTACCAAGGAAGTTTTGGGCTGAAGAAGTAAATACTGCCTGTTATGTAGTTAACAGAGCCATGGTAAGACCTTCTACTCAGAAAACACCATATGAGATCTTAAAGGGTAAGAAATCATCTATTGCTCATTTCAAGGTTTTTGGTTGCAAATGTTTCATTCATATAAATGATAAAAGAGATCTTGATAAATTTGAACCTAAAGGTGAACCAGGAATATTTCTTGGTTATTCTGAAAACACCCGAGCATATAGAGTGTATAATCTGAATTCCAAAATTGTTGAAGAATCTCCACATATAGTTTTTGATGAATCCTTATTAAAGACTAATGTTGGTCAATGCAGGAATGAAGACAATGCTGATATTTTGAAGGAAGGAAATCCCGCAGACAAATCCGAGGATGAGGAAGGAAATGAAGAGCTTAATGAAGAAGAGCCTACAGTTCAGGGGGAGGTAAATGAAACTCATGGTGATGAAATTGTCAACATTAGATATCTAAAAGATCATCATGTAGATAATGTAATTGGCAATCTGGATGACCCCCCTCGGACTAGAGGTCACTTAAGAATTCAAAATGAATTGAATGCATATGCGCGCATTTGTTTCAAATGTAGAACCCAAGTCCATTGACTGTGCTCTCAAAGATGTGCATTGGATTAATGCCATGCATGAGGACCTCAATCAGTTTGACAGGAATAAGGTGTGGCATTTGGTTCCACCTCCTGATCATGAAACAGTCATAGGGACTAAATGGGTGTTCAGAAAAAAAACTGATGAATCAGGGAATGTCATTAAAAATAAGGCCAGACTTGTAGCTCAGCGGTATAATCAGGAATTTGGAACAGACTTTGAAGAGTCTTTTGCCCCTGTAGCCAGGTTAGAAGCAATCAGAATATTATTGGCTTATGCATGTTCCCTAGGAATAAATCTTCAGCAGATGGATGTAAAATCTGTATTTCTGAATGGGGAAATCAGTGAGGATGTCTATGTGAGACAGCCTTCTAGATTTGAATGCTTAGATTTCCCTAATCATGTCTATAAACTCAAAAAGGCTCTCTATGGTTTAAAGCAAGCTCCTAGAGCTTGGTATGACAGGTTGAGCAAATTCCTCACTGAAAAGAACTTCACAAGAGGTGTAGTTGATCAAACATTATTCACCAAGGTGAGTCATTCAGATATTCTTATCATTCAAATTTATGTGGATGACATTGTCTTTGGGTCAACGAACCCCAAATTGTGTGAGGAATTCTCTCAAATTATGACTAATGAGTTTGAAATGAGCTCAATGGGTGAGCTCAAACTATTTCTTGGACTGCATGTTACATAATCAAAGGATGGTACTTTCATCTCTCAGTCCAAGTACATAAGGGATCTATTGAAGAAGTACAAAATGGGCAACCTCAAGGAAATAGATGCTCCAATGGGTACCTCAACCAGTTTGGATGAAGATCCTCAAGGTAAACTAGTGGACCAAAGGCTATATAGAGGTATGATCGGATCCCTTCTATATCTTACAGCATCTAGGCCTGACATTCAATTTTCAGTGTGTTTATGCTCTAGATTTCAGGCTAGTCCTAAAGAAACACATCTTAAGGTTGTGAAAAGAATTTTTAGGTATTTACTAGGCACCCAAGAGCTAGGTCTATGGTATCCTGCTAAGTGTGAGTTAGAACTTCTAGCCTACACTGATGCAGACTATGCTGGATGTCGAGTAGATAGAAAAAGTACTAGTGGCTATTGTCAATTCCTTGGTGGCTGTCTAGTATCTTGGGCATCTAAGAAGCAACACACTATAGCCTTGTCTACAGTTGAGGCTGAATATGTTACAGCAGGTAATTATGCTACCCAAGTACTTTGGATCAAGCACCAACTAGATGATTATCATATAAAATTGGAATGTATTCCAATCTTGTGTTATAATACTAGTGTTATATGCTTTGCTAAAAATCATGTTCATCATTCTAGGACTAAGCATATAGAGATAAAACACCATTTTCTTAGAGATGTTGTAAATAAAAAGGAAATTGAAATGAACTTCATTAAAACTGAAAAACAAATTGCTGATATCTTTACTAAGCCTCTTGGGAATGAATGGTTTAAATTTCTTAGAAGAGAACTTGACTTGTGTAAATTTCAGCATAATGAATAAATTCTCTGATGGCTTGAATAAAATATGTGAATGTTGAATGTAGCAACAGACTCATGATCATGCATGTCACTCATATTTTTTTACACTCATGATCATCACGGCATATCATTTAGTCATGAATGTGTCTAAAACCACATGCATATCATTCATAATTTTTTATGACATAGTTTTCATTGCATATCATTCATCCATGACCTATGTCGAAGCTCTCTCTCATTTAATTCTTGCCATTCATTTGCAAAACTTCATGCATATAGACAGGGGGAGTATTGTCAGAAATTCAGGGTGAACTACTGTGTCGACGCTATCACGCTGTAGCGTTGACGCACTGGGGTATTCCAGTGAACCATTAACTCTACCTTTTTTACTTGCTACATCGACGCTGCTCTACTGTGGCGTTGACGCAGTGAACTAGATTTGTGAATGCCTCTGCTCCTTATTCTGATGAGTTGACGCTGCAATAGCGTGGAGTCGACGCACTGATATTATCTCAGTGTTTTATATTGTTGCCTCTTCAACTAATGCGTGGACGCCTTGAACTCTCAACGTCGACCATGTTCATTCATCCTTTGACTCTGAATGATTGAGTCTGACAATATGGCAATCTGTTAGTCAGTTCTGATTCCTAAGCAATAAAAAACAGACTTCTTCTCTTATAAGAATTTTAATTACTTTTAGACTAACTTAATGGTTTGAATTTTATAATTTTTGGAGTTTAAAGATTGCAATCAGTACATAAGAAAGCTGAAAATTGATAAAGCTCTCAACCCTTATCTTATTTCATGTCAGACAAAGCTAATCATATCTGAAATCTGAAAAACTCATCTGAAATCATGTTAGAGAAGCTAAGTATGTGTATTGTCCTTAATCAAATCATTCTAAAACATATAAAGGACAGCTAGGAAAGATATTGAAAAACATTGAAAATCCTTGAAAATAATGTTGGCGGAGCAATGACTGGTAAATCACTGAGAAACTAAGTGATCCATCAAAGAAATGGACAATACTTAAGTCATGAGGTGTATCAGTTATCTCTGCATAAAATGATCAAAACAGTAAGGTGGTTTCACTGAGTACCTGGGGGTAACTAGCGTCTGATAAACGTGTACTGACTAACAGGGGGAGTGTATGAGGCAGCACCTCTGAAAGTAGTTTCTAAATTCATATGATTGAAGACTCTGTGCTTTAGAATGCTTATTCCTGAACTACTTGTTCAGAATGCCAGTCAGATGATCTCTCTTGTTCCTTCCCTTGTAATCACTTTCCTGCCTCTTTGTTGATGGCAAAGGGGGAGAATATTGTCTGTTTGATGAATTCTGAATTCATTCCAGGGGGAGTGTATGAATCCTGTTATGGCAAAGGGAAAGATCTTGTGAGTCTTTATTTCGTAGCATGCATTCATAGCATCTGCATGACAATCTGAATAACAAATCATGTCTTTCATCAAAATTCATCTGAATGACATGTTGTTGCTCTTTTACATGATAGGGGGTTGCCATCATCAAAAAGGGGGAGATTGTTGTGACTCCTTTGTGTTGATGATGTTGATAATTACTTTATTTCATTGGCAACACCTTGTTTTTATTGATTGGCAACTGTTTATGTTTTGATGAAAATGTTTGATCAGATTGTCTGTGTGTTCTATGCATTTCACAAGTCTACACAATGCACACACACACAAGTCTTCACACTCAGCATAGTCTATACATCGTGTTGTGTTTGTGTTGTGTTTGTGCATCGTTGAGAACGTAAGTCTATACATCCATGCATCATCACTCTCAGCATAGTCTGGACAGAAGTGGGTCGACCCCCTTCTTAGATGCGTCAACTCACCCAGAACACAAGTCTATACACTGTCCGTCTCACTTAGCATCTTATGCATTGGGCAAAGTCCATACACTGCAGCTCACATAACTAGCAAGTCTATACATTGCATTGTGATGTCTGTGCTCAAAGTCTATACAGTGCTTGCACTGTCATTCAAAGTCCATACATTAGACTGTAGCATGCATAAGCTAAGTCCATACATTAGTAAAGTTTGTACAGCATCATGCATCATTCATTCAAAGTCCATACACTGCACTGTAGCTTGCTCGAGGTGAAGTCTGTACATCCATTAGTGAACTTCGAAGTCTATACATTGGGATCTTTACCTACGTTTAGTTCTGTAAGTCTGTACATTGGGCTTTCACATAAAGTCTATACATCCTAGAACTGTGCAAGTCTGTACATCGCTGCTTTGTCAAAGTCTGTACATCGCAGCTGAGTTGAAGTCTGCACAGCCATTCCCTTGCCAAAGTCTATACATTGTGATCTTTCAAGTCTGTACATACTTTACTTCGCTCAAGTCTGTACATCGTCCAGTTGTCTTTGGCAAGTCTACACATCGTGAAGTCTATACATTCAACTGCTTTGCTTTGCTCAAGTCTGTACAGTCTTTCTCTTGGCAAAGTCTGTACATCGCTCATGATGTCTGAACAACGAGCAAGTATGTACATCGGACTAGTCTGCATCGGCTCAGTCCATACATCGTCCAGTTCATTGCATGCATCATTCATGAAGTCTGTACATCGAGCTGAAGGCTAGCTAAGTCTATACATCGTCTGTCTTCTTAGAGTCTCATGCATAACATGAAGTCTGTACATCGCACAGCATTCAAGTCTGTACATTGTGCATCATTTGAGTTGAAGTCTGTACATCGTGCATCTAGTGTTTCAAGTCTATACATTGTTGCACGTTGCGTCTGTCAAAGTCTACACATTGCTTCTTCATGTATTGAAGTCTGCACATTGCTGAATGCTCATCAAGTCCATACACTGGCAATTCTTTACATTGCCTAAGTCTATACATTGGCTGCTGAATATTCTTCAAAGTCTGCACATTGCATTACACTTCAGCAAGTCTGTAATAGCGGTTGCCTTCATATAGGAAGTCTACACATCGCACAGCACTGCATATATGAAGTCTATACATTGCAGAGTCTGTACATTGCATTCGCATTCATAAAGTCTACACATAGTGAAGTCTATACAATGCATTGCATCCTACAAAGTCTGTACAGGGTTTATACTTAAACTGATAATTCTAATTCGACTGTCTGACAGGGATTCTTTACTGAGATTGATGACTTGGCTTGTGATCCAAGAAGGACGAGGTGCTATGATGGTGACACGTGGAAGCAGCCCATCCAGGATGCTGCCATGTGGATGAAATGTCCTCGGATCTGGCGAATTCTTTGGGCGGGAAATGTGGAAGCCACACGCCCCTATCTAATCTGCTGCTGGTATAAAAGAGAGTCTTCTTCTTCGGATGAAGGTTGATCGAACAATGGCAAAGTATATACAGAGAGAGTAAAAGTCTGAAGCAGCAGAGAGTCACCGATCCACAGAGAGAAGAAAAATAGAGAAGAAGAAAAAGAGAGAAGAGAAGATTGAGAGAGATGTGTTGAGAGAGTGAGATTGAGAGAGTTTTGTTTGAGAGCTTTTCTGATTGTTACTCAGACTCTTGGTTCAGATACCAGAGCTGAGCTTTGTTCATTCCGAGCTACATTCCCAGTTGGGTTTTCTATTTTCATTTGCTTCTATCTTTTATTTCTGAAATTGTTTCTTCAAGCTGTGAGTCAGCTGTTAGCAGAGGTGCTGCCTCTGGACGGGTAAGCTGTAAACCCCAGCGGTTGCAGTGGAGGTCTCCACTGGACAGGTGAAGCTGTAATCCTCAGCAGGCGAGACTTGTCTTGGACATCAAGCTCTGTTGCTCAGCGGTTTGTAGGCCAAGCTGTAGTGCCCAGCAGACGCAAGCTGTACTGCGCAGCAGTAAGCCATACTGGTTGAGTGTGGGGTGGACGTAGGTCTCTGACCGAACCACCTAAAAATCTTGGGTGTCTTGTGTTTGTGAGATTGCTTGTGATCTGCTGTGTGGTTGGTTGTGTCGACACTCTTCATAGTGTTCTATCTATCATACAATAGTTGTCTGTTTTAAATTCTGCATTATAGTTCAACTGCATTTTAAATTAGGCAATAGATCTATTCACCCCCCTCTAGATCCACACTTCGTGGAGATAGAATGCGTCCATTAAGATAACATTCCGTGTAGGATATTTGGTGATGGTGAGGACTGAGAGACTATTCCCTGGAAATGTCTCAAAGTTGAGGCCTCATGGAGCAGGCCCCTTCCAGGTTTTGAGACGTGTTGGCACTAATGCTTATGTGTTAGACCTCTCTGAGGAATACGGAGTAAGTCCCACTTTCAACGTGGCTGACCTCGTGCCATAGAAGGGTCCCATGGTGACACCCAGTGAGGACATCCAGCCTGTTCCATCCCTTGAGAGAGCCCCTACCCAAAAGAGAGCTCCACTCGGCCCAAGGAACCAGCGTGAGCAAGTGGAGCGGATATTAGATGAATAGATCACTACTACCCGGAGTAGGGCATATGAGCAATATCTGGTTAGGTGGAAAGGACGGCCTCCGTCGGAAGACACATGGGTAAGTCGAGAGGATCTCCAGCAGCTGGGCCCTGACATATTGGGGCAGTATCACAGCAGAGCGGGCCCCGACTTGACAGAGTCGAGCTTTTCGCAGCCCGGGCGAATTGATGGGGACATCACCCACGATTCTCTCTGGCTCGGGACTTCACTCCCTCCTGGAGAGGACTAGGACTGAGCTCCATGGCGAGCAGGACCCCCACGACTCTTTTCTTTTCTACTTGGATCACGTTGATGTATTTCTTCCTTTTTGTTTGTGTCATTTTGATGTAATTTTCCCTTTATTTGAAATCATCGTCCTAGGTCCTAAGTCATTTCCCTATGTTTTAGTCTTCATCTACCCCTTGGTTGCTTTTTGAACAGCTTGGTCATTATGTGTAAAGCCAGGGGTAGTCTTGTCATGTAAAAGTTTGGGTCCCTATAAATAGGACCCCAAACCCCCTTGGAGAACTAATGAATTGTTGAATGAAAGTTTGAATTTAGCATTCCACAAAACCTTGTGTGAACCCATCTCTCTCTCTCTCTCTATCTATCTCTATCTCTTTCTCTCTCTAAAGGGGGCGACCCCCTCTCTCTCTTCCCCCCTCTCTCTCCTCAATTCACAGCCCCCTCTCTCCTCTCCCCCTTGCCACCTCATCCTCCACATCAGCCCAACCCTTTCACCTTCCCTAGGCCCCTTCAACACTACCATTACTCTCACCACTACCCAAGCAACCTTTCACCTTCCAAGGCAACTCTCCCCATTTCCAAGCCACTCCTTCCATCTCCCAAGGGAGAATCCCAACTCCCTAAGCACTCCTTCACCCTCCCAAGATAACCCTTCCCATTCCCAAGACTAGACTTAACTCCTTTCTTAATCCCATTTCAAATAAGGGAGAGAACGCTTCCCCTCCCTCCAACACATTTGCGCCCCCTCCCCACCTACTCCAAAGCCACCAGCGCACCCACCTCTCCCCCCTGCTAGCTCTGCCCCCAGCCATTCTCCCCCACTTTCCCTTACCACCTCCCAACCCTTCCCCACCACCAATACCTCCACATCCTATTCTCCTCCACCAAAGAAACCACCCCCTCAACCATTCTTTCTTCTAATATGTGTGCAGCTGAAGACCTGCCGATCAACAGCCTGTTGCAGCGTCGACCTCGACCACATCCCGCAGCCCCTAGAGGTGTGTCGTACATAGACGGAAATCTCTTCCAGTCGGCTTCGCAGGAGAGGTGGTCCCGCCTCAATACAAGTTCGGAGCTGCCTGGGAGAGCCGTTCTTCACCGACTGCGTAGAACCTGTTCGGCCTGCAACCAGAAGTCACTTTCAGAAGTTCCTGTGACCACACCCCACTTCCCATGAGGGCACCATTTGACCAGGGCGAAGCTCTACCAGTCGCCTGTCCAGCGCAGCCAGTGGGACGCCGTTTGGAGGCTGGAGCATTCTGTTCCAATTTTTCAACCTCAGGGACGCAGGCCAGATCAGCCAGAAGTAGTCCCGACCTCTTCCCACTCTTCAGGCTGTAACTTTTGACCCCGACATCCTACAGTGCCTTTTTTTTGTTTCTGATCGAATAAGACTCATTCACGCTCACGTCCATTCTGGTCCTGTCTCATTCGGATCATGGTAGCATTCGTGGGGACTTCGTCATCCTGCTGCAGCGTCTGGGAACCAGTCCGAGCTTGAGCCAAACCGTACCAGCCCAGCGCCTGCCCCGACCGTCAGCGACGACAAGACTTCCCGAAAAAATTCAGGAGTCATCCCGAGCCAGTCAGTGACGATTTGACGCTGGTTTCGTCAGCTTCTGAGTTCGGGAGCGTCCTCGACAGCATCAACAGCGAGCATCTATCAGATAGGCAGACAGGCGGGCAGAACCACGAAGGGCCGTTCGGCTTCTTCCTTTGCCTCTTTCCCCTTCCCGCCTAGCCGGCTTACCGCCCCTCCCTTTGAGGAGGTAGTGTTTGCTTGTACCCCCTATTGTCCCCACCCCGAGCTCCCCCCTCCTGCGTGAGGAGTAGTTCATGTAAATTACTTAAACAAGGTGAAGCTTCGAGCGACGCAGTGTGCGGGGAACCCACACTTCCCCGCTCGCCCTCGTCTCCGAATGGGGTCGGTTTCTTCAAACTGACCAGGTTAGCTCTAAACCCTTGCTCCCCAATTCGGTGTTTGTTCCTTTAATATCTGTGGAATTGCTCCGCTGACGGTGAGAGAGCGCCCGACCACGGAGCTTCCAACTTGCGTGCGGTCACCGTGGACTTGTGAGAGAGAGTGACCCGGTGTCCCTTAGGCACCTAGCCAGCCCCTTGATTGTTGGCACCGTACCCTTGGGAGGGAAACCATAGCCCGGCTGGCCCTTTACCAGCAAGGGCCTTGTTCCACCACCTCCACTCGGCATCACCGTGTCACCTTGGGAAGCGTGTGCACATGGTGGTTTTGGCGATTTCCAAAAATCTCAACTCTTGCGATTGTGTTTGTGATATAGGTCCGAGGGATCACGGCTAGCTGCTGCAATCCCAATAGCTTGTGTCACATCATTCTTCACCCACGTGCGGCCAGGAGGTGGCCGCACATCTGTTGAACGGGCCCATGTTGTCTGTTCTTCAGTCTGTTTGGACTTGGGTAGAATGGTCTTGTGCTGGCTGTTTAACCCTAGGTGCGGTTCTTATGCGATCGCACATCCCTGAGCGGCCCAGTGTGGACCGTTCAAGGGGACATATCGTGTCGGCGGGTATCTCGTCATACCGAGTGGTATCAGGAGATGTCGTTGTCGGCTTCTGTCACCATGCGACGGTATTGGTACGAGGGGCGTTCCTTGTACCGTCCGGTTGTGGCGTGATTTTCCGTTGACTTGAGAGTCTACTCCGTAGTGACCCTCCACTAGTTGTAGCCTACTTACACGCATGTGGTCCCACCAGGGAGTGGTGGAGAGGCTACCCATAGAGACAGTTTGTGGACCAGTTTTTGTCGGGCCCCACGTCTTGCAGCCAGAGTCCGGCTGAGGGGAAAATCGGTCAGAGGGCCAGACCAGGGACGCGCGGTCTGTGTATGCACACGTGGTTGGGGACGGTTGGACCCACGCTGACGAGCGTGACCCCAGCTAGTCACTCGTTTGTAGTTACTTGTGTGGTGTTCGTGTCTTTGGTAGAAGCTACCATGTCAGGCAGTTCACCTGTGGTGCAGTGTAAGACGTCAGGGGACGCTACCGGCTGTGCTTCTAGTTGGTGGTACTCCTGTCGAGTCGGGAGTGTCAGACTGTAGTCCTTGCGACTTCGACCTTCGGGTTTTGTCGCGTTGATCGTGGTCTTCCGGTCGTTTCACCATGGCACGTGTGTCGGCTTTCGTGCCGTGAGAGCTGTGTTTTGTAGATTATAGGGCTTCCCTTTTTCGAGGTACTCGCTTACTGCTAGCGTAACGGTTTCTCCGTTTACGAGGTAGGGTTCGAGTGATCCCTAATGATTCTTGTTCCGAGACTCATTCCCTGCGTGTTTTCACCGTGTTTCAGGTGAGTGGCGGCCTTAGGGGAGCGCGTTCGAGGCTCAAAGTTGTTTAGGTGCCCAGCGTTAGTGCCAGAGGTCAGAGCCGGGGTATGCCCCGTGTAGCTGTACTTTTCTTTCTTGTCTCTGTACTAGTTGTGGTCTACTGCTATTGTTATTTTATTTTTATCTTATGGACCATGTATCATGTGAACTGTTAAATTTATTTCCCGCTTAATGTGATTACTGTTTAATTTATGTAATTATTTGTGATACTTGTGTAGTCTGCACACCTTCCTTTAACCCTTCCGAGTCTTCGGACTCGTGGGTGGCGGTGCGAGTCTCGGGTTATCGGGCCTTCCCAGTAATCGGATTCTCGGGTCGTTACAGCTGGTATCAGAGCCACGGTTGTGGGATTATACGAGAATCATAAGTGATTGTAGTGGTCCACTAGTCCACAGCGATGATGTACGGTTGACACTGGCATCGAGCATCGTGCGTTTTTCTTGACCTTGCTGTTTCCGTGTTTTCTGTCTTTTGCTTCAGGAGCGAGTATGGCGCCGAGGCGGAGCACTCGTTCTCAGTAGGGGCAGTCGGCTGGAGGTCAGGAGATCCAGCAGGGGTTTCAGCGAGATCAGGAGGAGCATAGTAGAGCGCCACCGGGGACCACCGAGGCAGTGGATACTATGAGGCTTCCGGGGGCCGAGGATTTCTTTCGTGGCATGTACCAGCTTATGTCGCAGCAGTTCGGCGGAGAGGCTGGTGAGGGCTCGTCGACCAGGGGTGGGCCAGGCCGAGCAGTGAGGGATTTCATGCAGTTTCATCCTCCTTACTACGATGGTCAGGCAGACCCTAATGTGGCTCAGACTTGGCTCGACGAGATGGAGCGGGTGTTCAGCTCTGCGCGGAGTACTGCGAAGGATAGAGTGATGTTGGCCTCCAACCAGTTGCAGGGTACGGCTCGGGAGTGGTGGTCTTCCGAGTGAAAGACGTCTTTTCAGCTTTGTCCACTTGAGCAGATTGCGTGGGGCGACTTTGTTAGTGCTTTCGAGCATACCTACTGTCCAAAGTTTATTACTACGCAGTGGATGCGTGAGTTTCTAGAGCTGGTTCAGGGTGACATGTCCGTGTTGCAGTACGGGGCCCGATTTGTTGAGCTGGGTTGGTATGCATCCCATATCATGGAGCATGAGAGGGTGAAGACCGCACAGTTCGTGCAGGGCTTGAGGCAGGAGCTGAGGCACCATTTGATCATGAATGCGGCTACTGATCTGGAGACAGCGTCTCGTGTTGCGGCTTCTTTGGAGATGGATATGCAGAGAACTCGAGGACCGATCAGCCAGGGGCAGTCTTTGTCGGGTCGCAGCCAGTAGTCGGCTACCCAGCAGCAGGGTTCCTTTCAGCGTGCGTTGGGTGGTTCAGGAGCGCCAGCACCGACAGCGTCGGCGATAGATCTGTGTCTTTTGGCTCGAAGGTCAAGAAGTTCTTCAAGAAGGGGTTCGGTAAGAAGAAGTCCAAGGATTAGGGGCAGGAATCATCGGGAAGTGTACAGCAGCCGGTCCCGTTTTAGCGTCAGGGGTCAGTGGGTGGATCGCGAGGACCGTGTCCACGGTGTAGCGAGTACCACCCAGGCAGGTAGTGCACAGTGCCGATAGTTTGTTTCCAGTGTGACCAGCCAAGGCATATGGCGTGTGACTGTCCTCAGAGGCCACAACAGCATCAGCCGTTTCCTCAGTAGTAGCAGGTTCCCCCGTAGTAGAGGCAGCAGCAATAGTAGCAGGGACAGTATCTGCCGCTACCCAGGTCAGCTAGCGTGGGAGGCAGGCAGAGAGCTCAAGGCCAGATCACACACATGACCATGGCAGAGGCAGTGGCGTCGCAGCTCGTGGAAGGTATCGTTCAGATTTTAGGTTGTGCGGCTTGGGTTTTGTTCGATTCTGGCACGTCTCTTTCGTTTATTTCGGAGGATTTCACGCTGAGTATTGAGGAGCCGCTGACACAGTTGTCCTGTGATTTGGCAGTGGAGTTACCTTCGGGTGATTTTATGATCACTCCGTATTGCTTCGATGAGGTTCCTGTGTGGATGGAAGGGCGGAGTTTACCGGCTAGGCTCTATGCGTTGCCGCTTCACGACTTTGATGTGATTTTGGGCATGGATTGGCTCGAGGCACATCATGCGTTGGTGGATTGCAGCTCGAAGAGGGCTCATTTCCGGCGACTTCACGGACCCACCTTCTATTTCCAAGGTATCAGGTCTTCCTCTTCCTACTTTCTTATTTCTGTGATTCAAGCTCGTCGTTTGCTTGATGCGGGTTGTCAGGGTTTTCTCGCCTCCGTGGTTGTGACTAACTGCATGGAGCCGGATGTTGAGGACATTCCGGTGGTGTGCGAGTTTTTTGATATTTTTCCGGAGGACTTACTTGGATTGCCTCCCCAGCGGGAGATTGATTTCGTTATCGAGGTTGTGCCGGGTACGGGACCTTCGGCGAAGGCTCCCTACCGTATGGCCGCCGCTGAGTTGAGGGAGTTGAGGGCGTAGTTGCAGGAGCTGCTGGCCAAGGGGGACATTCGACCTAGCTTTTCCCCTTGGGGTGCGCCCATGTTGTTCATGAAAAAGAAGGATGGTAGCTTGCGGTTGTGCATTGACTACCGACAGCTGAATGAAGTGACCATTAAGAATAAGTATCCGTTGTCGTGGATTGATGATTTGTTCGACTAGCTTAAGTCTACGTGAGTGTTCTCACGGATTGATTTACGGTTTGGTTACTATCAGCTGAGGATTCACGAGTCTGATGTAGAGAGGACTACGTTCAGAACGAGGTACGGGCATTATGAGTTTCTGGTGATGCCGTTCCGGCTCACCAATGCCCCCGCAGCCTTCATGGACTTGATGCAGAGCGTGTTTTCATCCGTATTTGGACCAGTTCATGGTCATATTTGTGGATGACATCCTTGTTTATTCGCGGTCTGCCGAGGAGCACGCGTACCATTTAGGTGTGGTGCTGCAGACGTTGCGAGATCACCAGTTGTATGCGAAGCTCAGTAAGTGCGAGTTCTAGCTTCGTGAGGTGCACTTTTTGGGGCACGTGATTTCTGGTGATGGTATTTCCGTGGACCCCGCCAAGGTCAAGGCAGTAATGCAGTGGCCGAGGCCGAGGTCTATGACGGAGATCCAGAGTTTCTTGTGGCTTGCAGGCTATTATCGTTGGTTTATCCAGGATTTTTCTCACATTGCGGCCCCGATGACTAGACTTACGCGTATGGATGTGCCTTTCGTCTGGTCTGAGGAGTGTGAGTAGAGTTTCAGGGAACTGAAGAGATTGCTCACCTCAGCTCCGGTGTTGGTGTTGCCTTCTGGATCGGGAGGTTTTGTGGTGTGTATAGATGCTTCCGGGGTCAGATTGGGTGCTGTGTTGATGCAGCATGGTAGAGTGGTGGCTTATGCATCTCGGCAGCTGAAGCGCCACGAGGAGAACTACCCTACCCATGACCTGGAGTTGGCGGCTCTGATCTTCACGCTGAAGATCTGGAGGCATTATCTGTACGATGAGAGGTTCGAGGTGTTCACTGACCATCAGAGTCTGTAATATGTGTTCACGCAGAGGGACCTTAACCTCAGGCAGAGACGTTGGATGGTGTTTATGAAGGATTATGACTTCACCCTGTCTTATCAGCCGGGCAGGATGAATGTCGTCGCCGATGTCTTGAATCGGAAGGTCACGATCAGTGCCTTGATGTTGAGGAAGTGGAGGCTCTGGGAACAAGTGCCCGAAGTTTCATTCAGGCTCAAGATTCTCCAGGGGCTAGGGTTGGCAGTGCTTGCTAGTCTGACTGTCACGCCTGCTATCCCTCGTTAGGTGACAGAGGCTCAGCATGCAGACCCTGAGTTGCCCCGGATTTTGGCTTTGGCTGATGTGGAGCTCGGCGAGGACGGTGCCGTGAGGTTCCGTGGCAGGCTGTACATCCCAGCCGAGGAGCGGGTTCGTCGTGCGGTATTGCGCGAGGCTCATGGGAGTAGGTACACCGTACACCCGGGTGCAACGAAGATGTATCGGAACTTGCGGAGGCAGTTCTGGTGGCCTATCATGAAGAGAAATGTCTCTGAATTTGTGGCCAAGTGCCTGACCTGCCAGCAAGTGAAGGTGGAGCATCAGCGACCGGGAGGTACTCTCCAGCCCATGGATGTTCCTGCGTGGATGTGGGACCACGTGACCATGGATTTTGTGGTGGGATTGCCGAGGACTCTGAGCGGTCAGGACAGTATTTGGTTGTTGGTGGATAGGCTGACGAAGGTGACTCAGTTGTTGCCGATCAAAGTCAGCTGGAGCGTCTCCAGGTTGGCTCGTCTTTATGTGGAGCAGATCGTTCCGTTGCATGGGATTCCCATCTCCATCGTGTCGGATCGGGATCCGCGTTTCACTTCTGGATTCTGGGGAGTTTCTAGTGAGCTCTTGGCACGGATTTGGCTTTTAGCTCGGCGTATCATCCTCAGTCAGATGGTCAGTCAAAGAGGACCATTCAGTGGTGCGGACACCAGAGCGAGTGAATAGCACGCGTCGGTGAACCGACAGTACCATACGCGGAGCACCAATCGGACTACATCGGCTTCTCTTGAAAATTGGGACAATTTGGCTTCAATTTGGATACTTTTTGCATGAAAATTGGGCTTGTAATAGTCTTTATATTTGTGTTTTCATATTGGGTTGCTTGTAAGTTCCTTAAATGGCCATTTTGGTTAAAGCCCCTTAGAATGCATTAAGAAGAATGGCCTTGGACCATTATGATGGATCCATAAGCCATGTAAGGCCCAATTGGGCTTCCTTCATTCTTGGGCTATCTAGTTTGGAAAGGCCATAAGCCACATGTGGTTTAATAGGCTTAAGGAAGGCCATGGCCAAACTTGGCCTATTCAAGGCCTATGAAGGGGGGCGCCCCCTATTTTTTTGTATTAGGCTAGCTATTTGATTTTCTTTTCTTCCCTTCCCCATTTACCACATGGGCACATTAGAATGGCTGCTGGTCCAAGTGGAATGGCTGCCACCTACCTCCCTTTACTTGAATTTCAAAGTTAGGTGAGTCCATGTCCCCTTGTTCCCCCCCTCTCTCCCATCAATGTCAAAGGGGCGCACCCCTCTCCTCCTCCCCTTGTTCCATCGAAGCTCCCCTCCCCCTACCCCTTGCCAATTCCTATATAAACATGTGTATAGTGTAAGGGAAGAAGCTAATGAAGTTTTATTGAGTGAAAGTTGCAATTAGAGAGTGATTCTCTTGTTTCTCCCTGGGGTGTGATGCCCTGTTCAGTCCTGCGATGGGATAGAATTTAGGCGTGTGACTCGTCCTTATATCTCCCCCATCCCTTTACCATCTTCTTCAAAAAAAATTATCTTTGATACCTCTACAAGTCAGGAAGATTTAAGAGGTGGTTTTACGTCGATCGGAGTTTGGGATCGCCGGCGGCGATTTTTCTCATGACGCCGCACAGATCTGCTCCAGCCTGCTACCCAGATCTAAAGTTTCCTGAGTATGAATTTCCCCAGATCGCCTCTCAAGTCTTCTGGAGCTGATTTTTGGAGTGATCGTATAATTTTGAGTCCTCTTCGGGTTTCCGCCAATCTTGTCTCGATCCGAGATCTGTACTGATCGTGGCGACGATTCTTGTGGAATCGCGCAAACTGATCTGAGCAGGTCCGGCTCAGATCTAGAGTCAAATTTCAGAGTCTGCTCCACCTCACCCGGTCAAGATCTGTGCGAGATCTTTGGAGTAATTCTTCCTCTAGATGTCGCCAACGATCTCCCACAAACGGTGCCTCGATCCGACTTCGGCAACTAATTTTACCTTATTTAATCGTGTTTCTGTGCAGTTCTGGGTGCACAGAACTAGAATCCGATTGTAACTGCTGTTGCGCCCAGATCTGAAAACATCTACTCACACTCTTTGGAGTGAACAAACTACATCCTGTCGCCGACGTTTCCCAACAAACGGCGCTCCGATCCGCCTTCAGATCTTGGCGTACCGGCCTCCGCAAGCTTACTGCGCAGGGTGACCAGCATGGACAGAACCGGGTCGGCTTCCCATCGGCGTACCCGAGCGGCTCCGACTCGCGTCCCTCGCCTCCTGCGAGTGTGGCCCATCAACCCGGGTTCCAGCAACCCCAAAATTGGCATTTGTATCCCTATACCTCCCTGTGTAGAGTGGGCATTATGTTCTGAAATTGTAAACTTAACACTTGTGTGTATCGGGGTTGTTTGGATTCGGCCGAGAATTCTTCCCCACGCCTAGTCGTGGAAGTACGCGCTCGTTCTCTCTCACATTGCTGGTTTAGTATATTATCATATATGCTGCGTTTGTGAGATTAGGGCAGTTAGCTAGTTGCAAATCACCACGATTGTGAGTTGTGAGCGCCCGTTCTTTAGCTCCAGTCGAGCACCGAGCTCGGACTGCACCACCCTAGGCGACAGTGGTTCCTTAACCACTGCGATCTCCACGTTTCCCTCGCAAGGGATGATCATCGGGCTTGTTAGAGTGCTATTGAGAGACGTCTCCACCCGGAGAACACCACGGTGGCCAGCCGCCCGGCTTGCCTTTAGCGTGTCAGTGCTGGCCGCACATCGATTTCATCGTACGTCTTAGCCCGGTCTTCATCCGTCCCGCATCAAATTGGTATCAGAGCGTCGTTCAAGTCTAGGGTCATTTAAGACCAAGGTTGCATTTTCATTCCAATATTCGGTATATTAAAAGGTGCCGTCCGATCGTTTGGTTACGCCTATCGGGAAGGCCGCACACTTGCGCGAGTGATCTTCGGATCGATTAGCTCCGCCACATACCGAATAGTGGGTTAAGTCTAGGTTCCTAGTTAGTGCATTCCAACCTTTGTGTCTTTGCATGCCCACCCGGCGTGGTACCCAATACCATCGCCCCGCATCTATGGCTAACCCACGGGATGCCCCCCCCGGGAGACTTCCACTCCTTACATGAGGCAATGATGGCCATTATGGCTCGATGGGACGAATCTGAGGCTACCTTTCAGAATTTCTCCGATAATATGGATGGTCGCCTCAGGGCCATGGAGGGACGCATGGAGACCTCCGACAGGTCTGTCCAAGATCTAGTTGGACGGTTAGATAGAATTTCGCACGGGGACCCTCCTGGAGTGGCCCAAGGCCCACCGGCACCTCCTCCCGCGGTGGCCCAAGTCCAACCCGCTCCCATGGCCCAAGTCCAGGCCGCTCCCGCGGCCCAAAACCAGCCCCCACCCGCTCCTCAAAAGACCCTGCAAAAGGTCATCGAACCACAACATCGTGACCTTGGTCTAGAAGACTATGGGTCCAATAATGCGTATGGGGGGAATGGCCGACGCCGTCATGGTTTTCATCAGCCAAGAGATGAGGAGGATGATAGAGTCCTTAGGACCGTGCGAGCAGACCCTCCCATTTTCAACGGGTCTTTGGACCCAAAGGTCTATCTTGATTGGGAGGCCGGCATGGACTGGTACTTCGAGTGGTTCGAAATGACGGACCTCCGGAGAGTCAGGTTTGCGAAAATGAAGTTGTTAGGGCAGGCGCAAACTTATTGGCGCAATGTGGAGAGCTTGCTCAATCAGTGTCGAGAGCCCCCGGTAGAGTCTTGGGATGAAATGAAGTGTTGGGTCCCGTAGTGCAGGAACACGGATCTAGAGGGGGGGTGAATAGATCCTTCTGCTAACAACTATGTCCAATTAAAAACACAATCTACCACACAGCGGAATTTACAAGATTGATAGGATTGAGGAAATTAATCTAAACAAGTTTAAACTTAATTCACTCAATCTCACCGAGCTCACACGATTACATAAACAGATAGTAGAGAACACACAATCACAAGAATCAAACCACAAGACACGGGGATTTTTAAGGTGGTTCGAGACCACGACGGGCTCCCTACGTCCACCCCTCACCAAACCGGTGAGGCTTCACTACACGCTACAAAATATAGCAACACGGGGACGAACCCCAACACACACACACTGCTTTCGCAGCAACACACACACACGAGGCCTTGCCTCAAACTGCTGCCACAGCAGCACACACGCACACACCCACAACGTTGGGGAACACACCTCGAACAGAATACTTCACATGGAGACACAACTCCGTCCACACACACGTAGGACAAGGCCTATACAACCACACGGGAGAAAACTCCCAGCAACACACGCGGATATACTCCGCACAGATCGACACACAAGAGACCACACACACACTCGGAGACCCCTTTCTCCGAACACCCACACAAGATATTCTATCAAATGTATATGAATCAACAACACATATATGCTATGACCCCCAAACAAATTATAGAGATGAAAACTGGAAAGTTGCATCAAGAGTAAGAATCCCCCTTCTTCAACAAAATCTGATTCTTCTAGGCTCTTTGATGGATGATCATGGTCTTGACATCATTTTCTTCCACTCCTCGAACTGATCCTCTTTTCCTTCAAATCCTAGCTCCAATCAAACCTTCATACATCAGAAAAATGATTAGCCTCATAAACCTCTCTTATCTTCAACCTTGTGACCGCACTCCTCCTTCTTCTTCTGCAAGAGAAAGGAATGCATTAGCTCTTGTTGTTGCTTAGTATGAAAAACACAACATTAATAAGAGGGCAGCAACTAGATGAACAAAAGTGCATTTACATATATGTTGCATCTCTTAGATAATGCATTCACAACCTTGAACAATCTCAAACAAAAAGATATAGAAGTGAAAGATCAAGATAACTCCCTCATGAAATGCTTCTGTAGGATGAAGAACGTTCTTGAAGCAATTGTGAAGAAATGCAACACAAACAGAGGTTGGATATTGATTTCGGATGCCCCTTTCAGTTGTATATGATCTTGAGCCTTGATTCAAGCTTCTTCCTTTCGATTTCAGCTTCAGAGCAAGGTGGAAGAGGGATTGGAAGCTTCAACTCCGAACCTGCACACCAAAGAATAGTTTTTCGCCCTCTCCTTGGGGTTTTCACTCCAATAGGATGTTTTATAAGCTTAGAACGGTCAAGGGACAGCTTGGAGACCAGATCCATGAATTAGGGAGTGATATAGGGCATTTGGATGTGATTTGTAGGACTTTTGGGGCAAGAAAACGCCGGTCAAAGATGGTGGCTGGACGTTCGACCGGAAGGGGTCGACCCCAGGGTCGACCATCGGGCTCACAGAAGCCAAATAGAACCTAAAATGTGGTTCTGGGATATAGGGGTAGACCCCAGGGTCGACCCTTCTGCTTCCAGAACCCAAACAGAACCTGATTTAAGGTTTTGGGTTACAGGGGTCGACCCACGGGTCGACCCCTTTCAGCAGGTTTCAAAACTAAGTTCTGTTTTGAACAGGACTTCCGAGGGTCGACCCGATGGGTCGACCCCTTCTTGTTTGGGTCTCAAAAAGGGCTAAAACCACCAACAAATCAAGGGGAAACAATTGATTAAATGTTACCAAAATCCCATGAAGATCAACCATGATTTTTCATCTTGAAAAATATGATAAAGCAAGAGGTTAGATCAAGATCAAAATATATGGGTCATGCATTAAAATATGAAGCTAGTTTTGAGGCCGAGACCCAAATGACATGAAGTATGAACATGAAAGTACTTGCATGAGACACATAAATGCTTTGATAACATTTTCATCTTAAGATCCTCATATGAGTTCCAAATTCAGTTCAGAGCAACACTTACCTCATTGTTTTATCTGAGTTCACATTCAATTTGATCATCATCCAAACTATCATCAATCCACACATCATTACCTTGGTGGCAAGTGTAGAGACAATGTATATGCAATGTTTGTGCTAACCTCAAAGCATGTATGAGCCTTATAGAACCATAATGCATCCACATGATGATAAGCCTTATAGAATTACAATGCATCCACATGATGATATGAACAACCATTCCCATACACATGAAGACATGAACAACCTTCATACACATGAAGACATGAACAACCATTCTCGCACACGGCCAAGCAACAAAGGTATTTTGTAATCATCAAAATCACAATGCACAACAATCTCCCCCATTTTGATGATGACAAAATATTATGCTATAATGCTCTCTCCCCCTTTGACATAATCAGAAATGGGGATTATGATGGAAAATCCAGAAGGGCAGGAACCCATGGACAACCAGATTATGAAGAGAACCAATGTGTACAATTATGCATGAACTAATTGCAGAGCTGTTGGAAACCAATTGTTGAAATGAAACTCTTATACCAAGTATCTGATACCAATTATGGAAAGTGGAAATACAAATGTGGATAATGTGGTCATGCAATATGACAAAACGATATGCAAATGCTCATGAGTTGCAGCAATTGGAAATGGCGTATGGCATGAACAATGATGAGCCAGCAAATAAGCACTCAAACACCAATAGAAAGGTATTGACTCATGCAAGACCTGATGAGTTAAGCAGATAAGATCACATGCAAAGCTCCCCCATTGACATTGACACATTAGATGACTATTTTGATATTCAAATTTTTGATTTTTAGTTTTCTTGTGAAATGCATGAAACATGATGTATGATCAAAGTGATGAGACATGAAATGCATACAATGTAATCAAGCAGATATCTATAGATACATGCAACATAACTCCTTCACAAGAAGTGATACCAATTGATTTACAGTGAGGGGATAGGAGTAGGAAAAGTGCAAGTGACTCATTAAGTTCAGAATGCTCATGATTACACCTAGAGGATTATGAAGATAAATAGGAGAAGATGTACAGCAGGTCATTGCAATTAATCAAATTTTCAGAATACATATCAAATCAAATTACCATGTGCAAGTGAGTAACATGAGAATGAAGTTTAGCCATATGGATAACCAGATTTTCAAGTAAACACAATAGTAACTGCACAGACTACATTTCAAAGTAGAGAACAACGTATTTGTGGCTTCGCTCTACCTCAATCGAATATATCATCAGAAATTTTCATACTGACAATCTGAATTTTTCTAAGAAGGATCAAGTTCAACATAATTCCTTTTTACGCGAGGAGACACATGGAGCTCATGCCAGAATCCCCGGTTACTCAGAATACTGAACATTGTCACCTCATTTGAACAGAGATACTTTAGTCAACACTTTTCAGAAATGAACCACATCACGTCTCAGGTGACAAGTGCCCAGTTTACTCAGTGAGACTTAACATTGCTCTGCCTTTCATTCCAACCAATTTTTTATGCGGAGACAGGCAGCTTTTTTCTCAACTATCTCTTATCATCCATGCAGTAAGTTGAATTACTTTAGAGTGTTGAAATGAAATTCCTATATCCTTATGAATAACACTCAATTTCACATTAAAGTGCATGAAGTGTACAAATTTGATTAACATGTATGAAGAAAATTTAACTCAAAACAAGATAGTGCAGCTCCCCCTATATAAATGCAATAAGCATGAAATGCTCCCCCTAAGAGTTTGACATATAGTACACTTGTTAAGACTCAGATGCAACATTATTTAACAATAGAGTGTTTGGTCTTAGAAGTTTCAAGGAAGGGGTTGAATAACATATAATAACATGCAAGCATACAATGGAGATATGCATATGCAATGCAAAATGAAAAGGTATGCAATCTCAATGCTTGAAATGTTGGCTCCAAAGATATGATGACCAATGTTGGAAGTATTCTTTTTGACATTTATGCAACATAAAATGTTCAAGATGATGCATTTCAAAATATGCACTATATGCATACTAGAAATGCCAACTATGCAACAAGACACACGATGGGCTTCATCTTCCAAAAGTACTATGTGAATGATATGCAAAGAATGATATGCAAATATGCAATGTGATGCAAGATTTCAGATTTCACATGACACTCTATATACACCTAATGCAACTAATGCATGACACGCATTATCAATTGTTAAAATGTGACGACATAGTTTTGTTTTGAAAAGAGAATTCAGAAAATTCATTCAAAGCATCAAAATCATCACATGTGAACTTTTCTTGAAAATAGTTATACTTTTAACCAAAAAGATGAGTGGCACATTGGTAAAGACCATGGAACATTGATCAACTTCAGTCCTCAAGATGTTCAACCATAAACACAGTATCATCATGCTGAGAGAATGGAAAAATATCATTTTTAAAATTTCAGCATACAAAACTCCCCCATAATCAATGCATGATTTCAGAAAATTCATTTAAGTTGGATGCCATATGCATAGATGATTCATGGTACCGGGCGGAGGCATATTCTCACGTATGGTGATAGCTTTCAGACAGGCTTGACCTGCCCTTCCACATGTCACCATTTTATATACCATGTAATCATTGAAATGATGATCAGAAACAAATGTATTCTCATTTGACATCGGGGGTTTAGCAAAAGGCATTCAATGGCTACACTCTCATATATGATGCTCAGATGTTTCAATACCATACAGCCAAGCATTCATTATTCACATTGTCAAGAACAACCAAGGGGTATTCATACCTTCAAAATCACTGTCTGTCAAGATATGGCATTAACATCAAGATCAAAGAGCTTCAAACAAGCACTTTATTTTCTCACCTTTGTCTTGAGTTACCTTTATTGACATTTTCAGATTCTTTACTTTATTTCACTTGTTGTCATCTTCATCAACAAGCTCCTTTCTTTCTCTCCTGCAGGAAATATATCGATATTAGCCAAAGGAGTTCCATTGAGACCCCAAATTCGCATTTCATATAAGGCAGCACATAAGGATATGACAAGATCAAGAACCCCATGCCAAAACCCTTCCAAAACCCCTCTAGGGTAATGGGGTTAAAACTCAAACCAATCGGACCTCAAGATGGGTATTTCAAAACCCAAAGTGTAGACCTATTTTGGATCTAGGCACATGGTGATACATTCAAACGTTTGAATTCTTACCATGATTTCAGGGGTTGATGGTCATTATCAAACCTGCATTGTAAAGAGCTCAATTCATGTCAATATCAATTCAATACAAATGAGAAGGCCAATATCAATGCTTTTCTTCCACAAGACAATCTCTTATGAGCTGCAAGTATGAATGATGAGCTTCAAGTATCAACTCAGGGACAAGTCCATGTTCACCAAGGCATCACACCAGAACTGGCCAAGTCGACTTAAAGCCTTCCCCTTGACCTCAATACAATCCTGCAACAAAGTTCTCATTTGGTTGTTTTAGGTGCCCAAACCTTCTTGGGTCCTAGATGGTTAGTTGCACCTCTAGAGGGTGCCTTCCATAGTTCTTGGGCATGCATATCATCAAAATACATTAAGGAGCAAACATGCATGGTATGCCCAAACTCACCACAATAATGACAACCACCAAGAGACTTCACAGAATTCTCATAAATATGATAATCAAATTTCTGTGATTTAGCATGAATGTTATCATTATAAGCATGGAAATTTTTCTTCTTCACAACAGGATGAGCATGAAATTTCTGTGGGTCTGTAGAGATGTTATCATTTTTCAAAATAAAGTAATTGTTCATCCTGTGACCAAACCTTCCACAATGAAAACAGTTCAAAGGAGCAAATCTTTCAAATGGTCTTCTTGCATGAATATAATAGTTATCAGGAGTTCTTTTTATGTTCAGAAACTTTCTTGGCTTTGTGAAGCCATTCATTTTCTTGCATGCTTCTAGATCTTCAGATTTCATCAAAAAGCAATCATGCATCATATGGCCAAGTTCACCACAATAAAAACATGAGATTTTCTTTGTGGATGCATGTGTATGTGCAACAAGATTTTTCATGGCATTCATCGTGACACCAGCAATCACTACAAGAAAAAGGAGATATATGGGCAGTTTCGTTAGTGGCATTTGTTAAAAGTGCCCCAAAATTATTATAAGTAGAGGCATTTCATTTTATATTGCCCCTAAAGTATTTATAACTCTTAAATTATATTAACAAAAGTTTTTAAAAATGCTCCTAAAAATCTCCACTTGAAACTTGCAAGCTTTGGAAGTCGTAACTGCTCCCCCCGCGGAATTTCTTTTCCCTCGCAGACTTCTTCGGTTTCCCTCTCGATCGGAGTTTCCTAATGCCAGAAGATTCCTCAATCCCCCTCCGCCTCCTCGCCTCCGCGGCTCCCTTCTTCCCCCTCGCTCTATCTAGCTCTGCCCTCATCCTCAAAGAGCAAGCACTTTTTCCCCTCTCCCCCGCCCCTCTCTCGTTCATCTGAAGTAGAAGCTGTAGCAAGTTTTTGTTCGTCTTCTCTTCCTCTGATTGATGCCTAGTGCGATGGAAGACATGAGATCTGCTTTAGGGGATCACGTGGATCTCGTCTCGGATATGGTCAAGAAGCTCTCCTCCGATCTCCGCAGCGGGTTTCGTCCGGCTTATGAGAACTTCATTGGATTCTTCCACGCTATCGATTGGAAGGAGCCGTGGTTGATAGGTTTAATATCCTTTCATGCAATGTTGCTGCTGATCACTATCATCTCAAGGAAGAATGTAAATTTCCAACTGTGCTTATCTATTATGGCATTATCTGGTGTGTTTCTTGCAGAGAGGATAAATCATTTTTTAGAGGAAAATTGGAAAAGCTTTGCAGGCCAGAACTATTTCGACCCTCATGGCCTTTTCATCTCAGTACTCTGGTCTGGTCCACTCCTCCTTATATCAATGTTGATTGTGGTGAATACTGTTTCTACTTTGGTCAAGCGGATCATACAATGGAAAAGAGCAGAACTTAGACACCGTGCTAGACTTGATCGCGGCAAACAGGATTGATATATTCTCTATGATTATGATTGGAAATTAGCAGCCTGAAAATTTTGGGTTTTGTAGCTAGTAAGAGTCCCTAGGTTTATGCCATCTCTGTCCCTTGTTTATGTCCTTGTGTTTCTCTTACAGCCGTCAGCCAGGTTCTGCAGCACTTGAGAGTTTTTGCCCAATCCAAGCAATTTTGAGCTGAAGACTATACTTAGTACCAACTTGTTCTTTTTCAGAGGTTTCCACTTTCCAGTTGTAACATGGGTTAATTCAACAGATTCTGGTCCTAAAGGTGTATACTTGTGTTGGACAACCATTCACCCATTTGGAGTGGTTTTTCTTTCTTTCAACGTAAGGAAAAAAAAGCACTTTTCCACCTCTTCCTCACCTTTACCCCTGGTCTACTGTCATTCTCCCCCTCGTCGCTCGCCGTCGTCACCCTCGGCCTCCCACGAGCCCCCACCGCCACCGTGCTTCCCTTTCTTCTTCTTCCTCTTCTTCTTCTGTCGCGAACAGGCTCAGCCCGGCCCTGCCTGCCCCGCCTCACGCAGCCACCACCACCACTGCATACATTATGTCATCCTTTTTATCAATTCACTGGCAACATGGATAATTGTTACATAAATTTTACCTTGGAACACTATTTTATCCTCCTTGTTTCCATTTGCTTTCCTTACATGTAGATCACATGATAAATGTAGAAGATCCTAGTTCAGAAACAATGTAACTCCATCCCTCTCCCTCTTTGTTGCAATTGTTCTATTATTCTCTGTCCTATGGACTTCCTCTCCACCAGCAAGCATGCACTCCAATTTTCAAAGTTGGCATACCCCGTATGTCAAGTGACAAAGTTCCCCATTTCTAAACAATTTCTACACTTGACCTTTTTGCCAGCATCTCTCTCCTCAGCCTTCCATTTTCCACATTCTTATTGCCCTTCCCCTTTTAGTGGATCATCTTTTTCTGCAGTAAAACAGTCTTCATACACTCATAATTCTTCTTTGTATCCAAAAACATATATGTATTATGACAAACAAGAATGCACAAGAAAATGACAAGACTAGCTAGAAGGGAATTACGCAGAGGCAACAGTGATGTTACTGTTGGGATAGGGGGTTCAATAATTCAATTTTATTGCTTTCCAGAAAAAATTATATGATTCTAAAAAAATTGTCATCTCTAAAAGAACATCAAGATTGGGATCACTCCAGTGCATCAAAAAAACGCCCCATTTGCTAGGCATCATAGGTTCAATGCCATTTTGGAAGCCAGTTGCCAAGTTTACTACCAGGCAAGGACACCCATCTTTTCACCAGTAGATGGCCTTAGATTTTTGTCTTGACACAAGCACATTTATTTTATTTCCCTAATTATGCATCTAGGAATAAGGAATTAAAAATTAGATTTTAGAACTGGACATGTCCCATGGGTACAAGTTCAGTTTTGGGACAAAACCAGTTCTTGCTAGTTCTTACCACCACAACCAGACCGGCCAGTTTCTAGCAACTCTGGTCTAGAAATCAGTTCACCTGGTTTTTCATTCCATGCTAGGAATCGCCTATATCTATTACAGCTTCTTGCCTTAGCAAAATCTACTAAAACTAAACTAAACAATCAGCTAATGTCTACCATCTGTCAGTGGGCAGCACAATATCTGGATAGCTTAGAGAACATGTTCCATATGAAGTGGTGTGGCATTCTAGGTCCCATAAGTTCTGTATAGGCCAACTCTTGCCAGCTCCTACCACCAAAACGAGACCAACCAGTTTCCAGCAACTCTGGTCTAGCAACCAGTTAACCCGGCTTTTCTTCCCATGCCCGGAATGGCCTATATCTGATACAACTTCTTGTCTATACAAAATCCATCAAGAACTTGACTGAACAAACATCTACCATCTTTCAGTGGGCACTACATTATGTGGACAGCTTACATAATGCCCAATATGAAGCAGTGTTGCATTTTACACAGATTCTCCTGGGTCCCATAAGTTCTGTATAGGATATTTTAGCTTAAATAAACTATTTTAATTATTTCTGTACTTCATGCAACAAAGAAAATTTTATACTCTAGCTCTTTTTGTCCATGGAAAGGAATTTTTTTTAATTGCATATCTCAGAAGTGTGGAACAAGCCTTTATTTCGTCTGCTTTTCATTTTCAATTTGTTACAACCTTCCCTCAATTAGCTGTCATTCACCTTAAATATGGGAACAACATGTTTACATAACAAAGAAAGACTACCAAATATTAGAAGGTCTAAGTCTTAAAATCTATTACACTAACATCCAAGGAGATGCATGATTCAAACAATGATATGCTCCTATTAAAAGTCAACTTCCACTTTAAGTGTTTCTGATGCAGAACATCGTTCTTGTCTTTTGGGAATTTGTGGCACACTTTTCATAAATAACTCGGCTATGAGGCTAATCTACATGCTGATCCTTTTTTTTTCAGGTGAATGTTTTGATGCATAACATTGTTTTAAATATCTAGATTGTCATATGAAAAGTTGTGAACTAATCTTTTATTGTTGGTTGTGTATGCCGATGGTTCAACGTATCTTTTATTTCTACATCCAGATAGTTCAAATATCCAGATTTCCTCATCATTAGACACACTGCCTAAGCTAAGCCAAATGACAGAATATCACAACCATTTTGTCTTATGAGCTGCTTTTGGTTTATTGGGTAATAATAATATTGCTTGGCTTTTGTTGCTGCATCAGAAACTCTTTATTTGAATGCAAAAGGACTTATTGTGATTCTGTGAAACAAGGGTATTATTTTATCTTCATATCAAGGCATGGCTGAATGTGGAAGGAGTTTGAGTGATATCATATTGATTATAAAAGATATGTGTTAGTTTCTTAATGTAAAAGCACAAATATTTGTCCATTACATTCCAGTGCTCTTGAATGCTTGTGTGCTTCAGGTAGCCTATAGTGGTGTCTTTTTGCAGCATGAGTGAAGTCACAAATGGGTCTTCAATATAGCTTGACAAAAAGCATCATCTGGTATGCACATGCCTACATGTTTTCTCCATGAATATTTTGTTGTAGTCCTATCCTTTATACACTGTTTTGGCAATTGTTTGCTTTCAAGGAGGATAAAAGTATAATGTTTTTGTTTGTGCAGCACTTGCTTGCCCTAATCACATTTATGCAGCATATATTTCTTGATCCATCTTTTTTTGAGAAACTATATGATGCTACTAGCCGGTAACTAATGCTTACCTTTATATTGTAGTCTACATGACATATTTCTATTGGAAATTCCAAATGCCATGGTGGCTGACTTTTAGCATTTAAAGACTTTATTAAAGTTAGCAAAAGCACTAACATTTTTTCAGAATTGCCAAATTTTGGTGAATTTTGTTTTTACTAGTTTTGCTCAGTTTTCCACTTGAATTGGAGATTTTCTTGACATTTCTGAATCAATTTAAAAAGGTACTTGGCTTAGAAGGGTATTTCTGAATCAATTTAAAAGAAGATTAGTTATGTAGTTAAGCCTTTTAAAATTATTGATAGACTAATTACTTTTGCTCTATCATGATTTTAGGAAGTGTTCTATGCTGTGATGTCATTGGGAAGATTCTAATATTGAAGACTGGTGATTAGTAAGTGGTGGTGCTCCAATTATTGTGAGTCCTCTCCTGGAAATGTTTAATAAATTCGTGAGCCTCACTGCTGTGCTCAATGGGTATCATTAATCATTTATGCCTTATCTCACTCTACATTCACATGATTAGGTTCTCCCTTCTCATCTTTATTTTTCTTTTATATGCACTAATGAATGAACATACAGGTTTAAGATGTGAATCTCAAATTTTCAGTGTCAAGTCTTTAGTGTTATCAAATGTAACCTAACCATAACTATCTTTCAGATCTAGTTCGATGCATTCAATATTCTTATGCATTGGGAAGGCAAAATGCACTAATGCACCAACTGTTATCCTTGAGTGGTGTCCTAGTCCTGCTTGTGCAATTTTAAAGTAGAATGAGTCCAAGGAAATCAATCTCAATTAGGGGAAGAGTCAAAATTAGATGGAGATAGTTTGTTCCATCCGAAATGCCAGGTTTAATAATTGTCATTGCCTTGTCTTAATACATAATCTAAGAAATATATAAATTTGAAATGCCCGAAGATTTCAGTGTTGGCCTTGTAGGACACCCGAAGAGTTCAGTGCTGGCCATGCAGCGAGTGCCACCAATATCCATTACATGTTCAAGGCTAGATCCGGTGTGTACTGCCGTCTCACTTTCTTTTTATATATCCTACACTTGATATGAGGATTTCTGTGCGATTGCTCCGGGCTATGCATTCTATGATTCTTGTGTGATTTTCCCAGCCTAATTCTACTAAGTGTCCTGGATCTGCAAAATGGTTATTGTCTTGAGTTTTATTAACAAATGCAATCAACTTCACTTAATTTTTGATAGTTGCTTTGTTTGGTTCAAATGAGAAAAACTCTTGCATTACTTAATTCATAAAGTTCACTTAGTTTTTGGTACATGACAGATTACTTGGGTCAGTAGCATATTGTTTGATTACATTTTTGGCCAAGTTATTAGCTTACATATTACAATTGCCCTAGTCCACTAATGTTAAAACAAAATTATCTTTCTGTATGGTACAATCTTTTTTTATGATGGGAATGAAATCTGTATTTATGAGTCTGGGAAGTTATTGATGCATTGTCAGACAAAGGCATGGGAGAAGGAAAAGAAGCTGAGAAGAGTTGATCTTCACATTGTGGGATTTGATGGCTTAGATCCTACTGATGATACATGTGGAGTTTGTGTTGATGGTGGGAATTTGATTTGCTATGATAGCTGTCCATCAACTTTCCATCAGGATTGCATTATGTTGAAGGTACTCCCTTCCCCTCCTCTATAGCCCCACAACAAATTTTCAGTTTACCTAATGTATCCTTTTTCCCTTTCATAAATTTGTTCATGATTCTACATTTTTATAACTAAGAAATATGAAAGTTTTCTACAAGGCTGGCCCATCTTCTCATAGAAAAATGTTCCCAAAAGTTTTATTTGTCAAACAATTGAACTCGTATGCTTGTTTCTTTAGGTTGGATTCCTCACATTTTAGACTCCCTTTGGCGCTTCACTAGGCATGTCCTTGCATTTTCTTTCTAAATTACTTTGTTTCTCTCAATGGCAGTATTCCTTGCCCCCTAAAGAGCTTGGCGGTTGTGGTGTATCTCTTTTGGAGCTTAAGCATGTGCTTTCAGAAAATTGGGTAGTAGAGTTGCAGGTGAAAGCAGAAAATTGGGTAGCAGAGTTGCAGGTGAAAGCATAGGAAGTGGCTAGAGTTGTGGTACTTCCAAATGATCCTGCTAATTGAATAAAGCCTCCAAGTAGTCTCGAGTAAAAGCAATCGATTGTCTATCTTGTTATCTATCAATCTGTTAATCATTTGATCATGTGGTTTCTTATCAATATTAATGGCTAAAATTCTTTCAGTTTATTAATATTTGAAAACTTAAATTGTACCCAACAGATTGTTGTTCCACTGTTTCTTCCTCTTTCCCCTGATGTGACAAAATTGGGACTCAATTCTAGACCATTAATTTATCTCCTGAGTGGTTGGACATTAACTTTTAAACTGCAATCTGAGACCGCTGTCACCTTCTTGATGGAGATGCTAAATGATTGGCATTATTTGCTATATAATTTTTGTGTCCGCTCAAATGTATTTTCTATTCTCCTTTTGACTTTGATATGAATATACCTACCTTAATCCCCTTTTGATATTCTATGCAAGTGGGGCTAGTTGCTCAGATTTGGCATAGTACCTTCATATGATTTTCTATCTGGTATGTCCTATTTGCAGCTACTTTGAGGTCTTTGGTAAGTATGTCTTTATTCAATATGCCACTTTAACTACCACTATTGGCAACTCGAAAAAGTTTCGTTCATATTCTTAGAGCTTGGTAAATAGTGTTGATTTGGCTTGTACAACTTAAACTTCTAATTGGGCATGCTGACATGCTGAAAAGTTGATTCTAGACTTTCAAACAAAGTTTGCCTATTGGTTACCATCCTTCAACATCAATCTTGTTAGCATGTGTTGGAGTTGGAGATAGGTTTTAGTCGGGCTTGTGTGGAGGCCCTAGACTTAATTTATTGGGCTATTTGTTAAAGGACCTGGAGCTAGCCTTTAGTTTGGAATCAGAATCGGAATCTGTTGTTCTGCATTTGATTCCATCCTGTTTCCAGTCCTAATCCAATGGCTGTTTAGAGGATACCTTCATGTTTTTGAAGTAATGACACTGTTGTATACTTGTATGTCATGGAAATTGGCAGTATATGTAATTATTCTTTTCAAATTTCATCCATGCAAGCTGGAAGATATTTCCATTTGGAGCTTCTAGAATTTAACTCAATAAATCAGTTTCTGCTGCTACCTTCTTGTGAATACTGGCATACCAGTTCATGATGAGGCATGTAGCACTTACACTACGAATTTTCCCCTCTTTTTCCCCATATGAGTCATTCTTTTTTGGTGTGCAGGCTACCATTGGGATTGACTTTCTGTCAAAGACAATGTACCTTGAAGATAGAACTGTGAGGCTGCAGCTTTGGTAACCTTTGGAAGTTCACTTGCCAAATGTGTTCTGATAGTTTTCAGATACATTTCTTATCAGAGAGTTTTTTTTACTGTACCATTTTCTTAGTTTCTAATATGCTTGTGAGTTATATTTAAGAACACTTCTTGATTGTCAAAGTCATGCTTTGATACGAAGACATTGACACTTTAAAGCTGGGATTCTTTAGGTTTTGTTCCCCTTTTGGTTTTTTTAGTTAGTATATTGGATGTTAACTGTCATATCCTGTCTAAAAAATTATATTCATTTATTTTGAATGAAGAAGCATCTTCATCAGTGGCATTGGAATGAAGTAAAGCTGTATATGTGGTGATCATATTGCAAATCTTCTGCATCAATTGTTCATGCATCCACGATTGCCTAAAAAATGTACAATAAATGTACAGCTGTCGAGAAGTTTTGAGTCATCACTTTACCTCTTATTAGTATGCACCTATTACTATTCAATTTTTTTCTCTAACTGGGCTAGACTCTAGGGCCACTTTGTCCCAGCATGTGCGCACTATGTTTTTGATTATGCTATGAATATAACTCTCTTCCATAAACTTTAAGGCATTTTAATAATGTTTATTTGCTATAGGGTACAGCAGGACAAGAAAGATTTAGGAGTCTTATCCCAAGTTACATTAGGGACTCATCTGTTGCTGTGATTGTATATGATGTTTCAAGTATGTTTCCCCCTCCCTTTTTGTTGTTTCGAAGCCACTCCTTGTTTTAGGTTAGACATTTACTTGTATGTCATTCTTTGTAAAAGAGTCTGAATTTTAATATTGATCTGATAAAGTTAAACAAGTGTATGATCAATTTTCATCACCAACCAATTCATGGTTTGCCTCATGTGATCTATGTGGATACAAGCAAATGTATGCAATAAAATTGAGGAATATATTCCCATTTGTAGCATTTCTAGTCAAGTTTCTAAATTTGGAAAGAATATATCCTCCAGTTTTGATCTGAACTAGGATAAGAATCAACTGCATTGAGCTGCCGATCAGATGACGATCAACTGGTTTTATCAATTTTACAGGTTTATATTATAATAAGTGATTGGAAGGACCATAATCTTGATAGGCTGAAATCCAAAATCTGAACTGCTTGATCCCTGAAACTATGCTTCCAGTGAACCTAGTCAACTCCATGCAAACAAATATAGTAGAAGAAAATATGGAAACACTGGTCTCATTGGGAATCATATTCGATTATTCTTAATCATGTACAAGTTTGTGCAATAGTGAGATAATTGTTTCAACCTTTTTGTATAACTTTACAACTTACATATTTTTGCAATATAGGTCGGCAAACCTTTCTAAACACTTCAAAATGGATAGAGGAGGTCCGCACTGACAGAGGTAGCGATGTCATCATTGTCCTAGTGGGGAACAAAACTGACCTCGTCGATAAAAGGTAATCCATATTCCATAAGCATTTTTTATTGTATTTCCTTCATACAGTGCAGAAGATTCGATAAACTTTATTGATTAGTGACAGTACACTTGTTGTACTTAAAAATTGGCAATCCCAGAAGCATTAACTTGTACATTTATTCTGTCATAGAAAAGTGATCTGAAAGAGAGTTTGGCATGTTTTCTATATGTTAAACTGCTAGCCTGATACGATTATGACACCTAGGAATTGTATCCTATGTGAAAAGTTATGCTGCATGTATTTGAGTATTTGTGGATATAAACTGTAGGCTTATGTCAATCCAGACACAAAAGATCAAGTGAATCCATGGGAAACCTAAGACAAAAGATGGAGGCTTAAACTGAAACTAGGCCTGGAGGGTAGGCAGTGGAGCTAACATGTGTGCAATGGGTGGGTGATGTCTCTGCTTCAGATTTATAAATGATCAGACAGGTCTTCATCAGTCAAGCTTGGATCATTAGGTCTTTCAATGCCAATGTGGTTAAACTTCAAGCAGAAAGAAAGAGAAGAGTTGGACATAGAATTTGTGAGGAGGCAGTAAACAAGGAAGATAGCTCAGGGGATGGTCAATTGTTTTTGTTAAAATAGTGAGGGCGGCATGGTTTGCTGGGTGAAGCAGCACCGATGGGCAAAGCAATAGAGTAAGCGGAGCAACACAAAAAGAGGTGGCAGCAGCAGCAGAGGGTGGAGCATTAGGTGGGCATGGTAGCATGATGGCTGGGCAGTATGGTAGATGGTAGATCACCGCAATGCAGTTCAAGCAGAGCAGGATGGCAGAGGTGAGCAGGCATGACAAAGGCAGAGTAGGCACTCCCTTCTTTTCTATTATCTTTTGCTTGGGACTGCAAGCTGCAGCACAGTGCAGAAGAATCAGTGGCAGGTTGAGGCAGTAGCTATTATGGCAGCAGCAGCAGTAGCTGGAGGTGGACGTGGAGCTTTAAAAATGGTATCGACAGCTTGAGGTAGGGGTGTGCACGGTCTGTTTTGGTCCGGTTCACCTCCTTTTTTTCTCAAACCGAACCAAACCGATTTGAGTCTTAAACCGACCCAAACCAAACCAATTTACATGATGAACCGAACCAAACCAAACTGACCCAAATCGGTTCGGTTCGGTTCGGTTCATTGGTTTGGGCTTACAATTTTTGGGCTTTGAGCTTGCCTAGATTTGACCCGAATCAGATGAAAATTGGCTACATTGGCTTTAGATCAGCTGATTCCCTTGTGTAGGGAATCAAACAATCTTGACTGGTTGGAATGGGGTAAGTTGAGTGAAATTTTATAAAAATACTCTTAGATACCTTTATATTTTTATAAATACTTTTTTATTTTTTCGACAAATAGCATCATCTGGTATGCGCATGCCAACATGTTTTAATTGCAGTATTAGGCAATGGGAAATGAGTGCAAACATTTGCCTTGCAAATTTGCAATACTAAAATTGCATTTCTTTGAATATCAGATGGTACAATAAGCATCAATGTTGAACCTCCCCCACCCTTTTTTGTGGGTTTCTGAGGATAATGTAGTTTGAAGTGCATTTGATGGGCCACTTTTAGAGCAGGTCATGTGCACATTTAGTTGAAACTTTACTGAAGGTGACTGTTTCTAACTGAAGGCATCATATGTCGGTTATAAATTGCAAAACATGTTTCCTATGCATGAAAGTCCTTCAACGGCGAGGCTTTCCAAGTTCTTTGTGTGTTAGATATGTTTTGCCTTATAAGGCAGAAGGGAAACCTCCATGTCTGTATTGGTATTTGTTGGTTTTGGGTTGCTAATGCTTTATAGATTTCCTTCCTCCCTCATAAAAGTTCTTTGTAATTCTGACATGCCTGTTGGTTTTCTCATTCTAGTGACTTATTCTTTTGCATATTCTACCATGTTTTAGTTCTTCATCTCTCTAGTTATACTTATAGTTGTTGTTTTTGTTGCAGGATAGTAGCTTTATCAACCACAAGATCTTTGCAATGCATTGCTAGAGAGGAATGCAAGTGCTATGGCTACATGCCAAACCATCCAGCCAATTGACTTCCTTTACTATTTGTCGATTAGCAAGAAATTGGTTGTATCTAAAGAATACTAAGGGGAAACTATTTTTTTTTATATTTTAATTGTATAGTGAAAAATTGAGCCCCCATGATCTTAGTTGTATTTCAATGTCATGGATGCTATATGACTTGTTTAATTGGGATATTTCTCTAATTTTATTTTATAATATAGCTCTATCAAGACATTATTTTTATGATATGTTTCTATTAAAAGGTGGACAAATTGATGTATGTGTTGTATGATGATGGGTGTTTGTGTATGTCAATGAATTACGAACAACAAGATTTGTGTACTAATTGTATGTTAAGAATGTTACCCTAATTTTTGTATTTTAGGATTGTTATTTTGGTGCAATATTTAGAAATTGGACCCCCTACACATTGGTCATTTGGGGCACTTTGGGGAAGAAAATGCCTCTAAAACATATTATTTCAAGTGATTATTTTAGGGTGGCTTTTATAAGACTATGCTTAAAATAGGTTAATAGGGGCAGTTTAAATAATAAATTGTCCCTAAAACATGTTTATTGGAGGCATTTGATTAGCGAAATTGCCCCTATTAGAATATTTAGGGGCAATTTTTTAGTGCCTCTAATGACAATATTAGGGGCATTTTCTAAAAAGTGCCCCAAAATCTTTTAGGGACCGAGGCAGTAGGGGCACATTTTAAACTGCCCCTAAAGCTAATCAAAATGCCCTTAAAGGTTTTTAGGGCATTTATCTCTATTTTTTGGGGCATTTCTAAAATGCCCCTAAAAGTCTATTTTCTTGTAGTGAATATTTTTAGCCTTTTGATGCAAGTTTTGTTTCTTTTTCAGACTTTCATTTGATTACTTTGTTGTTTGAGGAACAGATTGATTTGGAGACCCATTGGATGTGCTGGCTATATTAGAACTATGGACAAATGATGTGTAGACTTTATTTTCAAAGTTCTTTTTGTTCACAGGATTATAGCCCAGCCCCTCTTTTTGGAAATTCACCTTAGTCCCCAATATCTTGTTCAGATTTTCTTCCCCATTCACAAACTTACACAAAGAAGCATTCAGATCAAGAATTTCTTTTTCAAGTGATGAAATATGCAATTCATAGGAAATGATCTCATTGTCACAGGAAATGATTTTTTCATTCAATTGGGCATTGATGGTTTTGTAGCTCTCCATCATTTGTTCTAGCACATGCATCTTTTCAGAATCATCAACAACCAAACTTTTCCCTTTTTCAAAAATAAGTAATTTTTTAGACATAGTTGTGTTTAGATGTTTCAGTTTTTCATTTTCTGATTTTAACAAAACATGTTCTTTTTCAAGAAACTTCATGATGCCTTCAACCAGAGATGTTTGAATCAATATAGCACTATTTTCCTTTTTAAGTTCTTCATTTTCATTTACAAATTTATCATTCATAATCAATTCATTGTAAATATCCTGATCAATTGAGTTTGATTCTATTTTGTTTCTTAGATCTTTTTCAGTTTTCTCCAATTGATCGATTTTATTCTTGAGTGCAACATTCTCATTTCTCAAACAAGCAATGGTTTCTTTGTGACATTCAACATTATGCTCTAAAAGTTCATTGAAGTTAACAAGCTCAGAACATTTATCACAAGAATCATTTTATGGACCAAGTTTTCAGATTTCTTTTTCAATTTTCTATTTTCTGACTTGAATTTCTTATATTGTTTTGCCAACTCATCATAAGCTTCAACAAGATCGTCAAGAGTAAATTCTTCAGAATCAGAATTTACCTCTTCTGTATTTTTGTCACTTTGTTCATCAGCATCATCGGCCATGAGACATTTTTGCCTTTCCTTCTCTTGAGCTTTGATCAGCCGGTCCATTAGCTCCTTCGCCGTCCTACAAGAAGATGCAAATGGATACTTGTTACTACTTACAGAAGCTTTCAATAAACTCAAAGCAGTAACATTATCATGATGCATCAATTTATCCTGATTAGACCACTTGGTCTCATCTAGAGGTAATATGTGTGGACCATGACAAATCAATTTCCAAATACTAGGATTAATAGAATTGATCACCACACACAATTTACCTAGCCATGAATTAAAATTCAAACCAGTGAAGATTGGCAAACAGTTCATTGATATATGTTCAGTAGAAAAATTCATGATTGTGGAATGCACTGGGATCACTCTGTAGATCGCAAGATCTAGGGACAACAGAGCCTCGCTCTGATACCAATTGTTGGGTCCCGTAGTGCAGGAACACGGATCTAGAGGGGGGGTGAATAGATCCTTCTGCTAACAACTATGTCCAATTAAAAACACAATCTACCACACAGCGAAATTTACAAGATTGATAGGATTGAGGAAATTAATCTAAACAAGTTTAAACTTAATTCACTCAATCTCACCGAGCTCACACGATTACATAAACAGATAGTAGAGAACACACAATCACAAGAATCAAACCACAAGACACGGGGATTTTTAAGGTGGTTCGGGATCACGACGGGCTCCCTACGTCCACCCCTCACCAAACCGGTGAGGCTTCACTACATGCTACAAAATGTAGCAACACGGGGATGAACCCCAAAACACACACACTGCTTTCGCAGCAACACACACACACGAGGCCTTGCCTCAAACTGCTGCCACAGCAGCACACACACACACACATACCCACAACGTTGGGGAACACACCCCGAACATAATACTTCACATGGAGACACAACTCCGTCCACACACACGTAGGACAAGGCCTACACAACCACACGGGAGAAAACTCCCAGTAACACACGCGGATATACTCCGCACAGATCGACACACAAGAGACCACACACACACTCGGAGACCCCTTTCTCCGAACACCCACACAAGATATTCTGTCAAATGTATATGAATCAACAACACATATATGCTATGACCCCCAAACAAATTATAGAGATGAAAACTGGAAAGTTGCATCAAGAGTAAGAATCCCCCTTCTTCAACAAAATCTGATTCTTCTAGGCTCTTTGACGGATGATCATGATCTTGACATCATCTTCTTCCACTCCTCGAACTGATCCTCTTTTCCTTCAAATCCTAGCTCCAATTAAACCTTCATACATCAGGAAAATGATTAGCCTCATAAACCTCTCTTCTCTTCAACCTTGTGACCGCACTCCTCCTTCTTCTTCTGCAAGAGAAAGGAATGCATTAGCTCTTGTTGTTGCTTAGTATGAAAAACACAACATTAATAAGAGGGCAGCAACTAGATGAACAAAAGTGCATTTATATATATGTTGCATCTCTTAGATAATGCATTCACAACCTTGAACAATCTCAAACAAAAAGATACAGAAGTGAAAGATCAAGATAACTCCCTCATGAAATGCTTCTGTAGGATGAAGAACGTTCTTGAAGCAATTGTGAAGAAATGCAACACAAACAGAGGTTGGATCTTGATTTCGGATGCCCCTTTCAGTTGTATATGATCTTGAGCTTGATTCAAGCTTCTTCCTTTCGATTTCAGCTTCAGAGCAAGGTGGAAGAGGGCTTGGAAGCTTTAACACCGAACCTGCACACCAAAGAATAGTTTTCCGCCCTCTCCTTGGGGTTTTCACTCCAATAGGATGTTTTATAAGCTTAGAACGGTCAAGGGACAGCTCGGAGACCAGATCCACGAATTAGGGAGTGATATAGGGCATTAGGATGTGATTGGTAGGACTTTTGGGGCAAGAAAACGGCAGTCAAAGATGGTGGCTGGACGTTCGACCGGAAGGGGTCGACCCCAGGGTCGACCCTCGGGCTCACAGAAGCCAAACAGAACCTAAAATGTGGTTTTGGGATACAGGGGTCGACCCCAGGGTCGACCCTTTCAATGGGTCGACCCCAAGGGTCGACCCTCGTGCTTCCAGAACCCAAACAGAACCTGATTTAAGGTTCTGGGTTACAGGGGTCGACCCCAGGGTCGACCTCAGGGTCGACCCACGGGTCGACCTCTTTCAGCAGGTTTCAAAACGGGTCAACCCACGGGTCGACCCCTTTCAGCAGGTTTCAAAACTAAGTTCTGTTTTGAACAGAACTTCCGAGGGTCGACCCAATGGGTCGACCCCTTCTTGTTTGGGTCTGAAAAAGGGCTAAAATCTCCAACAAATCAAGGGGAAACAATTGATTAAATGTTACCAAAATCCCATGAAGATCAACCATGATTTTTCATCTTGAAAAATATGATAAAGCAAGAGGTTAGATCAAGATCAAAATATATGGGTCATGCATTAAAATATGAAGCTAGTTTTGAGGCCGAGACCCAAATGATATGAAGTATGAACATGAAAGTACTTGCATGAGACACATAAATGCTTTGATAACATTTTCATCTTAAGATCCTCATATGAGTTCCAAATTCAGTTCAGAGCAACACTTACCTCATTGTTTTATCTGAGTTCACATTCAATTTGATCATCATCCAAACTATCATCAATCCACACATCATTACCTTGGTGGCAAGTGTAGAGACAATGTATATGCAATGTTTGTGCTAACCTCAAAGCACGTATGAGCCTTATAGAACCACAATGCATCCACATGATGATAAGCCTTATAGAATTACAATGCATCCACATGATGATATGAACAACCATTCTCATACACATGAAGACATGAATAACCTTCATACACATGAAGACATGAACAACCATTCTCGCACACGGCCAAGCAACAAAGGTATTTTGTAATCATAAAAATCACAATGCACAACATGAAGGATAGGCTTAGAACTAAGTATCTTCTCACCTCGTACCGTCAATGACTCATTGATCGGTGGCAAACCCTCACCCAAGGTGATAGGTCTGTGTCTGAGTACATCGCCGAGTTTGATGAATATTTTTTGCGATGTGACATCTCGGAAGAGAGCACGATGCCTATTTCCCGCTTTCGTCATGGTCTGCGACCCCACTATCAGTACGAGCTCTTTCGCCGCAATGTGACCACCCTAGAGGCCGCCTATCAAGTTGCTCTTGAATTAGAGCAGTTTGAGTCAGATTTTGCTCCCGTCCAACGACCGAGGTCCATCCATCAGTGTGGGTCCGACTCTCGGACCACACCTTGTTCCTATAGCCGATTTCTGGTGGTTCATCCTCCGAAACCCCATCACCAGGACCCCTTTGCTCTCAGGCCTCGGCATCCCCCTCCAAGGGACCCTCCCCCTCCAAGGGAACCTCCCCCTCGCCCACAAGCACCCATCTCACCTCACAACCCCAGCAGCCCACTTTGCCTTCCCGACCTCAGCTTCCATCACCCACGGTCCGACGAGAAGACAAGGGAATGGGACCGATGACTGGTGGAACTTCTTCTAGCACAGGGCCACATGACCAGTGCTATAGGTGTGGTGGGATTGGCCACTTTGCGGCCTAGTGTCCCACTCGGGAATCCTTGGATATTTCGGACACCCCAGTCCGCGACCCCACTCCGGAGCTAGTAGAGTTCACCTATGTGGCGGACCCCGAACTCGAGCAGGAGTACTTTGATCAGCTTTTAGAAGAGTCTGCTGCGGACCCAGGTACCCAGGGTGATGTGCACTTGGGAGTGATCCTCCCGAACCTCTGAACCCCCATGTAGAAGTCAGTAGGTTCATGTTAGATTTCTAAGAGTCTCCAGCTTTTGGTTGCATTGTTTGTTTGGTGTGTATGCATGTCTAAGGTCATGTGTGTGTCTGTTTGTTTCTACAGTTTCTTTTCTTTCATGCATATGGTTTGTATTAAGTCGTGTCTCAATAAAAGGCCAGCCAAGCACGTATAATGGATTAGCTGATACATGCTACATGTCCGTGAGTTCAAAAGGGAGAGTACGTCATGATCAGGGTCATACCTGAACGGTTTCTTCTTGGGGGCCGTAAAGCAACTCTAGGCCCGTGATACCCGCCCTTCCCGATTCACGAAACAAGTGGGTTTGAATGCGTACGTTATTGAACTACCGGATGACTATGGTGTTAGTTTGACGTTCCATATTTCTAATCTGGTAGCATATTGGAACCCGCAGTGATCCCTAGTGAGTTTCGGGCTTTATCCTTCTATCGTGAGTGACACACCACCCGAGAGTCCACCTCTTCCAGCCTCAACGCACGCATATAGATTTTATACTGGATGATCAGGTGATCACCACTAGGAACGAAGCCGACCAACACTTCATAGTGCGTTGGCAAGGATGCCCATGATTAACAACGCATTAATCACAAGCCTCGGGACCCATACTCGACGGGGTCGAGTTCCTCCCATGCGGGGAGAATTGGTGCGGACACCAGAGCGAGCAAATAGCACGCGTCGGTGAACCGACGGTACCATGCGCGGAGCACCAATTGGACTACATCGGCTTCCCTTGAAAATTGGGACAATTTGGATACTTTTTGCTTGAAAATTGGGCTTGTAATAGTCTTCATATTTGTGTTTTCATATTGGGTTGCTTGTAAGGCCCTTAAATGGCCATTTTGGTTAAAGCCCCTTAGAATGCATTAAGAAGGAATGGCCTTGGACCATTATGATGGATCCATAAGCCATGTAAGGCCCAATTGGGCTTCCTTCATTCTTGGGCTATCTAGTTTGGAAAGGCCATAAGCCACATGTGGTTTAATAGGCTTAAGGAAGGCCATGGCCAAACTTGGCCCATTCAAGGCCCATGAAGGGGGGTGCCCCCTATTTTGTTGTATTAGGCTAGCTATTTGATTTTCTTTTCTTCCCTTCCCCATTTACCACATGGGCACATTAGAATGGCTGCTGGTCCAAGTGGAATGGCTGCCACCTACCTCCCTTTACTTGAATTTCAAAGTTAGGTGAGTCCATGTCCCCTTGTTCCCCCCCTCTCTCCCATCAATGTCAAAGGGGCGCACCCCTCTCCCCCTCCCCTTGTTCCATCGAAGCTCCCCTCCCCCTATCCCTTGCCAATTCCTATATAAACATGTGTATAGTGTAAGGGAAGAAGATAATGAAGTATTATTGAGTGAAAGTTGCAATTAAGAGTGATTCTCTTGTTTCTCCCTTGGGTGTGATGCCCTGTTCAGTCCTGTGATAGGACAGAATTTGGGCGTGTGACTAGCCCCCATATCTCCCACATCCCCTTATCATCTGCTTCCACCAAAATTATCCTTGATACCTCTACGAGTCAGGAAGATTTAAGAGGTTGTTTCGCATCGATCGGAGTTTGGGATTGCCGGTGGCGATTTTTCTTGTAACGGCGCGCAGATCTGCCCCAGCCTGCTGCCCAGATCTGAAGTTTCCTAAGTATGAGTTTCCCCAGATCGCCTCTCAAGTCTTATGGAGCTGATTCTTAGAGTGATCGTAGAATTTTGAGTCCTCTTCGTGTTACCACTGATCTCGTCTCAATCCGAGATCTATACTGATCGTGGCGACGATTCTCGTGGAATCACGCGAACTGATCTGAGCAGGTCCGGCTCAAATCCAGAGTCAAATTTATAGTCATCCCCGCCTCACCCGGTTAAGATCCGTGCGAGATCTTTGGTGTAATTCTTCCTCTGGACGTCACCAATGATCTCCCACAAACGGCGTCTCGATCCAACATTGGCAACTAATTTTCCTTTATTTAATCATGTTTCTATGCAGTTCTGGGTGCACAGAACCAGAAGCCGATTGTAACTGCTGCTGCGCCCAGATCTGAAAACATCTGCTGACACCCTATGGAGTGGACAAACTACGTCCTGTCGCCGACGTTCCCCAACAAACGGCGCTCCGATCCACCTTCAGATCTTGGCGTACCAGCCTCCGCAAGCTTGCTGCGCAGGGTGACCAGCGTGGACAGAACCGGGTCGGCTTCCCATCGTTGTACCCGAGTGGCTCCGACTCGCGTCCCTCGCCTCCTACGAGTGTGGCCCGTCAACCCGGGTTCCTGCAACCCCAAAATTGGCATTTGTAGCCCTATACCTCCCTGTGTGGAGTGGGCATTAAGTTCTGAAATTGTAAACTTAACACTTGTATGTATCGGGGTTGTTTGGCTTCGACCGGGAATTCTTCCCCACGCCTAGTCGTGGAGGTACGCGCTCGTTCCTCTCCCACGTTGCTGGTTTAGTATATTATCATATATGCTGCGTTTGTGAGATTAGGACCGTTAGCTAGCTGTAAATCACCGTGATTGTGAGTTGTGAGCGCCCGTTCTTTAGCTCCAGTCAAGCACCGAGCTCGGACTGCACCACCCTAGGCGACAGTGGTTCCTTAACCGCTGTGATCCCCACGTTTCCCTCGCAAGGGATGATCATCGGGCTAGGTAGAGTCCTGTTGAGAGATGTCTCCACCCGGAGAACACCACGGTGGTCAGCCGTCCGGCTTGCCTTTAGCGTGTCAGTGCTGGCCGCACATCGATTCCGTCGTACGTCTTAGCCCGGTCTTCATCCATCCCGCATCATTCAGACTTTGGAGGACATGCTGAGGTCCTGCTGCCTGGAGTGGCAGCGGAGTTGGGTTCACCACCTACCATTGGTGAAGTTTGCCTACAACAACAGCTATCATTCGAGCATCGGCATGGCTCCTTATGAGGCGTTGTATGGGCGTCCGTGTCGGACTCCACTGGATTGGTTTGAGGTTGGTGAGCATGTTTTGATAGGACCGGAGTTGGTGCAGCAGTGTGTGGAGGTTGTGCACCTGGTTCATCAGAACATGTTGGCGGCCCAGAGTCAGCAGAAGAGTTATGCTGACCGTAGGCGTAGGCCTCTCGCGTTCGCCGTGGGAGATCGCGTGTTCTTTAGAGTTTTTTCGATGAAGGGGGTGATACGTTTTGGACGGCGTGGGAAGCTGAGTCCCCGCTATATTGGTTCTTTCCACATCGTGGAGCGCATTGGTGAGGTAGATTATTGGTTGCAGTTACCCCCTGAGTTGGCGTCGGTGCATGACGTGTTCCACGTCTCGATGCTGCGGAAGTATATGCCCGATGACTCTCATGTGCTCGAGGATTTTGTTTGGCCCGAGGTGACTCCATACCTTTCTCTTCTAGAGTTTCCGATCCACGTAGAGGATAGGTGAGAGCAGCGCCTGCGGAACAAGATCATCCCCTTGGTTAAGGTGGTGTGGCAGCGACACTCTGGTGGTGAGGCTTCTTGGGAGCATGAGGACGAGATGCGTCAGCAGTTCCCTTACCTGTTTGGGTGAGTCTTCCTCTTCCTTCCCCTTGGGTTGTTCTCAATTCGAGGATGAAATTCCTTATGGGGGGAGGGCTGTAATATCCCGGACCTTTCGGATCCTTCTTCGTGGGTCCCGGATCTGGTTTCTAAGAGTATCCGACTCCGTCGTGTCTAAAATTTTGTTTCGGACATCTTCCGTGTCCGAATCGGCGTGATCCAGAGTTGTTTCGGAGGCCTGGGAGCGTTCCACGACTTTTCCGCGTGTGTTTTTTGATTCCCGGTGTGTGTTTCGATAATTCCTTCAGAACCTCGTTGCGGGTGAACCGGGTCGTTCACCTAGGCGAGAGTGGTACCGTTGCGATCGGTGCGTTCCGAGGATCGCGGAAATATAATTTTCTATTTTTTGGTATTTTTTGGAAATTCTGAATTTTCTATTAATACCCCCCCATTTTCTTTTCTTTTTCTTCTTCTTCTTCCTTTCTTCTCCTTCCTCCCTTACGACCGTGGCCGCCCTCTCTCTCTCTCTCTCTCTCTCCCGTTCGAGCACGGTGACCTCCGTTACAACTACAGACGGTGGCGATGCGACGGCGCGAGGACGTGGGTGACGATGAGGTGATCGCGCGGGCGTGCGGCAAGCGTTGGAAGCGTGGGAAGGTGAGGTTCTAACGATGTTCTTCATGGGTTTGAGCTTGGATCAGTGCGTCTCGTCGCGGACCGGAGGTAGGGTGACGTTCCTTAGCCTCTTGCCTTTCTTCCCCGTGAGTTTTAGCTCAAGATGAGGTCGAGAGGGGTCATTTTCGAGCCGGGAAGGGCCGTTCATGCCGCGGGGAGAGTTCGTCCGATCTGCCGTTTTGAGCCCCGATTCCGTGGTTTACGAGCGTAGGAGCATGCTAGGGGGGCTTGGCGGTCCTTCTCTCACTGTTCCCCCCTTCGTGGGGCTTGTTTGGGGTTGGAATGGGCGATTCCGGCGAGGTTCGTCGTTTTCGTGCCGTTGGGCGATGTGCGGTCGAACCAGGGCCGGCATAACCCTTGTGCGGCGCCGTTCTGGCCGTCCATCGGCTTGGCATGCTGTAGCTGGGCTTGGTGCGCAGTAGGCTTACGCGGTCTGTCGTGGGACCGCATATCCTAAGGTGCAGCCCCACAACAACCGCACAACCCTGGGTATTCGACCGTTGAATTTTACCATTGTATAGTGCACTGGGGTGTGTGGCCAGGAGCTAGCCGCATAACCCTTCGTGCGGCCAGGTGCTAGCCGTACGTCGTCTGGTGTCGTTGCCAGGGTGTGTGGCCAGATCTGGACCGCACAACCCTTGAACGGTGAAACCATAGCCGCTCTTCCCTAGTGCGGCTAAGGGCTAACCGTTTAGGTTTATTACCATTGGGAGATGAGTTGCCAGGAGCTGACCGTTCTTCACCTACGTGGGGCCAGGAGCTGGCCGCACATCTGTTGAACGGGCCCATGTTGGCCGTTCTTCAATCTGTATGGACCTGGGTAGAACGGTACTGTGCTGGCCGTTTAACCCTAGGTGCGGTCATTATGCGACCACACATCCCGGAGCGGCCCAGTGTGGACTGTTCAATGGGACAGATCGTGTCGGTGGGTCTCCCGTCACGCCGAGTGGTATCGGGAGATGTCATTGTCGTCTTCTGTCACCATGTGACGGTATTGGTATGAGGGGCGTTCCTTGTACCATCCGGTTGTGGCGTGATTTTCCGTTGACTTGAGAGTCTACTCCGTAGTGACCCTCCACTAGTCGTATCCTACTTACACGCTTGTGGTCCCACCAGGGAGTGGTGGAGAGGCTACCCTTAGAGACGGTTTGTGGACTGGTTTTCGTCGTGCCCCACGTCTTGCAGCCAGAGTCCGGCTAAGGAGAAAACTGGTCAGAGGGCTAGACCAGGGACGCGCGGTCTGTGTGTGCACACGTGGTTGGGGACGGTTGGACCCACGCTGACGAGCGTGACCCCAGCTAGTCACTCGTTTGTAGTTACTTGTGTGGTGTTCGTGCCTTTGGTAGGAGCTACCATGTCAGGCAGTTCACTTGCAGTGCGGTGTAAGACGTCACGGGACGCTACCGGTTGTGCTTCTAGTGGGTGATACTCATGTCGAGTTAGGAGTGTCAGACTGTCAGTCTTTGCGACTTCGACCTTCGGGTTTTGTCGCGTTGACCGTGGTCTTCTGGTCGTTTCACCGTGGCACGTGTGTCGACTTTCGTGCCGTGAGAGCGATGTTTTGTAGATTACAGGGCTTCCCTTTTTTGAGGTACTTGCATACTGCTAGCGTAACGGTTTCTCCGTTTACGAGGTAGGGTTCGAGTGATCCCGACTGAGTCTTGTTCCGAGACTCATTCCCTGCATGTTCTCGCCGTATTTCAGGTGAGTCACGGCCTCAGGGGAGCGCGTCTGAGGTTCAGCGTGGTTCAGGTGCCCAGCGTTAGTGCCAGAGGTCAGAGCCGGGGTATGTCTCGTGTAGCTGTACTTTTCTTTCTTGTCTCTATACTAGTTGTGGACTACTGTTGTTGTTATTTTATTTTTATCTCGTGGACCATGTATCATGTAAACTGTTAAATTTATTTCCTGCTTAATGTGATAACTGTTTAATTTCTATAATTATTTGTGATACTTGTGTAGTCTCCACACCTTCCTTTAACCCTTCCGAGTCTTCGGACTCGTGGGTGGCGGTGCGAGTCTCGGGTTATCGGGCCTTCCTGATAATCGGATTCTCTGGTCGTTACATTCGGACTTGGAAGGGTGGCGGTGCAAGTCTTGGGTTATCGGGCCTTCCCGGTAATCGGATTCTCGGGTCGTTACAGACCCTGTATTCTCCCGGGTCAATTTCATCTTTCTTTACCATGCCTTCAATAATATCTTTCAAGACATAACAGTCTTCAATTGGGTGCCCCAGCATCTGGTGATAGGGGCAGAATCTTGGACTGTCCTTTCTCTTCAGGTCTTCCGGCCTCTTTGGCTCAGGCAAAGTGACCTTATCATATTGGGTTACCCAATCAAACAAAATTCTGGTCTTATCCTTTGGAAAAGAATAAGCTTTCTTCATTTTATCCCGTAGTGAGGGACCTTCTTTGCCATCTCCAGCTTTAACAGGCTGCGGGGCATCTGCCTTCTTGCCTTTATCCTTCTGCTGTTCAAATGCTTTAATATCAAGGGCATTTGCTTCTTTAGGCGCTTGGCGCCGCTCTACTGCCTTGCCTTTTTGTGTAGCAGCAGCAGTTGATGCAGGGGTTGGTCTGGCCAAGAAAGCTTCAACCTCGGCCACAATGTTGTTCAATCGGTCAAATGATCGGATCTCCATTCCTATCATCTTTTCTAGGACCTCTCTCCTAAGATTCAGCTTGCATATCTGTACAGCGTCCTCCTGATGCGGGGGCCGCTTGCATCTCATTCTGAGGTTCCTCCACCTCTTGATATAGTCAAGGGCTATTTCATCTGCCCTCTGTCTTGTTGAGTAGAGTTCAGCCACTGTGACCTCCCTCTCTGTAACATGGAATCTTTCTCTGAACTTCCTCTGCATGTCTGACCAGTCACTGATCGACCCGGCCGGGAGGCTGGAGTACCATTCAAAAGCGAGCCCCGTTAGTGAGGATCGGAAAAATTTCAGCAGATATGACTCATCGGTGGCCAAATCACCAATGACGATCATGTAATAGGCGACATGTTCCTTCGGGGATCCCTTCCCGTTGAACTTGTCAAATTTCGGTGGCTTACTAATCCCAAGGGGGAGCCACTTGGCAGCATGATGCGGCGGGTATGGAACCCTATATGCATCAAATGCGACGTAGTCACCTTCAGTTCTTTTAGCGAGTTTCAGCTCGATCATTCTCTCCACTATCATTTTGCTCATGACGGCTGGATTAACCGGTTCTAGGTAGAAATGTGCCGGCTACAGGTAGGGGGTGACCAGGGTGGTCGCCTGCGGAGGAGGGCACAGTAATGGAGGTGTCTGGTGCACCTGTGGTAGCACCGTCGGCATCAGCAGCTGTGGTGGGCATTGCTAAGTCATTGCCAGGCTCGGTTCTACCGGCTAAGGTGGGGCATAGAGCGGTGAGGGGTCATTTCGGTTGACGGCTCCATGTGATGATTCGCCCTGCATCTCGGGCTGTTTAGAGGTTGAAGACTGCTCTATCTTCTCTATCAGTTGCTTCTTTAGTAGCTCTATCTCCTGGTGGTACCTTTGTAGTATCATGAGTACAGCCGGATCCATAGCCGCAGTGCTGGGAATAGCTTCCGTTGTCTCCCCGGATGCACCCTCAGGCAGGATGTCGAGCATGACATCTTCTTCTTCTTCTGCTGTCACCACATTAGCGGTCAGGACGGCAGGCTCTTCACATTGTTGGACATGGGCTAGGGTTTGCTCCCCTCTAGCTACTGCCAACAGTTCTCTCACAGCTTCTACCATCCGAGTGTTCGGCCCTGGCCTACCGGCCAATCGAGTCAGCTCGCAAGGATCTTCTGGCAGCCTTCCATATTGGACAGGTATGCTAGCCACGTTACAGGTGAAGATCTCCATTCTTCTCCTTTGTCTATGAACCTTCCTTCTTACATGCTCCGAGAAGGTTAATCTCTCAAACACAGAGATTCTCTTTCTTTCTTTCCGCAGAGGGGCGGTCTCATCGGCTTCGACATCGAAGCCATCTTCGTAGCCATTGTAGTCAACCGACAACGTCATCCTTCTTTCTTCTTCTTGTTCAACTGCCGTTGGTGGGCAGTAGTCTTCTTCTTCTTCAACTGCCGTTGGTGGGCAGTAGTCTTCTTCATCCACGGTTGCTTGTAGTAGCCGTTGTTGGCCCAACGAGGGGTTGCCTAGACCCCTGAAGTAATTCCTGACCATATTGGCCATTTCTTCTTGCCTCAGTCCCTGATGTAGGACTGGGGATAGCTGTCGACCTCCGATGGGAGGGATATAAGCAAGGCGGGCTCGTCCGGCGAGTTGCTGGAATCTTCTTCCCACTATAGCGATGGTGGCTTGTCGGGCGCATGCCCTGAAGCTTTCACGGCGTGGAGGGTCCACAACCGTCTCCTCATTCCTTGGGGCCGGGCCCCTTTCCTTCTTCATTCTCATTCTGTCACGAACAAGGCGATGACGGGTTGGTGTTTCCTGGTTGGCGGGCTGGGTCTTTTTAGGGACCCAAACCTTCTTGAATTTCTTCGGCCTGGGGGCCAGCTTCTCACGGCCATGGTGGCCGGCTTCTTCTTTCTCAGCTCTCCTTCGGGAGAGGGCTTCGTATGAGTTGTGGACAGGTACGATGGGGATGACCCGATCCGGGACCACCTGAGCATCGCATCCGTCCAGGAAGATGCGGACTCCACCAATGATCATGGATTTACCAGACACAGAGAGGCATCCGGTGACAGTAGCAGTATTCCGACGGAAGCCCCTGCGCTGGCGTCCTCCGGCATGCTTGGCAGGAATGGGGCAGGCCCCACGGGTGATGTGGTGCACCAGGCAGCTAACGACCGGAGCAGGACTCTTGGGCGAGCCCACGCAGCATCGAGCCTTCAGAGCTTCGACCTTCTTCACAGCCTCGTCGGTAGGTTCCGAGGACTCCACCTGAAGCATGTCAACAAAGGCCAACCCCAAGAAGTTGGGGAAGCCTACAGCAGCAGGGAACGATCCCAAGACAGTGGGTACCGCCAAGTATCCATGCTCAGCATGGTCGGCGACGATCGTGGGGCCGAAAGTAATAGCAGCAAGACCTGATGATGACATTGTGTGCCTGTCATGTAAGACAAACAAACAATCAGTAGTCTTCGGGAGGGCCTCGGGGCCCGCACATCTTGGGAAAGAGATGAAACACCGATCCCACCGGGCGTGCCAGAGCTTGTTTGATCATTTTTTTATCTATCTTTTTTGTTATTATTGTACCCGGGGGTATTTTATTATGTCGATCAAGCAACCGATTAGTTAACGGATAACCAACGGGTTAATTGATCGCGCAGGCGTGCCAGTCACGTGAGTGACAAGTTTATTATGCGCTCATTCTGACCCTTGTGGGGCGAGAGTGAGGTTCAGGTCGGGACCAGCTGTCCGCCATACCATAAAGGCTATGGCATTAATTACATCCCCCGTAAGGGAGAAAACCTTTAATTAATTTTCGAGATAGCGAGCCGTTCGAGGCTGAAACAAGATGCAAGAGTATGGGTGTGACGAGGTCACATGAGATGCTCTTTATCTATCATGCAGGGGAGGCATGGTTCGTTAGGTTGGATACCCTTGATACCTGGCAGAGGACGTAGGTCTGAAGACCACCATCGCGCATAGTAAAGACTTCCTGTTGGGCGTAACCCAGACTCCCGTCAGTGCCATTTGATATACCCGAGGGTCTATGTAGGCATGCATGCATGATACTCATGATTATGCTAAGCGTGGCAGTAGAGTCAGGAAAATGCACAGTGATCGATCAAATTCATTAATCTCCGTCAGGGGAGACGAAGGTGGTGACACAAGCATAGTAATGAAAGCATGATGCTCACTGACATGGTAGTAAAAGCATGATAAAAAGATGATTCGGGCTTGAATAACCCTTTCCTTATTTAGTTTATTATTGATTAGGGTTATTAATCCCGACCGCGGGAGGCGAGGATCGCTCTGAGGGCAAGTGAGTGATTAGAACACCACAATGTTTCGAGACCGGCGCGACCACGCGTAGGGATAGGTTTCCCCGGCGTGGCCAAGCGTAGGCAAATGATCTTAGTCCGGCGTGGCCATGACAATTGTTAAACCGGCGCGGTAGGCTTGGGGCGCACCGGTTTAGGGCGTGCCGGGAATGTGCCGTTTAAAAACAAAATTTTATGAGTGTAAAGCTATTCCTGCGCGGGGGGGGGGGGGGGGTACCGTGCCGTATTATGGCGTGCCGGATTAGGGTCGTGCCGTTTTAACTAATTTTTTGATGATTTTTGAAGCCATTTAGGTTTATTAAGATGTTATTGAGGGTTTTGAAGTTAATTGGGCTACTTGCTTGTTTAATTGGAGTCCAGAGCTCTCCAGGAGCGAAGTTAAGAGCTAGTGCGAGGTTCATACTCGAGCACTAGGGTTTGTTACTTGAGAACATGTGTTTTATTGGGGTCAATTCACATAAGTGATCTTATTAGTTAAAAGAGTTCTGCTGAAAATTGGGCAGCATCTCCCCCGTCTCTGAAGGATTACAGGGGAGAAATGGGGTCATACTCACTTGTGGAGTAAGCCCCTAATCAGCCGGTCTACATGGTGGCAGCCAGCAAATCCCAGTTGGACAGGATACCCCGAGGACTAGCCTACAAGGGGCACCTTAGCTCCGTGGGTTGAAACAGGTGGATAAGGCAGCTAATGATGGAAGCCACAACCCCGAGGGCTGGCCTACGAGGGGTGAGCAACCTATAGCCTGCACTGTATCCAACAGAGAGAGACCATTAGGGAGAGAAGCCCCGAGGACTAGCCTACTAGGGGCACACATCCCTTGGTCACCACAGGGTCCAGAAGGGCTGTGGGTTTGGATTGTTGGGCTGAAGCCCCTGTTAATGTTCGCCCTATGGCTCGTTGGGAGCATCCATCACTCGCAAGTGGAGCCCCCCCTATGACCAATTGGCGGGTCTATGAAACAGTGGGGAATGTCCCCCTCCCAGGATTAATGGGACAAAGCCAATGGAGCCAGGATAGTTCGGAGGCTGTAGACCATAAACGAGAGGAAATAAGACATTCGGCATTGACAGATTACCACTCACAGAGTTAAAGTATTGATGCTCACGAGACAGGACTACCATTCACGGAGAAGAAGGCAAGTAGCAGTCATGGAGAGAGGTAGCTGATATGTAGATAGGATGATTTAGCTACATATGCATATGCTCGAGCGGCTGGAATGCGGTAATCACAGGACGTGTCTTACTGTTCTGGAGGTGACTTCCAACTCCTCTAAGCAATAGAGCAGTGCAAAGAGAAGAGAGAATGGAGATCGGACCTCGTATCAAAGTGGGAAGAGACATGTGCACAGGAAAAACTCTATCCACAAAGGATGCATAGACCATCGAGTGAGACACGGCCACGGCATCGACGTGAAGGACCCGGGGAGTGGTCATCTCTATGGCCCATGGTGTCCCAGGGCATATTCGGAGTCGGAGAAACCAGAATCGGAAACCGTGCGCGGGAGGAAACCGACATATACACCGACTAAGATAGAAGTAGGAGAAAGAGATAAGGCATCGAACATTCAATTCACCAGCACATCGATATATACATACCATCATCCCATAAACGGGGGAGGCTAACACATATATTATAGATCCGACGCCGGCATCGTGGCACGGCCACCGTTTTCTAATTGCAGAGAGGTTCACAGAAGAAGAACAACTCAAAGAGATGGCGAGGAGGGGGATGGCTCATATCATCACCACCCCCCTGTGGACGCCAAAAAAATGATGATGATGATCATTGCGACATTCGCGTCTATGCATTCGAGCGCGAGTCGAAGATGAAAATGCCGAATAAACCTCATACCTCGCCCAATCAAGACGAGGACTCACTTTGTGGTCCCCTAGCCGATGAGAGAGCCCCTCAGGCAGAAGATAAGGCCACAACTCTACAGTCGACCGTGCCGAGAGCTGAATCAAAGAAGAGCCGAGAACTCCGACACAGTCTCGGCATGCATCGGAAGGCACACAAAGTCTTGGACCAAAGCCCAAAGTTTGCGAATGAAACATCATGGATGCCATGCATCGCAACTAAAACATTCCGAGAGTGCCAACATTCATATAAACTTCCGTGACTTTGAAACGAATCTGTTCGGTGCTTAAAGCAGTGCGGAACAACCTTAAATCGGCGCGGCCTTCACCTAAACCGGCGCTGGTTAAACCGGCACGGGTGAAGTCGGCGCGCCCCCTTGCATGCCATTAAAACGGCGTGCTCCTCTCCCTTTGCTAATACGGCGCACCCTTAGTGTATTGCACTAAGACGGCGCGCTCACTGTTGAAGAGCCCACCTCTTTGAAGGTTAATACGGCGCCACCTTATGCACAAGTTACCCGGCGCGCTCATTTGAAAGAAGTGCCCCCCCCCCTTTATACCTTAATACGGTGCCACCTTTGATGTGTTAATACGGTGAGCACAACACCGCGCCGGTTTAACCCAATGCTATCCCATCAAAACTACGATGCTCTGTTTTGTTTAAATGCGATGCGCAGAGAGCATTCAATGTTCTGAAGCCGTGCCTCCGTCTCCACTCGATAGCGCATTAACATCATCGGCGAAGGCATGTCTTTGGATGAAGATCTACCGGCAAACCCGTAACCGTGCCGTCCTCAGACGAACGACAGTGTACGGCACGAATCACCGGATGCCAGCATAGAAGCCAACCCTGTTCGTCTGGCAAGCCAACGCAGTGGCGGGAGTTTCAGGAACGAAAAGGGCAACCCATTCTATATATACTCTGCATGTTCGACAGAGCAAAAAAAGAGAGGTTGGCTTTCCCCCAGTTGGTCACTTTGGAGAAAAAGGCTCTCGGCTGTGTGCAGTGAAGAGAAGAAGAAAAAGAGAGAAGGAGTGTGTGTGAGAAAGGGAAGGTGAGTCCGGAGGGTGGGGGAGCTTGTGCTCCATCCTCTCTCCTCCACCGGTGTATCCCCCTCTTTTCCCCCTTGTTATGTACTTCTCTTACCCGGAGATGAATCTCCTCTGTGTCAACTTCTTTCCCCGTTTGTGTGGATGAATAAAAAGAAAAGCCCTTTTGCAAGGTGATCTCGGTTTCAACCTCTGCTTCCTCTCTGCCCTCTCCTCATCTAGAGCCCTTCGAGACTTGCTTCTCCATAGCATGTCCTTCGAAGGGGTCCGATATGGGATGAACATCCATGGCCCTTGTGGCGAACACTTGTCCCGCTTCAAAGAATCATCGCCCGTGAGTCGTGGTCGCTCTTGAAGGCTGGCCCTCGAGCGCTGCACACTCACACTTGGGCTATCGGACCGCCATGACGCCACTCCGAATTTTGAGAGTCTACCCTGGAGCAATCTGATTGGTGACTTTCCTTTACCTCTAGCAAGTCCCAGTCCGGGGGAGGTGCTGTCAGATTTTTGCCAAGGCCAAGAACACCAAGAACAATGAACAAACGCATCATAAAATCGGCTTCGGGTGAAAGAAAAAACAAGAAACACACAGTCAATCGCTTTGAAACAAACTCTCGGGAGAGGCTAATCCGGCGCGGTTACTATTCCACCGCGCCGGTTTAACCCTCCTCTCAAGAATCCCATCTCCCTCTTTGAGCCTTAAATCGGCGTCCACCTTCAACATCATAACCCGGTGTGGCCTTAACCGGCGCGCCCATTTCCGTTGGCTCCGGTGCACATACTAATCTGGCGTGCCCTCTGTTGGCATCCTAATCCGGCGTGGCCTTAACCGGCGCGACCTCCTCATTGAACCCTTAATACGGCGCACCCCATCTCCTCCTTTGAACCCTTAAAATAGCGCCTCCACCCACTTGTTCATTCCATACCCGGCGCGCCCCCTATCCATCCTTAATCCGGCGCGCCCTCCATTGGCATCCTAATCCGGCGTGGCCTTAACCGGCACGTCCTCCTCTTTGAGCCTCAATCCGGTGCGCCCCTCTTCTTGGCCTTAATCCGGCGCGCCCCTCTCTTGGGTCCCTTATCCGACGTGCCCTATCCTCTCTTGGCATCCTTCTTAAATCGGCATGCCCCATAAAAGAAAACGTAAATTAACTAAATAGAAGAAAAGGTTTGAAACTAATGACTAAAATAAAAGAAGGGAACTAAACTAATAAATAAGAATGAAAGAACATGAATCATCCTCATGAGAATAAACAACATAATGGATCACTCTTATAATCAAAATTTTGTTCCGGGTGTGAGGGCACACGATGGCGAGTTCGGGCTTCACACTTAACATTTCGCTTCCCCAGACTATGTGTGAGGAGAAAAGCAACGATGCCCCACGGTATCAGATGTGGACCTCAGAATCCCCGACATGGCCATAGTCTAAAACCGTCTCGGGCCAACAATCCATCAACTTGACCCACTTCTATCGGGATCCAATCCCGCAATCCCATTAAACTTGCCGTACTCGCAGTAGACATCCATATGTCTTTGTCATTGTCTTCGATGCTACTAATGCGAGCTCTCGTCCAAACAATGAATGGTCCGTTAGTGACCGACATATATACCGGGATCTAATCTCACACTTGCATTAAACCTGCCGCACTCACGGCAGACATTTGCACGCATTCGCTCCTTCACCGTCTTACTTTCTATACGGACCTTTGTCCGAACATAAAACGATCCGTGTATGACCGACAAAATCGGAATGGAACGAGGCGGCTCTCGTCCTCCCCGAACCCTACGCATGGGAATATCGATAAGACCATCGTAAGTCACGCTCGAACCTCGGGTTCGTTCCGACAATGGTCATTGCCTGACCCACATCCTAGGCCTATAGCCAGCTATCTCTGTACACGTCTTTGTTTTGGAATCTAGTCCTGGGACAGTTTCCCGCTGCCCCTCGGCACCGGAAACATTGACGATGCCCACGCGAGCCTGACTTCGACCGCGGGGGGCCCACCACAGTATGGTCGTACCTTGATCTTGCACCATGCCGACAAACTTATTGGTTTCCGACCCCTCTAACTGGGATTTAACTGAATATTTCCCGTTCCTCCGAACAATAAGTTTGTCGCATCGTGACATACATATGCTCCGGTTTTCCCATGACGATTACACGATTCGCAAGCTGGACACTCGTCCGAACATCAAATGGTCAACACACGACCGACATGATCTCTGAAGTCCCGCGATCAATGACACCCAAGAGGGGGGTGAATTGGGTGTTTACCAATTTTAAGAAAACTTTTATCTTTTTACAAAATATGTGGTAAATAATAATTAGCAATTGAAAACTAATTAACTAAATCTCTCAAACTCACCGTTCCCACACGACCATATAGCGAAAACAATCAAACCACACAAATTACACGCAATGCACAGCAGTTTTTAAGGTGGTTCGGATGCAACGACGGCAATCCCACGTCCACCCCTCACCAAACCCGGTGAGGCTTCACTCGGGGATAAATCCCCAAACGGAGACAACTCTCCAAACACACACGCAGGATGACGCCTGCCCACACACACGGGGACGCGCCCCAAACCACACACGGAGACGTGCTCCAACACACACACACGGAAACGAAGTCTCCAACATGATCCAACAAGCGGATCAAACACACGCTGCGACAAAATGCAGCACTCCACACACAAATACTATGATCTGAATAAAACCACACAATACATGTATATCTAAGAAGACCTACGCACACACGAATCAAAACAACACACACACACGACCACAGATCCAACACGATCCACACACACACAGATTCTTCAATTTATGATGAACACAAACACAAAACCCAAAACATAAATATGAGGAGGCTTAGTTTAGAAAACTCATGTTTTGGGTTCCCCTTGAATGCATGTTACGGATCTTGAACATATCTTCAATCGTCACTTGAACATCTCCTCTTGATCTCCACTTGAATTCCCCTGGATGGCTTGCTTGCTTACTTGCTTGTTCACTTCTTCTTCCTTAGACAGCTTCACCTTGATCTTCCTTGAATGCTTGCTTCCTACTTCTTTTACTTGGAGGATGTTAGCTTCAGATCTACCTTGAATGGCTTGAAGTTGGATGAAGAACACTTGCTGCATGGAGTACTGTTCAAGGCTACAGTACTTCTCCTCTTCCTCACTTGGATAGCCTCTTCTTTGATCTCACTTGAAGCTCTTCTTGAGATCCTTGCTTGATTGGAACTCCCTGGCTTTGGAAGATGACTGAATGGCTTCAGTTGATGCTTGAATGGCTTCAATCGGATGAAGAACTTGGTGGAAGGAATGTTGTTCACGATCGTTGCAGCAACCTTCCCTTGATAGCTACTATCATGATCTCTCTAGGTTGATTTGTTATTGCTTCAGTTCATGGGAAGATGAAGGCTTCAAAATAGATCTTGGATCTTCAACTATGATGAGGCTTTGATCTTCGAATCACTGTTCACGGTAATAGTGATATTCCTCCTTTCCCTTGAGCCAACTTGATCCCTCTAGTTCTTTTGGAGTCTCTTAGGGTTTATGACCTCAAAGAGAGGTTTTATAACCCTTGGAAGGTTAGGAGACAAGTCCCAGACCTATATCCACAAATTCTGGGGTGATTGGGAGCATTGGGATTAAAGAAATGGGGTGAAAGACCTCCTTTCGAACTTGACACAAAAGTCAACAAAGGAGGGCCTCGGGGCTAGCGGTCGACCGGTAGAGGGCCGGCGGTCGACCGCTAGGGGCCATTCCGTAGCTTTATGGCTGCTGGGAAAATAGGTCGAACGCTAGCTCCTGGTGGTCGACCGCCAGGTTCAAAGGTTGCCAATTTTTCAGTTCTGTGATTTCAGGTCGACCGCCAAGGGTCCACAGGTCGACCGCCAGTCTCCAAACCTGCAAAAGTCAAGTGTTAGTTCACTTGAAACTATCCATTGGTTCGATACTTGAAAATGGCTTGTGTTATAGTTGATTACATGTTTGTTTAGACTTGGTTTAACACATGGAATGATTCATGAACACAAGTTTGAAAAGGAGTGAATCTTGATGGTTTAAAGCATGAAGCTTCATTTTAATACAAGGTAGGAGTCTCACCAATGGTTCTTGACAGTAAATGACATATACCACTTATTTTGGATTGTAGGGAAGTAGAGTTTTGGTTCACCGGGTGACGGCCATGAGTTGGAACCTGCATGCAAGATAGTTAGGTTAATTGCATGTTTGTTGACATTAAAGAGGTTATGAAACCTCTTGCCTCTTGTAAAACAAACATGTGCAACCAGCATAAACAATAAGATGAATGAACACAATCATCAAGAACATGTGTAATCAACCATAAGTTTAGTTATCATCGTTAAAGCACACATTAAGTTAAGTTATCATCAAAACCATAACTTAACAATCTCCCCCTTTTTGATGATGACAAACTTATACTTATTGATGATGACAAACTTAATGATGATATACAATGGAATGGCACATATGTTCTTCTCCCCCTGTCACACACAATCATCAATTTCTCTCCCCCTTTGACATAATCAAAAAGTGAGTAATGCAAACCTTTCTCCTGATCAACATATCAACAGCAAAGGCTGGAGAAGCCAAACAAAGAAGAACAAGCTTATCTCGCTTTGAAACAACAATAGCCCATCTTATCAAATCAAACGAAGCAGGGGCAAATCATGGATGAACAAAGTAATATGATTCCAATCAGATGAGATCAATTGGTGATTAGTTTTGTAATTCAACAATCAAGCATATATTGATACCAATTGAATGGAATGATTGGTCTCAAGGATGGGAGCCAGTGGAGATATTCACGAGATGAGGTGTTCAGCAGGATAGCATTCAAAAACTAGATCTCATGTCAAATTTTCACAAGAAGCAAGAGTAGGAATGCATATAAGAAGGATTTTCTTTGATTTTCAAATTTTCTGATTTTTATATTTTGGTTTGAAATGCAACACATGTGACACTATGAATGCATGCAATGCAACTAAACAGACATGATGACAATATGAATGCAATCATATGAAACTCAATGCAAGCATACAATGGAGTGAAAAACAACTAGGCCAATTTTTGAACTCAGAAAACATTTGGAATGTGATGGATTTTCAGATTTTGACATTTGGTTATAGTGCATGAAGCTATATATATGCAAATGATGCCATATAAGATGTACAGTCAAATAAATACATATATATACATGCAATATAGCTCCCTCAAACTTGTTTAAGAGAGGATAGGTATAAGAAGGGTGCAAGAGAGTCATGGCAACTGAAATGTACATGTGTAGCACATGGGAGGTTGTGCAAGCATATAGGAGATTCATGCAATTGTTAATGCAGTCAATCAACTTTCTGAATACATATTAAATCAAATTTCAAGGGTGTAAGTGAGTAACATGAAAAATGATAGTTGCAATATGGATATTCAGATTTTCAAATCAACACAAGGAGACATTTTACAGATTGCACTTCAATTTTGAGAACAGCGTATTGGAGGCTATGCTCTACCACAATGAGTTTTCACCAATATTTTTCAACTCAACTAATATCACATGATAGTCAGAATTTTTCAAGAGTGATCAGGTTCAAATGATTCCTTTTTACGCGAGTAGACGCATGGAGCTCATACCAGAATCCCCAGTTACTCAGAATACTGAACCATTTCACCTCATTTTGAACAGAGATACTAGTCAACACTTTTCAGATATGAACCACATCACGTCTCAGGTGACATGTGCCCAGTTTACTCAGTGAGACCGAGCATTGCTCTATCTTTCATTTTCATTTCAAATTTTTCAACAAGGATAGGTAGGCAACTTTTTCCTCAACTGTCTATTCAACATACATGCAGCAAGTTTAACATCTCGAGAGTGTTGAAGAGAAATTCATATATCCTTATCTTTAACACTCATTTTCACATTTTATCCATGAAGTGTGCGAATTTGATTCAGCATGTATACCGAAAATATCATGAATACATAACAGTGCAACTCCCCCTAAATAGATGCACTTATGAAATAAGAACTCCCCCAGAGTGTACGACATGAAACACTCTAATAATGACTCAAATGCAGCATTATTTAGCAAGGAGATATATGGCCATAGAAATGCCAAGGGATGGAGGTGAATAGCATATAATATCAAACAAGCATGCAGAGAGAACGTATGCAACATGCAATGCAAGTATGCAAAGGCAAGATGCAAAACTTGATTTTAAAATTTTTGGATAGATTTCACATGAGGGCATTCACATGATAAACAATCAAGCATTTGTCAAGACAAACAATGCAACCCGATTGATTTCAAGGATTTATTCAAAAATAGATTTTCAAGATCATTTCATAATTTTGAAATTAGAAATCATTCAGATGCCAAATGTTTGAATCTTTTGATCAGAAACATATTTTCAACTTACATAGCTCAGCTCAAGGAATCATTCACAAATCAACCAATCATAATTTTCAAGATCTGGTACGAAGCAGAGATTTTAGTCCGAAGACCCAGCTCAATGCATAGAAAATGCTTCCAAGTGGACATGATCCACTCTTCCACCGATGCCATTTGATATACCAGATATGTAATTTAATTTAGGTGTGATCATGCAGTGAAAAATATTCAATATCCAATTCATACACACCTTTCAAGAGTTTCTCTTTGATTCAACCAATTCATCACAACATGCTAGTAAATGACAATTCAGGTTTTTAGAATCAATACATTGTCACTTGAGAGTGTCACCAAGTGATAAAGACGGTCATTGCATGAACTGACAAGGTTGAGTTATCTTAGTTCAACGACAAGATTGGAAGCCTTCATGCACTAAGATCACTAACCCCATGAAGGTTAGTACTTCATATTTTGGTTTTCATACCTTTGCCGTGATAATTCATTTTCTTCCAAGCCTTCCACCATGCCTTGGGTACTTGCTTCAACACATACAAGACTTTCACCACCTTGTACTTGAGTCGATCCTAGAGGTTGTTCTATACAAAGTAGCCCTTCTTCTAGTAGCAACTTGAGAGGGTTCTCATCATTTTCATCCTTGCAAGATATTCTTCCAATTGATTTAAGCTCGGTCAGGACTAGCCCATCATTATTTAGATTTTGGGAGTATAATCTACATCCAAGGACAAGAGACTTGATTTGTCAATTTCGATTCAAGTTTATTGACAATGGCATGCCAAAGTATTTTAACAACCAGCATCCCCTAGATAAATCTAGATGCAATGCATGATTCATGTGTGAACCTAAACATTAAGCCTATATGATGAATGTGATTGCTCCCCCTTAGTGTGTGCATGAATGTGGTATGCTCAATAAAGATTCAATGCCATATGCAGCCTTTTGAATAAATGACTCATAGTACTAGGCGGAGAACTTAGATCTGAAGATCACCTCACGCGTAGTGATAGCTTTCAGACAGGTTTAACCTGCCCTTCCACATGTCACCATTTGATATACTATGTAGTCGAGGATGATGAAGGTAGGAGGATGGCTATGCATTATGAAATGAATTCACAGTGTTCAACTGATGCATGACAGTGTATGAAAGTGTATGCAAACTCAATATGTGTATTGAAAACATGATCAGAAAAATATTCAAGTTCTCCTACAACAAAATGTTGTATGACAAGATGTATGCACAAATATGCAAGCAACTATGAATGGAATGCATGTACGGACATATGCAAGACTACATGACTATATGACACAAGGTTAGTTAAAACATGACAGAGTCACCACAGAAAGTAGGAGGGATATCACCTGATTTTCAAACTTGGTTTTTGATTTTTCTTCCAACCTGACTTATGTCACTAGCCCGTGTGCCTTACCTTCTTGATGAAAATAGATTTCATGCTTCTTATTCCCAAGACACACCTGCAAAACAGATTTCTCATTTTGCATGCTTAGGTACCAAATCCTTTTGGGTCCTTGTGGGTTAGCAGCAACATGGGCATGTGGTTTCTAACTTTTCACAACATTCGAATCATCACTTTTCTTTAGAACATAATCATGCTTAACATTCCCAGATTTTTCAAAGTGATGGAGAGAAGCACTTGGCATCACATTTCTCTTTCTCATTGATTCTACTGGTTTGTGTATCTAAGCATGACGCGTTGAGTGAAAATCTTTTTTATTCATGCCTAACCAGCAGTATGAAATTGTATGACCACTTTTACCACAGTAATTACAACGCATGAAAGGTTTTGTGGTAAATGATTGCTTTGAATCTTTGGAGTCAATTCTGTTTCTGACAAGCTTTCAAATCATCATTTCTCATAATGAAACAATCATGCATAGCATGTCCATATTTTCACAATAAAAGCATGTGAGTTTCTTTCTAGGTGGTTGTGTGTGCGTGGAAGAAGAATGCTCAACATGCATGGAGGTGCTAACAGCATTTTTGGATTTTTGATGCAAATTATTTTTCTTTGTGGATGTATGTGTGTGTGCAACATGATTTTCCTTTTTCCGATTTTCATTTGATGTGTTGGCTATATTTGAATTGTGCACAAAGGATGTATAAATTTTATTTTCAAACTTCTTTTTGTTACAGGATTATAGCCCAGCCCTTCCCTTTGAAAATTCACTTTGATCCCAAGTAATTTGTTCAAGTTTTCTTGACCATTTACAAATCTAGATAGCGAATCATTCAAGTCAAGAATTTAGATTGAAGAGATGAAATTTGTAATTCAGAATTGGCAAGTTCTTCTTCACAAGTGGAAAGACTAACATTCAACATGATATTGGTAGTCTTAAGGCATTCTACTTCTTGCCTAAGTTCATCCACATTTTCACATTCTCTAACAACCACAGATTTTCCTTTTTCAATAGTTAACAACCTTTCAGAAATGGCCTTGTTGAATTCTTCAGTTTCTCATTTTCTTTAACAAGCTTTTCATCATGAATCAGTTCATTTATCAAGGTTTGATCATCGGCCATAGAATTTAGTTTTGCAGTCATCTCCTTGTTTTCATTTCTTAAAGAACATATTTGATCTTTGTGAAATTCAATGTCAAACACATGAGCCTCAATCATTTCCTCTAGATGCAAGCATTTTTTACATGAGGAAACAAGGTTATTTTCTTCAACACTTTTTCTCAATTTCTTATTTTCAGATTTTAACTTCTTGTATTTTTCAGCAAGAGCATCATATGCAATCAACAAATCTTCATAGCTGACTTCTTCTTCATTATCAGAATCGAAATTTACCTTTGAGCTTGATTCGATTTGTTGATCACTTCCTTGGTCACTTGTGCCTGCAACAAGGCACTGGTCTTCATGCTCTTCTCGGACTTTGGTTAAGTCATCCAAGATATCTTTTGCGGACCTGCAGTGGGAGACAAAGGGAAAGTGATTAGAATTGACTGCAGTGGTAAATAACCTCAAGACAAAACAATTTTGATCATGTTTAAACTTTTGATTTGCAGTCCAGATATTTTTGTCTTTAGGCAATTCATATGGACAATGTGAAATAAGCTTCCATAGCTTTGGGTCATATGAGTTGACAAGACTACACATTTTACCTAACCACAAATCGAAATTGTAACCATCAAACACAGGTGGGGAATTCATGGTGTACATCATTGTTGTCATTAATCCGGATCACTCTAGATCGTTAGATCTATGAAATTAGAGCCTTGGCTCTGATACCAATTGAAGTCCAGCGATCAATGACACCCAAGAGGGGGGTGAATTGGATGTTTACCAATTTTAAGGAAACTTTTATCTTTTTACAAAATATGTGGTAAATAATAATTAGCAATTGAAAACTAATTAACTAATTCTCTCAAACTCACCGTTCCCACACGACCATACAGCGAAAACAATCAAACCACACAAATTACACACAATGCACAGTAGTTTTTAAGGTGGTTCGGATGCAACGACGGCAATCCTACGTCCACCCCTCACCAAACCCGGTGAGGCTTCACTCGGGGATAAATCCCCAAACGGAGACAACTCTCCAAACACACACGCAGGACGACGCCTGCCCACACACACGGGGACGCGCCCCAAACCACATACGGAGACGAGCTCCAACACACACACACACACGGAGACGAAGTCTCCAACACGATCCAACAAGCGGATCACACACACGCTGCGACTAAATGCAGCACTCCACACACAAATACTATGATCTGAATAAAATCACACAACACACGTAGATCTAAGAAGACCTACGCACACACGAATCAAAACAACACACACACACGACCACGGATCCAACACGATCCACACACACACACACAGATTCTTCAGTTTATGATGAACACAAACACAAAACCCAAAACATAAATATTAGGAGGCTTAGTTTAGAAAACTCCTGTTTTGGGTTCCCCTTGAATGCATGTTACGGATCTTGAACATATCTTCAATCGTCACTTGAACACCTCCTCTTGATCTCCACTTGAATTCCCCTGGATGGCTTGCTTGCTTGCTTGTTCGTACACTTCTTCTTCCTTAGACAGCTTCACCTTGATCTTCCTTGAATGCTTGCTTCCTACTTCTTTTGCTTGGAGGATGTTAGCTTCAGATCTACCTTGAATGGCTTGAAGTTGGATGAAGAACACTTGCTGCACGGAGTACTGTTCAAGGCTACATTACTTCTCCTCTTCCTCACTTGGATAGCCTCTTCTTGATCTCACTTGAAGCTCTTCTTGAGATCCTTGCTTGATTGGAACTCCCTGGCTTTGGAAGATGACTGAATGGCTTCAGTTGATGCTTCAATGACTTCGATCGGATGAAGAACTTGGTGGAAGGAATGTTGTTCACGATCGTTGCAGCAACCTTCCCTTGATAGCTACTATCTTGATCTCTCTAGGTTGATTTGTTGTTGCTTCAGTTCATGGGAAGATGAAGGCTTCAAAATAGATCTGTGATCTTCAACTATGATAAGGCTTTGATCTTCGAATCACTGTTCACGGCTACAGTGATATTCCTCCTCTCCCTTGAGCCAACTTGATCCCTCTAGTTCTCTTGGAGTCTCTTAGGGTTTATGACCTCAAAGAGAGGTTTTATAACCCTTGGAAGGTTAGGAGACAAGTCCCAGACCTAGATCCACAAATTCTGGGGTGATTGGGAGCATTGGGATTAAAGAAATGGGGTGAAAGACCTCCTTTCGAACTTGACACAAAAGTCAACAAAGGAGGGCCTCGGGGCTAGCGGTCGACCAGTGGAGGGTCGGCGGTCGACCGCTAGGGGCCATTCTGTAGCTTTGTGGCTGCTGGGAAAATAGGTCGACCGCTAGCTCCTGGCGGTCGACCGCCAGGTTCACAGGTTGCCAATTTTTCAGTTCTGTGATTTCAGGTCGACCGCCAAGGGTCCACAGGTCGACCGCCAGTCTCCAAACCAGCAAAAGTCAAGTATTAGTTCACTTGAAACTATCCATTGGTTCGATACTTGAAAATGGCTTGTGTTATAGTTGATTACAAGTTTGTTTAGACTTGGTTTAACACATGGATTGATTCATGAACACAAGTTTGAAAAGGAGTGAATCTTGATGGTTTAAAGCATGAAGCTTCGTTTTAATACAAGGTAAGAGTCTCACCAATGGTTCTTGACAGTAAATGAAATATACCACCTGTTTTTGATTGTAAGGAAGTAGAGTTTTGGTTCACTAGGTGACGGCCATGAGTTTGATCCTGCATACAAGATAGTTAGGTTAATTACATGTTTGTTGACATTAAAGAGGTTATGAAACCTCTTGTCTCTTGTAAAACCAACATGTGCAACCAGCATAAACAATAAGATGAATGAACACAATCATCAAGAACATGTGTAATCAACCATAAGTTTAGTTATCATCATTAAAGCACACATTAAGTTTAGTTATCATCAAAATCATAACTTAACAATCTCCCCCTTTTTGATGATGACAAACTTATACTTATTGATGATGACAAACTTAATGATGATATACAATGGAATGGCACATATGTTCTTCTCCTCCTGTCACACACAATCATCAATTTCTCTCCCCCATTGACATAATCAAAAAGTGGTAATGCAAACTTTCTCCCTTGACATGATCAACATATCAACAGCAAAGGCTGGAGAAGCCAAACAAAGAAGAACAAGCTTATCTCGCTTTGAAACAGCAATAGCCCATCTTATCAAATCAAAAGAAGCAGGGGCAAATCATGAATGAACAAAGCAATATGATTCCAATCAGATGAGATCAATTGGTGATTAGTTTTGTAGTTCAACAATCAAGCATGTATTGATACCAATTGAATGGAATGATTGGTCTCAAGGATGGGAGCCAGTGGAGATGTTCACAAGATGAGGTGTTCAGCAGGATAGCATTCAAAAGCTAGATCTCATGTCAAATTTTCACAACAAGCAAGAGCAGGAATGCATATAAGAAGGATTTTCTTTGATTTTCAAATTTTCTGATTTTTATATTTTGGTTTGAAATGCATGAAATGCAACACATGTGACACTATGAATGCATGGAATGCAACTGAACAGACATGATGACAATATGAATGCAATCATATGAAACTCAATGCAAGCATACAATGGAGTGAAAAACAACTAGGCCAATTTTTGAACTCAGAAAACATTTGGAATGTGATGGATTTTCAGATTTTGACATTTGGTTATAGTGCATGAAGCTATATATATGCAAATGATGCCATATGAGATGTACAGTCAAACAAATACATATATATACGTGCAATATAGCTCCCTCAGACTTGTTTAAGAGAGGATAGGTATAAGAAGGGTGCAAGAGAGTCATGGCAACTGAAATGTACATGTGTAGCACATGGGAGGTTGTGCAAGCATATAGGAGATTCATGCAATTGCTAATGCAGTCAATCAACTTTCTGAATACATATTAAATCAAATTTCAAGGGTGTAAGTGAGTAACATGAAAAATGATAGTTGCAATATGGATATTCAGATTTTAAATCAACACAAGGAGACATTTTACAGACTGCACTTCAATTTTGAGAACAGCGTATTAGAGGCTACGCTCTACCACAATGAGTTTTCACCAATATCTTTCAACTCAACTAATATCACATGATAGTCAGAACTTTTCAAGAGTGATCAGGTTCGAATGATTCCTTTTTACGCGAGTAGACGCATGGAGCTCATGCCAGAATCCCCAGTTACTCAGAATACTGAACCATTTCACCTCATTTTGAATAGAGATACTAGTCAACACTTTTCAGATATGAACCACATCACGTCTCAGGTGACATGTGCCCAGTTTACTCAGTGAGACCGAGCATTGCTCTATCTTTCATTTTCATTTCAAATTTTTCAACAAGGATAGGTAGGCAACTTTTTCCTCAACTGTCTCTTCAACATACATGCAGCAAGTTTAACATCTCGAGAGTGTTGAAGAGAAATTCATATATCCTTATCTTTAACACTCATTTTCACATTTTATCCATGAAGTGTGCGAATTTGATTCAGCATGTATACCGAAAATATCATGAATACATAACAGTGCAACTCCCCCTAAATAGATGCACTTATGAAATAAGAGCTCCCCCAGAGTGTACGACATGAAACACTCTAATAATGACTCAAATGCAACATTATTTAGCAAGGAGATATATGGCCATAGAAATGCCAAGGGATGGAGGTGAATAGCATATAATATCAAACAAGCATGCAGAGAGAACGTATGCAACATGCAATGCAAGTATGCAAAGGCAAGATGCAAAACTTGATTTTAAAATTTTTGGATAGATTTCACATGAGGGCATTCACATGATAAACAATCAAGCATTTGTCAAGACAAACAATGCAACCCGATTGATTTCAAGGATTTATTCAAAAATAGATTTTCAAGATCATTTCACAATTTTGAAATTAGAAATCATTCAGATGCCAAATGTTTGAATCTTTTGATCAGAAACATATTTTCAACTTACATAGCTCAGCTCAAGGAATCATTCACAAATCAACCAATCATAATTTTCAAGATCTGGTACGAAGCAGAGATTTTAGTCCGAAGACCCAGCTCAATGCATAGAAAATGCTTCCAAGTGGACATGATCCACTCTTCCACCGATGCCATTTGATATACCAGATATGTAATTTAATTTAGGTGTGATCATGCAGTGAAAAATATTCAATATCCAATTCATACACACCTTTCAAGAGTTTCTCTTTGATTCAACCAATTCATCACAACATGTTAATAAATGACAATTCAGGTTTTTAGAATCAATACATTGTCACTTGAGAGTGTCACCAAGTGATAAAGACGGTCATTGCATGAACTGACAAGGTTGAGTTATCTTAGTTCAACGACAAGATTGGAAGCCTTCATGCACTAAGATCACTAACCCCATGAAGGTTAGTACTTCATATTTTGGTTTTCATACCTTTGCCGTGATAATTCATTTTCTTCCAAGCCTTCCACCATGCCTTGGGTACTTGCTTCAACACATACAAGACTTTCACCACCTTGTACTTGAGTCGATCCTAGAGGTTGTTCTATACAAAGTAGCCCTTCTTCTAGTAGCAACTTGAGAGGGTTCTCATCATTTTTATCCTTGCAAGATATTCTTCCAATTGATTTAAGCTCGGTCAGGACTAGCCCATCATTATTTAGATTTTGGGAGTATAATCTACATCCAAGGACAAGAGACTTGATTTGTCAATTTCGATTCAAGTTTATTGACAATGGCATGCCAAAGTATTTTAACAACCAGCATCCCCTAGATAAATCTAGATGCAATGCATGATTCATGTGTGAACCTAAACATTAAGCCTATATGATGAATGTGATTGCTCCCCCTTAGTGTGTGCATGAATGTGGTATGCTCAATAAAGATTCAATGCCATATGCAGCCTTTTGAATAAATGACTCATAGTACTAGGCGGAGAACTTAGATCTGAAGATCATCTCACGCATAGTGATAGCTTTCAGACAGATGTAACCTGCCCTTCCACATGTCACCATTTGATATAGTATGTAGTCGAGGATGATGAAGGTAGGAGGATGGCTATGCATTATGAAATGAATTTACAGTGTTCAACTGATGCATGACAGTGTATGAAAGTGTATGCAAACTCAATATGTGTATTGAAAACATGATCAGAAAAATATTCAAGTTCTCCTACAACAAAATGTTGTATGACAAATGTATGCACAAATATGCAAGCAACTATGAATGGAATGCATGTACGGACATATGCAAGACTACATGACTATATGACACAAGGTTAGTTAAAACATGACAGAGTCACCACAGAAAGTAGGAGGGATATCACTTGATTTTTAAACTTGGTTTTTGATTTTTCTTCCAACCTGACTTATGTCACTAGCCCGTGTGCCTTACCTTCTTGATGAAAATAGATTTCATGCTTCTTATTCCCAAGACACACCTGCAAAACAGATTTCTCATTTTGCATGCTTAGGTATCAAAATCCTTTTGGGTCCTTGTGGGTTAGCAGCAACATGGGCATGTGGTTTCTAACTTTTCACAACATTCGAATCATCACTTTTCTTTAGAACATAATCATGCTTAACATTCCCAGATTTTTCAAAGTGATGGAGAGAAGCACTTGGCATCACATTTCTCTTTCTCATTGATTCTACTGGTTTGTGTATGTAAGCATGACGTGTTGAGTGAAAATCTTTTTTATTCATGCCTAACCAGCAGTATGAAATTGTATGACCACTTTTACCACAGTAATTACAACGCATGAAAGGTTTTGTGGTAAATGATTGCTTTGAATCTTTGGAGTCAATTCTATTTTTACAAGCTTTCAAATCATCATTTCTCATAATGAAACAATCATGTATAGCATGTCCATATTTTCCACAATAAAAGCATGTGAGTTTCTTTCTAGGTGGTTGTGTGTGCGTGGAAGAAGAATGCTCAACATGCATGGAGGTTCTAACATCATTTTTGGATTTTTGATGTAAATTATTTTTCTTTGTGGATGCATGTGTGTGTGCAACATGATTTTCCTTTTTCCGATTTTCATTTGATGTGCTGGCTATATTTGAATTGTGCACAAAGGATGTATACATTTTATTTTCAAACTTCTTTTTATTTACAGGATTATAGCCCAGCCCTTCCCTTTGAAAATTCACTTTCATCCCAAGTAATTTGTTCAAGTTTTCTTGACCATTTACAAATCTAGACAGCGAATCATTCAAGTCAAGAATTTCAGATTGAAGAGATGAAATTTGTAATTCAGAATTGGCAAGTTCTTCTTCACAAGTGGAAAGACTAACATTCAACATGATATTGGTAGTCTTAAGGCATTCTACTTCTTGCCTAAGTTCATCCACATTTTCACATTCTCTAACAACCACAGATTTTCCTTTTTCAATAGTTAACAACCTTTCAGAAATGGCCTTGTTCAATTCTTTCAGTTTCTCATTTTCTTTAACAAGCTTTTCATCATGAATCAGTTCATTTATCAAGGTTTGATCATCGGCCATAGAATTTAGTTTTGCAGTCATCTCCTTGTTTTCATTTCTTAAAGAACATATTTGATCTTTGTAAAATTCAATGTCAAACACATGAGCCTCAATCATTTCCCCTAGATGCAAGCATTTTTTACATGAGGAAACAATGTTATTTTCTTCAACACTTTTTCTCAATTTCTTATTTTCAGATTTTAACTTCTTGTATTTTTCAGCAAGAGCATCATATGCAATCAACAAATCTTCATAGCTGACTTCTTCTTCATTATCAGAATCAGAATTTACCTTTGAGATTGATTCGATTTGTTGATCACTTCCTTGGTCACTTGTGCCTGTAACAAGGCACTGGTCTTCATGCTCTTCTCGGACTTTGGTTAAGCCATCCAAGATATCTTTTGCAGACCTGCAGTGGGAGACAAAGGGAAAGTGATTAGAATTGACTACAGTGGTAAATAACTTCAAGACTAAACAATTTTGATCATGTTTAAACTTTTGATTTGCAGTCCAGACATTTTTGTCTTTAGGCAATTCATATGGACCATGTGAAATAAGCTTCTATAGCTTTGGGTCATATGAGTTGACAAGACTACACATTTTACCTAACCACAAATCAAAATTGCAACCATCAATCACAGGTGGGGAATTCATGGTGTACATCATTGTTGTCATTAATCCGGATCACTATAGATCGTTAGATCTATGAAATTAGAGTCTTGGCTCTGATACCAATTGAAGTCCTGCGATCAATGACACCCAAGAGGGGGGTGAATTGGGTGTTTACCAATTTTAAGGAAACTTTTATCTTTTTACAAAATATGTGGTAAATAATAATTAGCAATTGAAAACTAATTAACTAATTCTCTCAAACTCACCGTTCCCACACGACCATACAGCGAAAATAATCAAACCACACAAATTACACACAATGCACAGCAATTTTTAAGGTGGTTCGGATGCAACGATGGCAATCCTACGTCCACCCCTCACCAAACCCGATGAGGCTTCACTCGGGGATAAATCCCCAAACGGAGACAACACTCCAAACACACACGCAGGATGACGCCTGCCCACACACACGGGGACGCGCCCCAAACAACACACGGAGACGAGCTCCAACACACACACACGGAAACGAAGTCTCCAACATGATCCAACAAGCGGATCAAACACACGCTGCGACAAAATGCAGCACTCCACACACAAATACTATGATCTGAATAAAACCACACAATACATGTATATCTAAGAAGACCTACGCACACACGAATCAAAACAACACACACACACGACCACAGATCCAACACGATCCACACACACACAGATTCTTCAATTTATGATGAACACAAACACAAAACCCAAAACATAAATATGAGGAGGCTTAGTTTAGAAAACTCATGTTTTGGGTTCCCTTTGAATGCATGTTACGGATCTTGAACATATCTTCAATCGTCACTTGAACATCTCCTCTTGATCTCCACTTGAATTCCCCTGGATGGCTTGCTTACTTACTTGCTTGTTCACTTCTTCTTCCTTAGACAGCTTCACCTTGATCTTCCTTGAATGCTTGCTTCCTACTTCTTTTACTTGGAGGATGTTAGCTTCAGATCTACCTTGAATGGCTTGAAGTTGGATGAAGAACACTTGCTGCATGGAGTACTGTTCAAGGCTACAGTACTTCTCCTCTTCCTCACTTGGATAGCCTCTTCTTTGATCTCACTTGAAGCTCTTCTTGAGATCCTTGCTTGATTGGAACTCCCTGGCTTTGGAAGATGACTGAATGGCTTCAGTTGATGCTTGAATGGCTTCAATCGGATGAAGAACTTGGTGGAAGGAATGTTGTTCACGATCGTTGCAGCAACCTTCCCTTGATAGCTACTATCATGATCTCTCTAGGTTGATTTGTTATTGCTTCAGTTCATGGGAAGATGAAGGCTTCAAAATAGATCTTGGATCTTCAACTATGATGAGGCTTTGATCTTCGAATCACTGTTCACGGTAATAGTGATATTCCTCCTTTCCCTTGAGCCAACTTGATCCCTCTAGTTCTTTTGGAGTCTCTTAGGGTTTATGACCTCAAAGAGAGGTTTTATAACCCTTGGAAGGTTAGGAGACAAGTCCCAGACCTATATCCACAAATTCTGGGGTGATTGGGAGCATTGGGATTAAAGAAATGGGGTGAAAGACCTCCTTTCGAACTTGACACAAAAGTCAACAAAGGAGGGCCTCGGGGCTAGCGGTCGACTGGTAGAGGGCCGGCGGTCGACCGCTAGGGGCCATTCCGTAGCTTTATGGCTGCTGGGAAAATAGGTCGAACGCTAGCTCCTGGTGGTCGACCGCCATGTTCAAAGGTTGCCAATTTTTCAGTTCTGTGATTTCAGGTCGACCGCCAAGGGTCCACAGGTCGACCGCCAGTCTCCAAACCTGCAAAAGTCAAGTGTTAGTTCACTTGAAACTATCCATTGGTTCGATACTTGAAAATGGCTTGTGTTATAGTTGATTACATGTTTGTTTAGACTTGGTTTAACACATGGAATGATTCATGAACACAAGTTTGAAAAGGAGTGAATCTTGATGGTTTAAAGCATGAAGCTTCATTTTAATACAAGGTAGGAGTCTCACCAATGGTTCTTGACAGTAAATGACATATACCGCCTGTTTTGGATTGTAGGGAAGTAGAGTTTTGGTTCACCAGGTGACGGCCATGAGTTTGAACCTGCATGCAAGATAGTTAGGTTAATTGCATGTTTGTTGACATTAAAGAGGTTATGAAACCTCTTGCCTCTTGTAAAACAAACATGTGCAACCAGCATAAACAATAAGATGAATGAACACAATCATCAAGAACATGTGTAATCAACCATAAGTTTAGTTATCATCATTAAAGCAAACATTAAGTTAAGTTATCATCAAAACCATAACTTAACAATCTCGAATTCTTTCTTCTCACCCTCATACGGGGAATTAAATTTTCCTAATAGACTTTTCATGTAACTAATTTTCTGGCCATGAGGCCCCTTTTCCTGGCGATTAATCAAGGGTGTTCCCCTCTCCGAGGGGATGCAAATGACGCCGTGACCTTTATGGCGCGGCAGGTTCTGGTCCGGGCACGAACCACGCAATCGTCTGATTAGTCAGATCGAGCGCACAATAGATCGTCACCTAGGTGACTCGCACGCCCACGCACTTAATAAACGAATAAACCATAGATCTTAATTAATTAATAAAAAGTGCATCCACACCCCCCCTCCCGCTTACATTCGATCAAGAGGAAACAAATCGAAGGACGGTCGGGAAAACACAGACGACCCACCTGTGCTCGGAACAGAGTATCGGGCTCCCTTTTTCTTCTCCGGCTCCGGAGGGCTTCAGGCAGAGAAAGGAAGATGGTGGTGAAGGATGGCGCCTCCTCTCTCACTGGAGTCTGATTGGCTCTCAGGCTCTCTCTCTTTTTTTTTGATTGCTCTTCTTAATTTGCCTCCTCAAACCCCTCTCCTTCACTCAGTCGAGCAGCCACACATATATATGAGCAGGTTAGAAGCTTTAATCAGGCGCGAAGAATGGCGCGCCGGGGAAGGGCACTCCGCACCTTTAGCGCGCCGGAATAGGAGGGCGCCGAATAAGGGGGGCGTGCTGTATTAACATCTCCTACTTGTCGCGGGTTAGCCGGTGAGTCCGAGGATGGTTCCAGGGGTCGCCGTGAACATTCATCTTGCCGCCGTTCTTCAAAACCTTGACGGGAAGCCTTGTCAAAGCTCTCAGGATGGCGTATGACCCTTCCCGAAACCTCAAGTTTCTTTGGTTCGAACACGCGGGTTTTCCGCTGACACGGCTTTCGGCACTATGGTCCGTGCTGCTAGCTCGGTCTGGCTTGTGTTCAAAGCTTCTTAGAGGGTGGAGTAACACCCGGGATAGTTCCGCCCAGGCCGGGCGATCATTCGGCCACTAATGGGCCCAACTTGGTGAGAAGCCATACCAGTGCCTGGTAATCGAGATCTTCCGCCGACAGAGCCCTCGGTCCTCCATTCTGAAGAGCCTATGGAGTTCTTCCATCTCAGGAGAGTCTTTCATGGGGTGGCGGGCCGCCGGGTAGACCGTTGTCCTTGGTCGGACAACGGGTGTAGTGTATGCAGCATGACGGTGTCGATGCCGGTTTATTGGGCAGGCTTGGTCGCACTGCCGGTTGGTTGTGAATTCATCTCGATTCTCCTGAGGTGAAGTCCCCGGTGTTCATACAGGGTGACCTGAGGCTCTGGCAGCTTGAGAGCGCTTTAATATGTTGATATATATTGACTTTTGTGCTTCAGTGGGCCGTGTCATTCATCTTTAAGGCTTGATCGCCGTTAATTATATTTTGAGTGCCAACACCGGACAAGGACAAGACAATGTTCATCACCGACCACGGCCGGTATTGCTACACTCACATGTCGTTCGGGTTGAAAAACGTGGGTGCGACCTATCAACGCCTCATCAACAATATGTTTGACTCGCAAATCGGCCGCAATATGGAGGTCTACATCGATGGCATGCTCATAAAAAGCCTCCAAGCCGCCGAGCACTTGGGAGACTTGGTAGAGACATTCGCCACACTCATACGGTACAATATGAAACTCAATCCCGCTAAATCTGCGTTCGGTGTCAAATCTGGGAAGTTCCTCGGATTCCTCGCCACCCATCGAGGGATCGAGGCCAATCCAGATCAGATCTGCACAGTGTTGGAGATGAAGCAACCAGGACGAGTGAGGGATGTACAATGTCTCACCGGACGTATTACCGCTTTGACCCGCTTCCTGTCCCGAGCAGCCGAAAGGTGTCTTCCCTTCTTCTGACTGATTAAGTAGGCCAACAATGCACCGGAGAAGAAAGGACAGATCGACTGGGACCAAGACTGCGAGCAAGGATTTGAAGAGTTAAAATAATATCTGGCAACTCCTCCCGTACTCTCCAAGCTGCACAAGGGAGAGTAGTTACTCCTATACCTATCGGTGGCGCAGAGCACGATGAGTGCGGTGCTCACCCGAGAGGAGGCTGGTGTCATGAAGCCCGTCTACTACGTTAGTCAAGCACTAAAAGGGCCAAAATTCTAGTACTCGCGAATCGAAAAATTCACGTTAGCCCTAGTGATGGCCGCCCGCAAGCTGCGTCCGTATTTCTTGGCTCAGCCGGTTGCCATTCTCACCGACCAGCAACTTCAACAAATTCTCCAGAACCCTAATGCTTCAGGGAGGTTGATCAAATGGGCTATTGAGATGGGTGAGTTTGACGCCAAGTTCCACCCGAGGACTATGATCAAAGCCCAGGCTCTTGCCGACTTCGTCACCGAGTGCATGATACCCGCCGAAGATTCGCTCGAGCAGTCCTTAGGTCCCACATGGGAACTATATGTCGATGGATCATCCTGCACTGCTGGTAGCGATGCAGGACTGGTCTTACTTTCGTCAGAAGGAGTAGAACTTCAATACGCCCTGCACTTCAACTTCCCTACCGCAAATAATGTGGCTGAGTATGAAGCCCTCCCCTCAGGGATGCAAATGGCAAAACACCTGGGGGCGTCGAGCGTGCGAGCATACAGTGACTCCATGCTGATCGCTAACTAGGTCAGAGGAGAATTTGAAGCACGTGATCCTTCCATGATGAAGTACTTGGGGAAGGCTAGGGCTGTGGCAGACGAATTCTCCCACTTCGAAGTGGTCCACTGTTGGCACTCAAAATATATCCAACGGTGATCAACCCTCAAAGACAAATGATGCGGCCTACTGAAGAACAGAAGCCGAAAGAGATCAATACGCTGAAGCCTTCTCAAGCTGCCAGAGCCTCAGGACACCCAGTATGAACGCCGGGTACTTCACCTCAAGAGGATTGGGAAGAATACACCACAAGCCGGCAGTGTCGTCAGGACTGCCCAACGAACCGGTATCGACTCGGTCGTACCGCATATACGATATCCGTCGTCCGACCAAGGATGAGCATGCATCCATTGTCCGACCAAGGACGAGAATATATCTATTCGTATGACCAAGAACGAGAATGTACCCGGTGGCCCGCCACCTGAATGAAAGATCCTCCTGAGGTGAAAGAACGCCCTTGGCCATTCAGAATAGGGGACCGAAGGCTCTATCAGTAGAGGATCCCGATGACCCGGCATGGGTACGGCTTCTCAGCAGATTGGGTCTGTTAGTGACCAAATGATCACCTAGTCAAGGCGGAAGTATTCCGGGTGCTACCCCACCCCTCAAGAAGCTTCGAGCATGAGTCAGGCCGAGCCAGCAGTACGAATCATAGTGCTGAAGTCCGGGTCAGCGGAAAACCTGCGTGTTCAAGCCGAAGATACTCGAGGTTCCGAGAAGGGCCGTACGTCATCCCGAGAGCTTTGTCAAAGCTTCCCGTCAAGGTTTTGCAGGACCACGATGAGATGAATGGTCACGGTGACTCCCTGAACCATCCTCGGACCCACCGGCTAACCCGCATCAAACGGAAGAAATTAATACGGCGCGCTCAATTTCGACGCGCTCCCTTACTCTGACGCCCCTTATTCCGGTGCGCAAAAAGCCCTTGGATGCCGCTTCCATGGCCCGCCATTCTCCACACCGGATTAAGACCCCCCTATATAGCGTTACGTGGTTTGACCAAGTGAAAGAGGAGGGGTGGAAAAGAGATCACTGGCAATTGCTTGAGGGAGAGAGCCTGAGAGCCAATCAAACTCGAGGGAGAGACGGTTTCCTTGGGGGAGAAGAAGAGTTTCTGCTGAGAGCCCCCTCGCCGCCATCCTCCTCTGCTCTGCCTGAAGTCCTCCGGAGCCGGAGAAGAAGAGCAAGAGTTCGATACTCTATTTTTGGAAGAAGAGTCTAGGTGGGTTACGCGGTTTTCTTTCAGACGTTTTTTTCCCGATTCCTCCCTTATGATCCAATGTAAGCGAGAGGGGGGGAGGGTGATGATATGAGCCTATCTCTCCCCCCCCCCTTCGACATTACTTCACTTTTCTTCCCCTGTGATCTCTTTCTGTAAGTGATGAAACGACCATCCGTGCGACAATGCCGGTGCTGAACGTTATGTGGCTCATGTATTCGCCTCCTGTTAACAGGATGAATGTCATTTGTGCATTAAGAGATTGAATGATTGATGATGTATCTCTCTCCCACTCTTCCCTCAATTTGGCAATCCGATTGTTCCCCTAGTGTGTTCGATCTTTGAATTCGGGTTCTCGACATTGAATATGCCCCTGGAATGCCATGGGCTATAGAAATGACCCCCCTCCCCGGGTCCCTTATGCTGATGCAGTGGCCATGCCTTGCTCGCTAGTTTCTATGGGTTTTATGGCTAGAGGCATACCCCTGTATGCACCTCTGTCCGTCCCAACTTGAGGCCGATTCCCCTTATGCCTCTCTACACTGTTCCATTTCCCAGAGGTAAGGGGAACCACCTCTACAGCCGGAATGGTCGTGTTATGATAATTATTGTAAGGTCCTTTCTCTGTAGGTTCACTATCCTAGTTCGGGCTGCCCATATTAGCTTTCTATGAGTGCCAACCAACTCATCCCTTGCCCCTTAATTTGCATAGCAACCATCCAACTCCGTGAGTGCTAATTCCTTAACCCCGTGAGCATTAACATACTAACCCTGTGAATGACAATCTGTCAATTAATTGAATGCATCTCATGCTGAGTATCCCCTTTCATCCCACTTGTGATTTGCAGTCATTGGGTTGTGCTAGTCCCGTTTGCCTTGTCCCAATAATCCGGGGAGGGGGGACATTCCCCACTACTTCACAGAACCGCCGTTTGGTCAAATGGGCTCCATCTGTAAGTGATGGATATCCCCCATGGGCCATAGGGTGAATATCAATAGGGGCTTCAGCCCGACAATTCAAATCCACAGTCCTTAGGGACCCTGTAGTGACTATGGGTCGCGTACCCTCTTAGGCGCCCTCGAGATTTCCTTCCCTAATAGTCATCCCTCTCTCGGATATAGTGCTGACTACGGGTCGCGTGCCCCTCGTAGGCTAGCCCTCGGGGTTGTCGTCTCCCTCATTAGTCACCTTATCCGCTCGTTTCAACCCATGGAACCTTGGTGCCCCTAGTAGGCTAGTCCTCGGGGTTTCCTATCCGATTGGGATCTACTGGCTGCCGGCGTGCTGTCTGGCTTGTTAGGGGCTTACTCTGCACGTGAGTTTGACCCCGCTTCTCCCCTGCAATCCTTCAGGGATGGGGAGATGCTGTCCAATTTTCACCAGGTTTTAACTTATCGGTTACCTTCGTAATTTGGACTTAATAAAACATGTGTTTTAAAACAATGAACCTCCGTGCTTGAGTATGAACCTCGCACGATCTCGCGACTCTGCTCCTGGAGAACTTGGGGCTCCAATTCAATAAACAATCAACCCAATTAACCTCAAAACCCTCAATAACATCTTAGTAAACCAAATAGATTCAAAAATCCCCAAAATATTTACTTAAACAGCGCGGTGCTAACCGGCACGCCCTAATACGGCGCGGTACCCCCCCCCCCCCCGCGCCGGATTAGCGTTAGACTCAAAATCTCACGGTTCTAATTGGTTCATACTCAGCGCGCCCTAATCCGGCGTGCCCCAACGCCATCGCGCCGGGTTAACCCATGCCATAACCGTGCCGTTTTAATCCCCTTTACCTACATTTGGCCGCGCCGGGGAACCCTTCTCCTACGCTTGGTCACGCCGATTTTGAATAAACACTCTCTACTACACTATTTTAATCGCTCACTCATCTTGGAGCAATCTTTGCTTCCCATGGTCGAGGTTAATAAACCCCAATCTACACTAAACCAAATAAAAAAGAGGGTTGTTCAAGTCCAAACCTTTTTTATTCTTCTACCATTATGTTTGGTACTATCATGCTTTGTTATCATGCCTCTGTCACCATTCTCATCTCCCTTGGCGGAGATTAATAAACCCGACTAATCATTGTCTATCTTCATGATTTTGTTATTATGCTTCTGTATAATCATGAACATCATGTTAATACATACATGCTTGCATGGATCCTCGGTGTATCAAATGGTATTGACGGAAGGTCGGGTTACACCCGACCGGAAGCCTTTGCTATGCGTGAGGGTGGTCTTCGGACCTACATCCTCCGCCACGCATCGAGGGTTTCCAGCTTAATAAACCATCTCTCTCTTGCACAATAGATAAAAGCATTTCATGTGACCTCGTCACATTCGTTGTTTTACATCTTATTTCGGCCTCCGACGGCCGACTATCTCGGTAATTAATCAAAGGTTTTCTCCCTTATGGGGGATGTAATTAATGTCATAGCCTTTATGGTATGGCAGACTGCTAGTCCCAACCCGAATCTCACTCTCGCCCAACACGGGTCAGAATGAGCGCATAATAATTCCATCACGTATGTGACTGGCACGCCTGCGTGGTCAATTAATCGATTGATTATTGATTAATTAATCGGTTGTTCGACCCGAACAAAATGACCAAACAAATCCCATCGCAAACAAGTCTGGCACGCCTGGTGGGACCAGTGTCACCTTTCATCTCTTTGCCGAGATATGTGGGCCCCAAGGCCTTCCCAAAGACTGCTGATCATTGCTTGTTTTGTGTTTGCAGGCAAACAATGGCATCAACTGGACTAACTGGCGTTAACTTTGGCCCCGCGATCATCGCTGGCCACGCCGAGCATGGGTACCTGGCGATGCCCACCGTCTTCGGGACATTCCCTGCTGCTGTAGGCTTCCCCAACTTCTTGGGGTTGGCCTTTGTTGACATGCTGCAAGTGGAGTCCTTAGAACCTACTGAGGAGGCTATGAAGAAGGTCAAAGCTTTGAAGACTCGATGCTGCGCGGGCTCGCTCAAGATTCCGGTTCCGGTCGCCAGCTACCTGGTGCACCACATCACCGATGAGGCCCGCCCCATTCCTGCCAAGAACTCCGGAGGACACCAGCGTAGAGGCTTCCGGAGGAATACTGCTTCTATTACCGGATGCCTCTCCGTGTCCAGCAAGTCCATGCTAATCGGTGGAGTTCGCGTCTTCCTAGACGGACGCGACGCTCGGGTGGTCCCGGATCAGGTCATCCCCACCGTACTTGTTCACAACTCCTACCAGGCCCTCTTTGGGAGGAGAGCTGAGAAAGAAGAAGACGGCCACCGAGGCCGTGAGAAGCTGGCCCCCAGGCCGAAGTAGTTTAAGCAGGTTTGGGTCCCTAAGAAGATCCAACCCGCTCGCCAGGACGCACCAATCCGTCACCACCCTGCACGTGACGGAGCGGGAATGAAGAAGGAAAGGGGCCTGTCCCCAAGAAATGAAGAGACGGTTGTGGACCCTCCACGCCGTGAAAGTTTCTGGGCCTACGCCCGATAAGCCAACATCCCTACAGTGGGAAGAAGATTCCAACAACTCACCGGATGAGCCCGGCTTGCTTACATCCCTCCCGTGGGAAGTCTTTACCTACAACATGGCTGGCATATCCAGCCAATACGGGAGGCTCCCAGAAGATCCTTATGAGCTGGCTCAATTGGCCAGGAGGCCGGGGCCGAACACTCGAAGGGTAGCAGCCGCAAGAGAACTATTGGCAGCAGCTAAAGGAAAGCAAGCCCTAGCCCACCGCCAACGATGTGATGAAGCCACTATTCTGACTGCCAATGTGGTGACGACGGAAGAAGAAGAAGATGTCTTGCTCGACATCTTGCCTGAGGGTGTGTTCGGGGAGACGACAGAAGCCATCCCCAGCACTGCAGCTATGGATCCGGCAGTACTAATGATACTACAAAGGTACCTCCAGGAGATAGAGCTACTGAAGAAGCAACTGATAGAGAAGACAGAGCAGTCTTCAGCCTCCAAGCAACTCGAGATGCTAGGCGAATCGTCACGGGGAGCCCTAAACCGGAATGACCCCTCGCCACATTATTTTGTGACCCAGCCGGCAGAACCAAGTTTAGTGACGGCTCAGCAACGCCCACCACAACCGCTGATGCCGCCGGTGCTACCACAGGTGCACCAGACACCTCCACTACTGCGTCCTCCTCCGCAGGCGACCACCCTGTTCACCCCCTACCTACAGCCGACACATTTCTACCCAGAACCGATTGATCCAACCGTCATGAACAAGATGATGATGGAAAGAATGATCGAGCTGAAGCTCGCAGAAAGAAATGAAGGCGACTACATCGCGTTTGATGCATACAGGGTTCTATACCCACCGCATCATGCTGCCAAGCGGCTCCCTCCTGGGATTAGCAAGCCGCCAAAATTTGACAAGCTCAACGGGAAGGGATCCTCGAAAGAACATGTCGCCTACTGCATGACTGTCATGGGTGATCTGGCCTCCGACGAGTCATATGTGTTGAAGTTCTTCGGGTCCTCACTGACGGGGCTCGATTTTGAATGGTACTCTATCCTCCCGGCCGGGTCGATCAGCGACTGGTTGGACATGTAGAGGAAGTTCAGAGAAAGATTTCATGTTACAGAGAAGGAGGTCACAGTGGCCGAACTCTACTCAACAAGATAGAGGGCAAATGAGACGGCCTTCGATTATATCACGAGGTGGAGGAACCTCGAAATGAGATGCAAGCAACCCCTGGATCAGGAGGATGCTGTGCAGATATGTAAACAAAATCTCAGAAGAGAGGTCCTGGAAAAGATGATAGGAATGGAAATCTGGTCATTCGACCAATTAAACAACATTGTGGCTGAGGTAGAAGCCTTCCTTGCCACACCCGCCCCTGCGTCAACCACTGCTACTACGCAAAAAGGTAAAGCAGTAGAAAGGCGCCAGGTGACCAAAGAAGTAGATGCCCTTGACATTAAAGCATTTGAACAACAGAAGGATAAAGGCAAGAAGGCGGATGCCCCACCGCCTGCTAAAGCCGGAGATGGCAAATAAGGTCCCTCACTACGGGATAAAATGAAGAAGGCCTACTCTTTTCCGAAGGAGAAGGCCAGAATACCGTTTGATTGGGTAACCCAATATGACAAGGTCACCCTGCCTGAGCAAAAGAGGCCGGAGGACCTGAAAAGAAAAGATAGTCCAAGGTTCTGCCCCTATCACTAGATGCTGGGGCATCCAATTGAAGACTGCTATGTCTTCAAACATATTATTGAAGGCATGGGGAAGAAAGATGAAATTGACTTGGGAGAGTACAGGGTCAACCCTCCACAGCCTCATGAAGCTCCCCTGAAGAGGCTGCAGCCAATATGGTCTCTGTATACCAGGCCTTGCCTGAGGAGATCTCTGAAGCCAGTACTCGGTGCACTTATGAAATCTATTTCCTGACGCCCATAGAAGAACAACAGGGATGGCAGCAAGTCCTTGCAAAGAACAAGAAAAAGGCGGCACCTCGCCCGAAAGTGGGAGCACATGTTCGTGGCATCACACCACGACCTACCCCTCCAGTGGCAGCACCTGTGTGGACCAATCCACATGCAGTCATCAGAATACCTACGCACAATCAGAGAAGACAGACTCCACTGCCGACGGTCAAGGAGATTAGTCTAGAAGCCCGGTGGCTGCAAGACTATATAAATTGTCTAGATGAATATGTATAGCCCGAATTAGAACCCTTACCGGTACGGGATCATGTCCCATGGCAGGAGCTAGAACAGCTTTCACTTGAGCAGGGGGGAGGAGCTGACGCAGCACCCGACAAGGATGGCAGCCTGTTCTGGGGGTAGGCGCTGGCTGAAGGAAAGAAGAAAAAGAAACAAAAGAAGAAAAGAAATGCCACCAAGGTCAACAAAGAACAGATGGTGTCCTACAATACTCTCTCAACACTCTTCAACTTGCCCGGTGAAGAGGACGAGGAAGAAATATGCTTTGCACCCGCTATCGGGGCAAGCCAGGTTGAAGCAGCCATTGCAGCACATGCAACCCGATCAAGCCAAAAATGGGGGCGCCAGCCACCTGCTAACCATAATATCATATTCAGGGGAGAGCAACCCTACAAGATACCTTCCCCGGAGGTCAAGGGAGTCCAAATCCCTCCTCCGTCAGGCCTTTATAGCCAGAATGGGGGTAGCACTACTACCCCTTCCTTCCTGGAATTTCTGAAGATGTCCAAGGGAGAGTAACCGTGTCAGGATGCCGACCCTGCAATCGGGAGTACTTACCCGCAGCCCCAATAGTCTTCCAAAGCTTCGGATGCAGATAAAGCTTGCCCGGCGGCAGCCAATGAGGGGCGACAAGAACCTGGCACCGAGCAAAAGGATGCAAAATCTGAACCTGATGAGGCAGGACCGTCAGGGACCGCAGTCCAAGACTCCAAGCCAAGATGGGCCGATGAAATGAAGCTTTCAAATGTCCGAGCTGGAAGCAGGATAATGAAGCTACTCAAGAAGCTCCTGGCAAGATTTACAATATGGGAGATCCTTTCTTTGAGTGAAGAGACCCGACAGGCGATCATTACTGCTTTGCAGATGCCTGCTCAATATGAAACCTGCTTTGGCTGAAGAACTGCCAGAGGCCAACATGACCTTCACTCAGGAGGACATGTTGCTCCCCACTATCAGCCACAACAGGCCGCTCTACATGAGGGGGCACCTAAATGGCAGTAGCTGAACAGGATCCTGGTCGACCCTGGCGCAACTGTGAACATTCAACCATACAGAATATATCATAGGCATCACTTTAATGTACGCCTCGATAAGGCCGGAGAGATGTGTATCGCCGGCTTCAACCAAAAGTGTGAAGTATCGCTGGGGGTAGCAGAATTCACACTCACTCTGGCAGACTTTACTACAAAGGTGCAATTTCATGTCATCGACTCCCGTACCTCGTACAAGGCACTGCTTGGCCGTCCCTAGCTGCATGAAAATATAGTGGTGCCATCTACGCTCCACCAGTGCATTAAATACAGTCTCGAAGGGAGAGAAGAGAGGATATTTGCTGACCTCCATCCATTCGAAGTGTCCGAGTGTCACCTGGCAGACGCTCATCTATATGCAGATCGATCTCAAAAGACCTCTGAAGCCAAGACCCCTGCGGGGGCACCAAAAAGCACCAACGGTGACAGTTGGTTTCCACCACCGCCGCGCGGATATATCAAGCCCAAGGCGGTCTCTCGCATCACCGTCACCGAGGACGTGGGCAGTATAGCACCTCCCGCTATATACCCCGAAGCCAATGAAGCCAAGGTCGATCAGCAGCATGACCATATAAGGGTCCCGGAAGACCTCACCAAGTCAATCCCTAGCCACGATAATGCCACTGTCGAACCTTTCAAAACTTGGGAGGTAGTGCAGATAGATGGCCCCAGCAACCTTTTTTATACTGCTGAGGAGCACCCTACCCGGGAAGACACGGATTGTCATCTGCCCGAAGACATAGAAAACCCATCAGTTCCCGTCCAGGGTCTGGCATTCATGACTAGTCGAATGGCCAGGATGTTCCAGAAGCAGCACATCCCCTCCGACCAGTGGCGCAAGGACAAAGAAGCATTCCAGAAGATGTGGTATCCCGCAAGTCTGGACAAAGAGATGAGACGTGTTTCTCAGCATCCAGGGTTGGGTTTCACCCTTGAAGAATATTATTACAGTGGGCGCTATGAGGTGGACACCATCTCCGCCTTCTATCCTATTGAAAACAATCCGCTGGGGGCAACTTTTGATGAATACCCAACAGAAGCAGAATATGCTGATCCAGCTCGATCAAGAGACTCGGAAATAGAGACTATGACTCCTTGCCGATGATGGGAGCAAGTCTACCATGAAGAAGCGGCCCTTCAAGCCAGATTTGACACGGCCAGCAGTAGCGAAGCCGAAGATGTTGAAGAAACGGGGACGTCTCTCTCTGGCGAGCCCCCGCTAATGATGATCTCAGCACCTCTCGTGCCAATCAGGGAAGCTTCTGTCGAAATCGATCGAGAGATGTATGCTGCTGAAAAGGAAAAGGCTACCTCCATCGAGGACATGACAATCCAAGAGGGCGAGACCTTCTCACCTGCTGTTACAAAGCTGTGATGCTACCCTAGCCGAACAATAAACAACCACCGATCTTCCTTGACCGCAAACCTATCTGTAGGGGATGAAGCTGTCAACTCACCCCTCGAAGCTGCAACGGCGGTGGATTCGTTGATGGAACGATTCGCACAGCCACTACTAGCCGGTGCGGAGATCCCTACTGAAGTTCAAATGGAACCAAATGAAGAGATCGAGGTGTTTGACCTTGAAGATGATATTCCAGATTTTGTCGACCTTCAGCCAGCGCCCCCGAAAATAGAAGACGGAGGCCAAGCCATAGTCGATGAACTAATAGAAGTTAATCTGGGAGACGAGGACGACGACAGGTCGACCTTCCTCAGCGCCCAACTATCTGCTGAAGAAGAGAAGCTGTACATCCAGCTACTAAAAGAATACTGGGATTGCTTTGCCTGGACCTACAAAGAAATGCCAGGACTAAGCCCCACAGTTTCACAACATGAGCTAGCAATAAGCCCTGAAGCCGAACCGGTGAAGCAACCGCCGTGGCGCATGAGGCCAGAGCTCATCACTCAAATATGCAATGAAGTTGACAAGCTCATTGATGTGGATTTCGTCGAAGAAAATTAATATACCACGTGGCTGGCTAACATTGTGCCCATGAAGAAGAAGAATGGGTAGATCTGGATATGTGTTGACTTCCGAGATCTAAATAAAGCCTGCCCCAAAGATGACTTTTCGGTACCAATAACGGAAGTCATGATAGATGCAACAACCGGCCATGAGGCCCTGTAATTCATGGATGGGTCATCTGGCCATAACCAAATATGGATCGCAGAACGTGACCGAGTCCACACTACCTTCCGAACCCCCAAAGGCATTTATCACTACAAGAGGATGTCGTTCGGATTAAAGAACGCCGGCGCAACTTATCAGCGGGCGATGACTAGAATATTTGGTGAGCTGCTCTACCATAAGGTCAAGTGCTACATAGTTGACCTGGTAGTCAAGACCAGAAAGAAAGAAGACCATCTGCAGGACCTCCGAGTTATCTTTCAGAGGCTAAGGAAGTATGAATTGAAGATGAACCCTATGAAGTGTGCGTTCGGAGTATCGAGCGGAATGTTCTTGGGCTTCATTGTCAGATACCGGGGGATTGAAATAGACCCCACAAAAATCAAAGCAATTCAGGAGTTACCCTCGCCAAGGAACCTCTCCGAACTGAGATCTCTGCTAGGCCGCCGGGCATACATCTGACGGTTTATATCTAACTTGTCAGGGCGATGCCAGCCCTTTCACAAGCTAATGATGAAAGATGTTCCCTTCTACTGGGACGAAGATTGCCAGACAGCCTTCGACAAGCTCAAAGAGTATCTAAAGACTCCTCCAGTGCTGGGCGCACCGATGAAAGGATGGCCACTGGTTTTGTACACAGCAGCCACATATAACTCCCTGGGGGCAATGCTTGCCCAGAATAATGAAGAAGGAAATGAACAAGCCCTCTACTACCTCAGTCAAAGATTAGTTAGAAATGAGGAGAAATACACCTACATTGAAAAGATCTGTTTGGCACTGGTCTTCACAGTCAAAAAGCTCAGACACTATATGCTGTCGCACGAGATTAAGCTGATCTCCAAGGCGGATCCGCTAAAATATATCATGTCCCAACCAGCACTCAAAGGCCGTTTGGGTAAATGGGCGGTGATCTTTATGGAGTTTGATATCTCCTACATACCGCAAAGGGTCGTCAAGGGCTAGGCCATCGCAGACTTCTTTGTTGAGCATCCAGTGCCTGAAGACTGCCCGCTGGAACCAGAACTTCCTGAAGATGAAACCCTAGAGGTCAGCCAGGTGTAGCCCTCTCTATGGCAGTTGTATTTTGACGGCACTTCCAGAATTGATACCTCAGCTACTAGGTCAGCCAGAGTCAGAGCAGGGGTAGGCATAGTCCTGAAATCTCTAGAAGGAGAAGTCATATATGCATCTTGTTCAATAAACAAACCATGCACAAATAATGAAGCGGAATATGAAGCCCTCATAATCGGGCTGCAGATTGCTCTATCTATGGAGATCTAGATGTTGGAAGCATTCGGGGATTCCATGCTTGTTATAAAATAGCTGGAAGGAGAGTTCGATGTGCGGAAGCAAGAACTCCTCCCTTACTATCAACTGGCACTCAACTTGATGGCACGATTCTATGTCATCAAAATCAAGCATATTAACCGAGGATAGAATGCTCAAGCGGATGCCCTCGCAAAGCTGGCTAGTTCTCTGGCAATCCCGCCAGACACAAGCCTGAATATAGCAGTAATCAACCGTCGACAGGTCCCTAGTGTAACGGAGGTTCTGGCCGATGAAAAAGAAAATGAAGCGGCAGCTGTAGAAGAAGTTCAGCAGCCCGATTGGCGGGAGCACCTTCTGCGTTGGTTCCAGCACCAACAGCTTCCGAAAGAAAAAGAACAAAGAATGAAGCTCCTGAGGGTCAAAGACTCTTACGAGATAAGAAGCGGGACCTTGTTCCGAATAATGGTCGATGCCCGAAGGAAGGTTTTGCTCCGTTGCTTGTCTTCAGTGGAAGCCGGGTAGGTAATGCAAGAAGTACATGACGGATCAGCTGGAGAGCACCAGGCCAGACCAAAATGAAAATTGAAATAAAGAAATTGGGCTATTATTGGCCCTCCATGTTTTATGATTGCTGCAAGTTTGCTAAAGCTTGCCAAAAATGTCAAGAGCACGCCAACGCATCCAGGAGACCGTCGGTGTCGCTATATCTCACCATACCAAGTTGGTCGTTCGCCCAGTGGGGCACGTACGTGGTGGGGCCATTGCCAGCATCTTCGTCAGGATGTAAGTATATCTTAGCAGCCATAGATTACTTCTCTAGATGGGCAGAAGCAGTTGCGCTAAGAGATGTGACGAGAGAACTGGTCGGAAGATTCTTCTGGTAGAATATAATATTCCCGGGGTTCCCAGCCAAATTATCTCTGATAATGGTAGTCATTTCAAAAACCAGAAGGTTTATCGGCTGGCTGATAAATACAAGATTGACTGGAGGACCTCGTCCCCCTACAACCCTCAAGCCAAATGGACTTGCAAAAGCCTTCAATAAAACACTATGCACCCTGCTAGCGAAGACTGTCAAGTTTAACAAAAAGGACTGAGAAGAAAAGATGTACGAAGCACTTTGGGCCTATCGTACGGTCTATAAAACCCCGACCAGTTGTTCACCATTCTCCCTCGTATATGGGTCAGAAGCTGTGGTGCCAATTGAATTGGAGGTCCCCTCGCCGCGAGTTGCCATCCAGCATGGGTTGGCTAGCGACAAACAAACCAACATAGAAAGAGACTGGAAGAGCTTGCCGAGCTCGAAGGAAAGCGTCTCCGTGCGCAACAAAATATTCAACTCTACCAAGCCCGCATGGCCCGTGCTTTCGACAAGCTGGTCAAAGGTCAAGAATTCAAGAAGGGTGACCTAGTAATGGTCAAAAGAAGAGAAGTGATGGCCTCCAACCCCAAAGGGACGTTGGTTGAAAACTGGGTCGGACCATATGTCATCCGTTGAGTATATGAAGGAGTCATCCAGTTCTCTCCCCTTAATGGAAAACATATGAAGTTGTATCACACAGCTCAACTGACATTCCCAGAATGATCAAAACCTACCTTGGTCTAGTGGCACTCCGCCCTGTCCGACCTCTACCCACCTTGGTCTAGTGGCATTCTGCCCTGGCCGAGCTCCAAAAATATTTATAACACAATATCGCCATTACGGGCCTGACGCCCGAATCGGCATGAAATCTATCCTTTGCGTTAGCATTACCTTCTTGCTAACGAATAAACCCCTTCTTGCGACGCAAGACTTCGTGTCTTAGCCGACTATAACACAATATTGCCATTACGAGCCTTACGCCCGAATCGGCATGAAATCTATCCTTTGCGTTAGCATTACCTTCTTGCTAACGAATAAACCCCTTTTTACGGCGCAAGACTTCGTGTCTTAGCTGACTATAACACAATATCGCCATTACGGGCCTTACGCTCGAATCATAAAATCTATCCTTTGCATTAGCATTACCTTCTTGCTAACGAATAAATCACTTTTTACAGCGCAAGACATCGTGTCTTAGCCGACTCTAACACAATATCGCCATTACGTGCCTTACGCCCGAATCGGCATGAAATCTATCCTTTGCGTTAGCATTACCTTCTTGATAACGAATAAACCCCTTTTTGCGGCGCAAGACTTCGTGTCCTTGCCGACTCTCCCACAATATCGCCATTACGGGCCTTACGCCCGAATCGGCACAAGATCTATTCTTTGCGTTAGCATTACCTTTCTTTCTAACGAATAAACCCTTTTTCTGGCAAAAGACTTCGTGTCCTAGCCAACCCTCACACAATATCACCATTGCGGGCCTTATGCCCGGATTGGTTGAAGCTCCTCCTTTGCGTTGGCATTGTTCCTCTGCCAACGAATAAACTGCCTTTACTGGCGTAAGACCATGTGTCTCAGTCAGTAGCTGTCTGCCGTCACCGAGGGTGAAACATCACATGTTGACCTGTCAACATTCTCCTGCCATACGAATTGAACAAAAAAAAAAGAGAAAGAAAATGGGGCTTAAAATAGAGGTGACTGTGGACGTCAAAAAATGATGATGAAGATCATACGGCGCGTACGTCTCGGCACTCGGGAGAGCAAGTCAAAGACGGGACGGCCGAATATACCCTACGCACTCTCCGGATGGGATGAGCACGTGCCTGATATACTGCCGTCCAAGATAGAGCCCCCTCAAGCAAAGGACATGGCCGTAACCCTCCAACAGGCTGTGTCGAAGCCCGAATCGAGAGAATACCTGATAGTTCGGACACGGGTTTGGCATGTGCTAAAAATCATCCGAAGTCCTAAACCGGGGCTCAAAGGCTTCAAACCAAACACCGCGGAGGCAATGTATTGTAAGTGGAGCATTCCAGAAATACAAGCGGTCATTTGAATGGCCGAGACCTTGAGGTGAAGCCAAAACGGGTGCGGCCATCACCTAAACTGGCGCGCTCCTTCCTCTTTGGATGTTAATACGGCACCCTCCCTTGCATAGCCCCTTAAACCGACGCGCATCACTATTCATGTGTCACTATTCATGCCACTATTCATATCACTATTCATGCCTTACTATTCAAGCCATTCTCGTTGTGTTGTTAATCCGGCGCGCACAATGTCACGCCGTTTTAACCCGAAGCTGTCCCATCTTGCTTTCAGCCCCTTATTTCCTACAGACAGATGGACCGAGAGTTGTGTGAAGCAGAGAAGTCTCCCGACAGCTCCCGATTATCTGTCGGCCAAGCTCGGGAAAGTCAGAAATAGCTTGCTACCAACTCCTTTGTCGGGCGAAAAGAAAGGAAGAATCTTCTGGGAGCTTTCTTCCCCAGATGAGCCTCCCCTGCATCCAGCACGGTTCGAGAACAAAAAAGAAGAAAGGGGGAGAGAACTTCCTCGGGAACCAGGGTGTTGAGGGGCTTCTTCCACCCACCAGAAGAGAGCTCCGGGGAGCTCGAGAGGGAACTAGCCAGAGAAAATAGAGAAGAAGAAAAAGAGAGAAGAGGGCCAGAGGTGAGGAGAGGAGAGTCCAGCGAGAGGTGAGTTGGAGGGGACTAGCTTATGCTCTCTTCTCCTCCTCCATCAACGTATCTTCTTCCTCCCCCTGCAATGTATTCCGTCTTATTCTGAGATGAACTCCCTTGTATTAAAACCCCTTTCCCCCTTTCTTGGTGGATGAATAAACAGAAGGTCTTTTTGCAAGCACGGTTGTTTGTTTAGTTTCTACTTTCCCTCTCTCATCTTCTGCTCATCCAGGGTGCTTCGAAGCTTGCTTCTCCATAGCATGGCCTTCGGAGGAACCTGTAGCAAGGATGAACATTCATGGCCCTGCTGGGCAAACATCTATCCCTTTTAATCATATTTTTAACTCGTGGAGTGTTGATGCCCCTTGTAGGCTAGCCCTCGGGGTTTCCCTCCATTGAAATCGGTTTGTCACCGTTTGGCACTCTTGGCTTTAAGGAGAGTACCCCAGATGCTGTGGGGCTGTCTCCACTTCACCCCCGCAACCCTCTGGTCATGGGGAGGTGCTGCCCAATTTTTGTTGAACACTTAGTCTATTTGGACAATGCTCGAATAAGAACCTATGGAACGCGGATTTTTATTTTTAAATTATTTAAATTTTATTATTATTTTTATTTTATTTGGGGAATTCTCTTATTTATATTTATTGATTATTAGGCGTGCCAGTCACCGGGGTGACAATTTTATTATGCGCTCGATCTGACTTTTAATCAGTCGATTGTGAAGTCCGAGTCGGGACCCGAAGTCCGTCATACCATAAAGGCTATGACGTTAATTACGCCCTTCCTAAGAAGGACAACCCTTGATTAATCGCCAAAATAAGAGGCCTCATAAGGCAAACAGATATTCATGTACATAACTTTGAACTTCATACCAGGCCCGGAAGGCAGGTAAGAGAATAACATCGACCACAGAAACAAACTATATCGCTGAATCGGCGGTTCAAAAATAATCAGACTCAGGGGAAAGGTGAAACAGAGGATATCAATCGCGGACAGGATGAGCCACGATCATGATGAAGGTTTAAAGCATCGATTAACATTTTGGCAGCACCTCCCCATAGTCTGGATCATGCTCAGAGGGAAATAGGTTATCACCCACGGAGTGCCGGGATGAAAGCCGAAAGGAAGAGAGAGGTCAGACCTCTCCACGTTACACATGTATGCCCTAGGGCAATGTTTGACTCTTCCCTCACAGGAGCTAGTGGCACTCATGCATTGGCATAGCTCACCGGAGCTAAGAGGGAGGCGCGTCGTTGTGACTTCGACACGAACCGATGGAACATAAGGGAGTCTACCTCCCTTTAACTTTATCCTCGGGACATATCTGGTGATCCACGAATATCTCTGTGTGGGTTAGCTTGGACATTTGGGCTCACAGGGTGGCAACTTAGGCTCTCGGCATGACCACAGATGGAAGGGTAAGGCTCCCGGCGTGAGTGGCAAGAAGGTGGAGGTTCCCGACGTGAGTGGCAAGAAGGTGGAGGTTCCCGGCGTGGCCGAAGGGAAGAGTCCAAGAAGCTCCCGGCGCCGACTTCCCGGCGTGACGGAGACTCTTCAAGGGGGTTCTCGGAGTAGGCTGAAGGGAGGAGGAGGAGTTCTCGGCGTGAGGGTTCCCGACGCGCTGAAAGTTGCGTCGGGAGCTGATGGCGCCGAGAGTTCGGTGCCGAGAAGGTATTGGTGTTTGGGTGCCGTGAGGAGTTTAGGATTTTACGGTACCCTGTTTTTGGGGTTTTAAGAGTTTTCTGGGAATTTATATCAAAGTAGATTGACTCTGGGGACTCAGAGATGGGGTTCAACTGGTTTTAGTTGTATATGTTTCAAAGGAGGCCGAGAGCTGAGAGGGATTGGAGGAGAAGAGTCCAATGCAGAGAACCTTTTCACCATTACTATGCGAAGTCCCAAGGACAGCTTCAGTGTTATCTTTCATCGGCCTGGGAGGATTTCAGCAGCACCTCCCCCGTACCTAGCGTCTGCCAGGGAGTGATAGACGATCACCCACGGAGTGCCGGGATGAAAGCCAGAATAAGGGGGGTATGGGACCCTTAGCCCGTGTATGTGATTACAGCACCGACTTAATATTCCTTTGAGGCCATTGAAACTTATGGAGTGGCAGAGTTTCCTTGGCTCGTAAGGTTATGTAGGGGGGTTATCCCCAATAATCTTTATCCCTTAGGTATATATGGTGATCTGGGGCGTCCTTCGACCGAATTCAAGGTCACACTGAACGGACTGTAGGGGCTATCGGTGTGGTTTCTTCATTGGTGGCAGGAAAGTTTATCAGGGGTTCGAGGGGTATATCTATGCGGTTTACAGTTCGGAGGGGTGGAAGGCACAAGGGGTTGTTCCCGGCGTGGGGGACCTCTCGGCGCGCCTGTCACCGCGCCGGGAACCTGGCGCCGGGAAGCCCGGGCCTGGAAGGCTATATTGAAGGGCTTTATTGACTTGTTGAAGGGGCTAAAGAAAGGGACCTCTCGGCGGCGTAGCTATCGGCGGGGAAATGACCACGCCGGGAAGGGGCTAAAGGGTTTATGGCTTGATTGCGATACTCTGCTCAGGAGACTTCTGGGATTTCTGGCTCAGATTGAGGCAAGATCTGGAGTGCAGGAGGGGATTACATGGAGGTTAGTATCAGTCGAAGGGCAGACCATCCGTTATCGAATCCTAGTGGGACGTATGGCGTTTTCTCTACTCACCTACTGCTCAGACGGTCAAGAGATTGATGTCTCTGACCCTGAACGAGATGGGAGCTCAGCAGAAATCTATGATATTCGAGAAAACCATGATCCGAGGGGAGGGAAGAGGGGAGACAGAGCCCAATAACCCACTGAACGAGGGTTGAGGCTCCGTCTTCGTCCTTCACCAGAGAACGGGCTAGGGGGGAGGTCGAAACACGAGTCGGAAAGCTGGAGCATCTAGGCAAACCGATATCCTGAAGAACAACCGATGCAAGAAGGGGAGAAAGACAGCAGATATCTCAATCAATCAAATGCCCAAATGGGCCATGTTGATACTTCATTTCATTGCATCATCCCAAACTTACACAGATCGTAGAAGGGAAATGAAAGACAGAGAGGTGGAAATCGAGACCGGAATCCTCCGGCTACATTGATAAATCGAGAAAGACTCGCCAGATTACATCAGAAAAAAAAAAGAGGAAAGCATGGGGGAGGGCGGAGCATTGACTCCTCTCCCTCCCCGGTTACCCACCTGAGTCTTCCTTTCTTCTTCTTCTCCCAGCTTCTTCTTCTTTTTCTCTCGGTCTCTCTTCTGTCTTTTTCTATCTCTCCCTATCTCTATCTTCTGTCTCTCTTTGTTCTTGTCCCCTTTTTTTCTTCGAAGGGAAGGGGGCTTTATAACTGTGCCTCGTTGCCTTCTCGGCAGGCATCTCACGGCGCGCCTCAGCTGAGGGCTTCCCGGCGCGCAGGACTCCAGCCTTTCGGTGCAGCCATTGGGCTTCGACAAGGGGCTCCCGGCGCCACTATTACAGGCCCACTTAGGTCTCTCAGACCAGGCCCTTTATCGGCCCCTCAAGTACATCAGCACCCAAAAGGGTCCTCTGTTGGTGATATAGTTTGTATTGAGATCATTAGTAGCGTTTTCATCAGTCCGCAGACAGGGGTTTCATCGGTATTGCCATCTGAATGATGACAAAATCGGGCATCATTTTATCGATATCGTCACCTGAATGGTGACGAGATCGGACATCAGCTTTAGTCTGGGAAGACTTCAGCCGGGTGTATAATCTGTGGAGACGATTCTTCTTGTGTTCTGACTTTGCAAAAGCCTTTACAATCTTCATCTGCCGGTACCGGCTTCATCTTTATCTCACATCACATCTGTTAATAAGCCGACATCTGACTTACCCTGACATGTCATCTGTGGATTCTTGGATGAGGCAGTAACACAGCTCTTATTAAAGTGTGCTAGGAGGTCTCATTAGTCAAGCGACTACTGCTTTATCAGTGCTGCCGTCTGAGTGACATCGGCACCGGACATCAGCTTGGCCGACAAAGGCTTCAGCCGGGTAAATGGTTGACGAGCTTCATCATTGGTCTTTCACTGTGGGTATGATCTGCTTCCACCCTTGTTCATTTTCAAGGTGTCAACAAATGCCCCCCACCTGCGGGCGGCGTAAGCGCAGAATAAGCGGCACGGGGCCTGCAGGTGACTTTCATTATTCGAGGGTATCTTCCTCAATTTCTCTTCAATCCGGTCCTTAGACCTGATCATCTCATTGCAACAATATTCTGCACACGTATCTTTTCTATCTTCATATTTTCTAACTTTATTTTCAGCACTTTGGAGCTTCTCGGCACGAGGCCATAGGCTTCTCGGCGCGTGAAGACCTCTCGGCGTGGAGACGGGGGGTCTCGGCCCGCCTAGCTTCCCGGCGCGGAGGACTTCTCGGCGCGCCTTTTGGCCGAAGGGGGCTCTCGGCCTGGGGGTTCTCGGCGCGCGTTTTACCGCGCCGAGAACCTTTCGCTTCGGGCTTCTATTTGAGGCTCCGAAAGCCTATTTCCTTCTCATTATTCACAGCTCGTTCTCTCTCTTCATTTTCTTTTCTCTCTCGGCGGTGGCGGCGAGTTCCTCCCCTCCGACCGTCCGGCTTCTTCCCCGTCTTATTAGATTTCACCGGGGTATGACGCTCTTTGGGATTCAATCCCTTTTGTTTCCGGGATCACCCCCTCTTGGTTGGTGACTCCCTATTCTTCTTGGGCAGACCCCAAATAAGGGGAGATGCTGCCGAAATTTTCATAGGGTCTCATGTTACAATCTTTATAAGACTGCCCATTATTTTAGGAATTTTAATTCACTTTTCTTCTTTGACTACAGACACTGCAATGGCTTCAGGCTCTGCTGCTACATCCTCTGGAGTCGTCGGAACAAGCTCGTCAGCCCAACCAGATATATCACGGGCCACAGTAAACTGGCTGAACGTGCACTGCTTGGACTTTGGATACGACAGGATTGCTTCAGTTAACGAATCGTCTGATTCTGAAACTGACACAGTGTCAACAGCCCGGGTATACTCCACGGCGACCGAGACATGCTTCAGACGGGATGATAGCTACCGGCCAGACCTCCCGAAGGACCGTCACTTGATGCCGTTCATCCGAACATTCACAGTGGGTGGCATGCGAGACTACCGGATAGCCCGCGTGGTTGAAGCTGCCATCCTTGCCGAGCGAGATAGCCTGAAGGAGTCAGTGTATCGCGGCAAGGCTATCTATCTTCCCGGGGAGAAGCGTGATTGGGATGCAGTCCTTGGCATATCGGAGCTGGAGTCGAAGAAGAAAATGCTGACCCGGGCCCCGGAATTCACACCTGCTCGGTGGGATAATGCTAGCGGCCGAGTTCATAGGGAAAAGCCCGGCTATGGTTCATTCCTGGCACCGATAAAGTGGGGATACCGTGAAGAACCCTTTGTGTTGAATTGTTCGGCCGTTCAGTTCAAGTATCATTTGGCCGCTGGTTGGTTTGGAGATACCAAGATCACTGACGCCCACCTATTCCGGGTAGGAGCAGTGGAGTTTACTGAGTTTGTTCTGAAAGAATATGACCCTCTGCTGATCAGAGCCGGGGTATATCATAGTGTCTTTGCTTCGAGATTTCACTACCCCATATCCAAAGGGTTATGCTGCGGAATGTTCGAAGTATTCTGCCCTTTGTACAACACATTCTATACAGCAGAGGGTGAGACGTCTCTTGACCTCTGGAGTTTATCACAGCTCTCTGGTCTGCCTATTGATGGCGAACCGTATGAAGAAGTCTGCTTGGTAGATTCTGAGAAGGATAGCTCTGATGGCGAAGGCAAATATTCCATTGGCTTCTCATACCGGTACCTGATGAAGGCATATCGCTCCATCTGTCTGGCGTACAGTAGAGGGTCCTCCAAAGGTTATCATCCCCGAGAGAAAGGCAGCAAGCTGAGGATCCGGGTAGGGATTCAGTACTTCTTTGACGGTCCCCTGAAATATGCAGACTTCCCTTCCGTGGGTCCGACTGCTAGCAAGCAGATAAGGGCTCCTCGTTATAAGTCGGCGCTGCCATCTTCATTACGCCGTGCGGGCAAAGGCGGTCCCAACCCAGCAGGGGTAGATCCCATCACACATTGTGCGGCTTATTTCACATTCTGGTTGTGCACTTTCGCTCTCCCTCAAGGGGACGAGACAGTCATTCGGCCAGAAGCTATATACCCAGCCTGTCAGATGGCCTGGGGGATGAGGTTATCGCTTTTCCCAGTGGCCCTGTGTTTGATATACAAGTCTTTGGGGGATCTGTACAAGCACCGGACTCCCCGTTCTTTGAGGACCGTGGGTCCTTTTCATTTCTTCAACGCCTGGGTTTGCAGTCTATTTCCTGAGTTGGCTCCCAGAACCCTGCAGGCAGACACAGTATTGCCCAGAATGGTTGAATTTGCCAGTGCTGAACCTGGTCCTTTCTCTGATCAGCTGTTCAAAATATGGGGTCGACTGATAAAGGTGCCGGTGGATGCCCCTGGCAGCATTCATTTCTGGAGCTTGGCGGCAGGTTCAGCTCCTTTGATTCACTCTCAGAGAGAGTGCAAGCTGGAAGAGGTAGAGACCTATATCCATCCTGTCTCAGGGGTTAACACTGCTCGGCCAATCCTGGAGCCGAAGCTGGTCAGATGGGCCATGGCCATTCGGCCCAGTGTTTTAGTCTTCAGGAAGGGTGGCCTGCTTCTTCTGGAACCATACTATCCATTCCGCTTTGGGAGGAACTTTGGCTATGACCAGCACATCCCTACATCAGCTGCTCAGTTTCCCCTGGACAGCCGGGCCAAGCATGGGTCCACCATTGTTGGTGATGGCCGGTTGTGGTGGGATTTCTATCATCGCCAGGATGGCACAGTTTTTAGAATTCCCACCGTTTCCAACCGTGTTCCCCGGGTTACATCAGAATATATCAAATGGTGGAACACTCGAACCAGCTTTTACAGGGATGGTAGGGGTGCTTTCTGGGATGTGGCCGAGCGCTCTTTTCTGAAACAACAGCCCGGGCCAGTATTTGACATCCCCGAGGCCCACCTGAAGAGGCTTTATTCACAGCATCAGAGGGAGGCGGAGAACTATCTGGCCCAGCGTCGGGCTTTGAAGGAAAAGAATTCTGACCCGCCTGCTCCTGTCTTCGCTGCTATCAACGAGGACACTTTCATGCAGAGCTTGAAACATCTGAGCCGTGTAGGGGGCGCTCATTTGGAGGCACAGCAATACCCATTCCCTGTCGAAGAGCCGCTCCCGGCAGTAGTCCCTTGGAGGGGTCCGACAGATAGATTTCATCCATATAGGACGTTTGTGCATAGGGAGGACAGGACTCAGACGTACTACAATCAAACGTCTTGGCTGTTCATTCTGCTGAATTTACATGGGTTGCCTGCGGAAAGCCCGCTAGCCGGCATCTTGAATAAGCCACTATTCATCTCCTTTCATTATGTCGACGGTTGGGGTATGGACCACCTCGATTTATTTCTATGCCTTGACTCACGTGGTCATAGTGATCTAGCAGCTTTAGTGGAGAAATGCCAGACATTTGGTGACGTCTGTTGGCTTATCAAGGAGGCTGCTTCCCCCTCCAAGGAGGTAGCTTATCTGTACTGGCCACTTTCTGTCTTTTATGACGGCCCAGTAAGTATGATCTCTTATTTTCTGACTGCAGTGCTTTCTGCTCAGTATTCACACTCTGCATCCACTGATCACATTACCTCTCTGACATCTTCAACAGACAGGCCTGATATAAAGCGACAGGGGCTTTACAGAAAAATCATTACGCAGGCTGAGAAGCCTACTTATTTTGAAATCCCTGCAGCAGCACCGACTACTACTCCCCTGCCTCCTGGCAAGAAGAGAAAGGCTTCCGTAGTTAAGGCTGTAGTTGGGAAGGCCAGGAAGGCCAAGAAGGCTCATGCTGAGCAGTCGGCTTCGGTAGCGATGGACACTGGGACCAGTCTCCCCGATATTCCCTCATTTGACGAGTTTGAGTCTCAAAGGGAGGCTGCCCAGACATCGTTTCAGGGTAACATCAAAAGCTTGCATTTGCGTTCTTCATCATCTTTTGCAGGATCTCAAAGGAGTCCTTGAATCTGACCCCTCCCTTTTGCACAGCTCAAGAGCCAGTTGTGGCACCTTCTGTGGTGGAGACCAGGTTGCCTTCTCCCACGCCGGCTAGTGAGGCGGAGGGTAAGTGTATTTTCTCATCTGTTTCATACTTGCATTGTTTTCTTTGCTATATTCCTCAGAGGTCCCTTTTTGTAGCAGTGGTAGGCCAAGAGCAGACTGAGGCCATGATGACAGAAGAATTGCTTCAACCACAGGAGGGTCACAAGACTCAGTCGAAGCAGAGTACTGTTCCGGCCAGGCACATAATTACCCGGTCTACATCCCGACATGCTTTAGAGGTGGCCCCACAGCATATAGCTAGTGTGGAAATATCCTCAGGCAGTTCTAAGACCGTCTCTGATGAGGAGGAAGCGACTTTCAGCGGCAGTGAGGGGGATGCTCCTGAATCAGAGGCCCCGCCTGTATTTGCAAAAGGTATTCTGCCTTTTCAGCCTGCTAAGCTACTGGTGCTATCTTCTGAGGAGGAGTTGCAAGAGGAGTTTGCCGGGCTCGACACCGAGATCGACATAACTCCACCGTTTGTTACTCCGACTACGGAGCTTCCTCCTCTTTCACCCCACTTCGAGGGTGTGGACCCTGCTTCAAAGGTGGGTTCCTTTTCGTGTTTGTTGCTTCATCTGTTTCTTTTATCTAGTGCTGAAAGTTGCTTTGCTTTGGTCTCAGGGCATTGTCATTGCTAGCTCAGACACAACCGCAGCTTTCACGGACATTTCTTCTACAAACTGGGCTATTGTCCCTTTTCTGCCTTTAACTTGCATGGGAGTTCCTGAGGTCGTTCGCCCTGTGCCAGTGCGAATACAGTCTTCGACGGATTTAGCATCATTGGACTTGGGGGCCTCAGGAGAAAGTTGCATTCCTATCAGGGCTTCAGATTTCAGAGCCGAAGCCGATCCATCTAGAAGCTCCACTTTTATACTGGCCGCAGTAATGTCAATTGCGCCCGAGTCAGCAGTCCCTGCCATAGTGGCTATAGAGATTGGACTTCTGCCTCCTCCGACTATGGCAGCTCCCTCCCTGTCGCCAGAAAGAGCAGCTGAAGATGAAGCCCTTATTCAAGAGACTCATGAAGAGGCAGCTCCCTCCTTCATCGATTCTCCCCCTGTGGAGGTTCAAGCTATAGCTTCCGATACAGTGATAGGGGAGGAATCTTCAGCTTAGCAGGAGAGCACAGAGAAGGACTGGCCAGCCCCTACAGCAGATTTGCCGTCTTCGTCCTCTCAGCCGGACGTTGCATTGTGGGAAGATATCGATGGCGAGGTGACCTTTGAAGTCATCCCCTCTGCCTCCTTTGGCTTTGCTTCCTCTGAAAACTTTGTCTGCCAACATTTGGACATGCTACGTTAGCTGGTAGAATCTCAGCCTGGCTTGACGTATCTGCAACTGAAGGAAATCGCCAATCGCTTCACCGCTGGCCTGCAACCCATGGGCTGCCCTTTGAACATATGGGCTCAGCGGGTGCTACTTCTACTGAAATTCGTGCATCAGAGAGACTTCCTAGCACGGACTATGGTTGATAAACTAACGGCGTTGAAGTTGCAGAGGTCAGAATATAAGTCTGAGCTGGGGAAGCTGACGCTTATGCTTGATGGACGCCGAGCCGAGCTACAAGGTGCTATTCAGCGGGAGGAAGCTGTGCGGGACCGGATAGCCATCCTGGAGACGGAGCTCTCTGAACTTCGAGCCGAGCTACAGCAACTATCCCTTATCCGGCCGCAGTCCGTAGAGGAGGTGGCCTCGCTGGAGGGACGAGTGATGTCTCTCCAGGACATGTCCATTGGGCTTCAGGAGGAGGAGGCGCGCCTTCACGAGCTAGGAGCCGCTCCTTATGTGGGTCTTCTGGCCTTCAAAGATATATTCCGGCGGCCGTGAATTGTCTGTCCCTTCTTTTTCTTTTTGTTCTCTTTTGTGATATGATGTCCCCTCGGGGCCCTTTATGTACTCCCTTTTTAATGGAAAGGAATCTCTTGGCTTCATGCGTATCCATCTTATTCTGCATGTGGTTTTATCACTTTGGGAGGTGGGGTAGCGGTTTTAACAATCCCTCATGCGAATGGCTCGTACCTTGGCAGGAGAGCGTCCACCCCTTCAGAGAAAGGATGGGGAACTCGCTCCACCGCGTGACGGCATCCGAGGAGGTGCTTGAACCGAATTTTGTTGGTGGCAGCAAACGTCCTATTGGCCATGTGTGCCGTAAGGGAGATGATTTGCCGGAATGCAAATGAGGAGGTCTCATCAGAGTAGACGTATGGTCTAGGCTGGGTAGAGACTATTGCAGGTGGGACATCGAAAAGGATATGTGGTTCTCATCAGAACGGACATAAAGTATGAACTAGACAGATTTTATCATTGGCCGGGCGATGTACCGATCGGCCAACGGTTGACTTCATCATCGATATTGAGTTTATATCGATGCAAGGGGGATTTTAGAATAGACGTAAGGTCTAAACTGGATAGGGTTTCATCATTGATCGGGCAAGGTGCCGGTCGATCAACAGCGGGTTTCATCATCGATATTGGGTTTATATCGACGCAAAGGGATTTCATGAGTTTCATCAGAATAGACGTAAGGTCTAAACTGGATAGGGTTTCATCATTGATCGGGCAAGGTACCAGTCGATCAATAGCAAGTTACAAGTAGAGGTGTAGGTCTCATCAGGATGGACGTAAGGTCTATTCTAGCAGGTTTTATCGTAGGTGGGACTTTGCCAAGAAATATGTAGGTTTCATAGGATAGGCATAGGGTCTCTCCTGGTAGGGTTTTATCGTTGACCGGGGAAGGAGCCGATCGATCAAGGGAAGGTTTAAGAGTTTCATCAGAACAGACGTAAGGTCTGAGCTGGTGAGGCTTTATCAGAATGGTGATGGGTTTCATTGTCGGTGGGACGTTTGAAAGAGGGTATGTAGATTTCATCAGGGTAAACGTAAGGTCTACCTCGGAAGGGTTTTACCATCGGTAGGGAATGGAGCCAGCTGACCGACGGAAGGTTTCATCAGTGAAGGGGAGGTAAAGGTAGCGTGCCGGTTGGCATGGAACTTTGAATTACCACATTACTAACCCAAGTGCCCTTTCGGGTTTTCATCGGAGCCAGCCCCCTCTTGCTTTTGCCCACGCGCCCTTTCGGGTTTTCACGTGGCGGGGTACCCGATTTTACTTGCAGTGCCCTTTCGGGTTTTCACCACAGCTGGGTTTTAGCCATTTTTGCCCTTGTTCAGAATGTCCGAACAAATCTGGCGGGGTATCTCTATTTTTAACCCCATCTTTTTTTTATTTATTTATATATATATATATATATATATATATATATTAGTTTTTTTTTTGAATTGGGACTTTAGCACGGATCAGGCGATGTGCTGCTTCATTAGTGGCTGCTCTTATCATCGGTATTGGGTATATACCGCTGCAAGGATTTCATAGGTTTCATCAGGATAGACGTAAGGTCTAAACCGGGTGGGTTTCATCATTGATCGGGCAGTGTGCCAATCGATCAACAGCAGGTTTCATCATCGGTATTGGGTTTATACCAATGTAAGGATTTCATAGGTTTCATCGGGATAGACGTAGGGTCTAGCCCGGACAGGTTCCATCGCTGATCGGGCAGTGTGCCAGTCGATCGGCAGCGGGTTTCATCATCGGTATTGGGTTTATACCAATGCAAGGATTTCATAGGTTTCATCGGGATAGACGTAGGGTCTAGCCCGGACAGGTTTCATCGCTGATCGGGCAGTGTGTCAGTCGATCGGCAGCGAGTTTCATCATCGGTATTAGGTTTATACCAATGCAAGGATTTCATAGGTTTCATCGAGATAGACGTAGGGTCTAGCCCGGATAGGTTTCATCGCTGATCGGACAGTGTGCCAGTCGATCGGCAGCGAGTTTCATCATCGGTATTGGGTTTATACCAATGTAAGGATTTCATAGATTTCATCGAGATAGATGTAGGGTCTAGCCCGGACAGGTTTCATCGCTGATCAGACAGTGTGCCAATCAACCAGCAGCAGGTTTCATCACGGCGGGACGTAAAGAGATATGCAGATCTAGTCGGAACAGACGTAAGGTCTAAACCGGACCGGTTTCTTTGCCGATCGGGCGGCGAGCCCGTCGACCAAAGGTGGGTTTCATCATCGGTATTGGGTTTATACCAATGCAAAGGAATTCATAGGTTTCATCAGGATAGACGTAAGGTCTAAACTGGATATGTCTTATCATTGATCGGGCGGGGTGCCGGTCGATCAATGGCGAGTTTCACCATGGTGGGACTTTGGATAGAGTGAATGAGGGTCCCATCAGGATAGACGTAGGGTCTATACTAAGTGGGTTTAATCGTTGATTGGACAAGGTGCCGGCCGATCGATGAGGAGTTTATGGTGGGAGACGAGGCTTTCTTTGGGGTTACCACATTACCGACCCAAGTGCCCATTTGGGTTTTCACCGGGGCCAGCCCCCTCTTGCTTTTGCCCACGCGCCCTTTCGGGTTTTCACGTGGCGGGGTACCCGATTTTGCCTGCAGTGCCCTTTCAGGTTTTCACCACAGCTGGGTTTTAGGCCATTTTTACATTTGTCCCTAATATAGGAGCAAGTCTGGCGGGGTATCTCTATTTTTAACCCCATTTTTTTTTACTTTCTTTTTCTTTCCCTCCCTTTTTAGAAGGTAACAGGTGGGAATGCCACAAGCTTAAGATGAGGGCAGCTTGGCTACGGCGGAGTGCTGTTATACCAAGAAAAGGGTGTAGCTTGGCTAGGGCGGAGTGCCGCTAGACCAAGAAATGGGTAGCTCGGCTAGGGCGGAGTGCCATTAAACCAAGGAAGGTAGCTCGGTTAGGGCGGAATGCCACTAGACCAAGGAAGGTAGCTCGGTTAGGGCGAAATACCACTAGACCAAGGAAAGAGGGTAGCTCGGTTAGGGCGGAGTGCCGCTAAACCGAGGAAGAGGTAGCTTGGCTAGGGCGGAGTGCCGCTAAACCAAGGAGGAGTAGCTTGGTTAGGGCGGAGTGCCGCTAGACGAAGAAAAGGGTGTAGCTTGGATAGGGCGGAGTGCCATTAAACCAAGGAAGGTAGCTCGGTTAGGGCGGAATGCCACTAGACCAAGGAAAGAGGGTAGCTCGGTTAGGGCGGAGTGCCGCTAAACCAAGGAAGATAGCTTGGCTAGGGCGGAGCACCGCTAAACCAAGGAGGAGTAGCTCGGTTAGGGCGGAGTGCCGCTAGACCGAGGAAAAGAGGGTAGCTCGGTTAGGGCAGAGTGCCATTAAATCAAGGAAGGTAGCTCGGTTAGGGCGGAATGCCACTAGACCAAGGAAGAGTAGCTTTTATCCGATTACTCGAGGAATGTTGGTTGTGCAGCATGATACAGCTTTAGGTGTCTACCGTTGAGTGGTGAGGATCAGATTTCTCCTCGATGGTTAACAACCATGTAGGCCCCTCCTTCGTAGACCCTCTATATCACATAAGGGCCCTCCCAATTAGCATTTAGCTTTCCTTTTGGGTTGGACGCCATGACTTCTTTTTTCTTGACCATGACGAGGTCACCTTTCTTAAATTCTCGTCCTTTTACGAGTTTGTTGAATGCAGTGGCCATGCGTGCCTGGTACATTTGGATATTCTTCTGAGCTTGGAGGCGCTTCCCTTCCAATTCAGCCAGCTCTTCTAGTCTTCTTTCTGCATTGGTCTGTTCGCCACGGGCTAGGCCATATTGGACTGCCACTCTGAGTGACGGGACTTCCAGCTCTAGCGGAACCACTGCCTCTGAGCCGTATACCAGCGAGTATGGTGAGCACCCTGTAGGTGTCTTGAAGACGGTGCGGTATGCCCACAGAGCTTCATACATTTTTTTCTTCCCAGTCCTTCTTATTGGAACTGACGACTTTGGCCAGCAAGGTGCAGAGAGTCTTGTTAAAAGCTTCTGCCAATCCGTTTGCCTGAGGATTGTAAGGGGTGGAAGTCCTCCATTCGATTTTATACTTCTCGGCAAGCCGATAGACCTTCTGATTTCTGAAATGACTTCCATTGTCAGATATTATTCGGCTGGGGATCCCGAACCGGAAGATAATGTTCTGCTTGATGAATCTGGCGACCAGTTCACCAGTCACCTCTCTTAATGCTATAGCCTCCGCCCATCTGGAGAAGTAATCTGTTATGGCCAGTATGTACTTATGTCCGGCCGAGGAAGTCGACAGTGGCCCGACTACATCAGTTCCCCATTGTGCAAATGGCCAGCTGGGAACTGTAGGGTGCAGAGTTGTAGGGGGCCTTCTAGGCACAGTAGCATGCTCCTGGCATTTCTGGCATGATTTTGCAAATTTGCAGCAGTCTTCAAACATGGTGGGCCAATAGTAGCCCAGCTTCTTGATTTCTATCTTCATCTTGGGACCAGCCTGGTGGGCACCTGCTGTCCCAGCATGTATCCCTTTCATCGCTTGCCAGGCTTCCTCAGTGGACAGACATCGGAGTAGAATCTTCTTGCGTGCGTCTGCCATTATTCGGAACAAAATTTCATTCTTGAGTTCATAAGAATCTTTGATTCTTATGAGTTTCATCCTTTCTTCTCTTATCTGCGGCAGTTGTTGGTGTAGAAACCACTGCAGCAGGTGTTGTCTCCAATCAGGCGCTTGCTCTGTGCTAACAGTAGCGACTTCTTCTTCTTCGGGGCACCCTTCTAGCATACTGGGGACTTGCCGCCGGTTCATAACAACAATGTTCAGTGTCTCATTTGGCGGGACTGCTAGTGAGCTGGCTAGCTTTGCCAGTGCATTAGCCTGGGCATTATGTCCACGGCCCACATGCTTGAGCTCAATATGATAGAATTTAACCATGAGGCGCACAGCTTCTTGGTGGTAGGGATTCAGTTCTGGCTTCCGCACTTCGAACTCCCCTTGGATCTGTTTTATTATCAGCATTGAATCCCCGAATACTTGAAGCATTTGGATACCCATGTTGAGGCTGACATATAGCCCGATTATCAGAGCTTCATACTCGGCCTCATTATTGGTGCAGGGCTTGTTTATAGAACAGGAAGTATGCACGACCTCCCCTTCTGGTGATTTCAGCACAATACCGGCTCCAACCCGTATTCTAGTCTTTCCATCAGAGTCTGTCTCTGTTCTAGATGCTCCATCAAAGAATAGTTGCCACATAACAGACTGGGTCTGGCAGGCCTCGAGTATCTCATCATCGGGTAACTCAGTCCCTAGCATATCATTTTCCGGCACAGGATGCTTTGCGAAGAAATCAGCCACGGCCTGTCCCTTTATCGCCCTCTGGGGTGTATAGGTAATATCGAATTCCATCAGGATCACTGCCCATTTGCCCAACCGGCCTTTCAGTACTGGCTGAGTCAATATGTATTTGAGCGGGTCTGCTGCAGATATCAATCTGACTTCATGTGATAACATATAGTGTCGGAGCTTTTTGACAGCAAAGACTAGTGCCAAGCAGGTCTTCTCTATGTAGCTGTAGCTTTCTTCAGTTCTCATCAGCCTCCTACTTAGGTAGTACAAGGCTTGTTCTTTGCCTTCCTCATTTATTTGTGCCAGCATTGCCCCCAGGGAACAGTATGTGGCTGCGATATACAGTATCAAGGGCCTACCCTTAATGGGTGCCCCCAGCATCGGAGGGGTCTTGAGGTATTCTTTCAGCTTCTCAAAGGCTTCCTGACAGCCATCGTCCCAGAGGAACGGCATATCTTTCATCATGAGTTTGTGAAAGGGGTGGCATCTTCCCGATAGATTTGATATAAATCGTCGGATGTAGGCCAGACGCCCTTGCAGGGATCTCAACTCGTGCAGATTCCTTGGTGGAGGGAGCTCCTGGATAGCTTTAATCATGGACGGGTCAATTTCAATGCCCCTATGACGGATAATAAACCCGAGGAATTTTCCACTGGACACGCCGAAGGCGCATTTCATGGGGTTCATCTTGAGTTCATATTTGCGCAGCCTCTGGAATACTACCCTCAGGTCTTACAAATGGTCTTCTCTTCTTTTAGTTTTTACTACCAAATCATCAATGTAGCACTCTACTTTCTTGAAGAGCAAACCATCAAAGATCTTTGTCATGGCTCTTTGGTAGGTAGCGCCGGCATTCTTGAGGCCGAACGGCATCCTTTTGTAGTGAAATATCCCCTTCGGAGTGCGGAATGCAGTGTGCACTCTGTCTTCTTCAGCAATCCAGATCTGATTGTATCCGGATGACCCATCCATAAATGATAGGGCCTCATGGCCAGTAGTTGCATCGATCATCACCTCAGTGATTAGCACCGGGAAATCATCTTTCGGGCAGGCCTTATTAAGGTCCCGGAAATCAACACATATTCTGATCTGCCCATTCTTTTTCTTTACGGGCACTATATTGGCCAGCCATGTAGTATACTGGTTTTCTTCGACAAAGCCTACATCAATCAGCTTGTCAACCTCTTTGTTAATCTGATTTATTAGTTCAGGACGCATTCTCCTGGAAGGCTACTTTATAGGGTTAGCCTCTGGGTTTATTGCCAGTCGGTGCTGTGCCACATCAGAACTCAGTCCCGGCATTTCATCATATGTCCATGCAAAGCAGTCTCGGAATTCCTTCAAAAACTGTATATACTGTTCCCTGGTAGCTGGCTCCAGCAGTGCGCTGAGGAATGTCGGCCTTGGCTCATCTACGGTTCCCAGATTTATTTCTACAAGCTCATCGACGGTGGCCTGACCTCCGTCTTCGACCTCGGGCGGGGCTTCTTGTAAGTCAACGAAGCCTCCCGGGATATAATCTTCTTCAGTTTCATGATTTTCTGTTTCATCATATTAGTCATCAGCGGTTGCTGGCTCATCATATACGGCCAATATTGCTGTATTCTGTTCAGTACGCCCCGGGACGTAACTGGATCAGCAGGAAACTCGAAGACGAAGTCTTCCGCCCTTAAAGGCTCTTCCGGTGCAAATTCCCTTGAGAGATCATCATTCTGTAGAGCCCGGACTTCTTCCAGGATGCGCTCAAACTCCAAGCACTCCCTCAGCTCTTTGGCTGCTTGGTCTTCATCTGGGATTCCTGTGTCAAACTTTGCTTCAACATGGAACAGATCTTTTTTGCAAGGTAGGTCTTCCCAGCACCAATCTTTCTTCGCTTCATCAGACGTCCCGGTCTCCGGCTGACTGTCTGGGGCTTCATTGTTCATTATGGATTGATAAATGATTTCTTCATCTTCCGAGGGGTACTTGTCATATCCCACCTCGGGAGGGTCTTCATGCTGGTAGGAGACAGATATGACGTCCACCTCAGCCTCATAGTATTCTTGAAGGGTATAACCCAATCCTGGGTGCTGAGTGATCTTTCTCAGTTCTTTATTATCCCGAGGCAGATCCCATAGCTCCTGGAACGCCTTCTTTTGGGCAGCAAGTTGTAGCGATGGCATCTGCATCTTAGAGAACATCTGCGAAACCCGTCGGGTAGTATAGTCCAAGCCCGTAATTGGCACCATCTGGTTTGTAGCCTCTTCAGGGACCATGCAGTCTTGATCATCTTCCTCGACTGACTCCCCGGTGCAGAATATGGTAGGAGGCTCGCAGAAGCGAGGGACTTCCATAGTCTTCAGTGATAGCACCGTCTGGTACTCAAGGCTGATGATGGGTTTAAATGAACCCTGCGGCACCTCCACTTGTGTGTACTTTTCTTTCATTTCTTCATTGATATCATCCGGGTGAATGCTAGGAGGGGTGATCCGAGCAAAGTCACCGGCATAAGAGATGTGAGCTACCTCATGCTTTTTAATATAGCCCTTCGGTGGCGGTGGAGACCAATCTCTTGCCTTCGTCGCCGGCTTTTTCCGGCTGACCACAGCCTCTTTCTTTTCACCCTTCTGTGACACCTCGGTGTAATAGGATGCATCGAGCATATGACACTCGAATATTTCGAAGGGATGCAGATCTGCAAACACCCTTTCTTCTTTTCCTTCATGGCAGTATTTGATGCACTGATGTAGCGTGGATGGCACTATCTGATATTCATGCAGCCACTGTCTCCCCAGCAGGGCCTTATACGTGGTGTTGGAATCGATCACATAAAATCGTACCACGGTAGTGAGGTCGCCCAATGTGAGGTTGAAATCAGCCACCCCAAGAGGTGTTTCACATTTCTGGTTGAACCCTGCAATCTTCATATCTCTGACCTTGGTAAGCTGCAGATCAAAGTAATATTTCTGATAGATGCGGTATGGGAGGATGTTCATGGCAGCCCCGGGATCTATCAGTATCCTGTTCAGTGGCTGACAGTTCAGGGAGCCCCTCATATACATCGGTCTGTTATGGCCGAAATCTGGAATCAGCATGTCATCCTCTGTGAATGTAACTGACGGCCCGGAATTCACTTCTGTCAAGAGTGCTTCATATTGTGCCGGCGACTGCAAGGCATCAACAATTGCCTGGCTAGCCTCTTCACTCAGAGAGAGAATTTCCCAGATGGAGAATCTGGTAGGGAGCTTCTTTAGCATTTTCATGATCCGGCTGCCCACCCTGACATTAGACAGTCTCATTTCCTCTACCCATCGGGGCTTTGGAGGTTCATGTGGTGCCCGTGGCCTTTGCTGCCCGGTGATGGCCTCAACCTCTGGACTGGTTTCTTTGGGGGATTCTTCTATGGCAATGGCCCCTGGTGCCATCAGAGGGTCACTTCCTTCATTTTCTTCATGCTGCTTTTGCTTCCTAACTGCAGTCTGCTGGCATTTATTGCTTTCGGCTGGAGCAGTGTGAGCCAATTGCTCATTCTGCAAACTGGACAAGAATTCTAGGAATGAAGGAGCTTCTTCTTTGTCTTGGTACAAGCTGGCAGGGGGAGGAACCTGGACACCTCGTACCTCTGGTTCTGGGATCTGATAGGGTTGCTCCCCTCTGAATATAATGTTATGATTAGCTGGTGGCGGGCGCCCGCATCTTTTCCCAGAACGTGTTGCATGGGCTGAGGTAGAGGCTTCAGCATGGTTGGCTTCTAGCGGGGCATTTGATGCTTCATCCTCATCATTCTCCCCGGGCAAGAAAAAGAGTACCGACAGAGTGTTGCATTGTACTGTCGTGACTTTCTTTCCCCTTTTGGCCTTGGGCCGTCTCTTCTTCTTCTGGGAATTTGGCTTTGCCAGCTCCTGCCCCCAGAAGGGCTCAGTCTCATCTTTTCTTTGTTCTGCCTCTGGCTGCTCTTCAATTTTCAATTCTTCGAGCTGCTCCCAGAGTATACAGTCTTTTACCAGCAGGTGTTTGGGCTTTTTCTGCTCATATTCATCGAGCTCATTGATATACTGCTGTAGACGCCTGGCTGCAGGACTTACTTCTTTATGTGCGGGTAGGGGAGTTTGTCTCCTCCAGTTGTGAGTAGGGATCCGGATGACTGGCCCGGTCTCAGCTGTGCGCCATACTGGCTTTACTGGAGGCGGCTCAGGCCTTGGGGTGACACCCCGGATAGTTTCCCCACTGGCACTGGCTGCGGGAGTTTTCCTTCTATTCTTTATGGGTTTCGTCTGCCATCCCTCCTGATCCTTCAGTGGGGTGAGGAAGCAAGCTTCATAGGTATGCCTGGTACATTCCTCAACGGCTTCCTTAGGCAGCTGCTGGTAAATTGAGATCATATTGGCGGCCATTCTCTAGGGGGGAGGCTCATGTGGATGAGGTGGCTTTACTTGATAATCTCCCAGCTGCAGCTCACCCTTTCTAACCATTCCTTCCATGATATCTTTGAAGACATAACAGTCCTCAATTGCGTGCCCCAGCGCACGGTGAAATGGACAGAACAGCGGATCATCTTTCTTTGCCGCATCCTCGGGTCTCTTCGGTTCAGGCAATGTTACCTTGTTGAACTTGTATGCCCAGTTAAATAGTGCTGATGTCTTATCTTTGGGAAAAGAGTAAGCCTTTCTCATTTTGTCTCTCAGAGAGACCTTATCTTTTCTTTTTGTTGCACCCTCAGGCGGGGGAGCTTCATCTGCCTCCTTTTTCACTTTCTGTTGCTTGAAGGTTCTAAAATCGATGGCGTTAGCCTCAGTATGTGATGGCCGTCGATCATTGGTTTTACCCTTCGGCATAGTGGGAGCATTGGCGGTCGGACGCTTGGACAAGAACGTCTCGACTTCCGCCACTATATTGTTCAGCCGGTCAAATGTTCTGACATCTGCACCGATCATCTTTTCTAGCACCTCTCTCTTGAGGCTCTGTTTACATATCTACACTGCATCTTCCTGATGAGGAGGTCTTCGGCATCTCATGGCTAAGTTTCTCCACCTTTTGATGTAGTCCAGTGCTGTTTCATCTTGCCTTTGCTTGGTTGCATATAGCTCCGCTATTGTATTTTCTCTTTAAGTGACATGAAATCTGTCGCGGAATTTTCTCTGCATATCAGGCCAATCAACCACCGATCCAGCTGGCAGGCTTGAATACCATTCAAAGGCTAACCCAGTAAGGGATGAGCCAAAGAACTTAACCAGATAAGCTTCGTCGACTGCCAGGTCGCCCATGATTGTGGTGTAGTAAGCTATGTGCTCTCTGGGAGAGCCCTGGCCGTTGAATTTCTCAAATTTCGGTGGCTTACTGACGCCTGGGGGTAGTCTCTTAGCAACATATTGGGGAGGATATGGCACCTTGTACACATCATAGGTACTAACATCATCGCCATTCTTCTCAGACAGCTTCATCTCCACAATTCTTTCAATCATCAGCTTGTGGGCTACGGCTGGATCTATGTCTTCTGGGAAGAACTGAGCTTGTTGCTGACTATGAGGAGTTGTCATCACAGTGGCGCGCAAGGTGGGCGCGGTAGGTTGTGTCTGAGATGCAGAGGGCTGAGCTACTGTTTGCTATGGAACAGGTTGGCTCGGTGCTTTGCCCTTATCAGCCAGGAGAGGATTAGTTGGGATAGCCGTGTCTGTTGAGCTGGAAGTATGCCCGACAGGCTCGGCTTGCTTGGAGACCGGTGTAGCTTCATGTCTCTCATTGAGCTATCTTCTGAGAGCATTGATCTCCTGCTTGATGAGGGCATCACACCACATACCCTCTGGCTTGGCACTTCTCTCCCTCCCGGAGGCAGCTAGGGAGCAGCCCTTCTTCAGACGGAACATTGGTGCTTATCATCCTATTACATTTTCCTATTTTCTTGAGTCATTTTGATGTATTTGCCTATGTTTTGAGTCATGTTACTAGGTTATCATGTTATTTACTTATGCTTGTATGTAGGCTAGTGGGCTAATGGGGCTAGTAGGTCTTATTGGGCCATTTCTTTGGTCTGGCCCATGGGCGCCCCTCTCCCCACCCCTTGGTCTTCCGTCATTTGTCCATTTCATGAGGACTTCTTTGTAAATTGGGTTTTCCTATATATAGGATCCCAAACCCCCTCTTTTGAAGCTAATGAAGTATTAAGCAAATTTGAGCCACTTAAGTGCATCTCTCCCTCTCTCTCTAGCTCTTTTCTCTCTCCTCTTCCCTCTCTCTCTCTAAATTTCGAAATTCACTCGCCACTTAAGTGCATCTCTCCCTCTCTCTCTAGCTCTTTTCTCTCTCCTCTTCCCTCTCTCTCTCTAAATTTCGAAATTCACTCTCTCTCCTCCCTATTCTTCCCTAATTAAGACCCCTCCCCCTTCCCCATACCTCCCATTTAATCCCCCTCCAACCCCTAGGTGGAAGCCCCTCTTCCAAGGCACCCCTTGGCATTCCCCATACACCCCCTCACTTCCCTAAGCATCACCTTCACCCCTCCCAAGCTAAAATTCGAATTCTCCTCCCTTTGGGACTGCACCACATTCATTCCCAGCCCCCCTCACCTCCCTAGGTCACAGCCCCCAAGCCCCCTTCCCATTGTTCTTCCTTTGGCCAACCAAGTTCTTCCACCCCTCTCCCCCCCTTTGATCAGTCTGCAGGTGGCTGAAGAAGGTACGACTTGCAGAAGCTTCCCCGGATTCACACGGTGACATCCAGAGGCATACCATACCTTTCTGGAAAGGGCGTCCAGTCATCTTCGCAGGCGAGGTGATCCCGTCCCGTTCTGAGTTCGGGGCTGTCCGGGAGAGCCAATCTCCCCCGACTGTGCAGAGCTCCATCAGCAGAGCTCCTGAACCCGGTTCAAAGCTGCACCACGGCCGACAGTGGAAGATTCAAGCCGTGATTTCTTCTGAAAATATCTTCCTCCACCAGTCCTCTTTCTGGATCAAGAAGCGGAAGTGCATTCGGCATCCGGAGGTTAGAGTTTTGGTCTTTCTTCCACGACTGGTCGGGTCTGTCTCCCACAGGTGGCAGTGACCTGCCTCCACTCATCGGCAACCCCCAGTCCACCCCGACATCGGATGGCTTCCCTATCAGTTTTTCAGCACAGAGGGATCGTCCACGGTTCCAGCAACTCTGACGGTTCGAGATTCGGCATCCGGGAGCAGCCGGGACAACTTCTGCAATCCACTGTTCCTATCTGGTAGTCGCTGCGGCCAGAACCTGCAACCCAGTTCGTCGCCGCACCACGACTAACCGTGAAGGAATCAGACCGAAGTTCCTTCCTCAAAGATCTTCCTCCCCCTGTTCCCGACCAGGAGCAAGAAGCAGAAGTACATTCGGCATTTGGGAGCCCCAGTTCTGATTTTTCTCCTTCAGTCACGCAGGACTGCCCTCACCAGTCTTCTGCGACCAACAGTCACTCATCGGCGTCCCCCAGGACACCCCGACCTCCGGCAGCCTCCCCGCCAGTTTTGCTGCAACGAGGGCTCGACCACAGTTCCATAACTTCTGACGGCTTGAGATTCGGAGCTCGGGAGCCCAAGGTACAACCTCTGCATCCTACTGCCTCCGATCTGAAGCCGCCAGCCCCAGATTCCTTCATCCTGTTCGAGCCTCCACCACGACCAGCGACGACGTCAGAAGAATTCGATAAAATTCAGAGGTGTCCAGCCCCTGTTACGAAGAAATCCCCTCTGGTTTCGTCGCCGGAAAAATTCCTGAGGACAAACTACGACTGCAACAGCAGCATCCTGTCCCTTCGCACAGCAAGTGGGCAGATCCACGTCGGCTTCCGTTCCGTCATCCTTGGCGAGTTTCCCCCTCCTGCCTGGCCGGCTTAGCGCCCCTCCCTGCGTGCAGGTAGTGTTTGATGTAAGTTTAATTCCCCCACCCTCCATCCAACCCTCCTGCGTGAGGAGTAGTTCATGTACTAAATAGCTCAAGCTTCATCGGTGTAGTGTGCGGGGAACCCACACTTCCCCACTCGCCCTCGTCTCCGACCGGGGTTGGTTTCCTCAAACCAACCAGGTGAGCCTCCTGCCCTTGCCCCCTTATACTTGTTTATTTAATATCTGCGAAACATATCGGCCGGTAGGAGAGCGAGTGCCCGATCCCGGCGCCACCTTTTAGTGTGGTCACCGTGGCTATAAGTGAGCGAGTGACCCCGTGCCTTTAAGGCATCCGGCCGCCCTTGTTTGTGGGCTTTCAAACCTTCGGTAGGGCTAACTAAAGTGGTGCTGGTCCTCTAACCAGTCAGGGGCTATCTCCATCACCTCGACTCGGCATCACCGGGTCACCACGGGAATCGTGTGCGCACGGTGCGTTGGTAGCTTTAACATATTCTCGGCGCCTTGTAATTGTGATTGCGAATTAGGTCCAAGGAATCAAAGTCTCCGCTGCATTTCGTTTCACATCAAATTGGTATCAGAGCAAGTTCTAGACTTGTCTCTACTAAGTCTTGTCCTAGGGCATTTGCATTCATCACCCGATCCTCATGCATACCCCTCGCTGGTCACATGGTCCGATTGACCCCCTCCACATGGACTACATTGTAGATGAGGACCTTCATTTTGATGGAATTTATCCTCATGCCTATCTTAGGTGGGAGAATACCATGGAAAGGGACTTTGAAAGTACTTGGGTATATGGGTACGAGAGAGTCCGCAGGGCCAAGGCACGACTTCGGGGTCTAGCTAAGAAAATGTGGGAACACAAAGAGAGATTCAGAAGGGTTTGGGGACAAGAGCCCATCCACTCATGGGAAGAGATGAAGAGTGAGCTCAGGAAGATGTACGCTCCCCGACCGTCCCACTCCTACCGTGAGGACCATAACCCGAGGAGCACTCCCACTCCCCCTTTTCCTCCCAGTCAACCCAAGGCCTCCATTAGGACCCAAACCCCACCACCCAAAGGACCCCTAGATTCATTGGAAGAGATAAGGGTTGAGATCAGGAAGATCTTCACTTCCCTTAGGGCCCAAACTCCACCACCCCAAATGACTCCTATCCCGATCACCACCACCATTCAAACCGAATTGGCCACCACCCAACCCAACATTCCCCATCAAACCCACACCCCACAAGCTTCCACAAATCCTCATCCCACCCATTTCCAAAAGGAACTTACGGAGGTGACCGAAGACTATAAGGCTCCCCTAGATTGGGAAGAAGAATATGAGGCCCAAATAGGTCAAGAGAACTCATTCCGACCCAAAGAAGACCCAGTGAGCCAAATGGGGTGCACCCTCCCCCATGAGTTACAAGATGCCCAACCTAGGCCTCCACTCCTACCCCTCCCCATCCTATCCCAAGTCCCCCATTACTCACCACCCCAAAAGAGCCACATGCCAGTCATCATCACCCCACAAGCAATGGACTTACTCACCTCCTTGGTGAAGGAAACCATGATCCCCATACCCAACCCCATAGTGGTGAGTACTCCGGACCCAACCCCCGCCATGGAGATCACCCATGTCCTGGAAGAAGAAGAAACTTCACATGGTGGACTTCACCTTACACCACCCTCCCTAGTAGGGGCCGAGCTCATCTTAGGAGAACCCCTTTCACATTGGCTAAAGGAGAACCCATTTAGAGATCTCATGGCCCATGTTTGCCCTCCTATGGAACAAAACCTCCCTATAGTACCCTTACCCACCTACCACACCACAATCGAATCATCCTATCAGGTGGAGACACTAAGGGACTTTCTTAAGGGTATAGCTTGGCAAATGGAGCTAACTGACCTGTTGACCACTGTAACCGACCAACCTAGGAGCCTTGACCTCCTACACTTATGTGTCGGATCCATCTCCTCCACTTACACTATGGGTTGCTACACTAGTGACCTTCTGTTATTCCTCCCTCCACCCGAGGAGCCCGATGCTCTCCACAAATTAGAGTTGCTTATTTCGGGTAGGATGCCAAACCCTCCATTCATGGCCAACCAACCCGCCAAGAACTTCAGTTCAAATACCACATTTGAGGAGGAGGACTCACCATCATTTGAAGACCTTGAGGAGATAGAATACCCCTTCCTTGGTAACACATTCCATGACCCCTTTGATCCCTCCCTATGGAAGACATTGAACCCATGGGACCTAACCGCCTTACCCACCACCCACTCCCTCCTACCCTCATCCACCATGTTGAACCCAACCCATCCATTCCACTACTTAGTTCACACTATGAGAGCCATGACCGAGGGTGACGTCCACCTAGGAAATGAGGAAGTGACCTATCCCAAAATGTCCACCTTCTTGGACCCCTTCGACCCCTATGAGTGGAAACCCCTAAATCCACCCCCACCTAAAGATGGGACCATCTTGATTGTAATGCATGGGCCACAACATTTTGCCCCACCTGGTAGGGATAGTCATCTCATTTGTGTCTCATACACACTAGGTCCGGTGCATGACAGGTTCACATTTGGATATGTAGGTCCACCCCCATTCATCGTCCATCTTATGCATGATAGGAGTCTACATGGAAGTCCAGGTCCTCCGGCATTCATTGCACCCATACCTGATAGAGCCACATTTGGACATACTGGTCCTCCCCCACTCTTCATCCACCTCAGGCATGATAGGGCCATTTGTGGCTGCCCCGGTCCACCTAAGTGCATCAAGGTCCACATGACTCCTAAGCATGATAGGTTTACATTTGGTTGTCTAGGACCCCCATTATCCACTAGTGAATCAACATTCACAGAGTTGCATGGAAACATTCGCAAAAACATCAACAAGAGCAACGAGATTTACAAGAAGTCTGCTGACTCCCACCGCCACCACCAAGAATTCCAGATTGGTGATTTTGTGATGGTGAGAACTGAGAGGTTGTTCCCTGGGAATACTTCGAAGTTGAGGTCGTGTGGAGCTGGCCCCTTCCAGGTGCTGAGACGCCTTGGCACCAATGCTTACGTGTTGGACCTCCCTGAAGAGTACGGAGTAAGCCCCACATTCAATGTGGTTGACCTGGTGCCCTACAAGGGCCCCACGGTGACACCCGGTGAGGAAATCCAGCCTACTCCCTCCTTTGAGAGCGCCCCCACACCCCAGAGAGCTCAACCCCATTTGAGAAACCGGCGTGATGAAGTGGAGCAGATATTAGATGAACAGGTTACCATCACAAGGAGCAAGGCGTATGAGCGCTACCTGGTCAGGTGGAAGGGACGACCACCCTCGGACGATACCTGGGTGAGTCGGGAGGATCTCCAGCAGCTGTCCCCCGATCTCCTAGAGCAGTACCGCAGCAGGGAGGGCCTTTACTCGACAGAGTCGAGCTCTTCACCGCCCGGGAGAATTGATGAGGGCATCACACCACATACCCTCTGGCTTGGCACTTCTCTCCCTCCCGGAGGCAGCTAGGGAGCAGCCCTTCTTCAGACGGAACATTGGTGCTTATCATCCTATTACATTTTCCTATTTTCTTGAGTCATTTTGATGTATTTGCCTATGTTTTGAGTCATGTTACTAGGTTATCATGTTATTTACTTATGCTTGTATGTAGGCTAGTGGGCTAATGGGGCTAGTAGGTCTTATTGGGGCATTTCTTTGGTCTGGCCCATGGGCGCCCCTCTCCCCACCCCTTGGTCTTCCGTCATTTGTCCATTTCATGAGGACTTCTTTGTAAATTGGGTTTTCCTATATATAGGACCCCAAACCCCCTCTTTTGAAGCTAATGAAGTATTAAGCAAATTTGAGCCACTTAAGTGCATCTCTCCCTCTCTCTCTAGCTCTTTTCTCTCTCCTCTTCCCTCTCTCTCTCTAAATTTCAAAATTCACTCTCTCTCCTCCCTATTCTTCCCTAATTAAGACCCCTCCCCCTTCCCCATACCTCCCATTTAATCCCCCTCCAACCCCTAGGTGGAAGCCCCTCTTCCAAGGCACCCCTTGGCATTCCCCATACACCCCCTCACTTCCCTAAGCATCACCTTCACCCCTCCCAAGCTAAAATTTGAATTCTCCTCCCTTTGGGACTGCACCACATTCATTCCCAGCCCCCCTCACCTCCCTAGGTCGCAGCCCCCAAGCCCCCTTCCCATTGTTCTTCCTTTGGCCAACCAAGTTCTTCCACCCCTCTCCCGCCCTTTGATCAGTCTGCAGGTGGCTGAAGAAGGTACGACTTGCAGAAGCTTCCCCGGATTCACACGGTGACATCCAGAGGTGTACCATACCTTTCTGGAAAGGGCGTCCAGTCATCTTCGTAGGTGAGGTGATCCCGTCCCGTTCTGAGTTCGGGGCTGTCCGGGAGAGCCAATCTCCCCCGACTGTGCAGAGCTCCATCAGCAGAGCTCCTGAAACCGGTTCAAAGCTGCACCACGGCCGACAGTGGAAGATTCAAGCCGTGATTTCTTCTGAAAATATCTTCCTCCACCAGTCCTCTTTCTGGATCAAGAAGCGGAAGTGCATTCGGCATCCGGAGGTCAGAGTTTTGGTCTTTCTTCCACGACTGGTCGGGTCTGTCTCCCACAGGTGGCAGTGACCTGCCTCCACTCATCGGCAACCCCCAGTCCACCCCAACATCGGATGGCTTCCCTATCAGTTTTTCAGCACAGAGGGATCGTCCACGGTTCCAGCAACTCTGACGGTTCGAGATTCGGCATCCGGGAGCAGCCGGGACAACTTCTGCAATCCACTGTTCCTATCTGGTAGTCGCTGCGGCCGGAACCTGCAACCCAGTTCGTCGCCACACCACGACTAACCGTGAAGGAGTCAGACCGAAGTTCCTTCCTCAAAGATCTTCCTCCCCCTGTTCCCGACCAGGAGCAAGAAGCAGAAGTACATTCGGCATTCGGGAGCCCCAGTTCTGATTTTTCTCCTTCAGTCACGCAGGACTGCCCTCACCAGTCTTCTGCGACCAACAGTCACTCATCGGCGTCCCCCAGGACACCCCGACCTCCGGCAGCCTCCCCGCCAGTTTTTCTGCAACGAGGGCTCGACCACAGTTCCATAACTTCTGACGGCTTGAGATTCGGAGCTCGGGAGCCCAAGGTACAACCTCTGCATCCTACTGCCTCCGATCTGAAGCCGCCAGCCCCAGATTCCTTCATCCTGTTCGAGCCTCCACCACGACCAGCGACGACGTCAGAAGAATTCGATAAAATTCAGAGGTGTCCCAGCCCCTGTTACGAAGAAATCCCCTCTGGTTTCGTCGCCGGAAAAATTCCTGAGGACAAACTACGACTGCAACAGCGGCATCCTGTCCCTTCGCACAGCAAGTGGGCAGATCCACGTCGGCTTCCGTTCCGTCATCCTTTGCGAGTTTCCCCCTCCTGCCTGGCCGGCTTAGCGCCCCTCCCTGCGTGGAGGTAGTGTTTGATGTAAGTTTAATTCCCCCACCCTCCATCCAACCCTCCTGCGTGAGGAGTAGTTCATGTACTAAACAGCTCAAGCTTCATCGGCGCAGTGTGCGGGGAACCCACACTTCCCCGCTCGCCCTCGTCTCCGACCGGGGTTGGTTTTCTCAAACCAACCAGGTGAGCCTCCTGCCCTTGCCCCCTTATACTTGTTTATTTAATATCTGCGAAACATATCGGCCGGTACGAGAGCGAGTGCCCGATCCCGGCGCCACCTTTCAGTGTGGTCACCGTGGCTATAAGTGAGCGAGTGACCCCGTGCCTTTAAGGCATCCGGCCGCCCTTGTTTGTGGGCTTTCAAACCTTCGGGAGGGCTAACTAAAGTGGTGCTGGTCCTCTAACCAGTCAGGAGCTATCTCCATCACCTCGACTCGGCATCACCGGGTCACCACGGGAATCGTGTGCGCACGGTGCGTTTGTAGCTTTAACATATTCTCGGCGCCTTGTAATTGTGATTGCGAATTAGGTCCAAGGAATCAAAGTCTCCGCTGCATTTCGTTTCACATCACTGCTGGTATCTTCTGAACATCATCTGGATCATGGGATCCAGGGTGGACAGGATCTGTATATCTTCTGAAGTCCCTTCAGCATCATCAATGAGGGATTATCTTCTTCTTCCGTTGTCACCACATTGACTGTCATAGTGGTGATCTTGCAGGCTTCATCATCAGTTTTCATCTTATCTTTTGCAGCCTGACCTCTTCTTGTGACGGGGCCTGGTCTGGTAGCCAGCCTGAGCAGTTCATCTGGCTGAGTTGGTAGCATATCCTGCCCCCTGGCGATTCCAGCCATGTTACAGGCGAAGATTTGCATTCTTCCCTTCTGCCTGCAAACTTTTCTTTTTGCCTGGTCAGGGTATTTGAGTCGGTCGAAGACCGATACTCTTTCTTCAGCTTCTTCCCTACACAGGTCTTCTTTATCATATCCGGCCTTGCGGCCTTCTTCATAATCATTTGAATCGGAGGAGGAGACTCCGAGCATCACTTCTTGAAGGGCTTCTTCCTCTTCTTCATCTACGGTGCCCAGGGCACGGGATAATCTTTGCTGACCGAGGGCAGAATTCCCCAGGTAGTGGAAGTAGTCTTGAGCCACTTGCTTCATCTCTTCTTGATTGTGCCTTTGTGACTCTGGTTGGAGCATCAGTCTTTCCTGGCCTCTTTGCTGATGAGCCAGTCTTGCCACCTGAGCATTCAGATGCGCGACTTTGGAATATCTAAATATATCAGCCTGTCTGGCACATGCTCTTGGTCTTCTTGGAATGGCAGCAACGACTAGTTCGCTTGTTCTCACCCTTTCTTCTTTCTCAAATCCTCTGTCGCCATCCTGGCAGTAGTTGGCAGCAGCATCATAGTTCTTCCTTTGCCATCATCTGCCCCCAGCCCTGGGATGGGGGACCGAGAGGTCTTGCTTCCGCTCATATTTTCTGCCCCTCATCCTGGGGCGAACAGTAGTCAGATTTCTTTCTTCATTTTCTTTCTCATCTTTCTTACCCCAAGCCTTGGGGTAAACAGCAGCGTCATCTCTTATGTATTTTCCTTCTCTTCTTCTGCTTTCTGCCCTGAAGCGGGCAACAGCATCCTCGGTAGCTTTCCCCTCATCTCGAGTTGGGGCCCAACTCTGAATCTTCTTCGGTCGCCAGACCTGCTTATATCTTGCTGGCTTGGGCGCCAGTGGCTTCCTCTCATCAGTTTCCCAGTTGGCCCTCCTGGTGGCCAAAACTTGGAACTTGTTGTCGATCTGGACAGTCGGGACAATCCTGTCCGGCCGGACTTCTCTCGGGCGACCGTTGAGGTTCACCCTAATGTCACCCATCATCATCGTCCTCCTAGAGTTTGAGAGACGACGGTCGGCAGCAACATATCGGCTCCTCCGGTTAGTTCTTTTCTTCATTTGGGCAGCAGCGGGGACCGTGTCCCTCCTTTGAACATGGTGAACATAGCAGGCGACGGTTGTCGAGGTCGCCTTCTCCGGTAAGCCAGCCTTCTCACCAGCAGTCTTCATCGGGGCACTTGCAGCAGTGCCTTGCTCGTTGTTGTTGACCTGCAGAACGTCGGTGAAGACGAGGCCCAGACAGTTGGGCAGCCCGACAGCAGGGGGCATTGATCCGAACGAAAGAGGTACCGCCAGGTAGCCCACTCGCACATGCATATCGATCGGTTGCTGGTCGAAATATACAGACATGATCCCGGTCGTCATTGTAGCTTCCTGGAAATAAGGAAAGCGCACAGAATCAGAAATTTCAGGCGGGGCCCGCTGGGCCTCCTATTTTGGTGTAGAGATGAAGGGAGACTCGGTCCCACCGGGCGTGCCAGACTTGTGGAACGCGGATTTTTATTTTTAAATTATTTAAATTTTATTATTATTTTTATTTTATTTGGGGAATTCTCTTATTTGTATTTATTGATTATTAGGCGTGCCAGTCACCAGGGTGACAATTTTATTATGCGCTCGATCTGACTTTTAATCAGTCGATTGTGAAGTCCGAGTTGGGACCCGAAGTCCGTCATACCATAAAGGCTATGACGTTAATTACGCCCTTCCTAAGAAGGACAACCCTTGATTAAACGCCAAAATAGGAGGCCTCATAAGGCAAACAGATATTCATGTACATAACTTTGAACTTCATACCAGGCCCGGAAGGCAGGTAAGAGAATAACATCGACCACAGAAACAAACTATATCGCTGAATCGACGGTTCAAAAATAATTAGACTCAGGGGAAAGGTGAAACACAGGATATCAATCACGGACAGGATGAGCCACGATCATGACGGAGGTTTAAAGGATCGATTAACATTTTGGCAGCACCTCTCCATAGTCTGGATCATGCCCAGAGGGAAATAGGTTATCACCCACGGAGTGCCGGGATGAAAGCCGAAAGGAAGAGAGAGGTCAGACCTCTCCACGTTACACATGTATGCCCTAGGGCAATGTTTGACTCTTCCCTCATAGGAGCTAGTGGCACTCATGCATTGGCATAGCTCACCGGAGCTAAGAGGGAGGCGCGTCGTTGTGACTTCGACACGAATCGATGGAACATAAGGGAGTCTACCTCCCTTTAACTTTATCCTCGGGACATATCTGGTGATCCACGAATATCTCTGTGTGGGTTAGCTTGGACATTTGGGCTCACAGGGTGGCAACTTAGGCTCTCGACATGACCACAGATGGAAGGCTAAGGCTCCCGGCGTGAGTGGCAAGAAGGTGGAGGTTCCCGGCGTGAGTGGCAAGAAGGTGGAGGTTCCCGGCGTGGCCGAAGGGAAGAGTCCAAGAAGCTCTCGGCGCCGACTTCCCGGCGCGACGGAGACTCTTCAAGGGGGTTCTCGACGTAGGCTGAAGGGAGAAGGTGGAATTCTCGGCGTGAGGGTTCCCGGCGCGCTGAAAGCTGCGCCGGGAGCTGATGGCGCCGAGAGTTCGGTGCCGAGAAGGTATTGGTGTTTGGGCACCGTGAGGAGTTTAGGATTTTACGGTACCCTGTTTTTGGGGTTTTAAGAGTTTTTTGGGAATTTATATCAAAGTAGATTGGCTCTGGGGACTCAGAGATGGGGTTCAACTGGTTTTAGTTGTATATGTTTCAAAGGAGGCCGAGAGCTGAGAGGGATTGGAGGAGAAGAGTCCAACGCAGATAACCTTTTCACCATTACTATGCGAAGTCTCAATGACAGCTTCAGTGTTATCTTTCATCGGCCTGGGAGGATTTCAGCAGCACCTCCCCCGTACCTAGCGTCTGCCAGGGAGTGATAGACGATCACCCACGGAGTGCCAGGATGAAAGCCAGAATAAGGGGGGTATGGGACCCTTAGCCCGTGTATGTGATTACAGCACCGACTTAATATTCCTTTGTGGCCATTGAAACTTATGCAGTGGCATAGTTTCCTTGGCTCGTAAGGTTATGTAGGGGGGTTATCCCCAATAATCTTTATCCCTTAGGTATATATGGTGATCTGGGGCGTCCTTCGACCGAATTCAAGGTCACACTGAATGGACTGTAGGGGCTATCGGTGTGGTTTCTTCATTGGTGGCAGAAAAGTTTATCAGGGGTTCGAGGGGTATATCTGTGCGGTTTACAGTTCGTAGTGGTGGAAGGAACAAGGGGTGGTTCCCGGCGTGGGGGACCTCTCGGCGCGCCCGTCACCGCGCCGGGAACCTGGCGCCGGGAAGCCCGGGCCGGGAAGGCTATATTGAAGGGCTTTATTAACTTGCTGAAGGGGCTAAAGAAAGGGACCTCTCGGCGGCGTAGCTATCGGCGGGGAAATGACCACGCCGGGAAGGGGCTAAAGGGTTTATGGCTTGATTGCGATACTCTGCTCAGGAGACTTCTGGGATTTCTGGCTCAGATTGAGGCAAGATCTGGAGTGCAGGAGGGGATTACATGGAGGTTAGTATCAGTCGAAGGGCAGACCATCCGTTATCGAATCCTCGTGGGACGTATGGCGTTTTCTCTACTCACCTGCTGCTCAGACGGTCAAGAGATTGATGTCTCTGACCCTGAACGAGATGGGAGCTCAGCAGAAATCTATGATATTCAAGAAAACCATGATCCGAGGGGAGGGAAGAGGGGAGACAGAGCCCAATAACCCACTGAACGAGGGTTGAGGCTCCATCTTCGTCCTTCACCAGAGAACGGGCTAGGGGGGAGGTCGAAACACGAGTCGGAAAGCTGGAGCATCTAGGCAAACCGATATCCTGAAGAACAACCGATGCAAGAAGGGGAGAAAGACAGCAGATATCTCAATCAATCGAATGCCCAAACGGGCCATGTTGATACTTCATTTCATTGCATCATCCCAAACTTACACAGATCGTAGAAGGGAAATGAAAGACAGAGAGGTGGAAATCGAGACCGAAATCCTCCGGCTACATTGATAAATCGAGAAAGACTCGCCATATTACATCAGAAAAAAAAAGAGGAAAGCATGGGGGAGGGCGGAGCATTGACTCCTCTCCCTCCCCGGTTACCCACCTGAGTCTTCCTTTCTTCTTCTTCTCCCAGCTTCTTCTTTTTTTTTGCTCGGTCTCTCTTCTGTCTTTTTCTATCTCTCCCTATCTCTATCTTTTGTCTCTCTTTGTTCTTGTCCCCTTTTTTTCTTCGAAGGGAAGGGGGCTTTATAACCGTCCCTCTTTGCCTTCTCGGCAGGCATCTCACGGCGCGCCTCAGCTAAGGTCTTCCCGGCGCGCAGGACTCCAGCCTTTCTGTGCAGCCATTGGGCTTCGACAAGGGGCTCCCGGCGCCACTATTACAGGCCCACTTAGGTCTCTCAGACCAGGCCCTTTATCGGCCCCTCAAGTACATCAGCACCCAAAAGGGTCCTCTGTTGGTGATATAGTTTGTATTGAGATCATTAGTAGGGTTTTCATCAGTCCGCAGACAGGGGTTTCATCAGTATTACCATCTGAATGATGACAAAATCGGGCATCATTTTATCGATATCGTCACCTGAATGGTGCCGAGATCGGACATCAGCTTTAGTCTAGGAAGACTTCAGCCGGGTGTATAATCTGTGGAGACGATTCTTCTTGTGTTCTGACTTTGCAAAATCCTTTACAATCTTCATCTGCCGGTACCGGCTTCATCTTTATCTCACATCACATCTGTTAATAAGCCGACATCTGACTTACCCTGACATGTCATCTGTGGATTCTTGGATGAGGCAGTAACACAGCTCTTATTAAAGTGTGCTAGGAGGTCTCATTAGTCAAGCGACTACTGCTTTATCAGTGCTGCCGTCTGAGTGACATCGGCACCGGACATCAGCTTGGCCGACAAAGGCTTCAGCCGGGTAAATGGTTGACGAGCTTCATCATTGGTCTTTCACTATGGGTATGATCTGCTTCCACCCTTGTTCATTTTCAAGGTGTCAAAGAACCTCGCATAAGTCTGGACTGGCCATGTCTGTAGGGCATTTGGGACATGAATAAACTTCGTAATCTTCTCAATTAACATCAAAGTTCCAAGAAAATCACTTGGTCTTTCAAATCAACCGAACCTGCCCTAATCCGGCATGCCCCTAAACTGGTGCGCCATTTTCTGGCGCAGTACCCCCCCAACCCCTTGGGCCCTAAACCGGTGCGGTCTTAGTGCGTCGGACTAACTTTGGGGCACGCCGTTTATACTTTGGGGCGCGCCGTATTAAGGGCACGCCATTTTAAGCCATCTCTTTCACCTTTGCGCGCCGTTTTAAGCCATCTGTTGCACCCCACACCGTATAGCCCCTGTCATAATCAAAATTTCCTTTCGGGGGCTCCACCCTAGGAAACCCCCGCAAGGGGCGCTGCCCCCTTGACCCCCTCGACCTGACCGCGCAAGTCGATCCGCGTGCAAGGGCGCACGTTGGCGAGTTCGGGCTTCACACTTAACAATTCGCTTCCCCGGACTGGGCGTGAAGAGAAAAGCAATGATGCCCCATGGTATCGGACGTGGACCTCGGAATCCCCGACATGGTCATGATCCGAACACATCTCGGGCCAATAGTTCATCAATTTGACCCATCTTTATCGGGATCCAATCCCGCACTCATATTAAAGTTGCCGTACCTACTGCGAACATCCGTATGGCTTTGTCTTCACCTTCGATGCTTCAAATGCAGACTCTCATCCGAACAATGAATGGTTAGTTAGTGACTAATATATATACCAGGATTTAATCCCGCACTTGTATTAAACTTGCCGTACTCACGGCAGACATTTGTACGGTTTGTCACCGTCTCTTACGCTACAAACGCGGACTTCCGTCCGAACAAGAAATGGTCCGCCAGTGACCGACATGCATGCATCTATGAACGTTTACACCCCGACGTGGGGTCTGTTTAAACGCAATCCGACGTTTTGGCTCTCGCTTTCGTTATTATGAATATCAGGCCGTAGGCCCCCCTTTTTTGATGATTAATCAAGGGTTTTCTCCTCTCCGAGGGGATGTAATTAACGTCGTAGCCTTTATGGTACGACGGGTTCTCAGTCCCGAAACGTACACACAATCATCTGATTGGTCAGATCGAGCGCACTATGGGCTTCTTTCAAGCCCGCATAAATCATCACCTAGGTGACTGGCACGCCCTCGCACTAATAAAACGAACAAACGAACAAAAGGATGAATAAACTAATAAAAAATTAGCAATGTCCCGAAAGTGCATCCACAATGCCCCGCCAGCCTTGTTCCTACATTAGGACAAGGGCAAAAATGGCTATAGCTCGGTTGTGGCGAAAACTTGAAAATGCGCCGCATGCAAAATCGGGTGCCCCGCCACGTGAAAACCTGAAAGGGGGCGTGGGCAAAAGCTATCGGGGCCTGGCTTTGGCGAAAACCCGAAAGGGCGCTTAAGCCAGTAATGTGGTAATTTAAAGTTTCCTCTTCACCCTCATCCCAATGAAACTCCAAAAAGGATGATCATCGTGAGTCCCACCGGAGATCTTTTCCTCAGCATCCTCTCGGCCCTTGCCATCACCGACGAGATCGGTCGACATTTTCCTTAACTTGGACCCTACGTCCTCGCTAACAAATAAACATATCTTCTGCTTCGGCATTTGACCAATGTCGATGAATAAACTTGCGTTCGACCTTTGCCATCATCGGCAAGATCGGTCGGCCTTTCCCTTAACTTGGATCTTACGTCCTCATTAATGAATAAACCTATCTTTTGCTTCGGCATTTAACCAATGTCGATGAACAAACCTGTGTTCGACTCTTGTCATCATCGACAAGATCAGTCGACATTGCACCTTAACTTGGACCTTCTGTCCTCGTTAATAAACCTATCCTTTACTTCGGCATTTAACCAGTGCCGACGAATAAACCTGTGTTCAACCCTTGCCATCATCGGCAAGGCTAGTCGATGTCTCATTAGCCCGGATCTCTAATCTGTTGCTAACAAATGAGTCCATATTCATCTCGGATTCGTTCCGTGAATCAATCAAAAAAGAGAGAAAAAAAGAATGAAGAAAAGAAAAGAATGAGGCTTAAAATAGAGGTGCCTCGCCGGACTTGTTCCTACATCTGGACAAGGGCAAAAATGGCTATAACCTGGCTGTGGCGAAAACCCAAAAGGGCGCCATGGGCAAAATTGGGTATCCCGCCACGTGAAAACCCGAAAGGGCGCGTGGGCAAAAGCAAGAGGGGGCTGGCTTCAGTGAAAACCCAAAAGGGCGCTTAAGCTAGTAAAGTGATGATTTAAAGTTCTCAAACATACTTTTGACCCTTGTCATCATCGGCAAGATCGGTCAACCTCCTTGCAACCCTTGTCATCATCGGCAAAGTCGGTCGATCTACTTTTGGCCCTTGTCACCATCGGTAGGATCGGTCAACCTCCTTATGACGCTTGTCATCATCGGCAAGATTGGTTGACATACTTTTGACCTTTATCATCATCGGCAAGATCAGTCAACCTTTTTGCGGCCCTTGTCATCATCGACAAGATCGATCGACCTACTTTTGGCCCTTGTCATCATCGGCAAGATCGGTCAACCTCCTTGTGACCCTTGTCATCATCGGCAAGATCGACCGACCTACTTTTGGCCCTTGTCATCATCAGCAAGATCGGTCAACCTCCTCACGAACCTTGTCATCATCGGCAGGATCGGTCGACATCCTTTTGACCCTTGTCATCATCGGCAAGATCGGCCAACCTCCTTGCGACCCTTGTCATCCTCGGCAAGATTAGTCGACCTACTCTTGACCCTTGTCATCATCGGCAAGATCAGTCAACATCCCTTTGACCCTTGCCATTATTGGCAAGATTGGTCCGCATCTATTGACCCTTGTCACCATCGGCAGGATCGGTCAACCTTTCCCCTAACTTCGACCTTTCATCCTTGTTAAGTAAACAAACGTCTTTGCCTCGCCATTCAGCCAATGTCGATATCCAAACCCACCACTTGACCCTTGTCACCATCGGTAGGACCGGTCAACCTTTCCCCTAACCTAGACCTTTCATCCTCGTTAACCAACAAGCCTCCTTTGCTTCGACATTTAACCCATGTCGATGAAAAAGCCCCACCCTCAGTTTCCGTCACCATCGACGAATCCTGCTGATGGGCCTTCTGACCTTATTCTTTTGGTCCTAGGAGGTCTCTACACCTTCTTCCTTCAAATTTTCAGCTTACATTCGCCATAGTTTGGCCCCGAGAATAGTTACACCACGGTGGAGTGAACACCTCACACCTTCGCTAAAGGCATGAGCGCTCTCCTGCCCTAGTAACCCTATATTCGGGCCAAGCTAATCAAAAAAAAAAGAGAAGAATGAAGTCCTGATTTAGCGACAAACGAAGATATTTTATTTCTATGAGGCGGCAAGATACATGTTACTCGGGGCATACCCCGGGGTACATAAAAGCCCACCAAAACAAAAGGCAAAAGGGCCTACTACAGGGGACGTCGAAAGATATCCTCCAGCTCCAAGATACCTAAGGAAGGGTGGCGGGTCAGCTCCTACAGTCGAGACTCGGCAACCTCCAGCTATGATAGCTTCTCTTCGAGAGAAGCGGCTTGTCCTTCGGCCAATTTGGCTTCTTCCACGTTCTGGACTTCTAGACGCTCAGCCTCTTGAACCTCGGCCTCGGCCATGGAAAGTTTAGCACGTAGTTCTGGGATCTATGTGGAAAGTCTAGACGGGAAATCTGCCTAGTCAGAGCTCATCCGTTGGTCCTGCTTCGCTCGTGCCTTGCTCACAACACCCACGGCTGGGGGGCATTTGTTGGCACTCAAAATATATCCAACGGCAATCAAGCCTCAAAGACAAATGATGCGGCCTACTGAAGAATAGAAGCCGAAAGAGATCAATACGATGAAGCCTTCTCATGCCGCCAGACCCTCAGGTCACCCAGTATGAACGCTGAGGACTTCACCTCCGGAGGATCGGGAAGAATACACCATACGCCGGCATTGTCGTCAAGACTGCCCAATGAACCGATATCGACTCGGTCGTACCGCATATTCGATATCCGTCGTCCGACCAAGGACGAGCATACATCCGTCATCCGACCAAGGACGAGAATATATCTATTCGTCCGACCAAGGATGATAATGTACCTGGTGGCCCGTCACCTGAATGAAAGATCCTCCCAAGGTGAAATAACGCCCTTGGCCCTTCAGAATAGGGGACCAAAGGCTCTATCGGTAGAAGATCCCGATGACCCGGCATGGGTACGGCTTCTCAGCAAATTGGGTCCGTTAGTGACCAAATGATCGCTCAGTCAAGGCAGAAGTATTTTGGGTGCTACCCCACCCCTCAAGAAGCTTCGAGCACGAGTCAGGTCGAGCTAGCAGTACGAATCATAGTGCTGAAGGCCGTGTCAGCGGAAAACCCACGTGTTCAAGCCGAAGATACTCGAGGTTCCGAGAAGGGCCATACGTCATCTCGAGAGCTTTGTAAAAGCTTCCTGTAATACCCCGGTTTTGAAATTGAAATGAATGAATTTCAGAATTTAATATTTAATTCCTTAGTGAATAAGACAAGTGGTCGGAGTGACCTTGGGAGTGGGAAGGAAGGAAGCCTCTCCACCGGGGGTTTAGATAGGAGGCTTCCGCCGGCTTCTCTCGCCGGAACCCTAATCCAAATCCATGCCTCTCCTTCCATTGCCCACTTCTTCGCCCCCTCTCACTCTCATCTTCTCGTACTCTCTCCACCGGCCTCACCGAACAGCCACGACTAGGCCGCCACGGAAGCCCCTCATCGGGACCTTACCCTTCACCTCCCGGCAGCCGGTCGTCCTTGCTGTAGCCACCTCTAATCTGGAGCTGCTTCAAGCCCTCGTGGGCAGTGGGAAGCCCTCGTCAGCCGTTCATTCTTGACCTCATGGGCTGAGTTTCAGTCCAGCTCCTGTAAGTGCGGCCCAGTGTTAGCCGCATATATCCTTTGAGCGGCTTCTATATGACCGTACATATCTCAGAGACGCGTTTTATCGTGTTTTGTGCTCTTGAATCCAAGGATAGATTACTCCTTTAAATCTTGAACTTCTGGACAGTAATTCCTCTGATTATTTGGCCATAAACTTGACTAAATGTCTAGATGGAACTTGGGATCTTGGATCCGATAAATCAATGCCAACGCATCATAAGGGCCCAGTCTGGTCCTGGGGAGAGCGCCCAAAAAGTACTTGTGCCCATGGGAGTTTGTAATGACAAGGTGAGGCATTGCACCGAGTGCATGACTAGCGTGATGTCTACGACAGAAATCTCTTGTTATCTCTTGTTACTTGATCGTGCTTGACTAGTTTAAAATACTTTATGGTGGCCATTTCCTCGTTACAATTTCCTGTTACACTTGTTACATGATATTCTTGTTGAAATCCAGGTATCTTATATTTTCTTGACCTTGCAAGATCTTTATATTACGTTGTTTTTCTTCTGTATCGGCATTTCTTTTCTTATCATTGCATATAAAAATGGAATAATTGGTTAATTACGTAAACTTGCCTGTTATTATCTACTGAGCGTTCGCTCATATAGTTGTCTCCCCCTTTTTCCAAGCAGCTCAGGTGACGATACGTTTACCGTTGGGGATGGGCAGGAGTGATGATTGGAGTGTACCAGTTCTAGATGTTGAGTTGGCATAGTTATCCTACTCTTAGTTGTGCCTTAGAGCGTGTTTAGCTACAGTTATGATATTATTGTTAAGTTGATATTGCCTCAGTTTGTATTAAAGTTGGTTTAAGGATATTGTACTAGATTTGAAATGTTTCATGACCAATAAAGTTATCTCTTTTCATAACACTTGTGTCAATGCTTAGATTAGCTTATCTTTATTTCTAGCTATTTCTTACTGTACGTTCCGATATTCCGCGTCGGGGCGTGACAGTTTAGGTGGTATCAGAGCCTAGGTTCCACATTCCTAGGTTTTCTAAGGTTCTAGGTTTTCTAAGTTCTAGGGGTCTAAGTGATGATATAGGACCCATAACCTTGTTATAAGTCTAAGAACCCAACCTGGTGAGATTTGGGTAGAAACTTGAGTTAAGTTCATACCTTAATTACGATATTATCTATTTTTAATGAACCTAAATAATCTATTCCACGTGTAGGCCTTTGCAATGGCAGCTGATCGCGCGGAATGGAGGAACTTACAGCACACGGTTCAAGGCCTTACTCAAGTTTTGCAACAAGTGGCCCAAGCAGGAGCTGCAAACCATGGCACTGGTGATTTATATCGAAACTTTCGGGGGATGAATCCACCGAGATTTGGTGGCTCGATTGACCTTGTGAAGCCGAGCACTGGCTAGAAGAAATGGGAAGGATATTCAAGGCAATGCAGTGCAGCAATCAAGAACGTGTCCTTCTATCAACCTTTCAACTTGAACGTGATGCAAGAACATGGTGGGATTCAGTGAAGGCTACCCTTGGTGATCAGCAAGTCACATGGGAGGAGTTTGAGGAATTCATTAATAGCAAATACTTTTCTAATAGAGTGCAAGAGAAGAAGGCAGCGGAGTTCACAGCTTTGAAGCAGCGAAATATATCTGTGGCAGAATATGAAGCTCAATTTTCTCGGTTATCCCAATATGCTACTCACTTGATATCCACCGAGAAGATGAAGGCTAAGCACATTCTTAATGGACTAAAGCTACTATATACCAACCAATTGACACCAATGGAAATCCCAACTTATTCTGAGATGGTGAGAAAAGCTTAAGTCCTAGAAGATACTCTAGAAATGACGGAGAGAATCCGTGGAAAAAGTGCAAGGAAGGAACAACCTACGCGTTCCGGGAATATCAAACCCGGGTATGACAAGAAGAGGCCCATTAGTGGGTTTGGTTCATTGAGTGGGTCCGGATCGTGGAAGGGTAAGATGTCGAAACGTGAAGACAAGAAGCCTGGCCCTATTGTTCCATTCAAAAGAGTATGCAAGTATTGTGATCGTCCAGGTCACAAGATGGAGGAGTGCTGGCGCAAGTTGGGCGCTTGTTTGCGATGTGGAAGTAGGGAGCACCGTATCCCTGACTGTCCTCTTTCATCTGAACAAGCTATGCCGGCGAAACCACAAGACATCAAGAAACAACAAGGCAAGCTCCAAGCTCTACAAGCAGATGAGGCAGGAACCACTGAGGGTGGTGGACTCGTCGAAGGTACCCTTATTATACTCGACAAGCCAGCATTTGTTCTTTTTGATACTGGTGCCACACATTAATTTATTTCTCAGAGTTTTGCTAAGTCTTTAGCTGTGAAGCCTATTTTGATGGATTCTCCGTTAGAGATTTCAACCCCTATTGGTACTAGATCAGCAATTCAGTATTTCTATCCTTCTAGTAAGCTTATGATTGATGAACATAATTTACCAGTTGATTTAGTTTGCATGGACATGAAGGATTATGATGTAATCCTAGGAGCAGATTGGTTGGCTAAATATGAGGTAAATGTTCACTGCAGTACTAGCTTTGTGTCTTTTACTAGGCACCCGAGACTTTCTCTTGTAGGAGTTAAACACCATAACTCCGTATCACTTATCTCGGCTCTTCGAGCTGATAAGCTGATGAAGCGAGGATGTAAAGCTTTCCTAGCCTTTGTCTATGCGACCCCTGAGCAGCAGATCAAGATTAAGGACATTTCTGTTGTCCGAGATTTTCCTGATGTCTTTCCAGAGGAACTGCCAGGACTTCCGCCTGAGCGGGAAGTTATCTTTTCTATTGATCTCATTCCTGGCACATCTCCTATTTCCAAAGCTCCTTATCGTATGTCTCCTGCGGAACTAAGCGAATTAAAGCAACAGTAGATGGAATTACTCGAGAAGGGTTTCATTCATCCAAGTACTTCCCCTTGGGGAGTCCCTGTATTATTCGTCCGAAGAAAGATGGTTCGATGAGATTGTGCATCGATTATCGGCAATTGAACCAGCTGACTGTCAAGAACAAATATCCATTGCTAAGGATTGATGAATTATTTGATCAGATAGCGGGAGCTCAGTATTTTTCTAAGATCGATCTTCGATCTGGATATCATCAGTTACGGATTAAGGAAGAGGATATCTATAGAACAGCTTTCCGTAGTAGGTATGGTCATTTAGAATTTGTCATTATGCCTTTGGTCTAACGAATGCACCAGCAGCTTTCATGCAGTTGATGAACAATGTATTTCGACCCTATCTTGATCAATGGGTCGTGGTATTCATTGATGATATCCTGATTTATTCCAAGAATGAAGAGGAGCATGCTGAATATGGGTTATCATGTCTTTGCAAGATAATGATCCCGAGCTAGTAGAGATCAAGGGAAGCTTGAGCACTAGACCTGACTTGATGATGGCTGACGACAGAAGATTCTTATTCCAGGGTAGAACTTGTGTACCTGATGAAGCTGAAATAAAGAACAAGATTCTTGAGGAAGCACATAGATCCAGATACACCATTCATCTTGGAGGCACTAAAATGTTCAGAGATTTGAAAAGATCCTTTTGGTGGACGAACATGAAAAGGGAAGTTGCAGACTTCGCGAGTAGATGCTTGGTTTGTCAGTAAGTTAAGGCTGAACATTTCAGACCGACAGGAAAATTGAAACCACTCAACATACCCCAATGGAAGTGGGAAAGCATTGGCATGAACTTCATTATGGGTCTACCTAGGACTCGTGGTGGACTTGATGCAATATGGGTGATTGTCGATCGATTGACAAAGTTAGCTCATTTCTTACCCATTAAGTCTAAATGGACAGTTGATGTATTGGCTACTTTTTATTTGAAGGAAGTGGTAAGGCTCCATGGCATACCAGTCAGCGTTGTGTCTGATAGAGACCCCAGATTTAATTCACATTTCTAGAAGGGACTGCAAGAGTCTCTGCGTACTCGTCTGAATTTCAGTACTGCTTTTCATCCACAGACAGATGGACAGACTGAAAGAACCAACCAGATAGTGAAAGATATGCTTAGAGCATGCATGATTGATTTCGAAGACAGTTGGAGTGATCACTTAGCATTAATTGAATTCGCCTACAACAACAGTTATCAATCCAGCATACAGATGGCTCCTTTTGAAGCATTGTATGGAAGAAGCTGTCGTTCCCCGTTATGTTGGGATGAGGTAGGTGAGAAACAATGGCTTGGAACGGATCTCATTTCAGAATCATCACAGAACATCCGTATTATCCGAGACCGGTTACAAGTATCCCAATCAATATATGCCAACAACAGAAGGAGAGCATTGGAGTTTCAGGTTTGCGAGCATGTATTTTTAAAGGTCTCTCCTACGAGAGGGATTCGAAGATTTAGCATTCAGGGCAAGTTAAGTCTGAGATATATTGGTCCATTCGAGATCCTAGATAGAGTGGGAGAGGTTGCTTACAGGCTGGCATTATCGCCTCAGTTGTCTTGCGTACACAATGTTTTCCATGTGTCTATGTTACGGAAATATGTGTACGACCCCACTCACATCATTCATCATGTGGATTTCGAATTGAAGGAAGATTTGACCTATGAAGAAAGACCTATCAAGATTCTGGACCGGAAACAACAGCAACTCTGGAATCGTTCCATACCGATGGTCAAAATTCAGTGGAGTCGTCATGGGACCGAAGAAGCTACTTGGGAGTCTGAAGATACTATACGGAAGCGGTATCCCAACTTATTCTAGGTGAGCTATCTCATTCCCTATTTTTTGTATTTAGTGCAGTGAATTTGGTGGACCAAATTCTTTAAAGTAGGGGAGGGTGTAATACCCCAGTTTTGAAATTGAAATGAAATTGAAATGAATGAATTTCGGAATTTAATATTTAATTCCTTAGTGAATAAGACAAGTGGAAATTTGACTACCTTATAAAAATCTATAAAAATGGTAATTTGGTAAAGGATAATTTATTTAACAACTTTATCTTTTGTGGTCGACCCAACAAAAATCCGTAACTAGGTCTAATCAATGGATTGAGCCCAAAGTGCACACTTACCTAATCTTAACTTAAACCACGAAATTAGGGCTTAATACCCCATCAAATGAGCCCAAATCGTTGGCAAATGAAAGGCCACAATCTATGGATCGTTTTCCCTCTACCAATTCACCGAAGCCTTAACACTAAAACTTGTAGTCGACCGAGCTTGGGAGAGGTCAACAATTGCGGCGACGTTTCAATCACTCCACTTGCTCCGACGAATTCTCCCAGCACAGAATGATCTAGAAGGTGTATGAGCTATAAAAATAAAGCTCTGCAACCCTAGAATTCTTTGGGAGCTGTGGCAGACGCAGTAGAGATCGATCAAGGGAGATCTCTGGTGATTAGGGGAGACGTGTCGGCGTCCCTTCTTCTTCCTTTCTTCTTCCTTCTTCACTCGATTGAGGTAGGTAATAACGAGCCCAATATAAAGTGTTATATATGGATGTAATCAGCGTCTATTCCTCTTTCTTTTGATTCATAAAGCCTGAAATTCCATTAGGTATCCTGCGCTAATTTAATGGTTTGGTAGAGGCATGTCAGAATTAGGGCAGAACTTGTTCCCCTTTGATTTCAGTAGCGATTTCAGGTTGTAAATCTAAAATTGATTCATGCATCTTGTCGAATTTTTCATGCTCTTTCTATTGGTAGTAAATGTTGAACATATCCGAGTGATTTTGATGATAACAAAACCTAAGATATCACTACCAGAAAAAGCGGGATTTCAGACGGAATTTTCAGACGGAATTTTCAGACGGAAATTTCCGTCTGAAATTTGTGACGGATTTTTTTCATTCACAAATTCCGTCTGAAATATGCAATTACACACCGAATTTCAGATGGAATTTGTGACGGAAAATATTCCGTCACAAATTTCAGACGGAATTTGGGACGGAAAATTTAATCTGTCAGAAATTTATGACCAAGAATTTGTGACGGCCACATTTGTGACGGATCCGTCTGAAAATCTGTCACAAATGTGACTTCTCACGGATTTTCAAACGGAAATTAATCCGTCAGAAAATTTCTGTGCCCCCAATCCGTCGCAAATGTGCCTTTGCGACGGATTGGGGGTGAAAAAATTTTGTGACGGATTAATTTCCGTCTGAAAATCCGTGAGAAGACACATTTGTGACGGATTTTCAGACGGATCCGTCACAAATGTGGCCGTCACAAATTCTTGGTCATAAATTTCTGACAGATTAAATTTTCCGTCCCAAATTCCGTCTGAAATTTGTGACGGAATATTTTCCGTCACAAATTCCATCTGAAATTCGGTGTGTAATTGCATATTTCAGACGGAATTTGTGAATGAAAAAAATCCGTCACAAATTTCAGACGGAAATTTCCGTCTGAAAATTCCGTCTGAAAATTCCGTCTGAAATCCCGCTTTTTCTGGTAGTGTATTTCTCTCCCCTGTATCTTGTTTTCAAGCACAGCTTCATGCTTTAAACCTTCAATTTTCACCCCATGTCAATTGTGTGGTTATGAATCCTTCCATGTGTTTATTCAAACATAAATCAACTCATACACAAGCCCGTTTCAATCATCGAACAAATGGATAGCTTCAAGAGAGCTAACACTTGATTTTTGCAGGATTGAAGATTGGCGGTCGACCTGTGGACCCCTGGCGGTCGACCTAAAAAAACAGAATTGAAATCTGGAATCTGAGAAAGCTGGCGGTCGACCGCCAGGAGCTAGCGGTTGACCTATTTTCCCAGCAGCCAAATGGCTACAGGACGGCCAATGGCGGTCGACCGCTGGCCTTTTTAGGTCGATCGCCAGCCTCGAGCTGCCAACAAATGTTGACTTTTTGTCACTTCAAGAAATGGTCTTTCTCTTTGTATTGTTTAATACCTAAGCAACCTAACTCTCCATAAATTGTGGATCTGGTCTGGGGGAGTCTTTGGACCATTCAAGAACCTATAAAACTTATACAAGAGGGTTTGGAAAACCCTAATGCTCAAGGAAGATCAAAGGGAGGCTGCCAAGAGGAAGAGAAGGGATTTGGCACTGTAGACGTGAGCAGTGCTCCGAGAGGAAAGTTCTTCATCCTCCTTCATCCAATCAAGTGTGAATCAGTCCAAGGATTCAAGCTGCATCCAAAGCATACAATCATCCACTAAGGGGGAGTAAATCAAGATCCTTCTCTTATGTTTTGAATTCATTCTTGATCTCTCAAAGCTTCATCTGTAATCCTTGTAATCTTTAAACATTCCATAGTGTGTGGATCCTCTTAGATCCGTGTGTGTGTGTGGTTGTGTGTTCTTGGTTGGAGGTGTGTGTGTGTATTAAGGTGCTCCTACACCTTCGTGGGAATCCTCCTTCCTAGTGTGTGAGTGTTGTGTGTGGTTGATCTTGTAACTTCCTACAAGATAGTGAGTGGTTCCTCACTGTCCGTGAGGGGTGGACGTAGGTTGCCCTTGTGGCATCCGAACCACCTAAAATCATTGTCTCTGTGTGGTTTGTTTCTTTTCCTCCATCCTCCTTCTGTGCAAATCGTAAGTGTGTTAGTTTAGTTAAGTTTTTATTCTCTTTTATCCTGCATAATCCTTCTTCACCTTATAAAACTTGCTTTGTCTGTGGGCTTTAATTATTTCAGGTTCTCTTGTTAGCTTCTTGTCACACATTTTTTAAAAAGGTGAAAAAGTTTCATTATTTCTACCATCACCCAATTCACCCCCCCTCTTGGGTGCCATTTAATCTCGGGACTTCAATTGGTATCAGAGCCAAGGCTCTTCCTTTCAGAGATCTAACGATCTAGAGCAAGATCCGATTAAATGGCAAACAAGGGTATGGTACCCGAGGGTCATTCCATCAACCGTCCTCCATTTTTTGACGGTTCCAACTACTCCTACTGGAAAAATAGAATGCATATTTTTCTGAGGGCTCAAGAGTACGAGATTTGGAGAGTTATGGACAAGGGTCCTCATAAACTCGGGGCTGATGAAGAAAAATGGACACCCGAGGAAATTAAGAAATGCACTGCTAATTTTAATGCCATGAATATCATGCAATGTGCGATACACCCTAATGAATTCTCTCGTATTTCTATGTGCAGCTCAGCCAAAGAAATGTGGGACAAGCTGCGACTCATATACGAGGGAACGTCACAGGTCAAGGAAACCAAGGCAAATCTCCTAGTCACTGACTATGAGCTATTCATAATGAAACCTGAAGAAACCATCTCCGAGATGTTTGCAAGGCTAACAGAGATCACAAATGGTCTCAAAAGTCTCAGGAAGGAATACTCAAATTCCGACCTTGTGAGGAAGGTGTGAAGGTCCCTACCGTCAGCTTGGCACACAAAGGCCACGGTTATTGAAGACTCAAAGAACCTGTCAACTCTTACTTTGGATGAACTCATAAGGTCACTCATCACCTATGAGATAAATATAAAGAGAACAGTTGATGAAGACATCAAAAAGAAAAAGGTCATTGGACTGAAAGCTCATCAATCCGATGACGAATTTCAAGAAGGTGAATCAAGTGACGGAAGCAATGAAGAGGAAGAATTGGTTATGATAACTCGCCAAGTGAGAAAATTTCTAAGGAAGAAGAGAAACTTTCAAGGAAATTTCAGAAAAGGGCAAAGAAGGCCCACACAGACTAAAGGCGAATCGAGCAAGCCAAGTAGCATCATATGCTACGAATGCAAGAAGCCTGGACACATGAGAGGTGAATGTCCAGATCTAAAGAAGAAATTCAAGAAGGATAACTTCAATAAACCCAAAGCCATGGTCGCCACTTGGAGCGATGAAGAAGATGAACCATCTGATGAGAAGAGATTCAAGAACTTGTGGAAAGCTTGTGCCTCATGGCACATGAGGATGAATCCACGGAGGTAAATTCTAACCCTGAATTCATTTCCAATGAACAATGGAAATCTGAATATGAAAAGTTGTACACTAAGTACAAGAAAGTCAGATCTGAAAATAAAGCCCTTAAAAAGAAACTTGATGATTCATCATGTGAAGATATCTTTGCCAAATTTGAGAAACTGGAACATGAATGGTTTGAGGCTTCGGAAGAAAAGGAAAGTCTACTGCAAATAATCTCAGACTGTGATAAAACCAAAAAGGAACTATCATGCAAAATAACTGAAATGGAGGAAGCATGTGAAAGGATCAAAATTGAAGAACAAACTCTAAAATCCACTAATTCAGAACTCGAAAGGAGAAATGGGATTTTGGGTGAAAGAGTTGCTGAGCTTCAGTTCACCTTGACAAAGTTTGTTAAGGGGAAACATAACCTGGATAACCTATTGGGGGTTAAAGTCAACTTCCAAAAGGAAGGCTTGGGGTACACACCTCAAAACAAAAAATCCTTTGAGCATAAGATCACCACATCCTTTATTCATGGAAAGGACGATAATCATGCTTCATGTTCTAACTCTAAACCCCAACATGCTCAGCCTAAACCACACAGATATCAAAGAACTTTTTCACATGCTAACTGCTTTCATTGTGGTAGATTTGGCCATATGATTTCCAACCGCTGGTTTAGACAAAGCACACCTAACTATCATGTTCCATGGACGAAGAGAACACCCGTAAGAAGTTGGACTAACTCCTATGGACCCAAACTGGTTTGGGTACCAAAAACAATTGCATGAGAATTTTTCTTCTTGCAGATATGTCTTGAAGCCAGGGGGAGCAAATGGTATCTAGAGAGCGGTTGCTCAAGGCATATGACAGGGGACAAGAAAGTGGTCTCCAAGCTGCAAGAAAAAGGAGGCTTAGTTGCTTTTGGCGGGAAGGACAAAGGTAAAATAATCGGAGTTGGAGACATAGGTAAGAATTCTGAAACTCTGATTGAAAATGTCCTTCTGGTGAAAGGTTTGAATCATAATTTCTTGAGCATAAGTCAATTATGTGATAAGGGTTTTAAGATTGTTTTTGATATGACTCACTGTTTTGTCATGTGCAAAAATTCAAATGAAATCAAATTCATTGGTAAAAGGAGCAACAATGTGTACACCATTGATCTTCATGATGTTTCAGTTGATAATGTGTGTTTGGTAGCTAACAACCATGAGAATGCATGGCTATGGCACCGCAGACTAGGTCATGCTAGTTTTGGAGTGATCTCGAAGTTGTCTAGACATGACTTGGTGATAGGTCTGCCCAAATTAAAATTTGAAAGTGATAATATCTGTGAAGCTTGCACGAAAGGCAATCAAACACGAATCTCATTCAAAAATAAAAATATTATTTCTTCCACTAGGCCATTGGAACTGTTGCATCTTGATCTTTTTGGTCCTACTAAAACATCTAGCCTAGGAGGAAATCCTATGGCTTAGTGATTGTTGATGATTTCTCCAGATTCACATGGGTGCTATTTTTAGCTAATAAAAGTGATGCCGTGACGGAGTTTCTAGTGTTTTGCAGAAAAATTAAGAATGAAAAGGGTTACCTCATCACCACAATCCAAAGTGATCATGGTGGTGAATTTGAAAATCATGAATTCAGCATGTTCTGTGAAGAGCAGGGGTACACACACAATTTTTCATCACCAAGAACGCCCCAGCAAAATGGAGTAGTAGAGCGAAAGAATAGAACGTTGATAGACATGGCCCGGACCATGCTCAGTGAGAATTCTCTACCCAAGTATTTTTGGGCTGAAGCGGTAAGTACCGCATGCTACATCATCAACAAGGCAATGGTAAGGCCCATTCTGAAGAAAACTCCATATGAGCTCCACAGGGGTAAGAAGCCAAACATCTCTTATCTTAAACCCTTTGGATGCCCTTGCTATATCTTGAACAATGGTAAGTCCAATCTGGGTAAGTTTGATGAAAAGAGTGATAAAGGAATTTTTCTAGGTTATGCACTCAATTCTAGAGCTTATCGATTATTAAATAAAAGGACTTTAGTTGTTGAAGAAAGTCCTCATGTTATTTTTGATGAATCCGAGTCAAAACTCACAAAGCAAATTTCTTCTATCTTGGATGCAGATGAAGACCCTAAGAACTCATCAAATGTTAAAGCCAATGATGAGCCATTGAAGGCAACTTCAAGTAAAAATGAGGAAAATGAGGATCCTACAATTGAGACACTGCAAGAACCACAAGTGCAGCATCCTGATCTGCCCAGCTCCTCCACATTTCTAAAGGATCATCCAACAGTGAACATCATAGGTAATCTGGAGGATGGGGTGAAAACTAGGTCCTCTCTAAGGCAGGTTGAACAGGAGGACCTGATGGCCCTACTCTCTCAAGTAGAGCCCAAGGACATTCATGAAGCTCTTCAAGATGAATCCTGGATTCAAGCGATGCATGAAGAGCTACATCAATTTGAAAGAAAAGAGGTGTGGACTCTCGTGCCGCGTCCTAAGAACCATCCTACTATTGGAACTCGCTGGGTTTTCAGAAACAAGCTAAATGATGCGGGATTGATTGTGAGGAATAAGGCTCGGCTTGTGGCCAAGGGTTACAGCCAGGAGATGGGAATTGACTTTGATGAGTCTTTTGCACCAGTTGCTAGACTTGAAGCAGTCTGAATCTTACTGTCCTACGCTTGCTCTTTAAACTTTAAACTATTTCAAATGGATGTTAAATCTGTATTTCTTAATGGCTATATCAAGGAGGTTGTCTTTGTAGAGCAGCCGCCAGGTTTTGAAGATTCCAAACATCCACGACAAGTGTACAAGCTCCAAAAGGTCTTATACGGACTAAAACAAGCACCAAGGGCATGGTATGAACGGCTTACTTCTTTCCTTGCTGAAAATGGGTTCAAGAGAGGTAAGGTTGATAAACACTTTTCACAAGGAAATCAGGTAAGGACATTTTGGTGGTTCAAGTGTATGTGGATGATATTATTTTTGGAGCTTCTGATAATGCCTTATGCGAGGATTTTGCAAAGACCATGCAAGGAGAATTCGAGATGAGCTTAATGGGGGAGCTAAATTTCTTTCTTGGATTGCAGGTGAAATAAACTTCGGAAGGAATTTTTATAAATCAAGCAAAGTATACTATGGAATTGCTGAAGAAATACGGGATGGCGGAAGCAAAACCCATATCAACTCCCATGGCCACCACCACAAAGCTGGATAAGGATGAAAATGGTAAAACAGTAGATTCCACACTGTTTCGAGGGATGATCGGATCACTATTGTACCTTACAGCATGCTGCCCTGACATTCAATTCAGTGTATGTCTCTGTGCCCGTTTCCAGTCATGCCCTACAGAATCTCACTTATCAGCTGTTAAACGCATTTTCAGATATCTAATTGGCACTATTGACTTTGGCTTGTGGTTTCCCATTGGTAGTTCTTTTAAGTTAATTACGTATACCGATGCGGATTACGTCGGATGCATTGTAGATCATAAAAGTACAAGTGGGTACTGTCAGTTTCTTGGCGGGTGCCTTGTTTCATGGGCCTCTAAGAAACAACATTCAGTAGCTCTCTCAACGGCCGAGGCTGAATATGTAGCCGCCGGAAGTTGTGGAGCCCAAGTACTTTGGATCAAAAATCAATTGCTTGATTTGAATGTTGAAGTGGATTGTGTGTCGATCTTCTGTGATAATACGAGTGCAATTAATCTATCCAAAAATCCTGTTCAACACTCCAGAACCAAACACATTGACATTCGGCATCATTTTCTGAGAGATCATGTAGGCAAAGGGGTCTTTGAGTTCAAGTTCATTGATTCTCTTAACCAACTGGCTGACATCTTCACAAAACCTCTAAATCAGGATCAATTCAATAAAATCAGGCGAGAACTTGGCATGTGTAAGGGTGAGGGCATACGTACTTAAGTATGCATTAGGTTGTTTCTCTTTTTGTTGGGTAGATCATGTGAGATGCATGCATTGTGTGTGGTTAACTTTTATTGTGTATGACTATACCTAGCATGTGTGCCTGTACTTATATTTATATACACTTATTCCTTGACATTTTTCTACAACTGAATATTCCTTGATAGATAAATGTGGACTAGTGATCTAGTGCTCTTAGCAGTCTCCATTCAAGGGTTTCTGTAGTCGACTCATGCTTGATATCATTCGTGGGTTAGAAAAAGAAAAGAAAAAAAAAGAAAGAAGAATGATATGTGAAAATGGGGGAGTCCAAGGGTCATGGAGCCCACTTCTATCTCCGATAGTGGCTAGCTGGGGTTCTTCCTCTCTCCCGGGGTCCTTTTTGGGATTTAGGTCCCAGCGGTCGACCGCTGGCTTCGTGCCGATCGACCGCCACCGGCGAACCGGCCCGGGTCAACCGCGTCCGAACTCTACTTTAAGGGGGTTTTCTTCCCCCCTTTCTCATTCTATCACTCTCCATTCTCTCTCCCTTTTTCCACCTCCACTCTATCACATCTCCCTCCCACCTTTCAAGCCCTAAAAACCCCACACCGTTTCGACCCAAGCACGATCTGGTCGATTGGTTTCCATTTCGGAACGTCTCCTCGCCGGCGTTCGTGCACTCGTGCCAACCTTCCTTGAGCTTCAGAGCGTGGAGACGATGTTCTTAGTTCTTCCCGGTGTCTCCCTCTCCATCCCAAGGTAGAGGTTCTACCTCTCTAGAGGATACTCTCTTCAGCGGGTTTCCTAGTCTAAAATGGCACCTCGAAGGAGTGCTCGGCGTCTTCTCCAAGGGGAACCTAGTGCTCAGAGACGTGAAGCTCTGGCCGCACCTCCACCACAAGCTCCCGCACGCAGGTTACCTCTGAGGTCTATCATCGAGCCTCGTCTTGTTGATTTTCAAGAGTAGAATGAAATCCTGCCCGACATCTCTACAGTTTTTTCAATGCAACCGGGGTGGCTTGATTTTGTCACTAGATACAATCGCTTCTATCCCTATCTAGTACAATAGTTCTATGAGAATTTGGTTGACAGGAAGGGAAGCTTGTATACAATGGTTCAAGGCATTGAGATCCGCATTAATGCAGAATTATTCCATAATGCCCTAGGTGTTTCCTCCCATGGTGCAGACATGCTTTTTGGGCATGGTGAGGTTGAGGCTAGTTTTATTGCCATGACGAGCTGTGATTTTGTTCGTGGTGTGAGTGACCTCATTGAGCTGAATGCCAACCACTTTCCCGCACTACAACGGGTTATTCATCACATGTTTACTACACTTATTTATCCCAATAGTGGCAACCGAGATGAAGTGACCGAAGTGCACCATTTCCTGTTCTATCATGTTATGAATGGCGAATTGGTTAATATGGGATGGCTCATGACTCAATTGATAACTCGATGCCGTACACATTTACGGCGATCCCTGCCCTATGCCTCTCAGCTCACTGGAGTGTTCATCTTTGTCGGGGTCCCATTGAAGAATGAGCAGTCTGTTCTAGTCCGCCATGATGACATTTACAATGAGCATAAGCTTTTCTCAGATATGGGATATTACAGGGATGCAAATGGTGAAATTCACCGTGCTGTCCCAGTTTATGGGGAAAAAATTGGCAGTGAAGAAGAACAACCCACAGAAAGATAACCAAAATGCACCTGCACCAGTTCAGCCTGCAGATGTGCCTCCTCCAGCGGATCTCCCTCCTCCACCGCAGCACTTTCATGGGGAGTCTTCTACTCAGGGTGCTGGGCATTCCACTTGGGGGGACTATGAGGCTCTTGACAGGCGCCTTTTTGGCATGGAAACTAGGCTTGACTCCTCCCTTGGGTGTTTGGATACTTTTATGGACACCATGACTGGACGAATAGATACCTTCACTCTTGCTCTAGATGATCTTTCTCTCTACATAGCCACTCTCTTTGCCAGCCATGAAGATAACCGTGAGGCCTTTCGCACCACCAACCATACCCTTCTTTCCCTCCGTAACCAGCTCCGTCATTATGATGACATTCTCCATAACCTTGAGGATCGTCTTCCTCCTCCTCCTGCTCCTGCTCCTGCTGGTTCCCCCCATGGTGATGGTCCACCGGATGGTGTTCATGGCGAGGAAGCTGAGGATCACCCTGCTGTGTAGCTACTTTTTGGGTCTCTAGTGTCCCTTTTGTCCACTTTTTGTATCCCCTCCCTCTCCTTTTTGCTGATGTCAAAGGGGGAGAAGTAGGCTATTAGGCTTATATATATATATGCGATGTGTGTTTGGTGTTTGCCTGCTTGCATGCCTATCTATCTCTTGCATTGTAGTTTGAGCATATTGTATGCATTAGTGGTTGCATTCCTTAGCGTGTCAAGCTCATTTCTCCCTTCTGCATTCAGTGTACCTTGTATGGAGCAAATGAAAATGAATGGAAGAATGCACTCTTTGACGATTACAAGATTGGCTCCGTTCCTTCTCACCTCTTGTCAATACGGCAAATAAGTATTGAATGGTTGGTATGAATTCGTTGACATGCTTGTGTTGGTAGTGATATGTTTGGTGATATGAGCATTTCGAATGCCTTCAAATCGTGAGTTTAGAAGATTCAACTTGATGGATTTCCACATATCTCATATGTGATTGCCGAAGCTTCTAAAACTCTTTCACAAGCACATTTGTGAAAATGCAATTCTACTGCCTAGGTTTTGTCATCATCAAAAAGGGGGAGATTGTTGAATATATCCGAGTGATTTTGATGATAACAAAACCTACGATATTTCTCGCCCTTGTATCTTGTTTTCAAGCAAAGCTTCATGCTTTAAACCTTCAATTTTCACCCCATGTCAATTGTCTGGTTATGAATCCTTCCATGTGTTTATTCAAACATAAATCAACTCATACACAAGCCCATTTCAATCATCAAACAAATGGATAGCTTCAAGAGAGCTAACACTTGATTTTTGTAGGATTAAAGATTGGCGGTCAACCTGTGGACCCCTGGCGGTCGACCTAAAATAACAGAATTGAAATCTGAAATCTGAGAAAGCTGGCGGTCGACCGCCAGGAGCTAGCGGTTGACCTATTTTCCCAACAGCCAAATGGCTACAGGACGGCCAATGGCGGTCGACCGCTGGCCTTTGTAGGTCGACCGCCAGCCTCGAGCTGCCAACAAATGTTGACTTTTGTCACTTCGAGAAATTGTCTTTCTCTTGGTATTGTTTAATACCTAAGCAACCTAACTATCCAGAAATTGTGGATCTGGTCTGGGGGAGTCTTTGGACAATTCAAGAACCTATAAAACTTATACAAGAGGGTTTGGAAAACCCTAATGCTCAAGGAAGATCAAAGGGAGGCTGCCAAGAGGAAGAGAAGGGATTTGGCACTGTAGACGTGAACAGTGCTCCGAGAGGAAAGTTCTTCATCCTTCTTCATCCAATCAAGTGTGAATCAGTCCAAGGATTCAAGCTGCATCCAAAGCATACAATCATCCACTAAGGGGGAGCAAATCAAGATCCTTCTCTTATGTTTTGAATTCATTCTTGATCTCTCAAAGCTTCATCTGTAATCCTTATAATCTTTAAACATTCCAGAGTGTGTGGATCCTCTTAGATCCGTGTGTGTGTGTGGTTGTGTGTTCTTGGTTGGAGGTGTGTGTGTGTATTAAGGTGTTCCTACACCTTCGTGGGAATCCTCCTTCCTAGTGTGTGAGTGTTGTGTGTGGTTGATCTTGTAACTTCCTACAAGATAGTGTGTCGTTCCTCACTGTCCGTGAGGGGTGGACGTAGGTTGCCGTTGTGGCATCCGAACCACCTAAAATCGCTATCTCTGTGTGGTTTGTTCCTTTTCCTTTATCCTCCTTCTGTGCAAATCGTAAGTGTGTTAGTTTAGTTAAGTTTTTATTCTCTTTTATCTTGCATAATCCTTCTTCACCTTATAAAACTTGCTTTGTCTGTGGGCTTTAATTATTTCAGGTTCTCTTGTTAGCTTTTTGTCACACATTTTTTAAAAAGGCGAAAAAGTTTCATTATTTCTACCATCACCCAATTCACCCCCCCTCTTGGGTGCCATTTAATCTCGGGACTTCAGTAAAAGCCCCAAATTCCATGATGTATACCCTTCGAATTTCGTGTTTTATTGTGACGCTAAAAACCTCGCCGAGGGCGGGCAAGGGTTGGTTCAATCGGATTTTTACAAAACTTGGACGGTCTTACGATAGACCACACATCCTGGATGGGCGGCTCCTGCAAGACCACACATCTTGGATGGGCAGCTCCTGAAGGACCACACATCCTGGATGGGCGGCTCCTGCAAGACCACACAACCCTGACAGGATGGGCGACGCCCAGAAGACCACATATCTGGATGGGCGGCTCTTGCATGACCACATAACCCTTGGGCGGCCCTATCCTAACCGTTCAACCCCTTGGGCGGCCATGCCCTAGCCGCACAAGTGCCCTTCAGTCCAGTAGATATAATGTCCTGTAACGATCACACATCTATGTAGAAATGACTTAGTGTGAGCTCTACGTGATTCATATTAGTATCTTAATTGATAATTAGTAAATTAGAAACCCATATAATAAGTGGTAAATTATGCAAGTAAATTTCTGAAAATGCATACTTTTTATTCCCACATGATCTTGTTCATTATCATTATCAACTTGATTAATCTTTTAGGAAATCAAATTAATGTAAATCATGATCCTTGATAACTTGACATGAAAATTAAGACTGAAATGAATACTAGGTTGCCTGACAGCCATTCTACTCCAGTAGAACGGTTTGCCCAATTTGTGGACTTCTAATAAGTCATTAGCCCTATTAGTTGTGCTAATCTTGACCTTACCCCCGGACACTCCATCCGGCGGACTTAACATCATCTTGGGATCTCTGTATATCCCTACTAAGAATCTAATGAACCACCAGAAACTTTGATTTACGTGACTAAACCGCTGGAATTTGAGTCTTGGATCGAATTGGGCTAAGAGAGGCATGTGCGGCCAGTAGTGGACCGCATATCCTTATAGGCGGCCCAATAACGACCGTATATACCTGGCTTATGCCATTAAGTGTTGGTCGATTAACCTTGATCAATCTTTGACCAAAACATTAAGCCCTAGACTGACCAATAGATAGTAGACTAGGCCCTGGTTTAGCTTTACCCTGTCTTTGGCAGCCCGGAGTCCAATAGGGTAATTTCTTAGCCTTCTAGCCAAGCCCGGGTGGTGCGGCTGGAATATGACCGTTCAAACCTTATGCGGATTCTCTTGGACTGCATATCTCTAATACGGACCCGTATGGCCCGTACATCATGTTCATGGGTCTTAAGGTCTCCTGGACCAGAGCGGCCCAGAACTTACCGTTCATCCTTTAGAGCGGCACACTGTCAGCCGTTCATTCTTGACCTCGTGGGCTGAGTTTCAGTCCAGCTCCTGTAAGTGCGGCCCAGTGTTAGCCACATATATCCTTTGAGCGGCTTCTGTATGACCGTACATATCTCAGAGATGAGTTTTATCGTGTTTTGTGCTCTTGAATCCAAGGACAGATTACTCCTTTAAATCTTGAACTTCTGGACAGTAATTCCTCTGATTATTTGGCCATAAACTTGACTAAATGTCTAGACGGAACTTGGGATCTTGGATCCGATAAATCAATGCCAACGCATCATAAGGGCCCAGTCTAGTCCTGGGAAGAGCGCCCAAAAAGTACTTGTGCCCATGGGAGTTTGTAATGACAAGGTGAGGTATTGCACCGAGTGCATGACTAGCGTGATGTCTACGACAGAAATCTCTTGTTATCTCTTGTTACTTGATCGTGCTTGACTAGTTTAAAATGCTTTATGGTGGCCATTTCCTTGTTACAATTTCCTATTACATTTGTTACATGATATTCTTGTTGAAATCCAGGTATCTTATATTTTCTTGACCTTGAAAGATCTTTATATTATGTTGTTTTTCTTCTGTATCATCATTTCTTTTCTTATCATTTCATATAAAAATGGAATAATTGGTTAAATACGTAAACTTGCCTGTTATTATCTACTGAGCGTTCGCTCATATAGTTGTCTCCCCCTTTTTCCAGGCAGCTCAGGTGACGATGCGTTTACCGTTGGGGATGGGCAGAAGTGATGATTGGAGTGTACTAGTTCTAGATGTTGAGTTGGCATAGTTATCCTACGCTTTGTTGTGCCTTAGAGCGTGTTTAGCTACAGTTATAATATTATTGTTAAGTTGATATTGCCTCGGTTTGTATTAAAGTTGGTTTAAGGATATTGTACTAGATTTGAAATGTTTCATGACCAATAAAGTTATCTCTTTTCATAGCACTTGTGTCAATGCTTAGATTAGCTTATCTTTATTTCTAGCTATTTCTGACTATACGTTCCGATATTCCGCGTCGGGGCGTGACATTCCCATCAAGGTTTTGCAGGACCGCGATGAGATGAATGGTCACGGTGACTCCCGGAACCATCCTCGGACCAACCGGCTAACCCGCGTCAAACAGAAGAAATTAAAACTGCACGCTCAATTCCGGCGCGCTCCCTTACTCCGACGCCCCATATTCCGATGCACAAAAACTCTTGGATGCCTCTTCCACGGTGCGCCATTCTCCACGCCAGATTAAGACCCCTCTATATAGCGTTACATGGTTCGACCAAGTGAAAGAGGAGGGGAGGAGAAGAGATCACTGGCGATTGCTTGAGGGAGAGAGCTTGAGAGCCAATCAAACTCGAGGGAGAGAGGGTTTCCTTGGGGGAGAAGAAGAGTTTCTACTGAGAGCCCCCTCGCCACCGTCCTCCTCTGCTCTGCCTGAAGTCCTCCGAAGCCAGAGAAGAAGAGCAAGAGTCCGATACTCTATTTTGGGAAGAAGAGTCTAGGTGGGAAACGCTATTTTCTTTCCGACGTTTTTCCCCGATTCCTCCCTTCTGATCCAATGTAAGCGAGAGGGAGGAGGGCGATGATATGAGCCTATCTCCCCCCCCCCTCGCCATCTCTTCACTTTTCTTCCCCTGTGATCTCTTCCTGTAAGTGATGAAACGGCCGTTCGTGCAACAACGCCGGCGCCGAATGTTATGTGGCTCATGTATTCGCCTCCTGTTAACATGATGAATGTTGTTTGTGCATTAAGAGATTAAATGATTGATGTTGTATATCTCTCCCACTCTTCTCTCAATTTGGCAATCCGATTGTTCCCCTAGTGTGTTCAATCTTTGAATTCAGGTTCTCGACATTGAATATGCCCCTGGAATGCCATGGGCTACATAAATGACCCCCCTCCCTGGGTCCCTTATGCTGATGCAGTGGCCATGCCATGCTCGCTAGTTTCTATGGGTTTTATGGCTGGAGGCATACCCCTGTATGCACCTTTGTCCGTCCCAACTTGAGGCCGATTCCCCTGATGCCTCTCTGCACTATTCCATTGCCCGGAGGTAAGGGGAACCACCTCTACAGCCAGAATGGTTGTGTTATGATAATTATTGTAAAGGCCTTTCTCTGTAGCTTCATTATCCAAGTTCGGGCTGCCCATATCAGCTTTCTATGAGTGCCAACCTACTCATCCCTTGCCCTTTCATTTGCATAGCAACCATCCAACTCTGTGAGTGCTAATTCCTTAACCCCGTGAGCATTAACGTACTAACCCCGTGAATGACAATCTGTCAATTAATTGAATGCATCTCATACTGAGTATCCCCTTTCATCCCACTTGTGATTTGCAGTCATTGGGTTGTGCTAGTCCCATTGGCCTTGTCCCAATAATCGGGGAGGGGGGACATTCCCCACTGCTTCACAGAACCTCCGTTTGGTCAAATGGGCCCCATCTATAAGTGATGGATATCCCCCATGGGCCACAGGGTGAATATCAATAGGGGCTTCAGCCTGAAAATTCAAATCCATAGTTCTTAGGGACCCTGTAGTGACTACGGGTCGCGTGCCCCTCGTAGGCTAGCCCTCAGGGTTTCCTTCCCTAATAGTCATCCCTCTCTCGGATATAGTGCTGACTACGGGTCGCGTGCCCCTGGTAGGCTAGCCCTCGGGGTTGTCGCATCCCTCATTAGTCACCTTATCCGCTCGTTTTAACCCACGAAACCTTGGGCCCCTAGTAGGCTAGTCCTCGGGGTTTCCTATCCGATTGGGATCTGCTGGCCGCCGTCGTGCTGTCCGGCTTGTTAGGGGCTTACTCCGTACGTGAGTATGACCTCGCTTCTCCCCTACAATCTTTCAGGGATGGGGAGATACTGTCCAATTTTCACCATGTTTTAACTTATCGGTTACCTTCGTAATTTGGACATAATAAAACATGTGTGTTTAAACAATGAACCTCCGTGCTTGAGTATGAACCTCGCACGAGCTTGCGACTCTACTCCTGGAGAGCCTGTGGCTCCAATTCAATAAACAATCAGCCCAATTAACCTCAAAACCCTCAATAACATCTTAGTAAACCAAATAGATTCAAAAATCCCCAAAAAATCAACTTAAACGGCGTGGTGATAACAGGCGTGCCCTAATACGGTGCGGTACCCCCCCGCGCCAGATTAGCGTTAGACTCAAAATCTTACGGTTCTAATTGGTTCATACCCGAGGCGCCCTAATTCGGCGCGCCCCAAGGCCATCGCACCGGGTTAACCCATGCCATTACCGCGCCATTTTAATCCCCTTTACCTACATTTGGCCGTGCTGGAGAACCCTTCTCCTACGCTTGGTCGCGCCGATTTTGAATAAACACTCTCTCCTGCACTATTTTAATCCCTCACTCATCTTCAGAGCAATCTTTGCTTCCCACGTTCGAGGTTAATAAACCCCAATCTACAATAAACCAAAGAAAAAAGAGGGTCGTTCAAGTCCAAACCTTTTTTATGCTTGTACCATTATGTTTGGCATTATCATGCTTTGTTATCATGCCTCTGTCACCATTCTCGTCTCCCTTGGCGGAGATTAATAAACCTGACTAATCATTGTCTATCTTCATGATTTTATTATTATGCTTCTGTATAATCATGAACATCATGTTAATACATACATGCTTGCATGGATCCTCGGTGTATCAAATGGTATTGACGGAAGGTCAGGTTACACCCGACCGAAAGCCTTTGCTATGCATGAGGGTGGCCTTCAGACCTACGTCCTCCGCCACGCATCGAGGGTTTCCAGCTTAATAAACCATCTCTCTCTTGCACGATAGATAAAAGCATTTCATGTGACCTCGTCACATTCGTTCTTTTGCACCTTATTTTGGCCTCGGACAGTCCACTATCTCGACAATTAATCAAAGGTTTTCTCCCTTATGGGGGATGTAATTAACGTCATTGCATTTATGGTATGGCGGACTGTTGGTCCTGACCCAAATCTCACTCTCGCACAACACGGGTCAGACTGAGCGCATAATAAATCCGTTACGTATGTGACTGGCACGCTTGCGTGGTCAATTAATCGATTGATTATTTACTAATTAATCGGTTGTTCGACTCGAACAAAATGACCGAACAAATCCCATCATAAACATCCACATCCCAAGAGAAGAAAATATTCGAGCAGATGCCTTGTCGCGCTTGGCGTCTGCCACCATGGTGTCCACCTCGAAATCAATCTGGTGGAGGAACTCTCAGCGCCAAGCATAGAAGATCCAACACCACTGGTAAACGCCGTCGACTATGAACCCTCCTGGATTGACCCCCTGTTGGATTTCCTCTTACGGCAACAACTCCCAGGCGACCACACCGAAGCTCGCCGTATGCGAGCACGAGTAGCCCACTTCACAGTTGTAAATGGCCGGTTATACCGCTGATCCCTCTCCGCTCCACTGCTAAAGTGCTTGTTCCCCACGGAGGTCAAACAAGCTATCCAAGAAGTCCACGAAGGACTACGCGGAAGCCATGTGAGGGGACGAGCACTTGCGCAGACGATGATCTGGCAAGGGTACTGGTGGCCTACTCTGTAGCAAGATAGCCTCGAATACGTCTGGAGGTGCCCCCAATGCCAGAATTTCTCCCACCTACACCATCAACCGGCTACGCAACAACACACCCTAATGGAGCCACGCCCATTCGCTCGGTGGGGGGTGGACATATTAGGCCCCTTCTCCGAAGCGCAAGGGAGGAAGAGCTTTCTCATAGTCGCCATTGACTACTTCACCAAATGGATCGAGGCTGAACCATTAGGGAAATTTATGAGCGAAGCAACATGGAAGTTCATGCTACGAAGCATCATCTGCCGATTTGGGATCCCGAGAGTTCTCACAATCGATAATGGCAGACAGTTTGTGAGCACCACCTTCCAAGAGAAGTGCTCGGAGTTGGGGATCTAGAACCACTATACTTCGGTGGGACATCCCCAAGCCAATGGACTGGTGGAAAACGCCAACAGAACGCTTCTCCACGGTATCAAAACCCGACTGGACAAATCAGGCAACTCATGGATCGACTCAATCCCGAGCATCCTTTGGGCCCACAGAACCACTGCCAGGGCCGCTACAGGTGAAATGCCATTCCACCTCGCATACGGTGCAAAGGCGGTAGCTCCAGTCGAGGTATCTAATCCCTCCCTGCATGTAGGACACTTCGACGAGGCCGAAAACAACCAGGCATTACGAGAAAACGTGGATCTACTGGAAGAAGATAGAGCAAACGCCCAGGTAAAGCTCGGGGCTTATCCACAAAAGTTGGCCCAATACTACAATGCTCGAGTCAAGGAACGACACTTCTTCTCCGGAGACTTGGTACTACGGCGAGCAAGCATGGCAGACCCCAGAGGAGGCGCCAGAAAGCTCGCACCAAACTGGGAAGGCCCATACAGGGTAACTAAAGTACTCAGCAAAGGAGCGTATAGGCTGGCAACGCTGGGGGGGCAAGAGGTACCCAGGACGTGGAATTCCGTAAACCTCAGAAAATTCTTCCCGCAAATCGTCACCAGCCATACTCCACTAATGTTACGACCCAGATCCCGGATACCAGATATACCCGATAGGACTACCGAGTGAACCCGATACCGCTTGGAACCAGTGAAGCGTCCCAAGAGCTGTAAAGCTCCGAAGGGATAGAAGGATTATTGTGTAGTACATTGAAGAAGCAAAGATATAACAATAAGTAATTAAATTTCATTAGATCGGTTTGCTAAAGTAGCAGAAATAAAATTACTTTTTAATTAACAGTTTAGGTTTAACAATTATACCAGAGTCCAGTCCAAAGGAAAGATAAGCAGTACAGTCAACAGAAAAGAAGGACGTACACTGAGGTCGGGGGAGGCCCGACGTAGGTACCGCTGGCAGCTACGGACACACCACACTAGGAACCACGGAAGTAGAACGACGCCACCCACCTGAAAAGTAGGGGTGAGCCTCGTGTCACTGGCTCAGTAGGGGTCACGCGGATCCCCACTGCAAAATAACGCAGTAACACGGTAAAACAGCAGGTAAACAGCAGGAGTAGTAAAGCAAGAAAACTAAACTACAAAGCTGTAAAAGAAAATCAGAACGGAAGGAGTATGAACAACTAAAAGAAAAGGGAAAAGCTGTACCGAACAAGCGCAGCTGCGGAACTAGTCTCGGCTCCCTGAACTACTCCGGGCAGCAACAGGAAGGCGAACCCTGATCTGAAAAAGTCAGGAGTTGCCGATCTGTCGGGCCCACAAAGATAGGCAAAAAGCCTAGAAAAGACCTAGACAGACACAGACGCCCTAAAGCATACATGACTCGATTACCATGCACACTCTGCTAGACACGACCACCCACACACACCACTAGAACATTGTGCACCCGACACAACACTGACCTCGGGCAAGACCACGAGAGGGCTAACCCGGAAAGGTCACGACGCACGAGAAACGTGAGAGTCACGTGTCACGTGACGGAAGCACCTCCTCACTAGGAGAATAGCCAGCTACATCCACTGACGTCTTATGCTGCGCCTACAAGTGTCTATCTACGATGCCTATAAGACGACAGAGACTAAGACACTGTTAGAACCAAAACCAGGAACTACAGTCACGAGTGACTAGTCAGGGTCACGCCCATCGGCGCAAGTCGAAAGCCCCTGACCACGTGTGCACACACAGGCTCGTGCCTAGAGCCAGGCCTCTAGCTAGTCTCCCCCGCTCCCGCAGGATGCTACGGTGAAGAGTTGGGGGCCCATGGAACTAGCTTAAAAACCGTATCTTAGGAACTACCCCGCCACATGGGCCGACACACCGTAACGTGTCGTAAGGCTATGACTAGTGGAGGCTCACTAGACACAGACTCCAAAACACGAGTGCGGGAGGACAGACTGGCAAAGAAGCACTATCGCACGTACTACGAAGCATCGAGGCAGCAAGACAACTACTGACAGACTCAGACAAGGCAACTAGACCTACTACTACAACGATCCTTGAGTCTCACGACTCGGAGTCAAGATCATTGCGCAAAGTGGAACAAGCTGCCAATCGGTCTAATCCTAAGCCAGAGAAAATGACACATCCGCATCAAACGACACACGGAGACCTGAGGGATCAACAAGACCCTCAGCACACCTGGACATGGAAACCGAGGTAAGACGGTATCTTGAGGCATCCAGAACTATGTCTCGGACTAGACGAAACCTCCGAGACACACACAAGGTGACCTGTCAACCACTGGGTCACCCCGGGTTGACCAGAACCAAACAATGACGATTCTACATTAGGAAAGAGAATCCTACTTCAAGCAAGAAAACTCCTGGATATCTCATAACGTGGCCATAGCCCTCATAGGACATCAATAGATATCCACGGGAACGGCAAACCACAAGGTCAAGCCAAGGCACTTGTAAACCAACACATCGGGAAACGACAGGCAGGAATTTAGCGGAGGAACATAATCCGACGGTCATAGAATGAGCCGCTAGGGGACTGTAGCGGTCAAGGATTAAGCCGCTAAACCCAGTCAACCCTAAACTGACCTATTCGGACAAACCAGTAAAGTGGTCTAATATAGACCCACCACACGGACTAGGCAGTCCAAGAGACAATCGCCACACTAACCGCCCTAAGACAAAGACCTAAGTCAAACGACATGTAGCGGCCTAAGAAAGGCACGCTACAGCGAAGAAACGCATGAAGGTTGGGCCGCCAAGGCCAACCGACTTAAATTCTTGACTAGGTCTAAAACCACGGTAATGCGAATACCGAGGCAAACCACAAGCCACCAAGACCATCCCCTCAAGACGGGAACTCAAGGGAGTGTTGACACCGATTTTTTGCCGATAGGTGAGTCATTTCTCTTACTCCCATTTATTGATGCCTCAAGTTGTCCATCACTCACTGGGCTATTTCCTGGCACGTTCTGGGCCAATTTTATGGGTGGCCTCCCTCCCTCGCTAGGACCGAGTTGATTCAGGGCATAATGGGTCTTGGTTTTGATTGATTGAGCTTTTTTATGAATTTCAAACACCCATATAAATGTGCGGTCAACCTCCAGCCGTTCAACCATATGTGCGGTTGATATTGGGCCGTCTAAACATTTAGTGGGTATATTGGTTAAATCTCTGAATTTCCACTGATAAGCATTTGTACAGCCCAGGTCTCAGCCGCATAAGTCCATTATGCGGTACCTACTGAGCCATTTATCTCTCAAGAGTCCTAGCGTCAATTGACTATTCAGATAATCACCTATTCATCTTCTTATTTATCACCGACGCTCTTGTGGACGTACGGCCTACAAGCAGCCGTTCATCTGTGAGAGTCCAACGGTGAGGATTTCGGTCATCTCGATGGATAGTTGGATAATATTTATGATTTATTTGAATTTCCACCGACAGGGTTAGATGGCCTAGGAGATGGCTGCTCATCCCATTGTGTGGTCTATCGTGAGGCCGTTCATCGTCTTGATTCTTGAGAATTAAAAAGATTTTCTCTCTCTATCCGTGGTTTTATCCCTAACTTCTCCCGTCATTTTCTCTGCGGATACTGAACCAAATTTGGTGATGTTTCTTCTGGTTGAGAGATAATTCGATTATCTATAGATTATCTTTGATAATCTTGACCTAAAAATGGATTGAAACCCTAATTTCGGGGCTGGCTTCCTAGGCTCTATAAATAGACCCTAAAGCCAAGTTTCGAAAGGGGGGGAAGATTTTAAGGTCACGGCAAAGCCCTGTCGGATTCTAGAGTGACCTACGACCAGGGAGGGAGGCCTTCTATGTCCATACAGGCCTCCGGTTCAGGGAGTATCTCATTATTTCGTGTCTTTAGTTCATTAGTCTGTTGCTCTCTTTTGTTTGCATGCGTCACTTTCTTCGCGTTTCTTCCACATTTTAGTCATTCTCATGCATCATTCACACCTCCTCCCACGTTTTTGGTGCCCCTAGGGGTTTAAAATCCCCCAGGTATTCCCCATTCCATTTAGTTATGTTTATTCCTTTCTGTTCTATCACTTACTACACTTTGCAGTTCTTATATTGGGTTTCCTTTTGTATTCTAGACTCTGTTTCGCGGGTCAGCAACACACTAACGCGAGGCCCATCCTTTCTGGCTGGCCGGAAAGGGTGGAGGTTGGACCCTTATAACTTCTGGCGTGGTGGTCTTGTGCAGCTTCTTCAGGACCGTTCAGTGAGACGTACGACCTAGTATCAACCGTTCTTCCTCATCCTGCGGTCACCATCAAGCCGTTCAACCCTCCATCCATCTTCATCCCGCGTCCCACCCCAGCGCTGACGAGCGGCCTATCGTGAGACCGTGCATACCTACAGGCGGTCCATAAGGAGCCGTTCAACGTGTCAGTGCTGGTTCTAAGGCGAGTACCTCCCCCTTTCCAAGGTACGTCGTGTTCATCACGTTCGGCATCTTGGTGGTGATCACACATGTTTATATGCTTCTGTCTCCCTCTATCGTCCATATATTTCTCATACTGATTTAGTAGAAAGGGATGGAAGAGATCTTTTAAGCCGAAAAGGAAGGTGAGAAAAACACATCTACACTCATTTTTTGGTGATCACGGTGGGACACCTAGTGCCCATCGTGTTAGTGATTTGCTGACCCTTTCTTTTGCTGTGTTAGTCCTCTTCCTGAAGTGGTTGCAGGTTGGGTCGCATTCTCTGTCCTCTGGAACTTGAGCGGTTCTTCCAGCGCCATCCATCAATTTTGCGGCTGAAAGTCCACCGCCGTTCTCTGTGAACAGCTCCAACACTTCTGCAAAGCCTGCTATTATAAGCGGTTCATTATCACCCGTTCACATTGTATACGGTCTATTATTGGCCGTTCATCTTGCTAGCACAGGTACGCCTCAGTCCCAACAGTGTTGGTTTAGTTGCTATTACACAGTTGTTGTAGGTCCGTTCCAGATCCTACGCGGTCTATCTGGAGACCGTTCAACCTGGTATGCTTCTGATTGATATCCCCTTCCATTCCAGAGTTTTCTGATTTTTGTGTTAGTCTGTCATTACTCCCTAGATTATACGGTCGTTGACAGGCCGTCTATCTCCCTGAGCGGTCTTACAGAGACCGTCCTTGTCGTGCTACAGTGCACCCGTGCTTCACATTGATTGCCACGTTATTTGATTTTCATGACACTTGGTGCTGATTATTGATCTCCCCCCTACTCTTATATCATTATTGCATACTTGTTTTCATTTCTTACATATTTGTTTGATTATTGATTGCTAGCTGCTAGGCTAGACTTTGCATGCACTCCGGTGCACATAGGATTCATGCATTTCATTCACCTCTAGTTGCATTCCTACCTAGGTAGGGTTTCCTCTCGTCTCCATACTCCTTGGAGCCGACTAGGTAACCTTGCCGAGGACCTCCGTAAGTCCCCGTGAGCCGTGGATTCCCACACGGACGCTAGACAGGTTGTACCGTACCACCCTCAGTCTAGGGTCTGCATTCATGAGAGAGAGAGTCCCTTAGAGTCTGCCAGTTTCCCGTCCCCCACCCTGGTTAGGTACCTTGTGGTTGAGTGAATTCATATCTTAATTAATCCACTAAGGTCCTAAAAGGGAACTTATAAAAAATTTTGCGCATCATTTGTAATTTGATTGGGTAATTGGTCGATTCTTCTCTCATCTCTCCCCTCCATTGTGTGTTGCGGTATCATCATTCACCTCATTTTTTCAGATTAGGCTCATTCGGTTTAGTTCATCTTTGTGTGTCTCCATTTAGTTGCATTTGTCCTAGGCTCATTTCTATCCTTGTATTCCTTTGAAATTCTTGACTATATAAAGTCTCCACTCTCTCCATGGAACACTTCTCCCCTGTATCTTATTCTATACTTCTCCATCTTCTTATCCCCGTGTGGATTCCTCTTCCCATGCGGGCCCATCTCCTTATTCCTCCATTGGACCCTATTTTTTAAACGGGCCTTCTTATCCCGCCCGTGCTGTTGTTGGCCCGATCAGTCCCCATTCCCACGTTCACGATTCTTCCAGGCCCGTGCATTCCTTCATTCCCGGAATGGGCTTTCCTTCTTCTCAGGCTGGGTCCCTCTATTCGACCCATCATCATTATCCTAGTTTAAATTCATCCTCTCTTGCTCAGGCTGGCCCATATCCTTCTCAGACTCTTCCTACCGAGGAGATGTTCGCTCAGGCCCAACGCCAACTTGAGGAATTGCAACGACGAATCAATCCTCAAACTTCTTTGCATGTCCCATTTGCATTCCAGGGTCTTCAACTCCCACCACATTCACAGATTCCCGCATATCGTCGCTATGGTGGAATTGGTGACCCCTACGTCCATTTGAAGGATTTCTTATATGAGTCGGCCCAGTTCTAGCATGATCAATGCTTGATGGCCTATTTGTTTGGCCTATCTTTAGAGGGCTCGGCCAAGGATTGGTTCTTCACGTTACCACAAGAGCAGATGATGAATTTTCAAGCCATCCAAGCAAGATTTATTCAACAATACCATGACCAGGTTGGGCCCAGGTACTCCATGGTGGATTTGGCCCAAGAGAAGATGAAGCTCGACGAGGAATTCTCCACGTTCACTGACCGCTGGCGTCATCTAGCCACGCAAGTTCCGGGGCATATTCCGGAGGGTGAACAAATCAAGATGGTTATTTCTAATGCAACGCCTGAATTTAGATGCGTCTTAGCCCTGAATGATATCACTTCCTGACAACAACTCTACCGCCGAGCCCACTTCATTAGCCAACAACTCCTAGTTTCTCTTAACCACGAGTATCCTTCACCTTCACCTTCCACATACCCCTTCTCTTCACCACCCCCCTCCACCTCATATCATTCCATGAGTCGGCCATCAGCTCCCACTTATCCATATGCCATCCCATGTCACCCCACTACATCTTCCTCCACGAGTCAGCCCTCCGCTGTTTCATTTCCCTACACCTCTCCACTCCGGTCAAGAAAACATCGCACCCTGAGCGGGTGGATGCCATCCATTATATTCCCACTCCCTCCACGTCTCCACATCATTCTAGCCCTCCGCCTTCACCTACGCAATCCCCCTTACCTACACAACCTCCGTTACCATCCCCACTACCTTTTCATACCCCTCGGCATCCACCTTGCCCGAAGCGGGCTTCTCACTCTCCGTTGCCGGAATCTCTTACAGATGTTTTCAGGGCTTTGATGGCCACTCGCGCGTTGCAACTCCCTCTGGTCGTGCCTTGCCGACCCGCGGTCGGGAATTTGCTCCATTGCTGTGAGTTTCATCGTCAACAGGGGCATTTGATTGAGGACTACCCGAGTTTTGGGAATTTGTTTCCAGCTTAGAAGATAAGAAGATGATTGATTGGGCTGTCATGTGCCAAGTTATTGTAGATCTTTGTAAACAGCAGCAGCAACAGCAAGCGCCGCCCAGGCAGCCGTCTCCATCTCAAGACCAGGGGCATCCCTGTGATTCTCCAATTGATGAAGCATCCGCTCCGTTATTTATCCTCTCACCTATCCCCTCACCTTCACCGTCTCCTACTCAACCTCCACGGCCTCCACAAACCCAAGCCTCTGCTCAGGCCAGTACAAACTCTTCTCTTTCACCCTCCATTTCCACCACCGCTTCTACTCCCAACGCCGCTCGATGTGTTCTACTGACACGTCGGAGATGGGCGCCACGACCTGCCACCTTTTTTGCCTCGCCACCACCTTCTCCACCCCCATTTTCGCTGCCTCCATTGGCCACATCTCCAACATCGCCTTCTCCATTATCCCCGTTGCCGTCACCACCACCGTCTTCATCGCCTCCTCTCACAATTGTTGATACGTTTTGTTCTACTCTCTTCTTCTCTCTCTTCAAGACCGGCTTAAAAGATCTCTTCTCTCCTTCTAATGAATCGATATGTAAAATAAAATAGGACATTAGAAGGAGAACAGAAGAGAGTAAAGAACCGTGATCGCCACCAAAGTGACGTACGCGATGAACACGCCGTACCTTGGAAAGAGGGAGAGACACTCGCCTGGCTACAGCATTGGGAAGATGAACGGCTCCTGGAGAGCCGCCTATAGAATGCACGGTCTTACGATAGACCGTTTAAGGCTGCTGCAGAAGATGAGGGATGAAGCGCTCCTGGAAGTTGAACAGCTCTGGAACGACCGCAGGAAGAAGAAGGACGGCCCATGTAGCACCGCACGTCTCCTTGAATGGATAGTAGAGAACCGCGCAAGACCACCAAGCCAGAAGTCGCAAAGGGGTCCAACCTCCACCCTCTCCAGCCGGCCAGAGGGGATGGGCCGCGTGCTAGGAATTGCTGACCTGCAAAACAACGTGAAAACATAAAGATAAAACCTAGATTAGAACTGGACAGTGTAGTAAATGCCAAAATAATAAGGGGTGAACATTAATAAGTGGAAAGGGGGATACCTGGGAGATTTTAAACCCCTAGGGTGTCAAAACGTGGGTGTGTGTGTGCATGGCAATGAATATGAAGAAGAACGTGGGGAGAAAAGGAGGAAAATAATGCATGCAATGAAAAGGTGGACCTGACCAATCAAACACAAAAGACTCAAAACTAGAGTACTCCTTGAACCAGAGGCTTGTATGGACATAGAAAGCCTCCCTCCTTGGTGCTAGGTCGCTCAAGAATGTGGCAGGGCTTCGCCGTCGACCAAAATCTCACCCCTTTTTTTCAAGCCCGGCCTTTAGGGTCTTTTTATAGAACACCTAAAGTCCTGGCTCGAAATTAGGGTTTAGAGGCATTTTCAGGTCGAGATAATCAAAGGAAAATCATAGATAAATAGATTATCTTTCATCCAGTCGAAACGGCACTAAAAATGGTTTATTATCCACGAAGAAAATGATGGAAGAAGTTGGGGATAAAACCACGGATAAAAGGGATAAATCTGTTGAAATTCAGCATTCGAACGGATGAACGGTCTTACGATAGACCGCCCAACCGGATGTGTGGTCATGTCTTGACCGTCCAACATCGTCTGTGGAAATTCAAAATAAATAGAAAATAATCCAAATTATCCACTGAACTGACCGAAACCATCACCGTTGGACTCTCATAGATGAACGGCTCCAAGGAGACCGTCCAAAGGTAGAGCGGCCAAGGATAAATCGTTCTAGCCTTGTCGGTGATAAATAGATTAATGGATAATTATCTGAGAAAACCTTCAAGCGCAGGACTCTAAGCGATGGACGGTCACAACCCGTCCGTCCATCAAGTTGAACGGTCAGAGGAGGGCCGCATAAAAGCTTGTCGGTGGAAATTCAAAAAATTACCCACAATATTCCAAAATATATGAACGGTCCACAATCGACCGCACATGGATTGAGCGGCCGGGGAGAAACCGTACATGCACACGGAAGCTTGAAAACTGATAGAAAAGCCCAATCAACCAACACCAAGGCCCGTTAAGCACTGTATCAACTTGGACCTAACATAGGAGGGAGCCAACCCATAAAATTGGCCAAAAATATGCCTGAAAACAGCCCCAGCGAGTGACGGACAACTCGAGGCATCAATAAATGGGAGTAAGAGGAACGACTCAACTTATCGGCATAAAACGGGTGTCAACAACAATGATCCATGTTCCGTCACCTTCACAACCATCCCCGCTACCGATGCCGCTCCCTTCACCATTATCGTCCGAGCCTGAGCAAGTTACCCCTACGCCCACACCCCGGCCATTGCCTTCATCTCCACCCATGCCACCATCTTTGCCTTTACCTCCTCCTACACCTCCGCTCTCCAAACCTTTACCCCCACCAGAGCCTATCATCGCCATTATCTCTCCGCCACTACTAGCATTACCTTCACCCACACCTTCCAAGCCTCCTCCACCCCTCTCTCTACCTATTTCAACCCCACGGAGGGGGTGCTTGCTACCTTCGGTGCCCCTTGGGTCTAGTTCCCCGGGAGATAAGGAGCCGAGCCAGGTTTTGACCGTGCATTACAAGCTTCAAGACTTCATTTTCCGCATGCCGGTCCGAGTCTTGGTCCCTGGCCATTCTAGGGATAATCAGCTTGCACTTGCTATGAAGACGGTTGCTAAGAAGAGTTCATGTGCACTGGTGCCAGTTTCTTCTCAAGCGAGGCCGGTGGCGATCTCTTTGCTCGCTGGAGAATTCACTGTTGATGTTGTTATCACCTCTCGCTTGATTGCTATCCAGTTCACTGGCCCAGAAGAGTTTTCCACCCGGATGGTGCTAACCCACGCGGCCGTCAAAAGTTTAATTTGTTCAGCACTCAAGGGGCAATTGGTCGTATCTTCTACATTTTTCAAGGACATTCTGTATTTTCTATCTCATCTCCCTCGATTTATTGGTGAGGCGGCCACGTCAACGCCGCGCATCGCCTTCCCTCAGTTCCGTCCTACACTTCTAGTAAGGGAGTTAAACTTCATGCCTGATTACCGAGAGGAGATGCCGAATCTTATGCTGGTGACGTCAAGCAACATAGCTCCCTATTTTTCTAATAAACAACACAAGGAGTTGACTGTTCTGGAATGTCTTTCCATGGTTGGCACCGCACGGCTAGGGGCAACCGTCCCAGTGAAGCTGCATATTCATGTTCGGGCCAGGCCGTCTGCTAGATGGGCCCGTTATTTAAGAAAACATTGCAAGACAAGAAGCCCGAAGGCCCGAGTCCGCGCCAAGCGGAGTTGTTGCAAGCAGATTTCTACCAAGAAGAGGCGGCGGAATAAGTTCAAGGGCCGTCAGTTGTGCATTCGGGGGTCCACTTCCTCCTTTCCTTCTTCCGTTCATTCATCTTTTCTTCTGCTCAGTTCTTATCCGTGGGTGGTGTACCTTCCACCACCTGACTATATTTCTACCATCTTCTCCTATCCTCACCATTCTAGGCCTCGGCCTATGTCCTCCTCTTCCCCTGATCCAGGGGCATCTTATAATTTTTTTCCGCTGGTACGTCCGGATTCCGCTTTTCATCCTTTTTCCCCGACCTTGTTGGGGATTCCTTGTGCTCGTTCCCCGACCTCGTCGGGTAGTTTTTCTGATCCTTCCCCGACTTTGTCAGGTGGTGGTTTCCATTTCTTTTCCCCGACCTTGCCGGGTGTTCATGCATCTTCTTCCCCACCTCTGGCAGGTGATTGCTATTCCTTTTCTCCGACCAACTCGGATGACCGTTCTCCTTCTCCCTCAGCTTCGCAGCTATCCTTTCATCATCTTTCTGTTCTTTCCTCCTCACCCTTTCGGGGTTCTTTCCCTTTTTCTTGTTGTTTTCGAGGCTTTAGTCCGCATTGACCTCAGTTAATCTTTGTTCATTCTATATCTGGTTCCTTGTTATCAGGGCCTCTGTGCCTTAACGAGGGAGTCCTAGCCCTCGTCTCTCTTCCTTTTATTCTTCTTCGTCCAATTTGGTGTCTACCGCTCCTCCATCTAGGGGAATCTTTAAATCCTTGTTATCCTCTTCCTTTTGCCCTGACCAGTGAGGAATACAAAGCTCGTGTTGATCAAAGCTCATTGATCATGTTCGCTTCAGGATGACGGTTCCCACGCCGTGGATATGCAAGGTATCGTTATTTTGTGCAAGAAATATGTTGTTATTGCTAATACTTCTATTTATTCCTTCACATGCTTATAAGGATGATTACTCAACATGATTGAGTGGCTTTAGGAGCTTTTGTTTAAATTCAATTTTAACTTTGTGTCAAATAAAATAATTTAGCTTCTGCAGCATCTTAGGTTGGTGATGGCTCCGTGCTGGGAGTCTGAGTCCTTTCCCCGATTGTTGGGGGTGACCTTTGAGTATGGATTTTTTATACACTACACGGCGAGCCATAGCCAATCTCTCGAGTGCAACATCATTGTTGATTTGGCCATACTTTGGGTATGCACAAAGGTCTTTTCTTTTCTCTGCTCGACTGAGTGCATGGGCAAGAGATTGATGGATAAGATGACTAACCTCGGCGCTCCCTAATACGAGAGAGGTCTCAAATAGGGGAAGTCTTGACCCTCAAAAGTGAGCTTTCATGCTATATCTGGCCAATAAGGGGCTACCAAAATGAGAAAATGAATCAATGCAAAATTATGAATCGAAGGGATGGCAAGAGTGGCAATCAAGTTTCCCGCGGGACATCATGAGCCCGGTCGCATGCGTGCCTAATAAACATGGGTCTAAAAATCAAAGACACAAAGCCCCGGCGCAACAGGCTATCTCTTTGAAGGGTAGTGTCCTGGAAGGAATTCAAGTCCTGATATCTCCTATCTTGCATAAAGCTTGTCTCCAATTTTTCTTCTACTTCTCCCTCTTAGGCTGGGTTGTATCCCGGGTATGGCCTTAGTAGGGGCACCGTTTTTTAGAAGCGGTTAGTTGGGATAGGCCACCCTCACATGCACGCACTGCTTAAGGGAAGCTTTTAATGAAAGGGGTAGAAACGACGATCTCTGGCCAGTAGTTCGAGCCTGTCTTTGGGTGCTGCAGATTGATATTGTCAAAATTTCAAAAAAAATGAGAAATGTCAAAAAAAATCAGATATGTCAACATTCCAAAAAAAAATCAAATATTGTCAAAATTTCTATAAAAAAATCAGATATGTCAAAAAATATAAAAATTCAAATGCTTCAAAAATCCAGAAAAATCAAAAATTAAAAAAAATCCAAAAAATGTGTCTCTTTGTTTTAAGAACAGATACGTGACCCGTTTGCTAAGTGTGCAGGTTGCAGGTACTCAAGCTTTCTTTGCTCTATATTTTGTGCTCTACCTCCTGTCCACATCTTTGATCTGTTCTTTCCTTCTTCGATCATATCTCTCGATCTATTCTGAAGCTTGTGTCCTTCTCAACTTTTGTTTGCAATGATCATATCTTTATGAGAGGGCTTTGCCTCACGATTATGAACCTGGCGGTTTTGCTTCATTCTGATCTTGGGTTTTGATTGAAGGACGTATTTGTCATGTCTTTTATCCCGCCGTGTCCTTGTCTCGCGTCTATGTCCCACTGTGTCGTCCCACACTTGTTGTTTTGTCCCTCACCACGTGTTGTTAGTTGTCTTGCATATGTTGATAGCTATCCCTCTATGTTCCGTGTGTTGTCCCAACCGTGTGCTTATCCGTCATGTTCTTGTCACAACCGTGTGTTGTCCCATCGCGTTGTTATCTTGTGACACTGTGTTCATGCATGCATGCATATTGTATGTTTATGCCTTGCATATGTGCTCGTTTGCCTTTGTTATGTTATGATGCATTGTCTCCCATCTCATTTTCGCTATGTTTATACTTGCTATGTTTATACTTGTTTGTCTTATACGTGAAAATCCATAAAAATCTGAAAATGAAAATCCAAAAAAATGCCATTTCGCCTGCACAGGTAAGTCAGGTATGGCTTTCTGTCCCTACATCACTTATTGCATTACTATATGGTATTATGTTATATTACCTCGAGAACCAGTTGGTTGCTCACGTGTTCCAGGATCTGATGTTCCCCTTCAACAAAAATGATAATGATCAAGGTTCACGCGTTTAATCTTAGGATAGGTCGTTAGGTTGGGATGTCCTGGGGAGGATGGTTCTATCCTGCACGCTGTGGTTGCGGATTGTATCTTGACTCTGAATCTCCCAACCTAGCAATATTATTCTCGAGTATTTTATATTTTAATCTTTCTTCGCATTCGTTTTGATGATTTCTTTATTTTAGCCCAGCATGCATCATGTGCCTCTTTTAAGCATTCATGACCCATGGTTTGCCTGTGAAATGTCCCACCAGTGGTGGTCAGCTATGTGTTTAATGCTTGAGTAAGAGGAAAAATTTCACTCTGAATTGGAAGGTTCTCTTTGGTCGATTCACTCGGTTTGGTTGATTAAGAGGTCCCCGTCTGGAGTTTTAGTCTGTTTCTTCACTTTTTCGCTGCTTATTCCGGTCTCCTCATTGCTCCGCGGGATTGTGTCCCCCATGAGGTTGATCGTGTGTTTCTTTTTATTTAGTTCAGTTCCTCCAGATTGGCGTCACTTTTAGTCTAATCGTTCCTTGTGTTTGGTTCAAGAGTTTTGCGGAAGATTCTTATCGCTTGTTGGTAAAAATGGGTGTCTTTTGCATTAACGCCCGCTTTTCAGTCCGCTTCGCTTCATTTTCGCTTCATCTCCATGTTCCATTTCGCTTCCGCTTCACCTCCGCTCGCTCCCCTGCAAAGAGGACATTAAGGAGGGGCATCTGTTGACACCCATTTTTTGCCGATAAGTTGAGTCATTTCTCTTACTCCATTTATTGATGCCTCGAGTTGTCCATCACTCGCTGGGCTATTTCCTGGCACGTTCTGGGCAAATTTTATGGGTGACCTCCCTCCCTGGCTAGGTCCGAGTTGATTCAGGGCTTAATGGGCCTTCGTTTTGATTGATTGAGCTTTTCTATGAATTTCAAACGCCCATATAAATGTGCGGTCAACCTCTAGCCGTTCAACCATTTGTGCGGTTGATATTGGGCCATCTAAACATTAGTGGTTATATTGGTTAAATCTCTGAATTTCCACCGACAAGCATTTGCACAGCCTAGGTCTCAGCCGCATAAGTCCATTGTGCGGTACCTACTGAGCCGTTTATCTCTCAAGAGTCCTAGCATCAATTGACTATTCAGATAATCACCTATTTATCTTCTTATTTATCACCGACGCTCTTGTGGACGTATGGCCTACAACCAGCCGTTCATCTGTGAGAGTCCATCGGTGAGGTTTTCGGTCATCTCGATGGCTAGTTGGATAATATTTATGATTTATTTGAATTTCCACCGACAGGGTTAGATGACCTAGGAGATGGCTGCTCATCCCGTTGGGTGGTCTATCGTGAGGCCGTTCATCGTCTCGATTCTTGAGAATTAAAAGGATTTTCTCTCTCTATCCGTGGTTTTATCCCTAACTTCTCCCATCATTTTCTCTGCGGATACTGAACCAAATTTGGTGTTGTTTCTTCTGGTTGAGAGACAATTCGATTATCTACAGATTATCTTTGATAATCTCGACCTAAAAATGGATTGAAACCCTAATTTCGGGGTTGGCTTCCTAGGCTCTATAAATAGACCCTAAAGCCAAGTTTCGAAAGGGGGGGAAGATTTCAAGGTCACGGCGAAGCCCTGTCGGATTCTAGAGTGACCTACGACCAGGGAGGGAGGCCTTCTACGTCCATACAGGCCTCAGGTTCAGGGAGTATCTCATTATTTCGTGTCTTTAGTTCATTAGTCCGTTGCTCTCTTTTGTTTGCATGCGTCACTTTCTCTGCGTCTCTTCCACGTTTTTGTCATTCTCATGCATCATTCACACCTCCTCCCACATTTTTGGTGCCCCTAGGGGTTTAAAACCCCCCAGGTATTCCCCATTCCATTTAGTTATGTTTATTCCTTTCTGTTCTATTACTTACTACACTTTGCAGTTCTGGTATTGGGTTTCCTTTTATATTCTACATTCTGTTTCGCAGGTCAGCAACACACTAACGCGAGGCCCATCCTTTCTGGCCGGCCGAAAGGGTGGAGGTTGGACCCTTATAATTTCTGGCGTGGTGGTCTTGTGCGGCTTCTTCAGGACCATTCAGTGAGACGTACGGCCTAGTATCAACCGTTCTTCCTCATCCTGCGGTCACCATCAAGCCGTTCAGCCCTCCATCCATCTTCATCCCGCGTCCCACCCCAGCGCTGACGAGCGGCCTATCGTGAGACCGTGCGTACCTACAGGCGGTCCATAAGGAGCCGTTCAACGTGTCAGTGCTGGTTCTAAGGTGAGTACCTCCCCCTTTCCAAGGTACGGCGTGTTCATCACGTTCGGCATCTTGGTGGCGATCACACATGTTTACATGCTTCTGTCTCCCTCTACCGTCCATATATTTCTCATACTGATTTAGTAGAAAGGGATGGAAGAGATCTTTTAAGCCAGAAAGGAAGGTAAGAAAAACACATCTACAGGGAGGCCACACACATGCGGCGGAACCCCACCGCACTCACACCGATACACGGTAACTCGATCGAGTGTAACACAAAGCCCAGGACACACATCCCTATGGACATGCTAATCGAAGTAACACGGCACCTCCCGACACCCCAGAAACACAAAAACGGAACCCACAGGGTGTCCGAGACACTCGCGAGGCCATAGGTCGGTTATTGGGTCTCACCCGGACCGACCAGGACTCAAAACGAACAAAAACAGAGAATTCCGGTCGACCACACCCCTGGGGTCGGTCGACCTGACTGGGTCGATGGACCAGACCAACAGCTGGACCAAACACGGTCCGCGGGCAACCGCCGGTCAACCGGCACATCCGGTCCCGTCGACCGGTCACGCCGAAAAATAGGCCAAACCCTAATCTCCGGGCCCGATTCCACACCCCGTTCGATTCCGATCGAAGGGGGGAAACATCCATAATGAGAATACCGACCTTCCACACTCCAAAAGGGATCAAAACAACGCACAAACGGCTTGAAACGGGCAATTCCTCCGAATTGACCCTAAATGAGTCACCGGGGTTCCCGGGCTCGTACCAGCCCCAAATGACAACCAATCGACACGAAAACAGCGGATTTGGAACGCTGGCATTCCAGGGCTTTGATTGATACCAACTGATCTAAAAACCGTTGCCATTTTTTTGGCAAAGCCTACGAACACCCCAAAAGTATGATTTTCCCGAACTTGAAGGAAACCCACTCATATGCTCACCGAACAATGCAAAACTGCAGGGAAACGTAGAGGAGAAGTAGGTGATCTGTCTCCCTACCTCCACCGAAGAAACCGTGCACTGAAGTGACTAAACCATGACGAAAATTCCAAATCAACGACCCGCGCCGTCTCGGAATCCACCGAGGGATCGCGCCGTGTGTGGACGGACTTTTCGTTCGCTCATTATGTATGTTCATCTATTCGGTATGGTTGATTCATCTATTAAGTGCATGGGCATGCCAGTCACAAAGTGACAATCTATTCGGGCTTCGAGGAAGCCCATGGGTGCGCGCGATCTGACTAATCAGACGATTGTGTAGTTCGTGTTGGGACCGAAACCCGCCGCGCCATAAAGGTTACGGCGTCATTTACATCCCCTCGGAGAGGGGAACACCCTTGATTAATCGCCGGGAATCAAGGCCTCATGGCCAGAAAGTTAGTTGCATAGAAATCTATTAAGGGATGTTGAAGCCCTCGTACGAGGGTGAAAAGAAAACATTCGAGATCATCTCGGTCATACACTGACCATTTAATATTCGGATGAATGTCCGACTTGAGAAAAGCGCAATCGTCACGGGAAGACCGGAACATATGTATGCCGGGGTACGGCAAATTTATTGTTCAGAGGAACGGAAAACGTTCAGTTAAATCCCGATTTGAGCAGTCGGAAACAGATAAGTTTGTCGGCCCGGTGCCAGATCAAGCTGCGACCATACTGCGGTGGGCCCGCCCCACGGTCGCAACAAGACCTGCATGAGCATCATTAATATTTCTGGTGCCAAGGGGCAACGGGAGAGTGTGCCTTAAATCAGCAGGAAAGCCCTATGTCTAGGGAAGCAAACATTCGGAACGTGTCGGTCGTTCGGGGGACGGTTCAATATTCGGACAGGTGTCCGGCTTGAGAATATCGTAATCGTCGCGGGCAGACCCGGAACATATGTATGCCCGGGATACGGCAAATTTATTATTCCGAGGAACTGAAAACATTCGGTTAAATCCCGGTTAGTGTAGTAGGAAACCGGTGAATTTTATGGCCCGGTGCGAGATCGAGTCAGGACCATTCCGGGGGTGCCTCCCGTGGTCCAAACGAGGCTTGCGTGGGCATCGTTAATGTGTCCGGTGTCAAGGGCAACGGGAAAGAGTCCCGTGACTAGATTCTGAAACGAAAACGTGCACAGCGACAGCTGGCTATAGGCCGAGGATGTGGGTCAGACAATGATCATGATTAGGATGAACCCGTGGTCTAAGCGTGACCCACGAAGGTCTTATTGTTATTCCCATGCGTGGGGCTCGGAGATGATGAGAACCCCCTCGTTCCATTCGGTTTTTGTCGGTCATTCATGGACCACTTTATGTTCGGACCAAAGTCCGTATTGAAGGCATGACGTAAACGGAAATAAACCCGTACAAATGTATGCCGAGTTTACGGCAATCTCAATGAAAGAGCGGAAATGAATCTCAATGAGAACGAGTCCGGTTTGCCAAACTATCGGCCCAGAGCAATGTCGGATTACGGCCATATTGGAATGGCTCCCAAGGTCCGAACTCGAATTAGGGAGGCGGCATTAATGTTCCCTTTATACCGGGTCTCGAGGAGCACGAGCCTGCGGAGCGGGTCTCATCATTTTATTATTATTTGAATTTTTTATCATTATTATTTGTTATTTTACATATTTTTTGGAGTGAATTTGTTATTATTATTACTTATTTATTATTTTTTTATTGTTACTATTTATTTATTTATTATTCATTATTATAATATGTACATATATTTTAGATTTATTTCATTACTGTTAAGCTCATCGTTATTGTTACTTATTTCTTTATTATTTTTATTTATTTATTTATTTATTGAGTTCGTCATCATTACTATTCACCCCCTTTTTATTATGAGTCTGTTATTATTATTATTATTATCTGTTGCATTCGGCATGTGTGTGGAGAGGCTGGTGGAGAGTGTGCCGTTGAAGGCTGGTGAGAGTGTGCCGTTGAAGGCTGGTGGAGAGTGTGCCGTTGAAGGCCAAGGGAGTGTGCCGCTGGAGGCTAAAGGGAGTGTGACGTTGAAGGCCAAGGGAGTGTGCCGCTGAGGGCCAAGGGAGTGTGCCGCTGGAGGCTGGTGGAGAGGGCTGAAAACGGGTCGCTTTTGGCATATGAAGTTCAAGTGGAGGAGTTCTAGGTAGCCAGGTTCTCAATCCTTCATTGGGTGGTTAAGTCCGGGGCCATGTTCGGCAACCCAATCCTTTGAGTCTCGTACGGTTCCATTGTTTTGATTAGGATGTCTTATCATTATTTGTTCGTTCATTAGTTACTTCCCTTTGTCTTTTATCATGGCATTACTTTTGATAAAAATTCGGTAGCATCTCTCCTTGACCCGGGACGTAAGGGAGATATAGGGAACGCGCCCACATGGAGTGGCGGAACTCGACAATTCGAGGTGGACGCCCGAGAGCGGCAACACCTTAATAAAACCTCAGAAAACTCGGAAGGAACGACGGACGGGAAACATTGGGCTAATGCAGCCTAAGGATATCCTGACTGGAAGGGGAAGGGCCAGGTGTGCCGGGTAGAGGCAGGCCAAGGGTGTGCCAGTAAGGGCTGGTTGGGGAGTGCCGCAGGGGCACTTCAGGTGTGTCATTAGGCCACGGCTGGGGGTGAACTAAGGCCAAAACGCCCAGGAGAAAGAAGACCCTAAAGAAAGGAAGAAAAAGAAAGGGATGTGAAACACGAAGGGGTGCAAGCACGGAAGAAATGCCTCAGAAGGACGTCCAAAAATATTTGCAAACCTTCTACTTTTATTCTCACAAAAGGAGTGCCCCAAGGGAGCTAATACATTGCGAAGGAAAGGGTAAAAAAAGGAGGACAAAGGAAGAAAGAAAGAAAATACAGTGAGGGGGGAACGGAGCATGGACTCCTCCCCTCCCGGCCCTCTCTCTCTCTCTCTTCACTCACTCTTCTTCTCTTCCTCTCTTCACACAGACGGTGGTGGATGGATAGCAGCAAAAAGGGGGGGCAGTAACCCCTTTCCCTTTCTTATCTTCTCTTCGCTCAGGTGGCGGTGGGTGGAGCGGCAAACTCTCCTCTCTTCTTCTCTTCTCAGTGGATGGAGCAACGGGGGAGCTGGAGCCTCCCCTCTCCTTCTTCTTCTTCTCTTCTTCACTTCTTCTCTTTTTCTTCTCCTCTTCCCGTCTCTCTGTTGCGTCTGCCCCTTTTTTCTTTTTTGGAGCAGCGGAGGCTTTTATATCTTCAGCGGTAGGGCCGTCCGAGGGCGGGAACGATTCGACGCGCATTGAATGGGAGTTGACTCCCTTGTCCTAGGCGGCAGAAGGGGTAGGCTGTGTGCCTTCCTCTCCGGGTGACACCTCAGCAAGTCCATTGCGTGCCAATCGATCATAGGGGATGGGCATCACGTTCGCTCTGCCGGGGCGTGCCGCTAAGGAGACAGCAGGCTGCACCGCTGGAAGGCCCAGGGGGCGTCCCGCTGAAAGACTGCAAGGGCGTGCCGCTGGAAGGGCAAAATGTTGTGGCGCTGGGAGGTCCTTTGAGGGTTTAAGAGCGTGCCGCTGGAGGGCATGAAGGGTGTGCCGCTGGAGGCACCTTAGGAGCATGCCGCTGAGGGCGTTTGAAGGAGTGTGCCACTGAGGGCTAGCAGGGGCGTGCTGTTGAGAGCTAGCAGGGGCGTGCCGCTGAGGGATAGCAAGGGCGTGCCGCTAAAAGGCCACCCCGAGTGTGCCGCTAAAAGACCGTTCAGAAGTGTGCCACTAGAGGGGCACTTAAAGCGTGCCGCTAGAGGCATCAATGTGGTTTCCTTTTCTTCTTCTCTTCTTCTCATCTTTTCTTCTGCTTTCTCCTCTTCTTCATTTCCCTGCACGTAAGCGTGGGGTGAGAATTTTTTAGTGTCCATAAATGCCCCCCAGCCGCAGATGGCGCGAGAGAGGGACGAGAGAGCGGGGCCTGCGGGTGTAGCCCAACTGAGGGATTCATCAACATGACGAGGAGAACGGGTCCACGGAGTGGGGTTAAGGTCGAGAAATCATGCCACGCAGGCCAGAATCTGGGACACAGGCCATAAAAGCCGAAGTTATTTGAAAGCGGGCTATGAAAGCCAAGGTTAGGCAAGGTGAGCCACAGAAGCAGAGAGAAGGATTTGTTCCTTTAATGGTCTGGACGGCAGGTCTAAATCAAAAGGGTTATTCGTCACCCGAAGGGACGGATAGAAGAGTATGTTAATTCAATGACCTAGATGAAAGGTCCAAATCAAAGGGGATATTCACCACCCCAAAGGGACAGAGAGAAGAGTTTATTTAATCAATGACCTGGACGGGAGGTCCAAATCAAAGGGGATATTCACCATCCCACAAGGACGGAGAGGAGAGTTTGTTTAATTAATGACCTGGACAGGAGGTCCAAATCAAAGGGGATATTCACCATCCCACAAGGACGGAGAGAAGAGTTTGTTTAATCAATGATTTGGACGGGAGGTCCGAATCAAAGGGATATTCGTCACCCGGAGGGACGGAGAGAAAAGTTCATATATTTAATGATTTGGACGGGAGGTCCAAATCGAAGGGGATATTCACCATCCCAAAGGGACAGAGAGAAGAGTTTGTTTAATCAATGATCTGGACGGGAGGTCCGAATCAAAGGGATATTCGTCACCCGAAGGGACGGAGAGAAAAGTTCGTTTATTCAATGATCTGGACGGGAGGTCCAAATCAAAGGGATATTCGTCACCCGAAGAGACGGAGAGAAAAGTTTGTTTCATTCAATGATCTGGATGAAAGGTCCGAACCAGAGTGAAAGGAGTTACAAATTTATTCACCAGCGCCAACGGATTGTCGGGAGTTGACATGGTTCATTCATGGACACAGGGTGACTGTCCAAGTAAGGGTCTTTTTGTTCTCTTGCTAGATGAAAGGTCCAAACCAGAGTGAAAGGAGTTACAAATTTATTCATCAACGCCGACGGACTGTCGGGGGCTGACGTGGTTCATTCATGGACACGGGGTGAGTGTCCAAGCAAGGGTCTTTTTTGTTCTCTGGCTAGACAAAAGGTCCAAATCAGAGTGAAAGGAGTCTTTTATTCTCTAGCCGGACAGAAGGTCTGATCTAGAGTGGAGAAAAATTTCTGTTCTCTAACCGGACGGAATATCCGATCTAGAGTGAAAATAATCTTTTTATTCTCTAGCTGGACGGCAGGTCCGAACCAAAGTGAAAGGAATCTTTTTATTCTCTAGCCGGATGGAAGGTCTGATCTAGAGTGAATGGATCTGATGTTCTTCAATGCGCCGAGAGTACAGGCCGTAAAATCCGAACCCGGGAAAGTGGACCGCAAGGGCCAGAATCGGTGTTGCAGAAGTAGGCCGTGAAGGCTGAAATCGAGGAAGCGGGCTACATAAGCCAAAATTGGGGCGCAAGATGTGAAAGCCCAAATAAGGGAAGCGGACTATAGAAGTCAAAGTTGGGAGATTAATGAGCCGCGAGGGCGAGAGGTAGGTCATGGGGGCCAAGATTGGGCTCCATGAGCAAAAATTGGGGAAGGCAGACTATGATAGCCAAAATTGATGATTTTTTATTATCATTATTATTCATTTCTTCATCCAAGCATGCAGGCATTCGTTAGCAGGCATAACATAAGTATAAGCAAGGTAGTCCCCCTCTACAGGGGAGGGGATAGGGACATTGCCCATAATTCATAGACACGGTGCAGGCCAGAAGGCACAGTTGAGGGGTGGTGCACCCGTCAAGAGGATATCGCATGTCTTGCATGCACAGCTTAAATTCACACATTTCACCCGAGGCAATTCTCTGTGGCATGGCAGTGCAAATGTGCGAATAAAGGGCCCTAACCATAGGGATATGTAGGTTTTCCTAGTGACACTCAAGGATCACTCTAGTGCCTACACATAGGTTTCAGGCTTTCGACTTTCGGTAGCTTCACACAGCCCCCATCTATTTATTTTGGTAGCGAATTTCACCGTTCGACGCGAGTCTCCTCATGTGTCTCAATGGGGATTCCTAGCTACTATGGTCCGTCTTTATTGTGATTCGCTTCACCATTTCGCATGAGTCTCCTCATTTGTTTCAGTGGGGATTCCCGGCTACTCGGATCCGCGCTTCTCTCTCTCTTTTTTTCTTTTTTTTTACAGTAAGGGTAGGCAGCTTTTTCCTCACGATTACCTTTCACGCGAGTGCAGGAATTCAAGTCTCCGTAGAGTGCTAAGAAGAAATTCGGGCAATCCCTATGGTTGAAGACCATTGCACACATTAAATGTGAAGTGTAGGAGCGTTGCCTCAGGTTTATTTTGTGAATTTGACTTAGCAGTTCAGCCATGACTCTTCCCCTTGACGTGTGCACCCGCCATAATTGGGTTCCCTTCGAGCGTATGCCGTGACGCGCGTACATCCGGAGTCGGAGCATTATTATTATTTAGCAAGGAAACACGGTCCTAGAAAATTCCAAGGAGGTGCATTATTCTATATTATAAGCAGGCATGCAAACAAGGCAACCAAGCATTTTTTTTATCTTTTTTTTTCTCCTTTCTCTTTTTTTTTTGCGTAAGAACATACTGTCGTTATGTATATGTATCTTGTAAGTGGGAGTAGAGGTATTAGGGAAGCAGATCGCATAGGGTCGAAAGGAAACTAGGGAAGCGAGCTGTAAGAGCCAAAGATATTGGGAAGCGGGTTACAAGAGTCAAAACTGGGAAGCAGGCTACAAGAGCCAAGGGTATTGGGAGGCGGGCTGCAAGAGCCGAAATTGGGAAGCAGGCTACAAGAGCCAAGGGTATTGGGAAGCGGGCTGCCAGAGCTAAAGTTACGGGAAGCGGGCTGTGAAGGCCAAATTCTGGGAAGCAGGCTACCATAGCCCAAGGTATTGGGAAGCGGGCTACAAGAGCCAAAATTGGGAAAGTAGGCTACGAGAGCCCGGAAGCAGGCTACAAAGGCCAAAGGTTGGTGAAGCGGGCTACAGAAGCTGAAACTGGGAAAGCGAGCTGCAAGAGCCAAAGTTATGGGAAGCGGATCGTGAATGCCGAATTCTGGGAAGCAGGCTACAAAAGCCAAAGGTATGTGGGCTGCAAGAGCCGAAACTGAAAAGTGGGCTTCAAAGAGCCGAAGATTGGGAAGCAGGCTACAAGAGCCAAAGTCAAGAAGCGGACTGCGAGGAGCCGAATCTGGGGAGCAGGATACAAGAGCCAAGATTGGGAGAGCGGGCTACAAAAGTCGAAGCTGAAAAGTGGGCTGCGAAGAGCCGAAGTTTGGGAAGCAGGCTACAAGAGCCAAAATTGGGAAGCGGGCTGCAAAGAGCCAAAGTTGGGAAAGCGGGCTACGAGAGCAAAGAAGCAGGCTACAACGACCGAAGGAAAGCAAGATTCAAGTGCCAAAGTTGGGAAAGGGGGCTATAAAAGTTGAAGCTGAGAAGCGGGATGCAAAGCTGCAAAGAGCCGAGGTTGGGAAATCGAAAAGTACGCTAGAAGCCAAGAGATATTGGGAGCGGGCTAACAAGTCGAGAGATGTTAGAAGTCAGTTATAAAGTCGAAAGATATCAGAGAGCACGGTGGAACGGATGGATTAATCCTGATAGTGGGCCTTGGCCGAAATGGCTGAGCCGAAGGGCGTCGGGTAGCGGGATGTGAGAGCCGAAGAAAAGGGTCTCTTTTTTTTCTCTGGCCGGGGAAGGGATCCGGACCAAAGTGAAAGGTCTATTCTTTGATTCTCTGGCCGGGGAAGGATCTAAACCAGAGTGAAATGTTGATTCTTTAATTCTCTGGCTGGGGAAGGATCCGAACCAAAGTGAAAAGTTGATTCTTTAATTCTCTGGCCGGGAAAAGATCCGAACCAAAGTGAAGGGTTGATTCTTTAATTCTCTGGCCGGGGAAGGATCCGAACCAAAGTGAAGGGTGGATTCTTTAATTCTCTGGCCAGGGAAGGATTCGAACCGAAGTGAAAAGTTGATCCTTTGATTCTCTGGTCAGGGAAGGATCCGAACCAGAGTGAAAGGTTTATTCTATGATTCTTTGGCCGGGAAAGGATCCAAATCAAAGTGAAAAGTTGATTCTTTAATTCTCTGGTCGGGAAAGGATCCGAACCAAAGTGAAAGGTTGATTCTTTAATTCTATTATCGGGGAAGGATCCGAACCAAAGTGAAAGGTTTATTCTATGATTCTCTGGCCAGGAAAAGATCCGAACCAAAGTGAAAAGTTGATTCTTTAATTCTCTGGTCGGGAAAGGATCCGAACCAAAGTGAAGGGTTGATTCTTTAATTCTCTGGTCGGGAAAGGATCCGAACCAGAGTGAAGGGTTGATTCTTTAATTCTCTGGCCGGGAAAGGATCCGAACCAAAGTGAAGGGTTGATTCTTTAATTCTCTAGCCGGGGAAGGATCCGAACCAAAGTGAAAGGTTGATTCTTTAATTCTCTGGCCGGGGAAAGGGTCCGAACCAAAGTGAAAGGTCGATTCTTTAATTCTCTGGCCGGGGAAAGGATCGGAACCAAAGTGAAGGGTTGATTCTTTGATTCTCTGGCCGGGGAAAGATCCGAACCAAAGTGAAGGGTTGATTCTTTGATTCTCTGGCCGGGAAAGGATCCAAACCAAAGTGAAAAGTTGATTCTTTAATTCTCTGGTCGGGAAAGGATCCAAACCAAAGTGAAGGGTTGATTCTTTAATTCTCTGGTTGGGAAAGGATCCGAACCAAAGTGAAAAGTTGATTCTTTAATTCTCTGGTCGGGAAAGGATCCGAACCAAAGTGAAGGGTTGATTCTTTAATTCTCTGGTCGGGAAAGGATCCGAACCAAAGTGAAAAGTTGATTCTTTAATTCTCTGGTCGGGAAAGGATCCGAACCAAAGTGAAGGGTTGATTCTTTAATTCTCTGGCCGGGGAAGGATCCGAACCAAAGTGAAAGGTTTATTCTTTAATTCTCTGGTCGGGGAAAGGATCCGAACCAAATTGAAGGGTTGATTCTTTGATTCTCTGGCCGGGGAAAGATCCGAACCAAAGTGAAGGGTTGATTCGTTGATTCTCTGGCCGGGAAAGGATCCAAACCAAAGTGAAAAGTTGATTCTTTAATTCTTTTGTCGGGAAAGGATCCGAACCAAAGTGAAGGGTTGATTCTTTAATTCTCTGGCCGGGGAAAGGATCCGAACCAAAGTGAAGGGTTGATTCTTTGATTCTCTGGCCGGGGAAAGATCCGATCCAAAGTGAAGGGTTGATTCTTTGATTCTCTGGCTGGGAAAGGATCCAAACCAAAGTGAAAAGTTGATTGTTTGATTTTCTGGTCGGGGAAGGATCCGAACCAAATTGAAAGGTTTATTCTTTTTTTTTAGTGGCCCAAAGGCCGATGGTGAGATATTTGTTGGCTTAGATGGCGAGAGTGCCACCGGCAATGGGTTTATGCGCCAACCTAGACGAAGGAGTCATGATGCTGACAATGTGTTGATGCATCGACCTAGACGGAAGGTCATGGTGCCGACAATAGGAAAGGTCTCTTGATTTTGTTGGGTGGCCAAAGGCCGAAGGTGGAAAGACCATGTCTGCCTTAATACTCACTTCCTTTTCTTCTCTTCTTCTTTTATGTAAAAAGGCGGGTTCGAAGACCACGTCTGCCTCATGTGTCTTTTCTCTCTTTTCTTCTCTTCTTTTTTTATGTAAAGAGGCGGGTTCGAAGACCACGTCTGCCTTATGTGTGTTTTCTCTCTTTTCTTCTCTTTTTCTTTTGTGTGAAGAGGCGGGTTCATAGACCATGTCCACCTCATGGCTGTTCTTTTGTTCCGCTCTTCCTTTCTCATTAATGTCCCCGGACTGGGGTGTATTTCTCTTGATGTGCCCCCAGCTTGGGGTGTACCTTTTCTTCTGTGGCCCCAAGCGAGGTGTATCTTTCATGGCTTCTAGGCCCCCAGACAGGGTGTAACTTCTGCTTCTTATGCCCCAGAGCGGGGTATATTTCTCTTCGAATGCCCCTAAGCAGGGTATAGTCTTTGCTTCTCATGCCCCCATCGCGGGGTGTAGTTCTTCCACAAATGCCGCTAAATCGGGGCAGATTTTTTTGAACACCCCTAAGCCGGGGTGAATTCTTCATGGCTTCCATCCCCCCAGGTGGGGTGTATGTTTCTTCTTTAAATGCCTCTAGAGCGGGAGTGTATTCTTCATTTCTTATGCCCCTAGAGCGGAGTGCATTTTGCTTCTAATGCCCCTAGATGGGGTGTGTGCTTCTTCTTCATATTCCCCTAAGCCGGGGTGTGTTCTTGATGGCTTCTATGCCCCCAGGCGGGGTGTGCGCTTCTTCTTCATATTCCCCTAAATCGGGATGTGTTCTTGATGGCTTCTGTGCCCCCAGGCGGGGTGTGTCTTCTGCTTCTTATACCCCCATGCAGGGCAGATTTTCACGGGGCAGAGTCTTTGCCTCTTACGCCCCCACGGCGGGGTGGAGTCTTGGCCTCTTACGCCCCCACGGCAGGGTGGAGTCTTGGATCCTTATGCCTCCATGGCGGAGGTGGGTTTTGCTGCTTCTTATGCCCCTAAGCCGGGGTAAACTTCTCTTTATATGTTCCCGGCACGGGATGTATGTCGTCCCTTTACGGATTCTGTGCCCCCAGAGCAGGGTATGTTGTCTCTTCAAATGCTGCTCGAGAGGAGTATACCTCTCTTCATGTGCTCCCAGATCGGGATATATGCCTCTTCGCTTCTGTGCCCCCGGGCGGGGGTAAATGCATCTGCTTCTTATGTGCCAAGGGCGGAGTGTATCTCTTTTTGTGCCCCCGGAGCGGGGTGGATGCTTTTCATGTGTCCCCAGGTCAGGGTGTATTCTTTTGCTTCTTATGACCCCGTGCAGGGTGCTCTCTCTTCAGATACCCCTGAGTCGAGGTGCAGCTTTGTCTCCCATGGAGGGGGTGTGTTTCTTCTTTAAAGCCCCCACGCCAAGGTGTATTCTTCACTTTCTTGCGCTCCCTAGGCGAGATGGGTTTTCCTCATGCGCCCCCGTGGCGAGGGTATATCCTTCATGGTTTCTATGCCCCCAGGGAGGGTGTAAATTCTTGTTTTCATACCCCTCATGCGGGGCGTGTTTCTTTTGCTTCATACGCCCCCATGGCGGGGTACATTTCTTCTTCGAATGCCCCTAAGCCGGGGTGCAACTCTGTTTCTTCTCATACTCCCAGGTCGGGGTGGATTCTTCTACTTCTTATGCCCCTGGATCGGGGTGTATGTTTTTTTTTCAAGCGCCCCTTGGGCGGGTGTGTATTCTCTTATGGCTTCTATGTCCTGGACGGGGCATGTTTTGCTTCTTGTGCCCCTAAGCCGGGGTGGACTCCTCTCCGAGTGCCCGTGAGTCGGGGCGTAGCTGTGCCCTACATGCCCCCATGCGGGGTGAGCTTAGCTTCTTGAGCACCCGAGGCAGGGTGTGCTGTTACTTCAGATGCCCCCACACGGGGTGAGTCCTTCTTCTTGCGCCCCTCAAGACGGGGTGTGTTTTTCTTCATATGCCCCCGGCACGGGGTATATCCTTTGTTTCTTACGCTCTCGAGCCGGGGCATGCTTCTTGGCCTCATATGCTGCCGAGGCGAGGTGTATGTTGCTTCATATGCCCCCGGGGCTGGGATGCATTCTGCTTCTAATGCCCCCATGGCGGGGTATGTTCTCGGCTTCTTACGCCCCCAAGGTGGGGTGTGTTTTACTTCTTGTGCCCCTAGGGTGGGGTTTATCTTTCGCTTCTTACGCCCCCTGAGGCGGGGTGGAGTCCTTGCTTCTGATGCCCCCACAAGGCGGGGTGTGTTTCTTTCTCTGTGTGCCCCCAGGCGGGGTATAGTCTTTGCTCCTCATGCCCCCATGACGGGGTATATTCCTTCTTCAAATGCCCCTAAACTGGGGTATAGTTTTGTCTCATATGCCCCCAGAGCGGGGGTGGGTTTCTTCCTTTGTGTGCCCCCAGGCGGGGTGTGTTTTTTGCCTCTTATGCCCGTGGGCCGGGGTAGGTTCTGCTTCTTCTACCCCGCAAGGTTGGGCATATTTCTCTTCACATGCCCCCAGAGCGGGATGTCTGTCTCTTTGCTTCTGTGCCCCCACAAGGCGGCGTGCATTCTTCATGACTTCTATGCCCCCGGACGGGGTGTGTCTCTTCTTCAAATATCCCCAAGCCGGGGTGTATTCTTTTGCTCTTTATGCCCCCAGAGCGGGATGAATTCTTCGTCAAATGCCCCGAAGTCGGGGTGTATTCTCTTCATGTGCCCTTGAGCTGGGGCATATCTTTTGCTTCTTATGCCCTAAAGCGGGGGGAATTCTTCTTCTTCCGCCCCGACACACTGGGGGATGTTTACTTCTTGTGCACCCAAGGTGGGGTGTAATTGCTGCTTTTTGATGCCCCAGAGCGAGGTATCTTTCCCTTCACATGGCCCCGGTACGGGTGTATTCTACTTCTAGTGCCCCCAGAGTGGAGTGTATTGCTGCCCCCAAGGCGGGGTGTAATTCTTGTTTCTTATGCCCCTGAGGCGGGGTGGATTCTTCTTCTTTGCTTATGTGCCCCCATATCGGGGTGTATTCCCTTCTTCATACGCCCCCCCTAAGCTGGGGGATATTGTTTGTTCTGCTTCAGATGCCCCCGGGGGGTGCATGTTGCTTCATGCACTCCGAGCCTGGGGTATACTCCTTCTTTAAATGCCCCTCAGTCGGGGTGGACTCTTTTCTTCTTATGCTCCCAAGGCGGGATGTAGCTTCTTCAAATGCCCCTAAGTTGGAGCGTATTCTTTATGGCTTCTGTGCCCCCCCCCCCCCGGGGGGGGGGGGGGGGGGTATGTTTCTTCTTCAAATGCCCCTACGCTGGGGTGTATCCTTTGTCTCACATGTCCCCCCGAGTCGGGGTGCAACTCTGTTTCTTCTTATGCCCCCGGATCGGGGTAGATTCTTCTTACGCGCCCCCGGGGCGGGGGTGTATTTCTCTTCATGTGCCACCATTTCGGGGTATATTTCTTCTTCAAATACCCCCAAGCTGGGGTGCATTCTTCATGCTTCTTATGCCCCTTGTGCCCCTTAGTCGGGGTATGTTTATTCTTCAAAGGCCCCTGAGCCGGGGTGTAGCTTTGTTGTCTGTTGTGCCCCCTAGTCAGGTGGATTCTCTTTATATGCCCCTGGGAACGGGGTGTACATCTTTTTGTCTCCTATGCCCCCATGGCGGGGTATATCTCTTCTTCTTATCCCTCATGGCGGGGTATGTGCATGCTCTCTTCGAGAGTGGTGGCCGTGCTTGGCCTCATTGCTATAAAGCATTTCCCACAGCGAGCGGCAATTTATCAAGCTATAATTGTAGTTTGTTGGATCTTCTAACAGCCACTCGAGGGGCCGTTATATACCTGATAAGGGCAGTATGAAGGTGGAACAGACCAGGGCGTTGCACCATGGAGTTGGGCCCTCCCAGAGCCGGACGGGATGTCGGCCTTCTTCTTATTCTGTTGGTCGGCAATGCTTGCCAACCTTTCTCTTCTTATCCTTTCTCTTCTTCTCTTCTCTTTTGCGTGGTAGACCAAGGTGGGTGTGCAGGAGAGCGCTCACCCCCTCAGGGAGGGGATGAGTGGTTCGCTCCACCGCATCAACCCCACAATGGCAATCTTTGTTCAGCACGGGTCTCGACGGACGTGGCCGTACAACCCTCTCTCACCGATTCTTTCTCTTCCCCTTTTTGCTTCTTTCTTCTTTCTTCTTCTTTTTTTTATTTTTCTTATTACGGAAAAGGGGGTCTGATTTCCCCTCCCTTCTTTCTCTTTCTCTTCTCCCCCTTTTTTATAATAGCCCCCATAATTCTTGGAAGCTGCATATGTTTCAGAGCAGCGTCCTCGAGGCCACAAAGGCAATTGCGCCTAGTCTGGCTTATCCCCCCATGGGGTTGGCGACGACAGCACCTGCAATCCATCAAAGCAAACAAACATCGTTTATTAGGGGACCATGAGGCCCTGAATCCTGGCAAAGAGATGAAGGGTGGTTTGGTCCCACCGGGCGTGCCAGACTTGTGGACGTACTTTTCGTTCACTCATTATGGATGTCCGTCTATTCGGTATGGTTGATTCTTCTATTAAGTGCGTGGGCGTGCCAGTCATAAAGTGACAATCTATTCGGGCTTCGAGGTAGCCCATGGGTGCGCGCGATCTGACTAATCAGACGATTGTGTAGTTCGTGTCGGGACCGAAACCCGCCGCGCCATAAATGTTACGGCGTCATTTACATCCCCTCGGAGAGGGGAACACCCTTGATTAATTGCCGGGAATCAGGGCCTCATGGCCAGGAAGTTAGTTGCATAGAAATCTATTAAGGGATGCTGAAGTCCTCGTACGAGGGTGAAAAATAAACATTCGAGATCATGTCGGTCATACGCTGACCATTTAATATTCGGACGAATGTCCGGCTCGAGAAAAGCGTAATCGTCACGGGAAGACCGGAACATATGTATGCCGGGGTACGGCAAATTTATTGTTCAGAGGAACGGAAAACGTTCAGTTAAATCCTGATTAGAGCGGTCGGAAACAAATAAGTTTGTCGGCCCGGTGCCAGATCAAGCTGCAACCATACTGCGGTGGGCCCCCCCGCGGTCGCAACAAGACCTGCATGAGCATCATTAATATTTTCGGTGCCAAGGGGCAACGGGAGAGTGTGCCTTAAATCAGCAGGAAAGCCCTATGTCTAGGGAAGCAAACATTCAGAACGTGTCGGTCGTTCGGGGGACCGTTCAATATTCGGACGGGTGTCCGGCTTGAGAATATCGTAATCATCGCGGGCAGCCCCGGAACATATGTATGCCCGGGGTACGGCAACTTTATTATTCCGAGGAACTGAAAACATTTGGTTAAATCCTGGTTAGTGTAGTAGGAAACCGGTGAATTTATTGGCCCGGTGCGAGATCGAGTCAGGACCATTCCGGGGGCGCCTCCCGTGGTCCAAACGAGGCTTGCGTGGGCATCGTTAATGTGTCAGGTGTCGAAGGGCAACGGAAAAGAGTCCCGGGACTAGATTCTGAAATGAAAACGTGTACAGAGATAGCTGGCTATAGGCCGAGGATGTGGGTCAGATAATGATCATGATTAGGGCGAACCCGTGGTCTAAGCGTGACCCACGAAGGTCTTATTGTTATTCCCATGCGTGGGGCTCGAAGATGACGAGAACCGCCTCGTTCCATTCAGTTTTTGTCGGTCATTCATGGACCACTTTATGTTCAGACCAAAGTCCGTATTGAAGGCACGACGTAAACGGAAATAAACCCGTACAAATGTATGCCGAGTTTACGGGAATCTCAATGAAAGAGCGGAAACGAATCCCAATGAGAACGAGTCCGGTTTGCCAAACTATCAGCCCAGAGCAATGTCAGATTACGGCCATATTGGAATGGCTCCCAAGGTCCGAACCCGAATTGGGGAGGCGGCATTAATGTTCCCTTTATACCGGGTCTCGAGGAGAACGAGCCTGCGGAGCGAGTCTCATCAATTTATTATTATTTGAATTTTTTATCATTATTATTTGTTATTTTACATATTTTTTGGAGTGAATTTGTTGTTATTATTACTTATTTATTATTTTTTTATTGTTACTGTTTATTTATTTATTATTCATTATTTTCATATGTACATATAATTTAGGTTTATTATCATTACTGTTAAGCTCATCGTTATTGTTACTTATTTCTTTATTATTATTTATTTATTTATTTATTAAGTTCGTCATCATTACTATTCACCCCCTTTTTATTATGAGTCTGTTATTATTATTGTTATTATCTGTTGCATTCGGCACGTGTGTGGAGAGGGTGGTGGAGAGTGTACCGTTGGAGGCTGGTGGAGAGTGTGCCGTTGCCGTTGAAGGCCAAGGGAGTGTGCCGCTGAGGGCCAAGGGAGTGTGCCGCTGGAGGCTAAAGGGAGTGTGCCGTTGAAGGCCAAGGGCGTGTGCCGCTGGAGGCTAAAGGGAGTGTACCATTGAAGGCCAATGGAGTGTGCCGCTGAGGACCAAGGGAGTGTGCCGCTGGAGGCTGGTGGAGAGGGCTGAAAAGGGGTCCCTTTTGGCATATGAAGTTTAGGTGGAGGAGTTCTGGGTAGCCAGGTTCTCAATCCTTCATTGGGTGGTTAAGTCTGGGGCCATGTTCGGCAGCCCAATCCTCAAAGTCTCGTACGGTTCCATTGTTTTAATTAGGATGTCTTATCATTATTTGTTCGTTCATTAGTTACTTCCCTTTGTCTTTTATCATGGCATTACTTTTGATAAAAAATCGGCAGCATCTCCCCTTGACCCGGGGCGTAAGGGAGATACAGGGAACGCGCCCACATGGAGTGGCGAAACCCGACAATTGGAGGTGGACGCCCGAGAGCGGCAACACCTTAATAAAACCTCGGAAAACTCGGAGGGAACGACGGACGGGAAACATTGGGCTAATGCAGCCTAAGGATACCCTGAATGGAAGAGGGAGGGCCAGGTGTGCCGGGTAGAGGCAGGCCAAGGGTGTACCGGTAAGGGCTGGTTGGGGTGTGCCACTGGGGCACTTCAGGTGTGTCGTTGGGGCACGGCTGGGGGTGAACTAAGGCCAAAACGCCCGGGAGAAAGAAGACCCTAAAGAAAGGAAGAAAAAGAAAGGGGTGTGAAACACCGAGGGGTGCAAGCACGGAAGAAATGCCTCGGAAGGACATCCAAAAATATTTGCAAGCCTTCTACTTTTATTCTCACAAAAGGAGTGCCCCAAGGGAGCTAATACATTGCGACGGAAACGGAAAAAAAAGGAGGACAAAGGAAGGAAGAAAGAAAATACAGTGAGGGGGGAACAGAGCATGGACTCCTCCCCTCTCGGCCCTCTCTCTCGCTCTTCTCTTCCTCTCTTCACACAGACGGTGGTGGACGGGATAGCAGAAAAAAGGGGGGGCAGTAACCCCTTTCCCTTTCTTCTCTTCTCTTCGCTCAGGTGGCGGTGGGTGAAGCGGCAAACTCTCCTCTCTTCTTCTATTCTTTTCACTCTTCACGCAGGGGCGATGGACGGAGCAACGGGGGAGTTGGAGCCTCCCCTCTCCTTCTTCTTCTTCTCTTCTTCCCTTCTTCTCTTTTTCTTCTCCTATTCCCGTCTCTCTATTGCGTCTGCCCCTTTTTTATTTTTTGGAGCAGCAGAGGCTTTTATATCTTCAGTGGCAGGGGCATCCGAGGGCGGGAATGATTCGACGTGCATTGAATGGGAGTTGACTCCCTTGTACTGGGCGGTAGAAGGGGTAGGCTGCGTGCCTTCCTCTCCGGGTGACACCTCAGCAAGTCCACTGCGCGCCAATGGATCATAGGGGATGGGCATCGCGTTCGCTCTGCTGGGGCGTGCCGCTGAGGAGCCAGCAGGCTGCACCGCTGGAAGGCCCAGGGGGCGTGCCGTTGAAAGACTGCAAGGGCATGCCGCTGGAAGGGCAAAATGTTGTGCCACTGCGAGGGCCTTTGAGGGTTTAAGAGCGTGCCGCTAGAGGGCATGAAGGGTGTGCCGCTGAAGGCACCTTAGGAGCGTGCCGCTCAGGGCATTTGAAGGAGTGTGCCGCTGAGGGCTAGCAGGGGCGTGCCATTGAGGGCTAGCAGGGGCGTGCCGCTGAGGGCTAGCAAGGGCATGCCGCTGAAAGGCCACCCCGAGTGTGCCGCTAAAAGACCGTTCAGAAGCGTGCCGCTAGAGGGGCACTTGAAGTGTGCCGCTGGAGGCATCAACGTGGTTTCCTTTTCTTCTTCTCTTCTTTTCATCTTACCTTCTGCTTTCTCCTCTTCTTCATTTCCCTGCACGTAAGCATGGGTGAGAATTCTTTAATGTCCACACCGTGCCACGCTCAAACCGTCGCCCCATTCCACGTCCCGATCACCCCATAGCGTCCCCGCCTTGGCCAGCTCTCCACGGTCGTGCGCCCCTCGTCAAATGGCCCAGAGATGAGAGAGAACGAGATGAGAGAAATGAGGGAGGAGGGAGGGCGTTGAGGGTTAAATAGAAGAAATTAGGAAATTTTCTTAATTTTTGATAATTCTGATTTTTGTGCCGAAAATCTACTAATTCAGAAAAATACGTAAAAATATCCGAAACGATCCTCTCAAAGTGTACATCGCTGTTGTAACGTCCTCGAGTCAATGAACTCAAAAATAAACTCACCGCAGGGTTCCGTAACTTGTACGAGAGAAAAATCACACGGATCATAAAACTCAACTCAGGACCCACAAAGCGATCTGAAACCCTCCAATAAGGATCTGAAACCCCTAATAAGAATCCAGGGCATTACATCCTCCCCTCCTTTAAGAAATTTCATCCTCAAAATTTAAGGACTAGCAAAGGATAAGCTGGGAAGAACTAGCCCAAGACACAACCTGAAATAACATGAATCTCGAGAAACACAATTCAGAGGGACATAGTCAGACCATAATCACAAGTACACGCTCTGGATCGAGCACGAAACAAGTGAGCACAAGTTTGCCACCTCCGAAACAGGGCAACGTTGCTTACGTCTCGCAGAGAAGGAGACACGACACATGCCACGACGACAGCTATCGATAAAATAAAATGATAGACACGACAAGCATCAGCTTAAACAAGAAAACATAGTCCTTTCAGCTGACAGCTCGACACATCAGCTCCAGTGCCAAAAGAAACCACGAAACCTGGAACATAGGACGCCAACGACAGCACCAGACCACAAACACAATCAAGTCAGTCCTCACTCTGATATTACATCTGATCGAGTCGCATGCTAACTCTATTAGGAGAGAAGAGTACAGCAAAGCTAACCGACAGGACCTGGTCTACACAGTGCCAAGACACATACACAAAGTCATAGAAAAATAGCGATAAAACGACCACAACGGCAACACTTGCCAAATCCCGGCTCCGCACTGAACACAGAACCACGGAACACAACCGCAAGCTGGGTCACATCAAGGCAAAATAACAGCTGAACACACTACTACAAAGGACTAGCCATGCGTCGAGCAGCTTACCAAGAAAGACCCACAACAACAAGGACAACAATCTCGGAAAAATGCATCTCAAGGACCACGATCACGTCCCGAGAACACAACACCCCAGAAAGAATTATAGAGCAAAGGGTACTCAACCAGCAGAAATGCCGACAGATTTCCCAATACTCACAAATGCCAGTGCCAACACCATAAGGCCTCCAAGAACAATGGCACAGCAACAGATATGATGTGAAACGATGATGCAGCAAGTGGCTATGGTTCCTTGGACTTAATTCGTAAACACAATCACAAGATTCGAGCAAACTTTGAAGACGCCGTCTCACCGTGCGCACCCGTACCCCGTGGTGACTCGATGATGCCGAGTCGAGGTGGTGGAGAAAGATCCTTGCTGGTAGAGGGCCAGCACAACTAAGGTTCACCCTCCCGAAGGTATGATGCCCACAATCAAGGGTGGCCGGGTGCCTTGGGGGCACTAGGTCACTCACTCACTATTGTCCACGATGACCACTCAAGATGGTGGATCCGGGAACGGGCACTCTCTTACTAGCCAGCGAACTAGCTTGACAGATATTAAACAAACAGAAACTAGGGGAGCAAGGGCAGAAGCTCACCTGGTTGGTTTGAAGAAACCAACCCTGGTCGGAGACGATGGGCGAGCGGGGAAGTGTGGGTTCCCCGCACACTGTGCTGGTGAAGCTTGAATCCTGTTTAATACAAGCACTACACCTCACACAGGAGGGTGGACTTGGGGTGGGGGTGTTGATTTACACGCAAACACTACCTCCACGCAGGGAGGGGCGGTGAGCCGGCCAGGTGGGGAGGGGAGATTCGCTGAAATCGCGAAAGGAGAAGCTGATGTCGAATCTGCCTGCTTCCTGTGGTGGATGACTGACAGTCACTGTTGAGGTCGTAACTCCCGGTTTGGAATTTTTCCGATGATGAGACCAGCGAGGAACTCTTCGTAACTGGGGCTGGGATGCCTCAGAATGTTTTAGAATTCTTCTGATGTCGCAGCTGGTCCGGGTGGGGAGTCGAACAGAGTGATAGAATCTGGGGAAGGTGACTTCAGGTTCCTAACAGCAGGATGCAGAGGCTGCCCCGATAGCTCCCGGACTCCGATTCACGAACTGCCGGAGTTTCTGGAACCGTGGACGAGCCCTCTTCCCAGAAAAACTGACGGGGAATCCGTCTGATGTCGGAGAGGACTGCGGGATGCAGAATAGTGAAGCATGGTCGTTGCAGACTGTGGGAGGCAGACCCGCGTAGCCGAGGGGGAAAAATGGTAACTTCGGCCCACGGATGATGAACGAAGATCCGCTTCTTGATTCTGAAAGTGGACTGGACGAGGAAGAACTTTGGAGAAGAGCTTGTGGCCTGATTCTTCTGCGGTTCTTCGTGGTACAGCTTCTCTTCCGGTTCAGGAACTCGGTGTGAGGAATTCTGCACAGTTGGGGGAGATCGAGCCTTCCGGGCAGCCCGGACCTCGGATGGGGACGAGACCAAGGCGGTGGCGAAGCAGACTGGCAGAGCTTTCTGTTGATGTAGGCCACGCCCCCAGAAGATCCGGGATGAGGTCGTGGGCAATGCTGCAACAGGGTGCTTATCTGCAAGTCTTCAACTGTATGCAAACGAGAAGAGAGAAAAGGGTGGGGGGGTTTCTTTGGTGGAGGGGTGAGGGAGATGGATGCTTTGGTGGAGGGGAGTTGTTTGGGAGGTGGGAGGGGTGGTGAGGTGGAGGCCAGGGGCGTAGCTAGCAGGGAGAGGGGCTGGGTGCGCAAATGGCCAAGGGGGAGGTGGTGGGGTGATGGGGGCGCAAGTAGCTTGGGGAATAGGGAGGACTTCCTTTGGAATTGGTGAGATGGGTTAATGGTGGTGTTAATGGAAGCCTTGGGGATGGGAAGGGGTTGCTTTGGGGATAGGAAGGGGTGTCTAGGAGAAGGGAGTCTCCCTTGGGAAGGTGAAAGGGTGTATGGGGAATGGGAAAGGTTGCTTGGGAGGAGGGAGAGGTGCCTAGGAGAAGGGGCTTCCACCTAGGGGTTGGAGGGGGATTAAATGGGAGGTATGGGGAAGGGGGAGGGGTCTTAATTAGAGGTGAATAGGGAGGAGAGAGTGTGAATTTCGAAATTTGGAGAGAGAGGGGGGGAGAGAGAGAGGGGTTCGCCCCCTTTAGAGAGAGAGAGAGATAGAGAGAGAGCTAGAGAGAGAGAGATGCACAAATGCTTTGGCAAACTTTTATCAATACTTCATTAACCTTCAAAAGAGGGATTGGAGTCCGATTTATAGGAAACCCACTTTTACATATAAGACCCTGACTTTTAACATACTAACAGATAACTAAGGAAGGGGGGTGCACCCATGGGCCTAGCCCAAAGAAATAGGCCCAATAACAAGCACCATAGCCTAATGAGACTCGAACTTAGGGAAATGACTGGATAACCTAGGTACAAGACTCAAATAAAAGGCAAATTACATGATTATGACTCAAGTAAAAAGGAGAAAACAACAAGATGACCCAATGGTAAGCACTAAGGTCCAATCCAGAAGAAGGGCTGCTCCCTAGCTGCCTCCAAGAGGGAGAGAGGTGCCAAGCCAGAGGGAATCGTGAGTGATGCCCTCATCAAGATAACATCAAGGCACAGGAAGCCAAGATGAAATCACATCAAGAAGAGCAATTCTCTCGATCGGTCAGAATCTTACAACCAACGATCCTCGACCTGTGGGTTATCAGCCCACACGCTTCCGCTGCGCACTCAAACAACGCACACAGGCATCAGAAAGTATCTCGGTATCCGCATCTCAGCACACACTCGGCACCATGGTAATTCATGAAAATCACAATATACCACGTCACGAGTATAGATCCTGCTAACAACCGATCACAAGCAGCCTATGTGCAAACCAAGAAGATCACCAGCTTCAGCACAAAGCACAAAGAGAGGCTAATCTCATATTACCATCACGTTCTGGAAGAATAAATGAGCCTTCATAACACATCGGCCACTAGACACGGCACGACAAAACACGGTGCACCACGGCTCTCGACACAAAGATAGGTCAAAATCCAAGTAACCACAGAACAAAGAGCAGATCAGGCTCAGAATAAATACTGTCCACACTAAAGCAGACACAGGACAAAGGTCTCACTAAGATAGTAATTCCAAGGCTTATCTCGAAAAGACTCCACCAGACGGGATGAGAAGCATCAAGCTCGACTAACAGAAGCTCACCAGGAAGGAAAATCCTAGGTTCGCTCGAGCATCTTCTCAATCAAGGAATCTAATCGACCCCTTCGACAGAAGCGAAACGCATCAGGAGCTGAACAGACTTAAGCTGGGACGACCAAAACAACGTAAGAACGTGCATGGTCATCACACCAACACTAAAAGTTATCAGCCACCTGAACATGCCACGGAAAAATCTCGAATAATGTACTGCAGATTTAAGCCTTCCTGCGAACTTTGCCAAGTACAACATGATCAAGACTGTCACGCCCCGAACCGATAGCAGCGGAACGTGTCGTTTGCTCGGAACGTGACAGTTAAACAGTCGTGAATAATCAAGAGCAGTCGCATAAGACCAAATAATTTGGAGAAATAATAAAATTTTATTTCAAATATAAGTCTCTTACAATTTAAATATCAAAACTTGAAGACTCAACTACATCACAATAAAAGAAAAGAAAATGACGCTCTAACAGACTTAGACAAGATAACTAAATAAGAGACACCATGCTAGACTCAAGAAAGATAAAAGACACAGGTTCACTAGTTTTCGAAGCTCGCTTGCGCACTTGTCCCTCCCATGTGAGTCTCAGTCTCGCTAGCCACCTGATTACCTGAAAAATGTTAGAATAAAACTGGGTGAGCGAACGCTCAGTAGGAATTATATCTCAAGAACAAGCAATTGGTTTAAGTAATTACATTTTTGCATGCAAATGCAAGTAAGGCTATGCTTGTAGAAATAACCGAGCAAGTGAACAAAACTAGCAAGAATTTGACAGTTTCTTGTAAAAACTTTCAAGCAAGAGATATCCAGGAGAGAATTATAGAATATTGGCTATTTCACGCAAGTACTTGCCCATTCTGGGCCACGCTAGTCGAGTCACACACGTCAAGTCACGCAAGTAATATCAAGTAACGTCACGAGAGAGAGAATGTGTGGAATGCCAAAGATCAAACTAGTCATGCACTTCGGTGCAATGCCAGACACCGTGATCATTAAAACTCCCATGGGCACAAGTACTTTCGGGTGCTCCTCCCAAGACCAGATCGAGTCCTATATGCACAGCATTAAAGATAGATCTAGACATCCACGATAGTTCATAGCCAATAAAGAGTTTCAAGAACAAGCTTTAATAGAATGATAAGATAAGATTTTATGGAATTCAAGGGCAAGGCCCTTGAGTAAGGACAGACTTGCGATAAAATCTACGTGAAAGCATAGAAACTATGACATGTCGAAAAATTGGGTGGAATTGGCACCTAGATAGGTTGACATGAATAACTTGAATAGATGACTAGCAAGATAGTCACCAGTTCAATGGACATGATGCAAGCTGAATAATTGGTACTTAGCAATAAGTTACCCAATTCAATGTATCACTTAGTGGAATGATCACACATTCCACCGGCTAAGAGAATTTCTCTCATGGGCCAAGAATAGCACCATAAAAGGGCCGGGTTAGCACGTTTCCAGAGTGACGTGGCACTAAAATGGGTACAAGGTGTTTAAGGAACAACCAGCTCAGTCGACCTTGAGGGAATCCAAGGCTACGAGGAGACTTACGGAGGTCCCAATGACTAACTTGCCAGTCCGAAGGAACGGAATGTCCAACGGAGGGCTCGTATGTCACCGAGAGTTGAGGTGTATAACGTGAACCAATCATGAAACAGGGACTCCATCTACGGACGTGAGATGAGAGTGCCAGAAGACCCGCAGTATGGGTCAAAATTGAAAGAAAACGGTGAGAACATGAATACGTTAATTAAGGAATTTGTGTCTATTAAGAGAGACGCCAATTCAAAAATTAACTATAAATAAATATATTTATATTAATTGACACCGATGAGTGACCTCATTTATTAATTAGCATCCACTTGGAGGGACGTTAATTTTATGATTTTTAACTTAATTTATTTATCAAGAATTCACATTAATATCTATTTAATTGAATAATTTTAAAACATACATTCAAAGACACATTTATTTATAATAAAAAATTTAGAGAAATAAAATATATGCTAATTAGGAGAAAAATATAAAAATTCTAAATATATATTTTTTATAATTTTCTATTACATATTTTATTAGATATCAATTTTTAAAGATATTGTTACAATATATATATATATATTAAAGATTTAACGACTTTGCACGATGCCGTCAAAAGAATTTGACGCCGTTTAGCTTGTAGTCATTTCAATAAAAGTGCCAATCTTCAAATCTACGGTTCTCGACGTACACACGTTGGAATCACGCGTTCTATATATCGAAATGACGGGCTCGAAAAACTCTACCTAACTTGACGTTCAGAATAATTTTTCGTTGAGAGATGGGGGATCTTGAGATAGGGGGTACGAAAAATGGTGCAACCACTCTCACTACCTCGGTCACCTCCCCAACAATACACCCATAAAATTTCATAGCCAAAGGACGCTCCGGTGATTAGAAACGAGTCGTCAAAAAATAAAAAAACTAAAACTAACATGTTACAGAAATCTTTAGAATTAGCCTGACTAACGTGATCATATACATTAAATCATTTAACTTGTTTAAGCTTATAGTAAATGCACCATATAAGGCATCAAAATTTAGGAGTAATCATGAGAATTTTAAAAGTATATTTATCCAGAATTTTTGGTGTATGATTACTTGGTTATAAAATTTTTAACGTGATAAGATTATTTAATGTATGAAGATAATTTAAACAGTAAATTAAACTTAAGTAAAACGATGATAACAAAATATGAGTTTTAAACATGTAAAATTAATTACTACTATCTTTGGGCTTCAATTATTGAGAAAACCTACAACTACTGTGCTACAGTGAAAATCATGATTCGCCGTGTATCTTTAATAATTCCTCTTATTTATTAAAGGTAATTATTAATTAGTTAACATATCATATAATCACATGAAAGTTTATGATAAATCATGAGGGTTCATGTCAAATGCACTTTGTGATTTTTAAACAAGTGGTTACATAGATATAAAAAAAATTTAACGGGACGTGAATATTTAATCAATTATGATAATCATGCAACAGTAAATTGAAAACATAGACAAAACTATGAGCAGGAAAAACGAAAACATGAATTTTAAGCATGCAACTTAATTACTATTGTCTTGGGCTTCAATTCTTTGAGAAAACCTACCTTTTAATTGATCGGACGATGAACGGGACGAACGTTTTCTTCACATTCACAGCAGCACGAAGAAGAAAAGGATGAAGAGGAAGCAACTGCAACAGCCACGCGTAGCATCCGCAGGAGGAAGACGAAGCCCACTGCAGCACGGTGCACAGGAAGAGGATGGGAAGAAGACCCACGAACAGGCTCTTCCCTTCGAACGGAACAGCAGTAGCAGCAATGGAGTCTTGCTACGCATGCCGGGCTTATTTATAACCTTCTTGGGCAATAAGAGTCCTAATATGTATGTGAAGTCCTAGTGGAGTGAAAAGAATCCTATTATATTTTAATTTCCTTCTTTGATCTCTTCCTTTCCAACGATGGGTATCCTACAAAAGTCTCTATCGCCTTCCTTGTTTATCCTGTAAAAACCCTAAGCAACATGTAACCTCTTCAAACGTGATATGTGTTAGATATTTCTATATATCATATATACATGTATCCTCTCATGTGAACGTGACCCTTGAAGCCCAACAACCCCTGAAGCCCATGCTCCTACGGAAAGCTCGTTGGCAATTAAAAGAAACAGCCCAGGATATCTATACGTATGTGAGCTTTTGAGTTAATACTGGTCTAATGTGAAAAAGGTCTTTAGAGTTTAATAGCCTCTAATCTTCCCAATCCAACGAGGGAATCCAAGTTCGTGCATGGTTATTCATATTACTATAGATGATAAGTGCCATTACGTGTTATACTATAATTTCGCTACCCACCGCCGCTAGTTACCTTTTGACAATGGGTTTCCTAGGATATTTCTTTTTCCTTTTTGATTTTTCACGGTTGTTAGAGATAACAATATTATTATGATTAATATTATTTGTTAATAACTACTAATTATTCTGTGGGCTTAATTTGTATGATCTTTTGGCCCATTCGTTAACTATGAGGCTCATCGATTAATTGTGCTAGTCATAGCAATTAAATAATTATACTCGCTATCAATTATTCAATTTCTCATATTTTAATCAGATATATATATATATATATTCTTATTGCTAAACTCATTTATTTATCAACCTTATTCATTTTACCGTCATCTTGGGTATTAGAGATAGGTTCGATCTGGTGAAAGTTTTTATCTTTAGCTCGCCATATTATATGGGATTTATTCTAGCATAATTTTTCTTGAGTTTTATCCTTATCTTAAATAAAGTTAATTCACTAACGATAATTAAATTTCTTCTTGATTTAGAATTGAAATAAAATTAATATCCAATCGTCTTTTCCCTATCAAAAATATAGATAATTATTCTTGTTTTAACTTTCCTAATTTATCGGGCGTTACACACTCCCCCACTAAAGAGAATTTGGTCCCCAAATTCACCACCTTCTTCTCTAGAACGGGGAACTATAATTACTAAGATAACTATGCAAGCAGAAGAATTTAAAGATATACGGAATGGGGAAAAGACTAGCTCCAGGTTAAGGATGAGAGGTACCTTCTACCTTAGGCTTGGCTTCCTCTAGAGCTTGAGTTTCTCTTGAAAGCTTCTTAGTTAGAATAGGGCATTCCGCTATCTTATGATCTAAGCTCCCGCAACGCAAACATGCTCCCGAACTCCAACACTTTTCCGATTTGTGACCATATCTTCCACAAGATTTACACTTACCTTGCGAGTGATCTGTCGAAGTTCCCTTCTTATTACACTTCTTACATTTCTGGCATTTCTTACACTTTTGCGAAATATCACCCTCGTTTACCCTTTTCTTGGTAACGGTGAACTTCCCAGAATTAATGCTTTGATCCTTCCCTTCAACTTTCTCTTTCTCTTCCACCACCTTCTCTAGCACCTGGACTCTTCTAACAAGGTCCGCATAAGCTTGGACATCTACTAGTACTATCTCGGGAACAAAGCTTGGCTTAGATGGTTCCATTTTATCTAGGTTCCTGCAAGGATAAGTGGGGAGATAATTTATTAACTCAATAATTATTGTTAATGAAATGTAAATATTTTAGCTTTCTTTTATAACTTTAACCCCAAGTTCTACCCATCTCTCACGGAATTCCTATAGGATGACCGACAAGGATACTCAACCTATCACTTAAACTTAATGACCTATGGACTGAAAGCCGAAGCTCTGATATAACTGACAAGGATACTTGACCTATCATTGGAACCTAATAACTTGATAATGTGAAAGTCGAAGCTCTGATACCACCTCTGTCACGTCCCGAACCGATAGCAGCGGAACGTGTCGTTTGCTCGGAACGTGGCAGTTAAACAGTCGTGAATAATCAAGAGCTGTCGCATAAGACCAAATAATTTGGAGAAATAATAAAATTTTATTTCAAATATAAGTCTCTTACAATTTAAATTTCAAAACTTGAAGACTCAACTACATCACAATGAAAGAAAAGAAAATGACGCTCTAACAGACTTAAACAAGATAACTAAATAAGAGACACCATGCTAGACTCAAGAAAGATAAAAGACACAGGTTCACTAGTTTTCGAAGCTCGCTTGCACACTTGCCCCTCCCATGTGAGTCTCAGTCTCGCTAGACACCTGATTACCTGAAAAATGTTGGTGTAAAACTGTGTGAGCGAACGCTCAGTTAGAATTATATCTCAAGAACAAGAAATTGATTTAAGTAATTTCATTTTTGCATACAAATGCAAGTAAGGCTATGCTTGTAGAAATAACCGAGCAAGTGAACAAAACTAGCAAGAATTTGACAGTTTCATGTAAAAACTTTCAAGCGAGAGATATCCAGGAGAGAATTATAGATTATTGACTATTTCACGCAAGTACTTGCCCATTCTGGGCCACGCTAGTCGAGTCACATACATCAAGTCACGCAAGTAATATCAAGTAACGTCACGAGAGAGAGTGTGTGTGGAATGCCAAAGATCAACCTAGTCATGCACTTCGGTGCAATGCCAGACACCGTGATCATTAAAACTCCCATGGGCACAAGTTCTTTCGGGTGCTCCTCCCAGGACCAGATCAGGTCCTATATGCACAGCATTAAAGATAGATCTAGACATCCACGATAGTTCATAGCCAATAAAGAGTTTCAAGAACAAGCTTTAATAGAATGATAAGATAAGATTTTATGGAATTCAAGGGCAAGGCCCTTGAGTAAGGACAGACTTGCGATAAAATCTACGTGAAAGCATAGAAACTATGACATGTCGAAAAACTGGGTGGAATTGGCACCTAGATAGGTTGCCATGAATAACTTGAAAAGATGACTAGCAAGATAGTCACCAGTTCAATGGACATGATGCAAGCTGAATAATTGGTACTTAGCAATAAGTTACCCAATTCAATGTATCACCTAGTGGAATGATCACTCATTCCACCGGCTAAGAGAATTTCTCTCATGGGCCAAGAATAGCACCATGAAAGGGCCGGGTTACCACGTTTCCAGAGTGACGTGGCACTAAAATGGGTACAAGGTGTTTAAGGTACAACCAGCTAAGTCGGCCTTGATGGAATCCAAGGCTACGAGGAGACTTACGGAGGTCCCAATGACTAACTTGCCAGTCCGAAGGAACGGAATGTCCAACGGAGGGCTCGTATGTCACCGAGAGTTGAGGTGTATAACGTGAACCAATCATGAAATAGTGACTCCATCTACGGACGTGAGATGAGAGTGCCAGAAGACCCGCGGTATGGGTCAAAACTGAAAGAAAACTGTAAGAACATCAATACGTTAATTAAGGAATTTACGTCTATTAAAAGAGACGCCAATTCAAAAACTAACTATAATTAAATATATTTATATTAATTGACACCCGTGAGTGATCTCATTTATTAATTAGCATCCACTTGGAGGGACGTTAATTTTATGATTTTTAACTTAATTTATTTAACAAGAATTCACATTAATATCTATTTAATTGGATAATTTCAAAACATACATTCAAAGACACATTTATTTATAATAAAAAATTTAGTGAAATAAAATATATGATAATTAGGAGAAAAATATAAAGATACTAAATATATTATTTTTAAAATTTTCGGTTATATATTTTAATATATATCAATTTTCAAAGATATTGTTACAAGAGATATATATATATATATATATATATATATATATATATATATAGTTAAGATTTATCGACTTCGCACGATGCCGTCAAAAGAATTTGACGCCGTTTAGCATGTCGTCATTTCAATAAAAGTGCCAATTTTCAAATCTACGGTTCTCGACGTACACACGTCGGAATCACGCGTTCTATATATCGAAATGATGGGCTCGAAAAACTCTACCTAACTTGACGTTCAAAATAATTTTTCGTTGAGAGATGGGAGATCTTGATATAGGGGGCACGAAAAATGGTGCAACCACTCTCACTACCTCGGTCACCTCCCCAACAATACACCCATAAAATTTCAAAGCCAAAGGACGCTCCGGTGATTAGAAACGAGTCGTCAAAAGACAAAAAAACTAAAACTAACATGTTACAGAAATCTTTAGAATTAGCCTAACTAACGTGATCATATACGTTAAATCATTTAACTTGTTTAAGCTTATAGTAAATGCACCATATAAGGCATAAAAATTTAGGAGTAATCATGAGAATTTTAAAAGTATATTTATCCAGAATTTTTGGTGTATGATTACTTGGTTATAAAAATGTTAACGTGATAAGATTATTTAATTTATGAAGATAATTTAAATAGTAAATTAAACTTAAGCAAAACGATGATAATAAAATATGAGTTTTAAACATGCAAAATTAATTATTACTATCTTTGGGCTTCAATTATTGAGAAAACCTACAACTACTGTGCTACAGTGAAAATCATGATTCACCGTGTACCTTTAATAATTCCTCTTATTTATTAAAGTTAATTATTAATTAGTTAACAGATCATATAATCACATGAAAGTTTAAGATAAATCATGGGGGTTCATGTCAAATGCACTTTGTGATTTTTAAACAAGTGGTTACATTGATATATAAAAATTTTAACGTGACGTGAATATTTAATCAATTATGATAATCATGCAACAGTAAATTGAAAACTTAGACAAAACGATGAGTAGGAAAAACGAAAACATGAATTTTAAGCATGCAACTTAATTACTATTGTCTTGGGCTTCAATTCTTTGAGAAAACCTACCTTTTAATTGATCGGACGATGAACGGGACGAACGTTTTCTTCACATTCACAGCAGCACGAAGAAGAAAAGGATGAAGAGGAAGCAACTGCAACAGCCGCGCGTAGCATCCATAGGAGGAAGACGAAGCCCACTGCAGCACGGTGCACAGGAAGAGGAGGAGAAGAAGACCCACAAACACGGCTCTTCCCTTCGAACGGAACAACAGTAGCAGCAATGGAGTCCTGCTGCGCATGCATGGCTTATTTATAACCTTTTTGGGCTATAAGAGTCCTAATACGTATGTGAAGTCCTAGTGGAGTGAAAAGAATCCTATTAGATTTTAATTTCCTTCTTTGATCTCTTCCTTTCCTACGATGGGTATCCTACAAAAGCCTCTGTCGCCTTCCTTGTTTATCCTGTAAAAACCCTAAGCAACATGTAACCTCTTCGAACGTGATATGTGTTAGATATTTCTATATATCATATATACATGTATCCTCTCATGTGAACGGGACCCTTGAAGCCCAACAACCCCTGAAGCCCATGCTCCTACGGAAAGCTCGTTGGCAATTGAAGAAATAGCCCAGGATATCTATACGTATGTGAGCTTTTGAGTTAATACTGGTTTAATGTGATAAAGGTCTTTAGAGTTTAATAGCCTCTAATCTTCCCAATCCAACGAGGGAATCCGAGTTCGTGCATGGTTATTCATATTACTATAGATGATAAGTGCCATTACGTGTTATACTATAATTTCGCAACCCACCGCCGCTAGTTACCTTTTGACAATGGGTTTCCTGGGATATTTCTTTTTCCTTTTTGATTTTTCACGGTTGTTAGAGATAACAATATTATTATGATTAATATTATTTGTTAATAACTACTAATTATTCTGTGGGCTTAATTTGTATGATCTTTTGGCCCATTCGTTAACTATGAGGCTCATCGATTAATTGTGCTAGTCATAGCAATTAAATAATTATACTCGCTATCAATTATTCAATTTCTCAGATTTTAATCAGATTTATATATATATATATATATATATATATATATATATTCGTATTGCTAAACTCATTTATTTATTTACCTTATTCATTTTACCGTCATCTTGGGTATTAGAGATAGGTTCAATCCGGTGAAAGTTTTTATCTTTAGCTCGCCATATTATATGGGATTTATTCTAGGATAATTTTTCTCGAGTTTTATCCTTATCTTAAATAAAGTTAATTCACTAACGATAATTAAATTCTTTCTTGATTTAGAATTGAAATAAAAATAATATACAATCATCTTTTCCCTATCAAAAATATAGATAATTATTCTTGTTTTAACTTTCCTAATTTATCGGACGTTACACCCTCCCCCACTAAAGAGAATTTGGTCCCCGAATTCACCACCTTCTTCTCTAGAACGGGGAACTATAATTACTAAGATAACTATGCAAGCAGAAGAATTTAAAGATATACGGAATGGGGAAAAGACTAGCTCCATGTTAAGGATGAGAGGTACCTTCTACCATAGGCTTGGCTTCCTCTAGAGCTTGAGTTTCTCTTGAAAGCTTCTTAGTTAGAATAGGGCATTCCGCTATCTTATGATCTAAGCTCCCGCAATGCAGACACGCTCCCGAACTCCACCAACACTTTTCCGATTGGTGACCATATCTTCCACAAGATTTACACTTACCTTGCGAGTGATCTGTCGAAGTTCCCTTCTTATTACACTTCTTACATTTCTGGCATTTCTTACACTTTTGCGAAATATCACCCTCATTTACCCTTTTCTTGGTAACGGTGAACTTCCCAAAATTAATGCTTTGATCCTTCCCTTCAACTTTCTCTTTCTCTTCCACCGCCTTCTCTAGCTCCTGGACTCTTCTAACAAGGTCCGCATAAGCTTGGACATCTACTAGTACTATCTCGGGAACAAAGCTTGGCTTAGATGGTTCCATTTTATCTAGGTTCCTGCAAGGATAAGTGGGGAGATAATTTATTAACTCAATAATTATTGTTAATGAAATGTAAATATTTTAGCTTTCTTTTATAACTTTAACCACAAGTTCTACCCATCACTCACGGAATTCCTATAGGATGACCGACAAGGATACTCAACCTATCACTTAAACTTAATGACCTATGGACTAAAAGCCGAAGCTCTGATATGACTGAAAAGGATACTTGACCTATCATTGGAACATAATAACTTAAGAATGTGAAAGTCGAATCTCTGATATCACCTCTGTCACGCCCCAAACCGATAGCAGCGGAACGTGTCGTTTGCTCGGAACGTGGCAGTTAAATAGTCGTGAATAATCAAGAGCAGTCGCATAAGACCAAATAATTTGGGGAAATAATAAATTTTTATTTCAAATATAAGTCTCTTACAATTTAAATTTCAAAACTTGAAGACTCAACTACATCACAATGAAAGAAAAGAAAATGACGCTCTAACAGACTTAAACAAGATAACTAAATAAGAGACACCATGCTAGACTCAAGAAAGATAAAAGACACAGGTTCACTAGTTTTCGATGCTCGCTTGCACACTTGTCCCTCCCATGTGAGTCTCAGTCTCGCTAGCCACCTGATTACCTAAAAAATGTTGGAATAAAACTGGGTGAGCGAACGCCCAGTAGGAATTATATCTCAAGAACAAGAAATTGATTTAAGTAATTTCATTTTTGCATGCAAATGCAAGTAAGGCTATGCTTGTAGAAATAACCGAGCAAGTGAACAAAACTAGCAAGAATTTGATAGTTTCATGTAAAAACTTTCAAGCAAGAGATATCCAGGAGAGAATTATAGATTATTGACTATTTCACGCAAGTACTTGCCCATTCTGGGCCACGCTAGTCGAGTCACGCACGTCAAGTCACGCAAGTAATATAAAGTAATGTCACGAGAGAGAGAGTGTGTGGAATGCCAAAGATCAAACTAGTCATGCACTTCGGTGCAATGCCAGACACCATGATCATTAAAACTCCCATGAGCACAAGTACTTTCGGGTGCTCCTCCCAAGACCAGATCGGGTCCTATATGCACAGCATTAAAGATAGATCTAGACATCCACGATAGTTCATAGCCAATAAAGAGTTTCAAGAACAAGCTTTAATAGAATGATAAGATAAGATTTTATGGAATTCAAGGGCAAGGCCCTTGAGTAAGGATAGACTTGCGATAAAATCTACGTGAAAGCATAGAAACTATGACATGTCGAAAAACTGGTTGGAATTGGCACCTAGATAGGTTGCCATGAATAACTTGAATAGATGACTAGCAAGATAGTCACCAGTTCAATCGACATGATGCAAGCTGAATAATTGGTACTTAGCAATAAGTTACCCAATTCAATGTATCACCTAGTGGAATGATCACTCATTCCACCGACTAAGAGAATTTCTCTCATGGGCCAAGAATAGCACCATGAAAGGGCCGGGTTAGCACGTTTCCAGAGTGACGTGGCACTAAAATGGGTACAAGGTGTTTAAGATACAAGCAGCTAAGTCGGCCTTGAGGAAATCCAATGCTACGAGGAGACTTACGGAGGTCCCAATGACTAACTTACCAGTCCGAAGGAACAGAATGTCCAACGGAGGGCTCGTATGTCACCGAGAGTTGAGGTGTATAACGTGAACCAATCATGAAACAGGGACTCCATCTACGGACGTGTGATGAGAGTTCCAGAAGACCCGCGGTATGGGTCAAAACTGAAAGAAAACGGTGAGAACATGAATACGTTAATTAAGGAATTTGCGTCTATTAAGAGAGACGCCAATTCAAAATTTAACTATAATTAAATATATTAATATTAATTGACACCCGTGAGTGACCTCATTTATTAATTAGCATCCACTTGGAGGGACATTAATTTTATGATTTTTAACTTAATTTATTTAACAAGAATTCACATTAATATCTATTTAATTGAATAATTTCAAAACATACATTCAAAGACACATTTATTTATAATAAAAAATTTAGTGAAATAAAATATATGATAATTAGGAGAAAATATAAAGATTCTAAATATATATTTTTTATAATTTTCTGTTTCATATTTTAATAGATATCAATTTTCAAAGATATTGTTACAAGATATATATATATATATATATATATATTAATTTATATATATATATATACATATATTAAAGATTTAACGACTTCGCACGATGCCCACAAAAGAATTTGACGTCGTTTAGCTTGTCGTCATTTCAATAAAAGTGCCAATGTTCAAATCTACGGTTCTCGACGTACACACGTCGGACTCACGCGTTCTATATATCGAAATGATGGGCTCGAAAAACTCTACCTAACTGGACGTTCAGAATAATTTTTCGTTGAATGATGGGAGATCGTGAGATTGGGGGCACAAAAAATGGTGTAATCACTCTTACTACCTCGATCACCTCCCCAACAATACACCCATAAAATTTCATAGCCAAAGGACGCTCGGGTGATTAGAAACGAGTCGTCAAAAGACAAAAAAACTAAAACTAACATGTTACAGAAATCTTTAGAATTAGCCTGACTAACGTGATCATATACGTTAAATCATTTAACTTGTTTAAGCTTATAGTAAATGCACCATATACAGCATAAAAATTTAGGAGTAATCATGAGAATTTTAAAAGTATATTTATCCGGAATTTTTGGTGTATGATTATTTGGTTATAAAATTTTTAACGTGATAAGATTATTTAATTTATGAAGATAATTTAAACAGTAAATTAAACTTAAGCAAAACGATGATAACAAAATATGAGTTTTAAACATGCAAAATTAATTACTACTATCTTTGGGCTTCAATTATTGAGAAAACCTACAACTACTGTGCTACAGTGAAAATCATGATTCACCGTGTACCTTTAATAATTTCTCTTATTTTTTAAAGTTAATTATTAACTAGTTAACAGATCATATAATCACATGAAAGTTTATGATAAATAATGGGGGTTCATGTCAAATGCACTTTGTGATTTTTAGACAAGTGGTTACATAGATATAATAAAATTTTAACGGGACGTGAATATTTAATCAATTATGATAATCATGCAACAGTAAATTGAAAACTTAGACAAAACGATGAGCAGAAAAAACGAAAACATGAATTTTAAGCATGCAACTTAATTATTATTGTCTTGGGCTTCAATTCTTTGAGAAAACCTATCTTTTAATTGATCGGACGATGAACGGGACGAACGTTTTCTTCACATTCACAGCAGCACAAAGAAGAAAAGGATGAAGAGGAAGCAACTGCAACTGCCGCGCGTAGCATCCGCAGGAGGAAGACGAAGCCCATTGCAGCACGGTGCACAGGAAGAGGAGGGGAAGAAGACCCACGAACATGGCTTTTCCCTTCGAACGGAACAACAGTAGCAGCAATGGAGTCCTGCTGCTCATGTAGGGCTTATTTATAACCTTTTTGGGCTATAAGAGTCCTAATACGTATGTGAAGTCCTAGTGGAGTGAAAAGAATCCTGTTGGATTTTAATTTCCTTCTTTGATCTCTTCCTTTCCTACGATGGGTATCCTACAAAAGCCTCTGTCGCCTTCCTTGTTTACCCTGTAAAAACTCTAAGCAACATGTAACCTCTTCGAACGTGATATGTGTTAGATATTTCTATATATCATATATACATGTATCCTCTCATGTGAACGTGACCCTTGAAGCCCAACAACCCCTGAAGCCCATGCTCCTACGGAAAGCTCGTTGGCAATTAGAAGAAACAGCCCAGGATATCTATACGTATGTGAGCTTTTGAGTTAATACTGGTTTAATGTGATAAAGGTCTTTAGAGTTTAATAGCCTATAATCTTCCCAATCCAACGAGGGAATCCGAGTTCGTGCATGGTTATTCATATTACTATAGATGATAAGTGCCATTACGGGTTATACTATAATTTCACAACCCACCGCCGCTAGTTACCTTTTGACAATGGGTTTCCTGGGATATTTCTTTTTCCGTTTTGATTTTTCACGGTTGTTAGAGATAACAATATTATTATGATTAATATTATTTGTTAATAACTACTAATTATTTTGTGGGCTTAATTTGTATGATCTTTTGGCCCATTCGTTAACTATGAGGATCATCGATTAATTATGCTAGTCATAGCAATTAAATAATTATACTCGCTATCAATTATTGCTCAGATTTTAATCATATTTTTAAATATATATATATATATATATGTATGTATTCTTATTGCTAAACTCATTTATTTATCTACCTTATTCATTTTACCGTCGTCTTGGGTATTAGAGATAGGTTCGATCCGGTGAAAGTTTTTATCTTTAGCTCGCCATATTATATGGGATTTATTCTAGGGTAATTTTTCTCGAGTTTTATCCTTATCTTAAATAAAGTTAATTCACTAACGATAATTAAATTTCTTCTTGATTTAGAATTGAAATAAAATTAATATCCAATCATCTTTTCCCTATCAAAAATATAGACAATTATTCTTGTTTTAACTTTCCTAATTTATCGGGCGTTACAGAGACGAATACCACGACGAAAAAAGGAGCATCCCGTCACATCCTGACGAGAGCAAAACCATAACACAGCACGCACAAGACCACACACGGAAAACAAAGCGACAAAGAATCACGAACCTAATGCCAGCTAAAGATTGTACTGGACTTTCAGGACTCTAGAAACTGTATATCTAAGATTCCCATGTACTTTACACAACAACGCTCTGATACCAGCTGTGACGACCCGGATCCCTGATACCGGATATACCCGATAGGACTACCGAGTAAACCTGATACCGCTTGGAACCCGTGAAGCGTCCCAAGAGCTGTAAAGCTCCGAAGGGATAGAAGGATTGTCGTGTAGTACATTGAAGCCGCAGAGATATAACAGTAAGAAATTAAATTTCATTAGATTGGTTTGCTAAAGTAGCATAAATAAAATTACTTTTTCATTAACAGTTTAAGTTTAACAATTATACCAGAGTCCAGTCCAAAGGAAAGATAAGCAGTACAGTCAACAGAAAAGGAGGACATACACTGAGGTAGGGGGAGGCCCGACGCAGGTACCGCTCGCTGCTACGGACACACCACACCAGGAACCGCGGAAGCAGAACTACGCCACCCACCTGAAAATTAGGGGTGAGCCTCATGTCACTTGCTCAGTAGGGGTCACGTGGATCCCCACTAAAAAATAACGTAGTAACACGGTAAAACAGCAGGTAAACAGCATGAGTAGTAAAGCAGGAAAACTAAACTACAAAGCTGTAAAAGAAAACCAGAACGGAAGGAGTAGGAACAGCTAAAAGAAAAGGGAAAAGCCGTACCGAACAAGCGCAGCTGCGGAACTAGTCTCGACTCCCTGAACTACTCCGGGCAGCAATAGGAAGGCGAACCCTTATCTGACAAAGTCAGGAGTTGTCGATCTGTCGGGCCCACAAAGACAGGCAAAAAGCCTAGAAAAGACCTAGACAGACACAGACGCCCTAAAGCATACACGACTCGATTACCCTGCACGCTCTTCTAGACACGACCACACACACACACCACTAGAACGTCGTGCACACGACACAACACTGACCTCGGGCAAGAACACGAGAGGGCTAACGCGGAAAGGTCACGACGCACGAGAAACGTGAGAGTCATGTGTCACGTGACAGAAGCAACTCCTCACTAGAAGAACATCCAGCTGCGTCCACTGACGTCTTATACTACGCCTACAAGTGTCTGTCTAGGATGCCTACAAGACGACAGAGACAAAGACACTATCAGAACCAGAACCAGGAACTACAGTCGCGAGTGACTAGTCAGGGTCACGCCTATCGGTGTAAGTCCAAAGCCCCTGACCACGTGTGCACACACAGGCTTGTGCCTAGAGCCATGCCTCTAGATGGTTCCCCCCCCCCCCCCCCGCAGGACGCTACGGTGAAGAGCCGGGGGCCCACGGAACTAGCTTAAAAATTGTATCTCAGGAACTTCCCCGCCACATGGGCCGACATGGCATAACGTGTCGTAAGGCAACGACTAGTGGAGGCTCACTAGACACATACTCTAAAACACGAGTGCTGGAGGACATACAGGTAAAGAAGCACTGTCGCACGTACAACGAAGCACCGAGGCAGCAAGACAACTGCCGACAGACTCAGGACAAGGCAACTAGACCTACTACTACAATGATCCTTGAGTCTCATGACTCGGAGTCAAGATCATTGCGCAAAGCGTAACAAGCCACCAATCGGTCTAATCCTAAGCCAAAGGACACGACACATCCGCGTAAAATGACACATGGAGACCTGAGGGATCAACAAGACCCTCAGCACACCTGGACATGCAAACCGAGGTAAGACGATACCTCGAGGCATCCAGAACCATGTCTCAGACTGGATGAAACCTCCGAGACATACACAAGGTTACCTATCAACCACTAGGTCACCCCGGGTTGACCGGAACTAGACAATGACGATTCTACAGTAGGAAAGAGAATCCTACTTCAAGCAAGAAAACTCCTGGCTATCTCATAACGTGGCCATAGCCCTCATAGGACATCAATAGATATCCACGGGAATGGCAAACCACAAGGTCAAGCCGAGGCACTTGTAAACCAACACATCAGGAAACGACACGCAAGAATTTAGGGGAGGAACATAATCTGGCGGTCATAGAATTAGCCGCTAGGGGACTATAGCGGTCATGGATTAAGCCACTAAACCCAGTCAACCCTGAACCGACCTATTCGGACAAACCACCAAAGCGGTCTAATATAGACCCGCCACACGGACTAGGTGGTCGAAGAGACAATCGCCATAATAACCGCCCTAAGACAAAGACCTAAGTCAAACGACATGTAGCGGCCTAAAAAAGGTGCGCTACAGTGAAGAAACGCATGAAGGTTGGGCCTCCAAGGCCAACCGACTTAAATTCTTGACTAGGTCTAAAACCACGGTAACGCAAACACCGAGGCTGACCACAAGCCGCCGAGACCATCCCCTCAAGACGGGAACTCAAGGGAGGCCACACACATGCGGGAGAACCCCACCGCACTCACACCGATACACGGAGACTCGATCGAGCGTAACGCAAAGTGCGGGACACACATCCCTACGGGCACGCTAATTGAAGTAACATGGCACCTCCCGACACCCCAGAAACATAGACATGGAACCCACAGGGTGTTCGGGACACTCGCGAGGCCATAGGTCGGTCATTGGGTCTCAACCGGACCGACCAGGACTCAAAACAAACAAAAATAGAGAATTTCGGTCGACCACGCCCCTGGGGTCGATCGACCTGACTGGGTCGGTCGACCAGACCTGTGGGGTTGGTCGACCGGACCAACAGCCGGACCCAACACGGTCTGCGGGCAACTACCAGTTGACCGGCCTATCCGGTCCGGTCCACCGGTCACGGCAAAAAATCGGCCAAACCCTAATCTCTGGGCCCGATTCCACGCCCCGTTCGATTCTGATCGAAGGGGGAAACATCCATAATGAGAATACCAACCTTCCACACTCTGGAAGGGATCAAAACAAGGCACAAATGTCTTGAAACGGGCAATTCCACCAAATTTACCCTAAATGAGTCACCGGGGTTCCCGAGCTCGTACCGACCCCAAATGACAACCAATCGACACGAAAACGGCGGATCTGGAACGTTGGCATTCCAGTGGTTCGATTGATACCAGCTGATCTAAAAACTATCGCCATTTTCTGGCGAAGCCTGCCAACACCCCAAAAGCATGACTTTCTCGAACTTGAAGGAAACCCACTCATATGCTCACCGAACAACGTAAAACTGCAGGGAAACGTAGAGGAGAAGTAGGTGATCCGTCTCCCTACCTCCACCGAAGAAACTGTACACTAAAGTGACTAAACCGCGCCGAAAATGCCAAATCAACGAACCGCGCCGTCTACGAATCCACCGAGGGATCGCGCCGTGCCACGCTCAAACCGTCGCCCCATTCCACGTCCCGATCACTCCATCGCGTCCCCGCCTCCGCCAGCTCTCCAGGGTCGCGCGCCCCGCGTCGAATGGCCCAGAGATGAGAGAGAGAAAGAGATGAGAGAAATGATGGAGGAGAGAGGGGGTTGAGGGTTAAATAGAAGAAATTAGGAAATTTTCTTAATTTTTGAAAATTCTGATTTTTGTGCCAAAAATCCACTAATTCAGAAAAATACGCAAAAATAGCTGAAACAATCCTCTCAAAGTGTACATCGCTATTGTAACATCCTCGAGTTGATGAACTCAGAAATAAACTCACCGTAGGGTTCCGTAACTTGTACGAGAGAAAAACCCACACGGATCGTAAAACTCAACTCTGGACCCACAAAAGCGATCTGAAACCCTCCAGTAAGGATCCGAAAGACCTAATAAGAATCCGATAAGAATCCAGGGCATTACAACCAAGGTAACCTACGGGTTTCCTAAAGGCGAGCACTGCTCCCATTAGAAATGAGAAGGTAACCTACGGGTTCCCTAGAGGCAAGCACTGCTCCACTTGAAATTAGAAGGTAACCTACGGGTTCCCTAGAGGTGAGCACTGCTCCCCTTGAAAATAAGAAGGTAACCTACAGGTTCCCCAGAGGCGAGCACTGCTCCCCTTGAAAATGTGAAGGTAACATACGGGTGCCCTAAAGGTGAGCATTGCTCCCCTTAGAAATGACAAGGTAACCTACGGGTTCCCTAGAGGTGAGCACTACTCCCCATGAAAATGAGAAGGTAACATACGGCTCCCCGAGAGGCGAGCACTACTCCCCTTAGAAATGAGCAGGTATCCTACGGGTTCCCTAGAGGCGAGCACCGCTCCCCTTAGAAATGGCAAGGTAACCTACGGGTTCCCTAGAGGCGAACGTTGCTCCACTTAAAAATAATCAGATAACCTACGGGTTCCCTAGAGGCGAGCATTGCTTCTGTAACGACCCAGAGTTCAGGATACCGATACACCGATAACATCGATACACCGATACCAAGAACTGGGGAAGCCACCCAAGAGGCTGATGAGGCCCCTGAAGGGTTAGTAAGGTTATGTCGAGAGAATGTATAACGAACTGCAATTTGGAACACGTAGATTACAAATAAGCAATAAAATTAACACAAGTGCGGAAGCAATTCAAAATAACCAGAGTGATATATGTATATACTAGTCCAGATAAACAAGAGTACTAGTCCACAAGGGCACAACTACACGGGGCATACCCCGGCAAAAGTACAACAAAAGCCTCAAAAAGGCGGCTCGACTAGAGCTGGCAGCTAGACGCGGTCTCCGAAATAGCTCACGAAGCACCGGGAGACGACGGGCGCGGCTCACCTGAAAGGAGAAGGGTGAGTCACAGCCAGATTCAGTAGGGGTCACGCGGATCCCTACCTCGCACTAAACAAGCATTCATGCATAAATAAAAGCAATGAGAGCATGCATTTAATTGGAATAACAGGCAATGGCATGAATAAACTACTCAAGTAAAGCTGTAAACTCTAACTAAGCAAGTAGAACAGCTAACACATGCCACAGCTAAATAAATGCAAGCGACTAAAACTAAATCTACCAAAATAGAATAAGCCTTAACTGATCCAAACAATAAGGAAGGGCAACCACTGGAGCAGAAACCAGAAGCGTCCACTGACGACTTACACTGCGTCTCAAGCACTCGCAGTCGACAAAGCGACAAGCTGAGCGCGTAACTATTACCAAACCAAGTGACCAGTCAGAGTGGCACCCGTCGGTGTCAGTCCACAGTCTCCGATCACGTGTGCACACACTGACTCTAGCCTGAGCCAAGCCCTCTAGCTAGTTTTCTCCCTTGGTAGGACGCTACCATTGGCTAGGAGCCCACGGAACTAGCTTACGACCCGTGTATGCGAAACACCCCTCCGCTATCCTCAAGTGGGTCGGTACTCAACAGACCTAGGGCAACAATAGTGGCTCCATTGCATGGAAAGAAAAGCTACTCTATTGGTATAAGAAACATGCCCTCGAACAATGAAACAACATAAACATAGCACAATTACGTACAGGAACGCATACCAAATGGCTGGCAACTTATTAAACCCAACAGGCAAGCGGCGGTCGGATGCCCACGCGCTACATGAAAGTAACGGTCGGTGGCTGGCGCGTTACACCAAGAACGACGCGTCTGTCTCCGTCCGTCACTCCCGCCTGAATTCCAGCTCAAAAGGCCAAAAAAGGAATGTGACGGTAGGGGCCCTGTGCGTTACATCGATGCAACACGTTGGGTCACCGCCGTTACATCCACCCGAGGCCAAAAACCAACGTACAGCGTTCGAAATCAGACGCAGGCGAAGCGACGCGCTCGCTCAGGCGCATCGGACGGAAGGGACGGCCGGCCGACTGGCCGTCGGGCTAACCGTCTCACCCAGTCAACGTAAAACGACGGACGAGTAACGGATGGGGATCCCACCGTTACTCTCCAAATAATGCACCCTCATCGGGCCGTTGTTTGGAAATGATGCGTCCACTAAGGACCGTCAGGCGTGTGACGGTTCCTGGCAGGACCGTCACGCCACCTGGAACACGGGCGGGTACGGTTTGAAAACCGGAGCCCTCCCGGACGATAAAAATCATCGGGTAACATCGTGGAAACCTGTAACCTGTCAAACCATACGACCCAAACAACAAAATAATACCCAAATACCACACATGCAAAGCCCACAATGCATCAAATTCAAGAATTAAGCTAAAACCCCAAATTTATGAAATATGAACATTAAGCATGCTACGGGGTTCTAATCAAACGAACGAGCTATAGGAAATGATCCTAGCGAGATCAGGATTCCATCCCCCTACCTTTTGCAAGCCGAAACGGTCGAAAAGGCCGCATGCAAGGAAGAAGAGCCACGAGGCCTTCACGCTCCACCTCGCTCCCACGAGCCACGAAACACGCCGAGGTGGGCGTCCACGCGATTCACGCGACGCGAGGAATCCACCGGTACCTCCCACGCCTCAATCCGGTGCCAAAAAGCATGCTTCCCAAGGGGAGGGGAGAGAGGCGATCGGCGAGAGGAGAGAGAGAGAGAGTGAGGGTGAGGGATTAAAAGAGAAGAAAAATAAAAATAAAATATATATAATATAATTATTATATATATTAAAATCTTATTAATCTCCAATAACCATCAAAGCTCCAAATAAATCCAAAAAAATACCAAAAAAATTCTAAAAATACAGGAAAATAGTCAGAAATTCCAGAACAAATATTAGAACAAAATCCATTAAGGATCCATTAAGACACGGGCCTTACAGTCCCTCCCTCCTAATAAAAATTTCGCCCTCGAAATTTACAACAACAGAAAAAGGAGGAAACTGAGAAAGGACATATACCTCACTAGAATAAAAAGGGAAAAAGCTGACGCATCTCATCTTCGCGTTCCCAAGTGGACTCATTACTAGAGTGACGCTGCCAAGCTACTCTTACCAGAGGAATAACCTTATTTCTCAACCGCTGCTCATGACGGTCTTCAATTCTAATAGGGAACTCTGGTGCAGATAAATCAGCAGTCACCTCAGGCCAAACTGAATCATCGAGAAGATGAGAAGCATCTGGCACATATTTCCTCAGTTGAGATACGTGGAACACATCATGAATAGCTTGCATGGCCGCAGGTAGTTGTAGACGATAAGCCACCTGACCAATAGCTTCGACGATCGGAAAAGGGCCAACATACCGCGGACTAAGCTTTCCACGCTTCCCAAACCTGGAAACACCTTTCATCGGAGATATTTTAACAAACACCATATCTCCTGGCTCAAATTGTAGTGGACGTCTGCGCTGATCTGCATAACTTTTCTGTCGACTCTGAGCCGTCAACAATCTCTACCTGATCAGACGAACCACATCAGAACACTGCTGCACCATATCAGGTCCGGTCAACAATCTGTCCCCAACATCAAACCAATTCAGAGGAGTACGACAAGGATGACCATACAGTGCTTCATAAGGAGCCATTCCAATACTGGAGTGAAAACTATTATTATAAGCAAATTCAACAAGTGGCAAATGCTGACACCACGAACCCTGCCAATCAAGGCAACACAATCTCAGCATGTCCTCTAAAGTCTGAATAGTCCTCTCTGACTGTCCATCTAACTGAGGGTGATACGCTGAACTGAAAGCTAACTCAGTGCCCAAAGCTTTCTGGAAACTACGCCAGAAGCCGGAGGTAAAACGTGGGTCACGATCTGACACAAGTGAAACAGGAACTCCATGCAGTGGCACGATCTTCTGCACATACAGCTCGGCCAACCTTTGCACATTCCAGGCAATCTTAATCGGCAACAATCTGGCAGTTTTAGTCAATCTGTCGACAAGCAACCAGATACCATCAAAACCTTGAGAAGTCCGAGGCAAACCCACCATAAAATATGTAGTAACATGGTCCCATTTCCACATCGGAATCTCTAATGGCTGAAGCAAACCACCTGGCTTTTGATGTTCGGCTTTAACCTGCTGACAAGTCAAGCACTTAGAAACAAATATAGCTACGTCTTTCTTCAAACCCGGCCACCAGAACTGCTTTTTCAAATTCTGATACATCTGGTGACACCTGGATGAATAGCAAAACGGGAACCATGGGCTTCACTCAGAATCTCATGCCTCAAATCAACATCAGCGGGAACATACCATCTGCCCTGAAAACTGACGACCAGCTCGTCATCAAATTCCACATCATATCTTAATATAACACGGGATAAATCAGAATCCGCTTGCTGATCTTCTTTAATCTACTGATATAGAGCTGAACCCAAAATCAAACTAGCACAAACCGCCATCTTCGGATCAGAAGGAAACTCTACACTGAATGCCTCGCTCGGAAGCCATTTCCACAATTTCCATTCATGAAGCATCAAATGACTGACTTGCACTTTCCTGCTCAGAGCATCAGCCACAACATTCATTTTACCCGGCTGATAGGAGAGTGTAAAGTCAAAATCTTTCATGAATTCCATCCATCGGCGCTGCCTGAGATTCAAATCTTTCTGGGAGTATATATACTGTAAACTCTGGTGATCAGTAAAAATCTGAAATTTCTCACCATACAGATAATGTCTCCAAATCTTTAAGGCAAAAATAACTGCAGCTAGCTCCAGATCATGAGTGGGATAATTCTCTTCATGTCGTTTCAATTGCCGAGATGCATATGCGATAACCTTACCATGTTGCATCAGCACTGCACCCAAACCTACTCGAGAAGCATCAGTACAAACCAGAAAACCACCCGAGTCGGAAGGCAAAGTCAACACAGGAGAAGAAGTCAATAGCCTTTTCAATTCAACAAAGCTAGCCTCACACTAATCCGACCAGACAAAAGGTACATCTTTACGAGTCAGTCTAGTCATCGGGGCTGCAATCTTCGTAAAATCTTGGATGAATCTGCGATAGTACCCAGCCAAACCGAGGAAGCTTCATATTTCTGTCACAGTTCTAGGCCTCTACCAACTCAACACGGCATCAATCTTTGCAGAGTCTACTGCCACTCCGTCACCAGAAATCACGTGACCAAGAAAATGAATCTCCTGAAGCCAGAATTCACATTTACTGAACTTCGCATAAAGCTCGTGATCCCTTAGAGTCTGTAGAGCGATCCTCAAATGCTGCACATGATCTTCATCAGAGGCAGAATAAATCAAAATATCATCAACAAAGATCACCACAAACTGATCAAGAAATGGACGAAAGATACGCTGCATCAAGTCCATAAAAGCTGCTGGGGCATTAGTCAAACCAAACGGCATGATTAGAAATTCAAAGTGACCATAACGAGTGCTGAAAGCCGTCTTCTCCACATCCGATTCCCGGATTCACAATTGGAAGTAGCCAGACCGGAGATCAATCCGTGAAAAGACAGTAGCAGACTGTAACTGGTCAAACAAATCATCAATCCTCGGAAGTGGATATTTATTCTTGATAGTCACCTGATTCAATTGCCTGTAATCAATACAAAGCCTCAGGCTTCCATCTTTCTTTTTTACAAACAACACTGGAGCACTCCACGGAGAAAAGCTGGGGTGAATATAACCCTTTTCCAGTAATTCAAGTAGCTGTGCTCGCAGTACCTTCAATTCAGCTGAAGCCATTCGGTACGGTGCCTTTGTTAAGGGAGCTGTACCCGGAATTAGTTCAATCACCATCTCTATCTCTTGCTCTGGGGGCAAGCCTGGCAACTCGTCAGGAAACACATCAGGGAACTCACAAACAACAGGAATATCACTGGCTTCCTGTCGTGGTTCTTCAACAGCAACCACAGAAGCAAGAAACCCCTGGCAACCTGCACTAAGCAACCTATAGGCTCGAATAGCAGAAATAATCATACGCGAAGAACGGGATCGAATACCTTGGAAATAAAAAGCTGATTTCCCCTGTGGCTGAAAATAGACTTTTTTCGATCTACAGTCAACCACAGCTCCATAATGCTCCAACCAATCCATTCCAGAATAACATCATAGTCTGCCAGCTGCAATGCATACAATCTCGCCGGCAACTGGTGGTTATCGATCATAACAGGAGACTCTTCCAAGCACAGAGGTGTAATCATGAAATCTCCCGAAGGCATCTCAACATACATCTCACAAGCTATCTCTGAAGTCGGTTCCTCAATACATGCCATGAAATCCTCAGAAATAAAAGATTGAGAAGCACCAGAATCAAATAAGACACGAGCTGAATGACCATAAAGCATAATCGTACCTTCCACAAGATGGGCTGCAACAGCATCAGCTCTAGTCATATGTGAAACCTTGCCCTTCTGCTTCTTTGATCCGGCCGAGGATTGCTGAGAAGACGCCGACGCTTGAGAGAATAACTGTTGAGCTTGCGGTGCAGGAGGAGGTCTGAATTACGGCTGCTGAGGTTGAGGAAACTGAGGAGCTCGCAATTGCTTCGGCCTCAGCGGGCAATCCCGAACCACATGACCCGGCTGGTCACACCGAAAGCAAACAACGGGAAGAGAACACAGCTGGCCCTTGTGATGACCACCGCATCTCCGACACGTCCATGGCTGACTGACAGCTGAACTCTGACGAGTCTGAGTAGAAGGTGCTGTCGGCTGCTGAACTACATCTGTACCGGACAGCTGCTGGAAAAACTTCTTCTTCTTCTTGAACCTCTTAAACTTGGTCTTGGAAGGAGAGGAAGCACTGCTAACCTCTGACTGGACTGAGGGAACACCTGGCGCTGGCGGTCGGTACACCTGCTGAGACTGTACGGCGGGCTGAACTGACCCTGCCTGAGGATATCCACCCGGTCTCGTCATCTCCAGCTCAAGTGCCATAGCTGTCTGGCACGCACTATCAAGGTCTGCAACACGACTTGCAATCAGGGGCATCTTCAATTCTGGCCTCAAACCTCGCAACAATTGCTGTGTCTTCAAAGCTTCACTAGCCAGCACATGGGGTGCATACTGACCCAATTCCATAAACTTATTCCGATACTGAAGCACAGTCATACTGCCCTGAGTCAGCTCCATGAATTGATACACTTTTGCCATTTGCAAACAGGCAGGAGTGTAGGCACGCTCAAAAGCAGCTGCGAACTCTGCCCACGTGATCTGCCGAAGAGGTCTAGAACGAAAAGCGATCTGCCACTCGGCCTTCCACCACGTAATGGCTGCACCCTGAAGTTGAAAAGCGGCAAGCATAACTTTCTCGTCTTCAGCACATTCCATCGAAAAAAAACACGCTCAATCGCATCCAGCCATTTCCTCGCAACCTCTGGATCAGCTTGACCATCGAAAGGAGGCGGATTGAACATCAGGAACTCTTTTAAAGCCTTGCCTCGACTGCCAGGCACTTCAACCGGAGGAGCATCAATCGGCGCTGGAGGAGGAACAACTGGTGCAACGGGAACAGCAGGAACTGCAGGAGGAGGTGCAGAACCACTATCTTCCCTGGGCGCATCTCGAGGAGCACGAGAAACTCAAGGAGGTCTTCCTCGACGAGGCGGCATAATTACTCTGCCGAGATCATAAAACAGCAATAAAATCCATCAATCATACAGAAAACACCCTAAGCCAGCAATAGACGACACAAGACTAGCTCTGGACAAACACAAATTTCAATTCCTTATATAATTCCTCAAACATCGGCTCTGATACCAACTGTAACGACCCAGAGTTCAGGATACCGATACACCGATAACATCGATACACCGATACCAAGAACTGGGGAAGTCACCCAAGAGGCTGATGAGGCCCCTGAAGGGTTAGTAAGGTTATGTAGAGGGAATGTATAACGAACTGCAATTTGGAACGCGTAGATTACAAATAAGCAATAAAATTAACACAAGTGCGGAAGCAATTCAAAATAACCAGAGTGATATATGTATATACTAGTCCAGATAAACAAGAGTACTAGTCCACAAGGGCACAACTACACCGGGCATACCCCGGCAAAAGTACAACAAAAGCCTCAAAGAGGCGGCTCGACTAGAGCTGGCAGCTAGACGCGGTCTCCGAAACAGCTCACGAAGCACCGGGAGACGAGGGGCGCGGCTCACCTGAAAGGAGAAGGGTGAGTCACAGCCAGACTCAGTAGGGGTCACGCGGATCCCTACCTCGCACTAAACAAGCATTCATGCATAAATAAAAGCAATGAGAGCATGCATTTAATTGGAATAACAGGCAATGGCATGAATAAACTACTCAAGTAAAGTTGTAAACTCTAACTAAGCAAGTAGAACAGCTAACACATGCCATAGCTAAATAAATGCAAGCGACTAAAACTAAATCTACCAAAATAGAATAAGCCTTAACTGATCCAAACAATAAGGAAGGACAACCACTGGAGCAGAAACCAGAAGCGTCCACTGACGACTTACACTGCGTCTCAAGCACTCGCAGTCGACAAAGCGACAAGCTGAGCGTGTAACCAGTACCAAACCAAGTGACCAGTCGGAGTGGCACCCGTCGGTGTCAGTCCACAGTCTCCGACCACGTGTGCACACACTAACTCTAGCCTGATCCAGGCCCTCTAGCTAGTTTTCTCCCTTGGTAGGACGCTACCATTGGCTAGGAGCCCACGGAACTAGCTTACGAACTGTGTATGGGAAACACCCCTCCGCTATCATCAGGCGGGTCGGTACTCAACAGACCTAGGGCAACAACAGTGGCTCCTTTGCATGGAAAGAAAAGCTACTCTATTGGTATAAGAAACATGCCCTCGAACAATGAAACAACATAAACATAGCACAATTACGTATAGGAACGCATACAAAATGGCTGGCAACTTATTAAACCCAACAGGCAAGCGGCGGTCGGATGCCCACGCGCTACATGAAAGTAACGGTCAGTGGCTGGCACGTTACACCAAGAACGACGCGTCTGTCTCCGTCCGTCACTCCCGCCTGAATTCCAGCTTAAAAGGCCAAAAAAGGAATGTGACGGTAGGGGCCCTGTGCGTTACATCGATGCAACGCGTTGGGTCACCGCCGTTACATCCACCCGAGGCCAAAAACCAACGTACAGCGTTCGAAATCAGACGCAGGCGAAGCGACGTGCTCGCTCAGGTGCGTCGGACGGAAGCGACGGCCGGCCGACTGGCCGTCGGGCTAACCGCCTCCCCCAGTCAACGTAAAACGACGGACGAGTAACGGATGGGGATCCAACCGTTACTCTCCAAATAACGCACCCTCATCGGGCCGTTGTTTGGAAATGACGCGTCCACTAAGGACCGTCAGGCGTGCGACGGTTCCTGGCAGGACCGTCACGCCACCTGGAACACTGGCGGGTACGGTTTGAAAACCGGAGCCCTCCCGGATGATAAAAATCGTCGGGTAACATCGTGGAAACCTGTAACCTGTCAAACCATACGACCCAAACAACAAAATAATACCCAAATACCACACATGCAAAGCCCACAATGCATCAAATTCAAGAATTAAGCTAAAACCCCAAAGTTATGAAATATGAACATTAAGCATGCTACGGGGTTCTAATCAAACGAACGAGCTATAGGAAATGATCCTAGCGAGATCAGGATTCCATCCCCCTACCTTTTGCAAGCCGAAACGGTCGAAAAGGCCGCATGCAAGGAAGAAGAGCCACGAGGCCTTCACGCTCCACCTCGCTCCCACGAGCCCCGAAACACGCCGAGGTGGGCGTCCACGCGATCCACGCGACGCGAGAAATCCACCGGTACCTCCCACGCCTCAATCCGGTGCCAAAAAGCCTGCTTCCCAAGGGGAGGGGAGCGAGGCGATCGGCGAGAGGAGAGAGAGAGTGAGGTGAGATCGACGAGGGAGAGAGAGAGAGTGAGGGTGAGGGATTAAAAGAGAAGAAAAATAAAATTAAAATATATATAATATAATTATTATATATATTAAAATCTTATTAATCTCCAATAACCCTCAAAGCTCCAAATAAATTCGAAAAATATAGGAAAAATTCCTAAAAATACAGGAAAATAGTTGAAAATTCCAGAACAAATATTAGAACAAAATCGATTAAGGATCCATTAAGGCACGGGCCTTACAGCTTCCCTTGAAAACAACCAGGTAACTTACAGGTTCCCTAAGGGTGAGCACTATTCCCCTCAAAAATGATGGCAACAAGCAAACAGAAGACAGAAACACTGCAAGGCATGCACATAGAAAAGCCACTTAAGGGAACGCAGAAGTCTTCCAATAAAATGTACACATTGATGTTGATCCAAAGTAGAGAATTTTATTTCTTTAGTCAAAATACAAGCTGCCAAAATCCCAAAAAATCGCTTTCACTCAGCCGTTATGCGAGCATACAAGAAAATGAGATCACTGAAACACAATCTCATGGCAGTAACAGACGACCTCTCCTCGGCCCGCTTGTTTTGTGGAAGCGGACCAATAGTGGAAGTCGCCTATGCCAGAGAAGAGGGATGAACTCTCCACGCCAGAAGACCACACCTAGCATCCCTTTTGTTCCGCGGAAGCGGACCAACTAGGATGACGCTGGCGAAAAGGCCTGCACCAGGAGGGAAGATCGGATAACCCATCCACCCCCGGTTGATGGGGGACAGTGGAGAAACAAGGCCCACCCATTACGGAGGCCGACGCAGCACGCTGGCCATGTCTGCAAACTGGCAAGAAAGGCCAGCTACCCTGCCTATCGTCATCTTCGGGCAGAGAAACACTCCCCTTGACTCAGGGGATGCCTCGTCACGGACCTACAGGCCAAGAACTACGAAAGAAAATGGTCATACGCCATGAAAACAAGATAAGCAAGAGAGGAGTCTCATCCAACAGTAGAAGGGGTAAATACAGGGAGATCTCCCATCCTCTTAAGAATGGAATTTGTCTTATTCAAGGAGCAGAACCCCCCTGCTGGCGTACAAGCAGTTGACCTTATCCAAAGCCACCTGCCAGCCGTCCAAGTATCCGAGCCTGTAGTCCTCGAAGATAGGACAATGCGCTCCCAGCTCCGGCCACGGCCACCATGGTGCCGGAGGAGGCTCCCTCCGAAGGATCATGGGTTGACGACAAGCCTGCAAGGATTTGTCGTCCGACGAAGTGCCAGACTCTCCAGATGACATCCCGCAGAAAGACCCTCTCCCCAAAGCTCAACTATTCAAAGATGGCCTCAGGGTCATCGCGAAGGTCACAATTTATAAGGGGAAGCGAAGTCCCCAGAAGAATGAGGACTCCTACCGCCTTTTTGAATCCGCAGAAATCGAAGCGACAGATCCCAAAAGTCGCGCTCTTCCAGAGTATCTCTCGAAGGTGTCGTTCTATATCCCTAGGAGATTGCATGACCGCCAGAAGGAAGGGAGATATATGGAAGAAATTCTGGAGATTTGCAAAAATAAGGAAAGTCCTCCATTCAAAGGCCAAAAGATTACAGAAAGGAGGCAACTGCCTCGACAGAAATAGAAATAAATTTGAAAAGACCACTAAGGGCGCCCTCCTAAGGGTCCGCCCCGGCAACATCATCACGTGACCCAGCCTCCTCAGGCTCACGTGTAACAGCAACTTCTAAGGAAGGCGAGGGTCGGAATGGGTCCACCACGTGCTCCTCAACCGCTGCGACGTCTACAAATGCTCGTACATTTGTGCTCGGCCCCGTTGCCAGCCCCTCGGCCCTGGCCTCCTCGTCGCTAATCTCCTCTTCGCCATCACTGGCCTCCGCACCATAGAAAGGCGAGGGGGGAGGAAGAGACGAAATTGAGGAACCCAGCCTCTAGGCTGTGGCCACGACACCGGCGTTCCAGCCCTCCCGGAAGCCACGGTCACGGGCCAGGCTGAAATAATCCAAGCCCACCACGGTCAACTCGTCCCGGTAGGCCGAAGAAGAGCAAAAGCTTTCCACCGCCTCCTCGCCAGTGGTGGACATCGACGAGCGCAGCCCAGCAAGTTGCGCCTTGACCTCCTCAGCCCAGGCTTCCACGGCTTGGACTTACGCCCCAAGCTTGGCTACGCGGGTTTCAGCCATCTCAACCCGGACACAGAAGAAGTCACGGTCCCCCTCCATCATAGCGAGGGCCAACCACTGCTAGGTCAACTGCTCAGGGAGCCCGACGTTATCAGCCTCAGACATCTCTAGGCGCCCTTCGAGTACCCCGCAGTTGGACGAGAGCTCCACCTGGATGGCCTGATTGGCCTCCAACTCCCGAGCAAGGCTGCTAAAATGATACTACCATAGGCCAAAAGCCCCCTGGATGGAGCACACGCCCTTCGCGGCCAGGTCCATCACCTCTTTCTCGGCCTCGGGACCAAATTTCCTAGTACGTTCATGCCACTGAACACTCCTCCCTATAAGATCAACAACCGTCACAATCCCCGCCAGCCCAGAGGTCCCCCCCTCAGATGGCAAGAATTGACTGCACAGAGGAACCTCCGACGGAGGAGGATGATCAGCATCGTCGACAATAGGGACTTTGCCTCTATCTCACCTCCCTGCCCCGGGAGCGGGTGCGGGAGGAGAAATCACCGACTCTCTAGCCGGCGGTGGCGGTGGAACCTCGGGACGGGGTAACTCAGATGACGGCAGCACCAGAGCCCGACTTCGGGTCGGGGCTAAAACTCTGCCCCTCTTCCTCGAGCGACACTGACTATCCAGTGTCGCCAGTTCATCCTCGAAAGGTAGGGCACGACTGCCACCAACCATGGAAGACTCTGCTTCAGCAGCACTGGCGGTTCCTTCGGAAGCACCCCTCCGAGTGTTGGATCCTCTGCTAGCGGCCGAAGCTACCGTTGGTCCCACCAGGGGGACGTCCATAGGGATCGGATACTGAAGTTGACCCAGCGCAAATGCTACCTCGGCCTGGGGGGCGGCAACTGTCACCTGGCCGGCCCTTGGCTTGATCTGATCCACAGGGTGAGGAGCACACTGCGGCAGACGGACAACCACGTAGCTCCACGCTGAAATTTCAGGCTCCCCTGAAATCAAACCAAGATTGGTTAATCCCAATTCGCCACCCACACAACTCGATGAAGGGTCAAGGTCAGTTCCCTGCGACAACGGGTGACTCAAGCCTAGCTCCCGGAGCAATCCCAGAGTCAACATGAAGTCCGCATCGACCATGGAAAATTGAAGGATGGCATCGACCTTGTTAACTTCCTCGGCGTTGGCCGGAGGCTTCCTATTGGCCCAGACAGGACGGATGCCCCTATGTTTCTAACTGCCAGAGGACTCGTGGTCACTAGACCTGATAAGGTACACATAATGCTGTGACCAACCCTTGAGGTTGGACGCAGTGGCAGAGACTTGAACAAGGTTCCGGCTGGACCGGGCCTTGAAATAGGCATACGCCGTATCGGCCGGGCAACGCTGAAGATAGTAAAATTGCCGGAAAATATGGACGTTTGGCTCCACCGACGCTCTCCGACACGCATCGACAAACCCACAGAGGATGTAGTAAGAATTGGGAGATAGCTCCCCGGGATGGCGCCCATAGTGATGAAGGACAGACGCGATAAAAGGATGAACAAGCCGGCGAAAGCGTGCCTTGAAGGATGCCACAAGGACCATAAGTCCGCCCGAAGGGAGACTCATTAGATCATCGTCAACAGTCGGGAAAATGATGTCAAAATTGGGTGAATTCTAGAAAGCTTCTCGCAGCCCTTGAATCACCCTAAATGCCACTAACGGTGGGGAATAAGGACGATGGGGTCTGGCACCTGAAGTGCTCGGAGCGCTACCACGTCCACGCGTAACTTCCTCGACAGAAGAAGAGGGGCTGGCGTGAAAGGTCTGCCTATGAAGAGGCATGACAACGAGAGACGAAAGATGCAAAAGAAAAGAAGATCCTCACCAGCCAGACGAAGGAGAAACCTATGATGAGCGCAGCAACCAACGGAATGAGGATGGAGTCTTCTAGAGACCTTAAGATGACCCTTATAACTGTCCACGGTAGATCGACGCCTCCAATCCGAGCGACAGTGAAAAGGTGCTTGTTGCTATCGAGGTATGATTACCAACGCCAGATGCCCGTTCGGAGCTCTCACTCCCAGACAAAACAAGACCTACGCCATGATTATGGCAGTAGCACCTGCCACCGCCAGAGGTGCTTTACGCGCTGAGCATACCATTCGAACCAAAAACGCCCTCACTTCAAAGCAATTGACATCAATCCACACACTCCTGTGGATCCTCCCATATTTGACTCTTAGCCCCCTGCAGAGTGCTCGGCCCCTGAGAGTAGGGGGGAAGTGAGGAGGGTAAATATGGTTTGGTCCGGATTAAGCCCAATAACTATGGGCCCAAACCAAGATCGCCTTAGCAGCCCATCCAAGAGGTGGCCAGCAGCCGCGGTCCAGTGAGTTGTGGCCGAATCTGACCTCGGCATCAGATTCTATAGCGCATGAACGCTATAAGCGCATTGATCGTTGGATAGTTCTCTGACGACCGACCGTTGCCCCCGCGACGTCGGCCTTGATCCTTTAATGGGAGAGCACGCCCCATGAGCACCGTAAGACTCACCCCAGGACCAGCTGACGTCGGGATAATCGCCTCCCAACGGGAAACTTCTGCCACTATAGCGGGAAAGCGTTTCTCCCTAACCCCCGCCTTTCCCTATCAAGGGATAAGGCTCCTTGCTCCAAGACAACCCCCTATAAAAGGGACATCGACAGAGGAGAGTGACACAGTGGATACTTCTGCCAAAAAAACTTCCTACAGAGAATAGAGTGACCAGTCCTATGACGATGATACAGAGGCCACGCCATACGTCCAGAGAAAGAATCTCTCCTACACGACCTTACCACCCAGCGAGCACTTTCCGGGGGCCTGCTGGGAGTGGTGAGCACTCGTGGTGAAGGCTTACACGTCTCTCGGATCTTCTTCTACAGCCTCCACATCTCTCTTATTTTGCTCTTCTCTGTTCTCCATTAAACCGTTACTGACTTAAGCATCGAAGGGTTGTCCCCAGGGGTAACACCCGGGACTCCTTCTGACGCCCCTCGTTTTTTGGTGCTTGCAGGCCTCCACGGGTGCGGGATGACTTCCCCAACAAATAAAAAGAGAAGTTGGTTGATAATTGTCCATTTTCTATAGTAATTCATTGCATGTACACCATTTTATGTGTATATAATTAGGTAATTATGCATATTTCATAGTTAACCTCAACTCCGCATTTAAATTAGAGCTTTCACATAAATTGATTAATTTGGTGATATTATTTGATAAATTAAAGTTGAGGGTCATGGGTATTTATTCTCCATTGCATAACTATGAGCATTTGAGATTTATGTGCACATTATGGTAATTTTTATGGACTAGATTGTAATTATGTGTGTGTAGGACACCGAAGGTAATTGCAAAAGAAGCCGGGGGCAAAACTGTCATCACCACTTTGACCAAGTCAAATAAAGAATTCAAAATATTTTGGTTGGAGGGAAAAGAAAGTTCAAAATTTTGAATTCATAGTTTGAAAAGGAGGATTCTAAAGTTTAAGTTTGAAAAGGAGGAAAATGACATTCAAAGTTTGAAATAAAGGAGAGACATAATGAGCCTTGGGAAATGGGATGCCTAAAGTCCAAGAAAGGGGATACCCACCTACTTTTTCTCTTCCCCGTGCATCATATTCCACTTGAATCTCAGCCATCCATCTCCTTTTGATACAATCTCCACCCTCTATCTACCCAACTTTCCCTATAAATAGCCCATGACAAGGAGGAGAAAAGAGGTTCTTCTTTTGGCAATTTTTCTCTCCCTCTCCCTCTCACTTCTTCTTAGGCCGCCGAGTTCGCCCTTTTCCGTCCCTCTTATCCTCTTGCTGTCTTCATGAAAGTTCTTTTGTTTTTAAGTCCTCTACAACTTCTTCTTCTGCATCATCTTCTAATTCCTCCTAGTTTTCAAGGTATTTTATGTTTTTCACTGTATTATCCTGTTCATCTCTGAATCAGTGTCTCTCTGTTCTTCCCCTTATTTCTCCCCCTTCTAGTCATTTTCCTCTCTTACTATCTTCATAAAAGTTCTTTTTTTTTAAGTTTTCTACAACTTCTTCTTCTACATCATCTTCCAATTCTTTCTATTTTGAAAGCTATTTTCCATTTTTCAACTTGCTGTCCTGTGATTTCACTGTTCATCCGAGGTGCTAGCTTCTATTATTTCTCTATTTTAAAGGTCTTTTTCTCTTCTTTTCTATCTGAGTTCTTCATCAAAGTTCTTCCTCTCTCCCTCCTCTTCAACTTTTTCTTCTTGGGCTTCTCCTAATTCTTCTTGGTTTTGAAGTTATTCACCCTTTAAAGGTGGCTTCAATGACGAAGGTGACTTCCTCCCGGCATAGACGACATCTTCCGCAAGGTGGTTCGTGATAGAAGGCCAAGAGAGGATAGCGCTGTCATCACCATTGCTGCTACCATCTTCATATCTCAGGCTCCTTTTATTTTTATTATTTTAGTTTCATTTTACTTCATTGTAATCTCGTCACATCCTTGTTGTAAGCTTATCTTGCACTTCATGTACTCTTTCTTTTAAGTTAATAAAAAGAGTTATTCCTTTGATCTAGTTCTTGATCTTCTTCCCTCTCTACATCCTTCTTCTATCTCTTCTCTTCACTTCATGTAATTATTTTCTATAGCATAGGCGCATAGTCATAGGTGTTTTTAATTAAGCGTTTGGTTTGTTCATCACTTCACAATTTTCTTTAAGCAAAATAAAATCACAAGTGTTTTCTAAAGGACTCCAAGGTTTTTAACTCTAAAAATCTCTTCTTCCCTGTGGATTCGACCTATGCTTGCCATAGTACTACGTTCTCTTTTGATCATTTTGTGCGAGTTCGGTTTTAAGATTGTTATACGCGTGTTTTAAACGACGAACTTTCACGTTATCAATTTTTGGCACCGTTGCCGGGGAGGAATGATGATTTTTAGTTTAAGAACTTTATTTTCCTTGTGTTTATAAGTGTACTAATATCTCTTTCTTTTTCTTATTTCTACAGGTGAAAAAAAAAGAACGAGGGAACACACTTCAAGAATTGAAGCTAAAAAATCAAAAAAGAAGAAAGAAAAAAAAAGAGAGCAGTTAAGAGGTAAGCTCTCCTCCCTTTCCTTAGTCTTTTTGTCATTTCAGTTCAAAAAAAAAAAAAGAGAGAACGAGGGATTGCGCATCAAGTAAGTCTTCAAACTTATTCGTCTCATTTTGTGTCATTTCCTTAATGTTCATGCATATTGTGGTTAGATAGGTTCACAAAAAAAAACTCTTCATTTGAACTCGATAAAAATCGTCATTCCAAGAGTAGAAATCACACTTCCATGTTTTAGGTCATGCATCATTTAGGATAGTATTTATTTTCTTCTTGTTGCTTAATTGTTGTTAATTGCATTGTTGAAGATTGCGGGAGGCAAGGTGAGTACTCTAACTTTTCTAATAGCATGCTCATGCACTTCCATGCTTTCATAGAACCCCTTATTTGAACTTGCTTTATTGCATATCATTTCAAAGTATCTTAAGGGCAACACCCATAAGCAAGATAAGGTGGGGATTTCATCACCCTTCCTGAGCCCACAAACTACAATTCCCTTGCATCTTTACATCACCTAGACCTTAAATAAAGTCCAAAAGACGTTGGCCCTAGGTTCACACTGTGGTTCTTGTGTTATTTGGGCTTACCCTCTTATGAAAATCGGTGCCTAAGGCAAGACGGTCGGACGGCAAACGCCTTAAGCGGGCTAGTGATTTGACATAATTAGGTCGCTACGAAAGTAGGGGGAACCTCCCACTACCCCACCCCTTACCTGGCCGGTGGAAATATTGAGGGTAAACTTAAATTTCACTTTAGCCATTTTGTGAAACCCAATTTATAGGTCTAGGTCACAGCTAGGTCATTAGGTAATTTGTGTGACAACTTGTTTGTGTTTGCATACAAAAAAAAATAAAAATAAAAAAACAAAAGCAAAACAAAAAATTCTTCTCTTATCTCTCTTCGTCTTTATTTGAGTCAAAATAAAAAAAAATACAAAAATACAAAAATCATCATAAAACAATTCTCTCATCTTTAACCTTGATTTATGCAAGGGAGAAGATCTCAACACCTTGACTTAGTTGACCCCATTAGTGAGATTGAGCGATTCATTTTTAATCCGACTCAAAATCAAACCCAACCTATGGCTGAACAACACCAATTAGGGGTGCCCAAACAGATGAAGGAATATTTCATTCCTTCGAATTATCAGCCATCCACTTGTATCCAACTGCCTAATGTCCCTGCTTTGCACTATGAGATCAAATCTAGCATCATTCAGATGCTCCCATCCTTTTATGGTCTGTGGACGCCAAAAAATGTCGATGAGGATCATACGGCATGCACGTCTCGACACTCGAGAGCAAGCCGAAGATGGAAATGTCGAACAAATCTCATGCCTCGCCCGATCAGGATGAGAACCCGCTTGGTGGTCCGCTACCCGCTCAGGAAGCCCCCTAAGCAGAACATACAGCTACAACGCTCCGACCGGCCGTGCCGAGAGCTGAATCAGAGAAAAGTCGGGAACTCCGGCACAGTCTCGGCATGCACCGAAAGTCACGCAGAATCTGAGACCGAGTCCCTGAGGCTACAAACGGAATATTGCGGAGGCCACGCATTGCAACCAGAATGTTCTGGGAATGTCGACATTCATATAAACGGCCACGACTTCGAAAAGAATCAATTTGAGGCTTAAAACGGCACGGAAGGGACTTAAACCGGCGCGCTCTAAACCGGCGCGCCCCCCCTCAACATCTTAATCCGGCGCCCCCATAAACCGGCGCGCCCCCATTTCCCATTTGCCCTTGAGGTTGCCTTAATACGGCGCGCTACTATTCCCTTGGCTTTAAGCCTTTCCCCTCATCCTGATGCTAAGCCGGCGCGCTCACCCCCCCCCCCCCCCCCCCCCCGCGCCGGTTTAACCCCATCCTGTCCCGTCGGCATGCCGATGCTCTGTTTTGCATCATTATGGCGTGCAGAGGACATTCAATGCCCATAACTCTGCTTCTACCTTCGTTCGACAGCACACAAGCAGTAGCAGCAAGACAAGCTCCGGCAGATCTCTGAGCGTCCCATCCTCGGACGAGCAGTAGTGTACGGGACAAATGAACAGCGTCCTGCACAGCCGGTCAACTCCCGACTTCGTTACGGATGAGGTGGAAATGGTAGGAAGGCTCCCAGGCTGGCTGATGTATATAAGGGGCAGCATTGTGAAGCCGAAAAAAAGTAGGAGAAGAGAGGGAGGTCAATAGAAGGGAACAGAAGAAAAGAGAAGAGGAAGGTTGAAGAAGGAGAGGAGAGAGGTCTTCTCGAGAGCTCTCCAGCCTCCGAAGAGAAGAAGCTACAGCCATCCGTTCACGCCTGCAAGGTGAAGAAAGAGAGGGAGAGGGTGAGAGCAAGAGAGGGGAGAGAGGGGGGGAGAGCTTGTGCTATGTTCCTTCTTCTCCCCCGCTGATGTATCTTCTTCCCCCACCTCAACATTTAGCTTTTCTTTTATCTTCTCCGTTGTATTCTTCCTTCCCTTTCCCTTGAGGATGAATAAAAGAATGACTTTGTGAGCATGCACAGTATTCTATGGCTCTGATCCTTTCCCCCCTTTTTCTTTTGTTTTATTTCTCTGGTTCTCTGAATCACCTGGGGTCCTCGGGAGCTTGCCCTTCTGTGGCATGAACTCTGAGGGAACCCGTTCGAAGGGTGAACAGTCATGGCCACCTGCGGCCTACATCTATCCCGTTCCACGAAGTCATCGCCCGTGAGTTGTGAGAGCTCTTGAAGGCTAGTCCTCGAGCTCTCCAGCACTCACATCTGGGTTATTGGACCGCCATGAGGTCTAGATTCGAGGTGCACCCCGGAGTTATCCGTTTGGTGTTCCTTATTATTCTCTGGCAACCCCCAGTCCAGGGGAGGTGCTGCCCAAATCTCGCCAGGATGAGAACACTCAAGAACAGACGAACATGATGAGTTCTCTGAGCATAAGAAGAGCTGAACAAGCCAAGGCCTCTGGGAGTAAGAACAGCATATGTCTGAAGCCGTCTCTGAATCAAACTGAACAAGTTCCTGCATAATCCCTCTTAATAAGATATTCAATCCGCATGCTTGTTCATCTTAACAAACGATCAGAAAGCTTTAACCACCTTCTCTATCAACTTAATCCATCAACTAAGTGAATAAACCAACCAAAATATCAATCTGTAAGTTGAAGAAACAAGAACAGAGCAAAAAGAATCAAAACAGAGCAAAACAAAACCTCGTAGAAGCTTAACCCGGCGCGCCCTAATCCGGCGCAGTACCCCCCCCCCCCCCCCGCGCCGGTTTAGCCTTACACTCAAAACCCCTTTCATTTTCTTTGCCACTAACCGGCGCGCCTCTTGCATAGCCGCCTTAAACTGGCGCGCTATACTATTCCTCACCCTATTCCAGCGCACCCCAACTTGCCACCTTAGCCGGCGCGCTCCCCCCTTGTGCTCCCTTATCCGGCGCCCTCCTTCGAAGCTCTTATCCGGCGTGCCTCCCCTCTTGCCCACTTCAAGCTCGGCGTGCCTCCTTTATATGAAAAGGGGGGGGGGAATAATAAAAAAATAAAAGGAGAGAAATGCTCAAATAAAAAGAAGAATGCAAAGATCAATAACAAAAAAATGAAAGGAACTCTATTACCCGCGCTTCAATTAAAAATTTTGTTCCGGGTATGAGTATATAACTTTATTGACAAACTGTGTATACATTATATTTAAACCATGATGTTCAATAAAGATTCATAAGCCCTTATAATGGAAGACTCTGAAACATTTCTATTCTTAGATTTATGAAATTGGTATCTCATTGAAAACCTTTTTGAATTATCCAATTTTTATTTGAAGCTCATTTGGAAGCCCTATGCTCAGTTTCCATTTTCTGCTGAAATTCTTTCTTCAGAATGCTCATGTCATCTACACATTCAATTAAATATCAGTTTCTGCTCATTGTTCTTGATGCAATTCATCATGACCTAAACTCATCTATGATTGATCTTGTGATCTTGCTGATACTTTCATTAAACCTGTGTATGTTTAAATATGTATGTTTGATGATTTACTTCCATTCCAATCCCTTTGTCCAGTCAAAGGGGGAGAATTGCTTCATCAACATCTTATTAATCAGCTTGATCTACTTAAACATGATTGTCCCTATGGTTTGCTGATAAATTTTCATTCCACTCTTTCTGCTTGGTCAAAGGGGGAGATTATCTGTTCAAGGGGAGTATAGTTGAAAGAGAATCATTGTGCAAAATTGTAACAAGGGGGAGAATCCTTGATATATCTTTCATTTCAATACCTCCTCTCTGTCCATGAAATAGTCTGTTTGTTCAGCTTACTATTCCTTCCTTTTTGATGTTGTCAAAGGGGGAGAATATGTGAGTCATTAGTAATTTTGTCAGAGGCAGTAATTTTGTCAAAGGCTGTGTTGCATGCTCTGTGGGTAGTGATTCTGTCAGAGGCTGTGTTGCATGCTCTATGGGGAGAATTGCATGATCATTACATTTTTAATTCTGTCAGAAGCTGTGCTGCATGACTGACACTTTGATCATCATGATGAATTTATTGCAAATGACTCATAATATTGCCATCATCAAAAATGGGTAGATTATTATGTCCCTGTGGTTTTGATGATGCCAACTAGGTTTTGATGATGTCAACTATTATGTCTCCTTATATATATAACCTTGATGATATAACCTTGATGCATTTATTAACGATCTCATCATATATATAGAAGTATGAATTCTGTTAGAAGAGGTTCTGGAGATGAATCAAAAAGTCATGAAAAGACAGTCACTACTGTTCAAGAAGTGACAACAGGTCAACGCTACTGTTCAATTGTGAGTAAGCCATTGCATAGAAAGGTCGGTGCATATACCTTCTCGTTGTTAGGTAAGGTCGATGCACATTTCAGTCTGAAGCATATAGGTCGATGCATATACATTCTCTTTATCCGGTAAGATCAATGCACATTTTAGTCTGATACACATTGGACTTTGTGCTCTATAAGGTCGAATCATCTTCCACTTCATTGGACTATCAGGTCGATGCACCTTTTGCACTTTGTTTACAATATGGACTCTTAGGTCTGTGCAGGTTTGCATATGAGTCTGTCAGGTCGGTGCACATATAGAAACTCTTATACTCAAGGTCGGTGCACATATAGAAGTCTAGCACTTCGAGGTCGGTGCACATGTAGAAGTCTTGCATTAGAAGGTCGGTGCACATATAGATGGCTTGCATTATCAGGTCGATGCATATAAGTTGTCTGGTTTATACGGTCAATGCATCTCTCACTACACTGAACAAATAGGTCAATCCACATATGCATTCTAGTCTAGAAGGTCAATGCAACCGTCGAAGTCATGTACCTTCAGGTCAGTGCACACTGTACATGTAGTCTGTTAGGTTGATGCATGTATACTTCTTTAGTCATTCAGGTCGGTGCACTAGAGGATCTTGTATTAAGTAAGGTCAATGCATATTCAAGCATTCTGTCTTAGAGGTCGATGCATATGTCTATGAAGGTCGATGCATTTATACATCTTCATGCATACAATACAACAACAAGTCTATCTGTGCTTTACACTAGTGAATGATGTGTCTACCTTCACACTGCATATGCTCATCACCTTAGATAGAGAGGTCGATGCACATGTCCATGAGGGTCGATGCATTTATCGATATTCATGCATACATTACAACAACAGATCAACCTGTGTGCATTAAAGGTAAAACAACTCTGGTAGCATCTTAACTAGATTCACTAATCAAACTGTCTTCATAACAATGCTTGAGTCTATCTGATCAGTTGTAATTTTTCTCGTGACAGGAACATCAAAGAAGGAATATCCAGAATGACTATGTCATTTATTCAAACACTTTGTATATCAGGTTCAGGATTAAAGGGCCAAGTCAATTTTATGAAAATCCCCCGAGTACGAATTACTCTTGCCTTCAACGGAGCATATTAGCTAGTGATAAAAGTGCAAAACTGACATGTGGCTCTAAAGCATAGATGTTGAGTGGCACGTGATCCCAGGCAGCGAATGATGGACACATTATTCGAGGCTAACAGTCTAGTAGAAAGGAACTGCCACGTGGAAAGTTTCTCACCCCTACGTCTGACATGTGGAAGCTCGGATTAAAGCACCTTCTAGAATTCTTTAGGCGGGAGTGTTCCCTTCACACGCCCTCAAAGAACGATGTGGGGACCACTCTAATCAGGCCATTCTCAGAAGAAGATTCCGGTGCCCCTACTCTATAAATAGGGAACATCTTCTTCTGAAAGAGGTGAGCTGGGGTGTGGAAAAATGATAATTGAATAGTGTAAGCTCTAGAGAAAAGGAAAGAAAGAAAATAGAGAGGCAATAGTGAGAGCAGTAGTGATCAATATTGAATTAATGCTGTCAAGGAAACAAGGGTAGCCATATGAGAGAGAGAGAGGCCACCAGAGAAGAAGGTGAGCCAATGAGTGAGTGTGAGATTAAAAAGTGAGAGCAATTCAGAGAGAGAAGGAGATCATGGGAGTTCAGAAAATCCTTGAAGATCAGATCAGTGTTGGCCCTCTGGATCAGATGCAAGCCAAGTTGCTCCTGCGAGAGCTATATCTTTCCATTTTCATTTTTGTTCTTTATTTTTCCATTTTTGGTTTTATCAAGCTATGTGTCAGCGTTGCAGAGGATTGGTTCCTCTGGACAGCAAGCTGTGACGCTCAGCTGTAGCAAGCTATGCTTCTCAGCAGAGACAAGCTGTGATGCTCAACGGTTCAAGCTGTGAGTCAGTAGAAGCCTCACTCGGGTTTGAGTGGGGATGGACGTAGGTCTGTGATAGCAGACCGAACCATCTAAAAATCTCTATGCCGTGGTTTGTGATTGTGAGATTGTTGAACTCCATATCTTCTATCTCCTTCACAGGATGTGTTATATTGTTTTATTGAGCGCTATTTGGTTAATACTTGGTTTCCTTGACTCATTTATCTGAGATAAGTTTTCTGTGCTTCACTAGAATACAAATCTTTCTGCACACCAATTAAGTACTGATTCATTTGCTGTAAGACTTGCTCCATTAAGTGTGATAAATTGTTTCCAACGTTATATCAGTCTGTGTGCATGCTAAGCATTTGGTTTTGCTTCAGGCAGAATTATGGCTTAGTGTATAAGCTTTTCATTTTGAATCTTTTAATTATTTGTCTTTAACTTGGCTGAGTTTTTAATTTCACAATATTTTTATCGGGAATCCATTCACCCCCCCCCCTCTGTATCCATGCCTTATACACTAACCGTGATGTGACACGCCCTTGGACCTAAACAAGCAAGCACAATTCGGAATCGAAACGGACCGATATCGGCGGCCACTCACCCGACACTCACCCAAGACCCGGGGTAACTCGGTGATGTCGAGTGGAGGTTGTGAGGGCTGGGCCCTTGTTGGTAGAGGGCCAGCAAGGCCAAGGGTTCTCCCAAGGGTATGGAGGCCCAATTCAATGGAGCTGACATTGTGCCAAGGGCACAGGTTACACTCTCTTCCACGGCGGCCACTTGAAGTAATGGGCTTGCGGGCCGAGCTCTCACTCTCCGTCCGATGAAGCAATAGAGATAATACTATGCTAAGCAATGAAATGAAACCAGCCAAGAGGGGAACTGAGGCTCACCTAGTCGGCGTGAAGATGCCGACTCCGGCCGGAGACGATGATGAGCGGGGAGGCGTGGGCATGCACCCGCACGCCGCGTCTGTGTAGCTTCGGATGACGACCTGCTAATACATGCACTACGCCCCTTGCAAGGGGGTTAGACTAGGGGTGGGGAGTAGAATTACAACCAAAATGTACCTCCACGTAGGTAGGGGTGCTCAGTCGGCCAGGTGGGGAGAGGAAAAGCCGAGCTAGGAACTAATTGGAAGGCGGTTGCCGGTTCTATCCGCTCTCTGGAACAGGGGACAGACAGTCGATGTCGACGCCGCTGCGGCCACTCTCGGACTCCGTTTGCTACAAAACCAACAGCAAAACCTCCTGGGTTGGCCCAGGAGGACGTCAGATTTTAGGAAGGACTTCTGGATGCCGTCGTTGGTCGGGGCAGGGCTGTGAGCAGGGTCTCTGTTCTCTAGTTCTATCTGCTTCAGCACCACTGCCGCAGGAAGACAAGGTCGCCACGGGTGCTCCTGGGCTCTGATTCGGGCGTGGCTGGAGTCTCTGGATTCATTATCAAGCCCTCTTCGAAATGAGACCCAAGGGGACACCGTAGGAGGTCAGAGTAGACAGGGACAGCCCGAACAGTGATCGGGTGTCTGTTCAGTCCCAGAGTGGACAGAACAGTGCACCCGAGGAGAAAATTGAGAAATCACTGCTCCGGATGCCGAATGGGGTGCCGCTTCTTGGTAATGGAAGAAGAATTGTCGTAGAAGCTCTCAACCAAGTGGCGCCTCAAGAAGCATAGAAATGTGGCCGCGGGAGCTTCTGGAAGTTATTTCATGTTGCTGACCGGACCTATCCTGCGCAGTCGAAGAATAATGGATCTCCCTAGCAGTCACGAACTCAGACGGGGACAAGACCACCACCATTGCAAAGCTGACAGGAAGAAAAATCCAACGGTATATGGTACACCCTCTGAAGCTTCTTGGTGATGTCGTGCAGCCTCAGAAAGTAGCTGGTACTCTGCTGCCTGCGAGCTGGGAATAGGATGAAGGTGTAGGGTAGTGTATATGACGGTGGAATGGCCAAAGGAAACAAGGGGGGAATGGGGAGGGAGACCAGGGTAGGAAGGGGGTGTTGGGGAGGGGTGTGGAGCAGCCAGAAAGGGAGGGAGATTCAAATTTGGGCCTTGGGTGAAGCCCCTTCAGCTTTGGGAAGATGGAAGGGTGCTTGGGAAAGGGTAGTGGGTGGTTGGGGGTTGGAGGGTGGCTTGGAGATTGGTGGGTTCTACCTTGGGGGTTGAGGGGACTTGAATGAGTGTATGGGGAAGGGGGGGATATTAATGAAGAGTGAATGGGAGGAGAGAGAAGAAATTTCAAAATTTGGGGGTAGGGAAGAGAGAGAGAGAGAGAGAGGGGGGACCCCTTAGAGAGAGAGAGAGATATATATATGAGAGAGATAGGGGAGGGATGTGGAGTCTCACTCGAAGGGAAGAAAATTCTCACAAAGGGTTTCTTTCTATTCAAATATTCATCAAAGGTTACAAATGAGAGAGGGGAGGGGGCTATTTATAGACTCCATACTTTTCCTAGGACCAAAGTGACCTTGACAAACTCACAATTGACCAGCATGTCCCAAGGGGGGCGCCCCTGGGCCTAGCCCATTGAATTGGGCCGATAAACCTATCTAATCAACATAATGACAGAGAACTTAGGTAATTAACCCTTAAACCTAGGTACCTGACTCAAATAAAGGGGAAATTACATAATTATGACTCAAAGAAAATATAAAAATTACATGACTAGACTCAAAAAAATGCGACGAACACAATAGTGCATGCCAACGAACAATCCGAACCTCGAAAAAATGTGGAGGGGCAAGGGATGCCCCCATCATACCCCCGGGGTGGGGAAAACTCGACCCCGTCGAGTATGGGTCCACCGGAGAAGTGGCACACCAAATGTAGCTTCGGGCGAGCCACAATCTCCAAACTAAACCTCACGTCCATAGCTGGGGGATGGCGCTTCAGCTTCTCAAGGTGACACGGGCACACCCTCTTGCCAGCGATGATACCCTGCTTGCCTAGTTTTGCCTCCGTGTGCTCACGTCGGGCTCTCAGGCTGATATGAGGTGGCACTCTGAGGGTGTCTCTCTGAAAGATAGGAGTAGGCTCAAGGAACTCACTAGGATCCACTGCGGTGCCCATATAGGGTGCCGGGTCCGCCACGTAGGAAATGGGGTGAATCCCAAAACCCATTAGTAAGTCCAACCCGTAAGCCAGTTTGCCAAAGCTACTCGGAACTTGGCAAGGTCCAAGTTCTCGTGCCCTCAAGTTGAAGGTGACCCTAGGGTAGAGCCACTCCAATGTCTCCATCGATAAGTTGCCTACTTAGAATTCCAAGTGGCGCTTGCGAGACTTTGTCTGCTCTTTGTGAACCTCACCGCTCGTTGTGAATTGCTTACGTGTATGCTCGTACCATGCATTATGATGCGGTGAGTGGATGTGAAAGTGGGTAGTGTGCAAAGGTGGATCGGGGCAACCATAAATTGTCCTATCATGCTTTGATGCCATGTGTACCTTGATGAACTTAGGTGGACCGGGGCAGCCACAAGTGGCCCTATCATGCATGGACTTTATAACAATGGTTGGAGGGCCGGGGCATCCGTAGGGGAATCTATTGTGCATGGGTATAGCAAATGCCGGGGGTCCCGGACATCCGTGAATGCTCCTAACATGCTTAAGACCCATGATGAATGAAGGTTGGCCATTACATCCGAATATGGACCACTCATGCTTCCTACTTGACATGTGGGTGATATGAATGAGTGAACCCAACATAGTGTTCATGCCAAGTGGTGTGATAAGTCTAGACACTTGCATGCTTATCCCAAAGGTGACTTCTATGTGCATAGGTGTGGGATAACCTTTGAACTCCCATGTGAAAGGGTCGAAGGGGTCAAAGAAGGTATGTGTCATGGAGTGGGGCACTTCATTGTTTCCTAGGTGCATTTCACCCATGGTCATGGTTCCCTTGGTGTGGACCGGGTCTGGGGAGAGGTGGGCTTGGTGCAACATGGTTGGTTGGGGTAGGAAAAGGTTGGTGGTGAGTAAGGTGGGTGGGTATTGGAAGGGATCGAAGGGGTCATGGTAAGGGTCACCTAGGGAGAGGAACTCCATGTCCTCAAGGTCCTCGCGTAGTGGTCAGTCATCCTCCTCTAATGAAATAATTGGGCCGAAGTCTTTGGTGGGATGGTCAGTCATGAATAGAGGGCTTGACGTTCTACCCGAGATAAGCAACTCTAATTCGTGGATAGCATCGGGCTCATCGAGTGTAGGTGGAAGTAGAAGGAGGTCGCTCATATAGCAACCAACGGTGCAAACCAAGGTGATAGACCCGACACATAGGTGTAGGAGGTCAAGGCTCCTAGGTCGGTCTGCCATTATGGTCAACATGCCAGTCAACTCCATTTGCCATTCTAGGCCCTTAAGAAGATCCCCTAACGTCTCCACTTGGTAAGATGATTGGATGGTGGTGCGATAGAAGATGAAGGGCACTATGGGGAGGTGTCGCTCCAAGGAAGGGTGGGCCATGATCGGGTGAGCTGGATTCTCCTTTAACCATCTAGCCAAGGACCCACTTATGATGAGTTCACTCCCAACTAGAGGAGAGGGCATAGAGTGAAGATCATAATGCGAGGCTTTGTCCTTGTCCTGGGCATGTATTTCATTCAAAGTGGGGGTTGGACCCAGGGTGTTCACCACTATGGGGTCGGGTGTCGGGATTATGGGTTCCTCTACCAAGGAGGTAAGAATGTCCTTTGTGGGTGGGGTGATGATGATCGGTGCATGGTGCGCCCAGGGTGGTGGGTAAAGGGAGGGGAAGTAGTGGAGGCCTAAGACATGGTAGAGTTGGGGTAGGGAGTGGGAGATGGGTTGGGTGAGGAGGATTGGGTTGGTTGGTCTTAGGAGGTGTGTCCCTTTTAGGGGACGATGGAGGGGTAGTGGTGGAATACAAGGGGGTTTGTGGGGTATGGATTTGGTGAGGGGTTTTGGGTTGGGGAGTGGTGGCCGTCATTTGCCTTGGTGGAGGGGTGGACACGGGGTCCCCTTGGGTTTGAATGGTGAGGGTTGGGTGAGTGACTCTGGGTTGGGGAGCAGTGGCCCTCATGGGGGGAACCGAGTCAATTAGGGGTCTCTTGCCCTTGGGATCGACCGGTTGTGAGGGGTAGGGAAAGTGGGAGTGGTCCTCGGGCTGTGATTCTTTGAGTGAGAAGTGTAGGTTTTCCTAAGTTTGGTCTTCATCTCTTCCCAAGTGCTAATCATTACTTCCCCGCGGATCCTCCTTAAACCCTCCACAATTAACCAATGATTTTTAGCTCGTTTGGAGAGGTGCGCCTTGGCTAACCTCATTCTCCTTCCTTCGTTCAAGGGGCACCTTTTAAAGAATTGATCCACGGAAACCTCCCAATCTTGATAAAGGCTTGGGCTGTAGGATCCATCAAAGGCATGTGTTTGGCTTTCAAGAGTCCCAAAAAGAGGGTTTCTAGATTTTCCCAAAGGTCACTCTCATTCTCGCTTGGTGCTCGGCCATTTCCCTCAAGTCGGTCGAGTCGGAATGTGATGTCTTCAAGCCGATCAAGGACATTAGGTAGGGCTTCCATGACGGAGGTGTTACCGCCCATTTTGTTGGCAGCGGAGCTTCCATGAGGATTTGGGCCTCTTGGGAAAGGTGATGGGGATGGGTATGACGGGTGTGAAGTGGCCATGATGATCGGGGGAATAAATGTAATGGCCCTAGGACAAGGCTTAGTGGAGACAAGTCTAGAACTTGCTCTGATACCAATTTGGTGTGACACCACCTATGGACCTAAATTGTAAGCAAGCAACTTGAGCAGCGGACTCACTCTAGCGAACACATTCGCGTAGCACACACTAGTGCCTGTAGGCGACTCGGCGATGATGGAGAGGGTCCGAGGTGGGACCTTGATGCTCCAAGGGTTGGCTAGCTTGGGGAGGACCATCAAACCGTCTGGTCCTGGGAGGAGCACCCAAAAGTATTTGTGTCCATGGGAGCTATTATAGACTTGGTGTGGCATTGCACCAAATACATGTGGGCCAAATTCATTTATGACATTCCACTTACTCGTGAAATACTTGACTTACTTGAATTACTTGAAAGTGCTTGAGATACATGAAATACTTGACTTGTACATGATGTGTGGTGATAGGCATATCTAGAGGGGAGGGGTGAATAGATCAGCCCATTTTTGCCCTTCTTTGCGAAAATAAAAACTAGATACAAAACTAAGACTAGTAAGGCAAGAGATAGTTGATAGCTAGCAGGCTAGATGCACGGATGATGATCAGAAACGTTCTTACCAAGCATCTAGCGTCAGTACCCAATGGAAGACAAACCACAAGACACAAGTTTTAAGGTGGTTCGATCTCTATCCAGAGACCTACGTCCACCCCTCACACAACTCGGTGAGGCTTCACTAGTGCCAATGCACTATTGTTGATTCACAGTTTCCAATAGAGAGATCCACTCTCTCAACTCCACTGCCAAACAGCTTGAGGGTACACAACCCTGAAACCCATAGACCGGTGAACACACCGTCTGTCTTCTTACTCACAGGTAGGGAACAAAGAAAGAGTATGTGTTTTCAAAGAAAAACAAAGCTATAAAAAGAACAACCAGACTGAGTATGACAAAGAAACTCTATAGGAGAAGAGAACTCCTATCTGGAGAGGAATGGATAAAGCATGGATTCTCTTCGTCTTTCTCCTGGGTCTTCACCGCGACCGCAAGGGGAACGGTGGATAAGCTCCTCAGCTTTCACTCCCACTAGATGAAGCTATAGGTAGATGATGTCTCCCTTGCTTTGAGAGCTCCTGAGGTGGAAGAAGAAGATCTGCTTTGTTGGCCTTGCTTTAGCAACACCAGGAAGGAGAGATCTCTCTTGGCTTGTCTTCCGGCTGCTCTTCACCTTCTTCTTTTTCTCTGTGTTCAGCTTCTCTTATAACTGGAGGTCCTTCTCCTGCTATATCAGTGCCTCACGGCTTCTCTTACGTTGTCCACTGCAGACGCCACACCCAAAATGTCACATCCCCATTATTTGATTAGCTTCCTTAGCATAGTTGACCTTTCCCTGCCGGCATGCTAGTACATGGGTAGGTAGGGAACCAAAATTGTAACAGTACGAGCAACTCAAAGGATGTCTCTACCAGACAATAAACTCTCCTGACAAAGTGAGCTTCCTGACAGCTTTTCAAGTGCGAGCGGATCCTCCAAGACCGATTGTGGATCTTGGAAAGTGGATGCTTCCGGTTTCAGATCCGTTCTGGGCGATCATGAACGTGTCGACACTTTACACACAGGGTGTCGACACATCCCATTACGATGTTGAAGAATCGTGGCTTCCAAGCAAAACAGGTCGACACTTCGACGGACAAGTGTCGACATGCGTGCCATACTCGCGTGCGGATCGTGCCGCCGTGCCAAGACTTCACTGGGCGGTGTCGAGACATATGCAATAATCAGAGATGAAGCCCGTTGCACTGTAGCCACGGTGTCGATACTTGGTGTAAAACAGAAGCTAGCCAGAGACGGTTGAACCACACTTTTCTTCTACGCGTGTCGACACGTTGTTGGAAGTGTCGACACCTTGCTCACTCCAGAGCTCAAACCGAACTGGTTCTAACTTGGTTTCTTCATGAAGTGTCGACACGTCTAGATGACAGGTCAACACTTAAGTGTCCTTTACTTGAGCTGTCCAAAACACTACTTAAGCAAAATCATTAATCACACCAGAACATTCAACAATGAACTATAGTTTGTTATCATCAAAACCATGGGACACAACATTCTCCCCCTTTTTGATGATGACAACCATGGTTCATTATTTACAAGCATTCATAAGCATTTCCAAAGCTAACTTTTCATTCACAAAAATGGTTTCATACAAGGTCATGAATTAGGCAAAATGTTTTCCATTGATATACAAAAAGGTTTTCATATACATCCATCAAGGACTATGCATGACCTAACTAGATGCCTAAATCTAGATGCTTGTAACAGACAGGACTTGTCTCCCCCTTTGGCATCAACAAGGAGGGGGTGAAGGAGGTGGTTGCTGTGGTGGAGGCAATGTGCTGGAGCTGGTGCTGCTTGGATACTGAAGTTTCTAGGCTTCAGAGAACTGATGCTGCAGTTGCATAATTGTGGTAGCAAGAGAGTCAACTTTCTGAGTGAGTACCTCATCTCTGTGTTTAACAAACTTGTGAAGGGTCTTGATATTTTCATTGATGTCAAGCAGCCAGGTGTGTAACATGTCACAGATGTACTATGTCTGAGCTCTCTATTGGGTTCCTTGCGGTGAGGGACAAGAGGATGTTGCTTCTGTCGGAGGAGGAGGACACCATTCATCACCTGTGTCTACCAAGGTTGGTTCGAGTTGGGCTTTATGTAGACGAATCAGTTCCAGAATTTCAGTACCAACCATATCAAGTTTGTTGTACACAACATTCATTTTGGCTTCAGCTTTGGTGGTGCTGTTCATTATGATTGTTGTATCAGTATGGACTTTTTCTGCAAGCTTTGAGGAGGCATCAAGGAGCTTGTTGGAGTCAGCATACACCTTTCCTTTCATCCGGTTGGATGCATCAAGTAGCCGTGTAGTATTGGCATGAACTTTCCTTTCCAGATTAGCTGAGGTATTGACATGTTGAGTGGTCCCTGCGGCCACTTGTTCTCTGATTGATAAGGTCCCTGCTGCCACTTGTTCTGCAAGGTGAGTTGAGGTGTCCATCAGCCTTACATATTTAATGTTTAGATTACTTTGATCTTCACGGATGTCATAAGCATGCATGACCATTTCACTTATTTTTTCTTGAGTTTCAGCATGAATTTCTCATAGTCTTTTGATGACTCGCCCTGCTCTTTCACACACATTTATCAAGGAGTGCATAAATGCAGATAGTTTACCATCAGGCTTGTGTTTGTCTGCGACAAATTTCTCCCATCTGCTGGTCTGGACTTGCTCATAGTGAATCTGTCTTGCTTCCATCCTTTCCACTTGCAGACTGAGCTGTAAAAAGGATGAGTTCATGCTACCAAATTGTGAAGTCAGAAATTTGATTAAAGTTGGGTGAATGCCCATTGGACCTTCTGTGGTAGTAGATGGAGGCCCTCTTGATGATGAGGCTTCAGTGTGGAATTGAGGAGGAGCCTCTTCTTCATTATGAACTGTAGGGTCAGATAGAGGAGTCCGAGGGGGAAGAGTCCCAAATGGTATGATGGGACCAACATATGTGTCCTAAGGTACATCCTGCTGCTGCTGCTGTTGTTCCTGGTCAAAGTGAGCATCTACATGGAATTGTTCTTCATGTTGTTCTGGATGCACATCTAAAGCTGGCTGGTTCGGCTGATCTTGTGTAGGTTGTTCCTGTTGAACTGGCTGTACAGGGGGTTCAGGTAAATGCCCGGGCAGATTTCTGATAATTCTGTCACCTTCTTTCTTAAAGTGCATGTAATTCTCAATGAATCTCATGCAATAGACATTGCTCCTAGGGATTTCTTTTGGACTTTTCATTGTCCAGAGAAATTCCAACCCCCTGAAATATTGCTGTTAGCTGTGCAGCATAGGGCAGACTTCTCTTGTTCCGTATACAACTGTCCATACTCTATAGAATAATCCCTTGAAGATAGATCTGATGATTATTGAACAGGCAGAAGAAAATGAACTGTTGGGTTTCTGTTAACCGACTCCTACCACCCCCTTGTGGGGTAATCATGGTTGTACACATGTGGTGCAAGAGACGATGTAAGGGAGGAAACCTATTGGTGTCAAAGTATTTGACAAGAGTTTGGGTTTCATTCTGAGGGTTCCTGGGCTTGCCTGTCATGATGGTGTAGGCGGTAGACAAATCAATGTCAAATTCAGATTCTATAAGCCCATCTCGGGGAATATGTAAAGCTCTGTGAAGAAGCTTTGTTGAAAGTTTGATTTTGACCCCTTTCACCTCAGTCCAAAGGGCTTTGTGGTTCTGGTCATAGACTAGGTTTTTGTAGAACTGCTGCACCAGGAATGGGTAGTACACCTTATGTTCGGACAAAAACCTCTTTCACCCTTGGAATTCGAGGTGGGGCAGTCGTTCAGGAAAATTATCAAGCATGTGACGGTCACTGAAATCCACATACCTAGGAAATAGTATTCTTGTAGGGTCACTCTCCTCTTCCCTGACAGTGGAAGCAGCACTGGGCTGCTGAGATGCTGGCTGTACCTTTCCTTTCCCTTTTTCTATTGCAGACAGGCGTTTCCTCTTTGCCGGTTGTTCTTACAGCGTGCCCTTGTCGCTGTTAGAACCCTGGGCTTCTGCGACTCTCCTTTTGGCTGGTTCAGTAGCTGGTCTATCCTCAATGCTCTTTGAGAGCCCTTCCTTGTATGCTTTCTTTGCTGCAGGAGCTTCAGCAGCGGCCTTTTTGGATGTGGCCGCATCCTTCCTCTTGCCGCGGGTGACCGGAGGAGCCATGGCGAGGGCGGAAGAAAGGAGTAGTGGGTTGCTGGAGCGTCGCAGCAGAGAAACGGAGCTAGCTTGAGGGCTAGGATCCACTGCAGAGGTAGATGGAGGAAGGTGTCGACCTCCGCGTTGGGAGGTGCAGACGCTCCGGGGAAGGGGTTTGCGATAGAAATAGGGTTTGAAATGGTAAAGTGAAAACGAGATGATCACCGTCGAGTTAAAAAAGTAAAGTTGAGAATTTTTCTTTTGAAAAAGAGCACCTTTTAGATAAGAATTGCTGAATTACCTCTGTCGTTATTTAAACGGTTTAAGGCATATAAGCTCAATTTAGAGGAATAAAGGATTACGAAAAATCATGTTTTGTAACAAATAATAAGATGAAAATATTTAAGTGAAGTCTAAGGTGTCAACCAAGCCTATTAATCCTACTCATTAAGTTCATTGGGCAAGATTGGGAGAAAAAGAAGCAAGTATTGAAGATAAACAAAAATACCCCTTTTATGTGAAGTAAAGTATAGAGTCAACCCCAAACCATTTTTTTAGATTAAATTAAAACAGTCTGATGTAGCATTCACTTTTTGTCGCAGGGAAACACGTTGTTCAGATGCTAGAGTCCCTGGTTACTCAGTGTAGCTTATCTTTCTGTTCTCTTTTGATCAGAGTTAGCAGTCTTCATCATGACTAGATTTATCTGCATTTCATTGATGCAAGGTCTAATTTCTCTAAAGATGATGCAATTGCTATGAGATTATTGCACTATGGTTTTAGAAGGCATATTCTCTAGATGGCTTCACATTAGGGAATTTGTTTAGGGACAATATATGCTAGCATTTCTTAAACCAAAGAGCCTTTTTACAATCAATTTTCAGATGCTTAGGCTATGGTTATTTGCAAAGACTTGATAAATGTTTTAACCCTATTATGAGTGCAAATTTGGTGCAACTTAATGCAATTACCAGCCAAATTGAGGGTCATAAACAATAAACCATTTTCATAATCAGAAGTAGTCCAAAATAACTTAGCCAAGGTTGTAAGAAGTATTAAAAACATTCTCAACTCCTCCTAAATTAATGATTGGTGATCAAGCAATGATTGGAATCAATGGTTCAGAGGTAAGAGATGTGATGAGGAAATCAAGAAGGTAGTGATAAGCTAGGGTGAATAGATCAGAATGACTCTCCATTGATCACATACCCATGAGTGCCTGAGTGACAGTGTCCACACTTCCTGTGAGGGTGTCGACCTGCATGTGTCTGCATAGACCTTGACAAACCTGAATAGACCTTCATTAAGGTATCAGCATGCAAGTGTTGACACATTGCTAGAGTGTGTCGACCTGTTCAAGTGTTTTTACACAGCCAGAGTCTCTGATTCTATCTGTCTTTGATTGCTCCATTTCTGATATACTTCTATCAGTTTCTGACACTAGTGCCTCTGACTTTCTGATTTCAGTCAGTCCACCATGAGAACTTTCCTTCTTGCTACCAATGAGAAGTGTTTTATTTGATGCTAAAACATTCAACATGCTCATGCACTCAAGATTAACTAAATAGATCTTAATATGTATTTCTGACTCACGGTACTTGGCGGAGGTCAATCCTCACGCATGGTAAGAGTTTCCTGAGAGGCGTAGCCTGACTTTCCATAACTCATCATTTGAGATACCATGTAGTCAACATTATGATATGCAATGCAAAACAATCAAAATGCACACAAGCTCCCCCTGAATGTGACCACCATTCATGAAATAATTTATTCAAACAATAGACCAGTTCTGGAAAAATCAGATATGCTTGCAACCATCATAACAAGGACAAGTAACTTGTCTATTAAAAAGGAGTAAATAGCTCAAACCTGAGTTGATTGAGGTCTGCATAGACCTAGCTCTCTCCTTAAGGTTGAAAACTTGTCATTGCTTAAGGGTTTTGTGAAAATATCTACAATCTGATTGTCTGAGTCAACAAAATAGAGCTCAAAATGATTTTTAAGGACTTCATCCCTAATGAAATGATGCCTAATTTCTATATGCTTAGTCCTAGAGTGCATGACTGGATTTTTTGTAAGATTTATAGCACGTGTGTTATCATATAAAATGGGAACACATCCAAGATCTATTAGATAGTCTTGGAGTTGGTGCTTGATCCACTGTACTTGGGTGCCACAACTCCCTACAGCAACATATTCTGCCTCTGTAGTGGAGAGGGCAACCGAGTACTGTTTCTTGGAGGCCCAAAAAATCAAATACCCACTCAAGAATTGGCAATAGCCACTAATGCTCTTATGATCCAATTTGCAACCAGCATAGTCTGCATCTGAAAATGAAATGAGTGAAAGCTCACAAGATGTACGATACCATAATCCCAGATCTTGAGTGCCAGCAAAGTATCTAAAGATACGCTTGACAGCAGTCAAGTGGGATTCTCTAGGACTAGACTGAAATCTAGCACAAAGGTAAACACTAAACTCAATGTCTGGTCTAGATGCAGTTAAGTAGAGTAATGAGCCGATCATACCTCTATACTTCGTTGCATCCACAAGTATACCTTATTCATCTGCATCTAGTGAAGTGGTAGTCCCCATTGGAGTTCCTAAGGGTTTACAGTTGGTCAGGTCAAACCTTTTCAACAACTCTTTCACATATTTGGCTTGAGTGATAAAGCAACATTCATTGCTTTGATGTATCTGCAAGCCAAGAAAGAATTGAAGCTCACCCATAAGACACATCTCAAACTCATTAGTCATGAGTTTAGCAAACTCCTCACACATTTGAGATTTTATGGACCCAAACACTATATCATCTACATAAATCTGAACTAACAAGATGTCCTTACCTTGTCTCTTGGTGAATAGTGTCTGGTCTACATTACCTCATGTATACCCTTGTTCGGTGAGAAATGAGCTTAGTCTGTCATACCAAGCTCTAGGTGCCTGCTTCAAGCCATATAGAGCCCTGTCCAACTTATAAACATAATCTTTGAAATGTGAACATTCAAAACCAGGGGGTTGCTCTAGATAAACTTCTTCTTTTATCAAACCATTTAAAAAGGTACTTTTAACATCCATTTGCTGCAATTTGATTTTATGGGAACATGCAAAGGTAAGCAAAATTCTAATGGCCTCCATTCTGGCTATAGGGGCAAAGGACTCTTCGAAATCTATGCCAAATTCTTGATTATACCCCTGAGCCACTAACCTGGCTTTATTTCTTATTATCTTACCATCTTCACTCAGTTTATTTTCTAAAGACCTATTTAGTACTTATGACAGATTTTTCTTGGGGCCTAGGAACGAGATGCCACACATTATTTCTTTCAAACTGGTTTAATTCATCATGCATGGAATTTATCCAGTTGTCATCTTTTAAGGCCTCTACAATATTTTTGGGTTCAATTTGGGACACGAGAGCAAGTTGTTCAATTTCATCCATAATTCTAAAATGAGACCTGGTTTTAGTTCGATCATGCAGATTACCTAAGATGTTTTCTAAAGGATGATCTTTTAACACTCTTAGATCAAGTTGAGTGTTACCTCCATCTGCATCAGTGACCGGAGCATTGCTTGACTCTCCTTGGTCTTCATTTGCTTGTGTCTCCTCGTGTGGAAGTTCATCCTTTCCTTTTATGTTCAGAAATTCTCCATCATCATCTTCCCTGCAAGTGTTGTCATGATTAGTCTCGTCAAAAGTGATGTGAGGGGACTCTTCCACACATAGGGTCTTAAGATTATAGACTCTATAAGCTTTAGACCTATCTGAATACCCAAGGAATATCCCTTCTTCACTCTTGGGCTCAAACTTGTCTAAAACTCTTTTATCATTGTTATGAAGAAAACACTTTGACCCAAATACTTTCATGTGAAAGAGAGATGGCTTTTTACCTTTCAGCAACTCATAAGGAGTTATTTTGGTAAGTGGCCTTATCATTGAGCGGTTGATGATATAACATGCAGTGTTTACCGCTTCTGCCCAAAATCTCCTTGGTAGTTACTTTTCAGCAAGCATTGTGCGTGCCATCTCTATGAGAGTTATGCTCTTCCTTTCGACCACCCCATTTTGTTTAGGGGTTCTTGGTGATGAGAACATGTGATTTATTCCTTCAGTCCTACAAAGATTATCCAAATCAGCATTTTTGAATTCACCACCATGGTTAGAAAGTATAGTATAAATTTTGAACTTACCATCTTGCTTACTTGCATGAAGAGTGCCTGAAACTCATCAAGTGTGACATTTTTATGTGCAAGATAAAACACCCAAGTAAATCTAGTAAAGTCATCTACTAAAACATAGCCATATCTTTTACCACTTAAGTTAGTTGTTTTAGTTGGACCAAACAAGTCCATGTGAATTAGTTCAAGTGGTTTAGATGACAGGTTTTCAGTTCTACTTTTAAATGACTTTCTAGTTTATTTTCCTTGAGCACATGCAACATAAATTTTAGAATTCAGTTTGAATTTTATTTCAGGCAAACCATTAACAATTGAATGCTTCACCAATTTATGAAGGGTATTGTAGCTAGCATGACCTAGTCTACGATGCCACAAGCATGCTAATTCAGACTTAGGTGCAGCAAGATAAAGATTTATGTGAGCAGGGTCATCTAAGTCAATCGTATACACATTGTTGACTCTTTTACCAGAAAAATTGGTTTCTTTTTAATTAGGGTGCAAGATCCTACATTCATTAGAATCAAAGACTACAGTATGACCTTTATCACATAGCTGACTTATGCTCAGCAAATTATACTCCAGACCATCAACAAGCAATACATTATCAATTGAGTTGGAGGGGTTCTTACCAACTTTACCTGTACCGATGATCTTTCCTTTGTTGTTCCCTCCAAACATGACATGTCCAGCTTCCTTTTCTACCAGGAGACAGAATTTGGTTCTATCTCCAATCATGTGTCTTGAGCAACCACTCTCAAGATACCAGCGATTGTGCATGGCTGCAAGACACTCCTACACAAGGAATTAAGTGACAATGTTTGGAACCCAAGGACAATTGGGTCCCAATAATTTCTTCATTTCTGTAAAGCAAGATAACACAGACTTCGAAATCTATACTTTCTTAACATTATTATTTTTCTTGATTTGCTGGAAGTTCTGGTTTTTCTCTTCTTCTTTAACATTCCTTCTCTCTCTTTTAGCTTCTTTGGCTTTATGGGTTTTTGGAATGTTAGAGGAGGATTGTTTGTTGGACCATATGTTCTAATTGGTTGGTATAGAGGTATAGGAGGTGTCATAGTACCTAGGGTGTTGAGGTTGGGTAGACCTATGACCATAGAGTTCATGACTACCCCAGACCCACGAAGGTGTCGACCTGTAGGAGGTGAAGTGTCGACCTCTCCCCTGTTCTGACCATCTACACTGGTCTCTGGATGAGGGATGTGTCGACCTCCTATTCTAAAAGTGTCGACCTGTCTCTCGTTCAACCCATCTATAACGTTCTCTGTTTGAGAGAGGTGTCGGGTCCCTGTAAATAGAGTGTCGACCTGCTGGTGTGAACCTGGGGAACTGGTTGACCATGAAGGTGTCGACCTTTCCTTAGGGTAGTCCCGACTTGTCCTATTGTTGAAGTTCTTTTTACCCTTGGGATGTGCAGACTTGGACTTAGGTAGGTGTCGGCCTGCTTGGTGTTGCTGTTGGTGAGCCTTTTGGGGTTTTATAGGGTTGTTCTTCATGGACTCTCCTACTTTCTCTTTTCCTTTGTTTCTAGCATTTTCTTGGTTTAGGCTAGGAGTTGTTTTAGAAGTTGATGCTTCAGAGGATGAGACAAATGTTGTGGTTTTCATACCAATTGACTTTTTCTTTGTGGGATTATATCCTAGCCCTTCCCTGTTGAAGTTCATTTTTGTCCCAAGCAGAGCATTCAAGTTTTCACTCCCATCAACAAATTTCTCTAAGGAATTCTATTTGTCAGTTAAGTCTTTCAGAAGCTTTTCATTTTCTTTCAGAAGTTGAGTGTTTACTTGAGTGACAGCATCAGCCTTTTCATTGCATAGGTTGTTGTCTTTTTTCAAAGCTCTGCATCTTTATCTTTAGCTCATCAATTTCATCTCTTAAGCTTTCATTTTCATCTTCCAAATCCCTCATTTCTTTCCTTCCTTCTTCTAAGTTTTCATTCAATTTTCTCAGATCCTCAATTTCAGTTTCCAGGGAAGTGATTTTATCATTAGGGATTTGATCATGCGCAATGGAGTCGATTTTCTTCTTTAGGGCTTTGTTTTCTTTTCTGTACACTTCATACGTATCCATTAATTCAAAGAAAGCCTATTCTCAATCATCAGTAGTGAAATGTTCAAAAGGAGAGCTCACCTCACTATTCTTTTCTCCATTGGCCATTAAGCAGAGATCATCTTTCTCTTCTTCCGAGGAGCTATCTTCATTTTCTTCCTCGTCACTCCAGGTTCAAACCATGGCTTGCTTCTTCTTGTTCTTCCACTTGGGCATTGTTCTCTTGGCTCCCTCTGGACACACAGACTTGATGTGTCCGAGTTTCCTACAAGAGTAGCAGACGAGTTTGTCAAACTTTTTATCATTTTCAGGTTTTGGCCTAAAAACCTCTCTTTACCTGAGGCTTCAACTTTGTGAAGCCTTTACCTTCCTTTCTTAGAAACCTCTTGAACTTTCTTATTAACATAGCAACTTCATCCTCTTCAGAGTTACTGCTTGAAGGTTCTTTATCATCATAAAAGTCTTTGGTACTTGGACCTACTTTCAGAGCCAAAGGCTTTTTCTTACTCACTTCAGCTTCCTTGTTCCTCAGATTCATCTCATAGGTCATCAAGGACCCTATGAGTTCTTCCACCTTGATGGTAGCCAAATCCTTTGATTCTTCGACCACTGTGGCCTTTGTATGCCATGCAGGAGTTAGGGATCTTTGTATTTTTCTCACAATCTCCAACTCAGAGTAGGTCTTACCTAGCTCTATTAAGCCATTCGTGAGCATGGTTAGCCTACCATACATGTCTGAAATAGACTCATCAGATTTCATTCTAAATTTTTCATATTCAGACACTAACATGTTTGCTTTAGTTGCACGTACCTGCTGTGTCCCTTCATATATTACCTCAAGATGGTCCCACATTTCTTTTGCAGTTGCGCAAGTTGACACTCTTGAGAATTCTGTTCGATGAAGGGAGCACTGCATTATGTGCTTGGCACCACAGTTCAGAGTGGATCTTCTTATCTGCTCCTTGGTCCATGTGTCCTCTTCTGGTTCGGGTGGCAGCTCATATGGACCTTTGCTGATCACTCGCCAGAACTCATGATCATGTGCTTTGATGAAGACCTGCATACAGTTTTTCCAGTAAGGATAGTTTGTTCCAGAGAAAAAAGGAGGTCTATTTATGGAATGCCCTTCGGACATAGGACTCTTAGTCACCATATCACCAATTCTCTCAAGATCGTTAGACCACATACAGAGAGGCTAGCTCTGATACCACGTGATGTGTGGTGATAGGCAGATCTAGAGGGGAGGGGTGAATAGATCAGCCCATTTTTGCCCTTCTTTGCGGAAATAAAAACTAGATACAAAACTAAGACTAGTAAGGCAAGAGATAGTTGATAGCTAGCAGGCTAGATGCACGGATGATGATCAAAAACATTCCTACCAAGCATCTAGCGTCAGTACCCAATGAAAGAAAAACCATAAGACACAAGTTTTAAGGTGGTTCGGTCTCTATCCAGAGACCTACGTCCACCCCTCACACAACTTGGTGAGGCTTCACTAGTGCCAATGCACTACCGCTGATTCACACCTTTCAACAGAGAGATCCACTCTCTCAACTCCGCTACCAAATAGCTTGAGGGTACACAACCCTGAAACCCATAGACCGGTGAACACACCGTCTGTCTTCCTACTCACAGGTAGGGAACAAAGTAAGAGTATTTGTTTTCAAAGAAAAATAAAGCTGTAAAAAGAACAACCAAACAGAGTATGACAAAGAAACTCTATAGGAGAAGAGAACTCATGTCTGGAGAGGAATGGACAAAGCTTGGCTTCCCCTCATCTTTCTCCTGGGTCTTCACCGCGACCGCAAGGGGAACGGTGGATAAGCTCCTCAACTTTCACTCCCACTAGATGAAGCTGTAGGTAGATGTTGTCTCCCTTGCTTTGAGAGCTCCTGAGGTGGAAGAAGAAGATATGCTTCGTTGCCCTTGCTTCAGCAACACCAGGAAGGAGAGATCTCTCTTGGCTTGTCTTCCGACTGCTCTTCACCTTCTTCTTTTTCTCTATGTTCAGCTTCTCTTATAACTGGAGCTCCTTCTCCTGCTATATCAGTGGCTCACGGCATCTCTTATGTTGTCCACTGTAGACGCCACACCCAAAATGTCACATCCCCATTATTTGATTAGCTTCCTTAGCATAGTTAACCTTTCCCTGTCGGCATGCTAGTACATGGGTAGGTAGGGAACCAAAATTGTAACGGTACGAGCAACTCAAAGGATGTCTCTGCCAGACAATAAACTCTCCTGAAAAAGTGAGCTTCCTGACGGGTTTTCAAGTGCGAGCGGATCCTGCAAGACCGGTTGTGGATCTTGGAAAGCGGATGCTTCCAGTTTCAGATCCGTTCTGGGCGATCATGAACGTGTCGACACTTTACACACAGGGTGTCGACACATCCCATTACGATGTTGAAGAACCGTGGCTTCCAAGCAAAACAAGTCGACACTTCGACGGACAAGTGTCGACATGCACGCCATACTCGCGTGCGGATCCTGCCGCCGTGCCGAGACTTCACTGGGCGGTGTCGGGACATATGCACTAATCAGAGATGAAGCCCGTTGCGCTGTGGCCACGGTGTCGACACTTTTTCCATAGGGTGTCGACACTTGGTGTAAAACAGAAGCTAGCCAGAGACGGTTGAACCACACTTTTCTTCTACGCGTGTCGACACGTTGTTGGAAGTGTCGACACCTTGCTCACTCCAGAGCTCAAACCGAACTGGTTCTAACTTGGTTTCTTCATGAAGTGTTGACACGTCTAGATGACAGGTCAACACTTAAGTGTCCTTTACTTGAGCTGTCCAAAACACTACTTAAGCAAAATCATTAATCACACCACAACATTCAACAATGAACTATGGTTTGTTATCATCAAAACCATGGGACACAACAGTACACGCTTGCGTGAAATGGCCAATTCCATGATAACACTTGCCACATGATCATCTCTACTTGAAAATCTTACTCTTGATATCATATCTACTTGTGATCCTATATACTTGCATCTCTTATACCTTCATGTTCCATGCCTTAGTCACGCTTCTCGTCCTAGCACACTCACTTTACTAAATTTGTTAAACACTTGAAGATGCCTGATATACAGATATAAATCCTACTGAGTTTTCACTCACCTTGCATTTTGGTTAATTTTTCAGGTAGTTCCGATGAGGAACCCCAAACAAATGGGGATGGGCAAGAGTTAAAGGAGAGATCGAGCTTATTCTAGAATCTTATCTTTATAATGTTGTTTTTGCTAGAATTAAGTGTATTTGGAAGTTGTGATTTAAGTATGCCCTTGAGACTTAGTGGTGTTGTAAAACTCTATTTTGACGTAATGTTAGTATCCTTTTCTGATTATTTCCCCTTGTGGTTGGACCCCGTACATGCATGCTCTGATCGACACAAGTGTTATGACTCGTCATGCCTCGATATTCCGCGTCGGGACGTGACATCTAGTGCTTTTGTTGTGGTACTGCTGAAAGATGGATTCTACATTTGATCGTATTTCTAAACAAGGTCCTGTGCATTTTTAATTTAGCTAGCTGGGCTAATTTTTAACGAGTCGATCTATTCAACCCCCATTCTAGATTTACTCTTCTACCTATCATCCCAAACCCCTCGCCCCCGCCCTCCACACTATACCCTCCTCCCCTCCCCACCGGCTCGGGCCCCCTCCCTTTCCCAAACACACACCCACATTATAATAAACAGTAAATTCAGAAGATAAATTTAAACACACACCCACATAATAATAATAATAATAATAAATAAATTTAAATCATATGAAATAAATTAAAATCAAACAATCTATTTTTAAAAAATATATTTTACTGACCATTTATTGGAAGAAATTTATCGGAAAGATAGAATGAAGTCCGTTGCCGTCCCCGATGCTAATAGGCCTACATGAAAATTTTGTCACTATTAGAGATAGAGAGATAGGGTGTGTGTGTGTATTAGAGAGAGAGACAGAGAGGGAGACAGAGACAAAGGGGGTCAACCCCTCCATCTCCGTGACTGCAGAGACAGGTAGAGAGGGGAGACAGAATGAGGGAGATGGAGACGGAGACGGAGACGAAGGGGATCGGTCCTCCCCCTCTGTGACTACGTCTGTGTGTTAGAGAGAGAGGGAGAGGGAGAAGGAAAGGGAGGGAGGGAGACCGAGACAGGGAGAGGGTGTTGTGTGGTGGACAGCGGATCTAGAGGGGAGGGGTGAATAGATCAGCCCCACTTTTCACAATGTGGCCCTCTATATAGCTAGTTAAAATGAATTGCAGCGGAATAGAAACTAGCTTCCAAGTGCGTTATGATTTGCTTAGCAAGAAAAGAAAGATATATAACAATTCGATCCTAAGCATGAACCTAGAACGAATCAATCACACAAGCAAACCACACTAGACAGGATTTTAAGGTGGTTCGGACTGAATCCTCAGCCCTACGTCGACCCCTCACCAAAACCCGGTGAGGCTTCACTTGTGCAGCGTACAGAACCGCAAATCGGAAACCACCGATTACCTTCCTACTCACCACCTGGTAGGGACGTCAACCGCAAATTGGAACACCCTCCAATTGCCTTCCTACTAACCACCGGTAGGGATGAATCACACTTTCAATGTTTAAACAATAATGAAAATGAAACAAATGTGAATGAACTAAAACAAGAGATTGAGTTATGAGTGAAAATGAATTGGCCCTTGTATGGAATGTTGATCAGCAACAAGGCTCCTCTTGGCTTCAACTCAATCTTCTTGATTCACCCTTGATTGGATGAATGTTCTTCATGGAGTACTGTTCACGTGAACAGTACCTCTTCCTTCAATTCTTCTCTCTTGATCTTCTCTTTGAATTTCTTTGAATGAATGAAGGAGATGATGAAGCTACCTTGAATCTTGATTGCTTCTTTAGCTTCTGGGAGTTTGAATTCTTGAAATATCACCTTGAATGAGGTGGAAAGAACTTGGATGGATGAAGATGATTTCCTTTGAAGAACTTGAATCAAACCAGCTTCCTTGGATCACTTTGATAGCCTTGCTTTGATGTAATCTTCCTTGAGGTTTGCTGGCTTTGATTTGAGCTTGATTCCTGTGGGAACGCGGATTTTATCTTAGTTATTTTATTTATTTATTTTATTGATTTATTGGCGTGCCAGTCACATGTGTGACGATTTCATTGTGCGCTCGATCTGACTTGGTCAGTCGATTGTGAGTGATCGCGTCTGGACCAGAAGTCCGTCATACCATAAAGGTTATGACGTTAATTACGCCCTTCCTAAAAAGGACAACCCTTGATTAAACGCCAAAAATAGGAGGCCTCGAGAGGCAAACATATATTCATGTGCGCAAATGGAACTTCATATCGGAGCCAGGGAGGCGGGCAAGATAATAACATCAACCATAGATACAGATGATATCGTTAAGTCAGCGGTTCAAAGACCGGGCTTAGGGGGGAAGGGAAAATTTCAGTCACAGGCAGACTGGGCCGTGGCCATGATGGGGGTTCAAAGCATCGATCGATATTTCGACAACATTTCCCCTTTATCTAGATTGTGCCCAGGGGGAAATAGACTATCACCCACGGAATGCCAGGATGAAAGCCAAAAGAGAGAAGTGTTGAACTTCCCGAACCGCATATCTGCCATGGGGCAATGTTTGATATTCCCTGTAGAAGCTGGCGGAACTCATGCAGTGGCAGAGCCCTCCCGAGCTAAAGGGGTTATTCATGAACCCGATGCGGGACGACGGAAAGTGAGCGAACGCTCAATGTTGCGCCCTCGCACGCGGATCGACCTGCGCGGTCAGGTCGCGGGGATCGAGGGGGCAGCGCCCCTTGCGGGGGTTTCCAGGGGCGGAGCCCCCGGAACAAAATTTGGATTGAAGGCTTAGTAATAAAATATTTGAGTAGGTTATGAGTGCAGTTCAAGGGTGCATAGGTTCCCGGCGCGAAGGCAAGATGGCCAAGGCTCCTGGCGCAGGAAGGAGGGTTCCCGGCGCGCTAAGGGATGGGGTTCTCGGCTTGGCAGAATGGGCAAGGGGGCTTCCCGGCGCGCCAAGGGATGGGGTTCTCGGCGCAAGAAATCATGCGCCGAGAGCTGCTCATGACTTTTACTATTTGTGGCGCCGGGAGCCAAGATGATGCCGAGATGGTCTCTAAGGGTTTACGGAACCCTACTTTTGGGTTTCTCGACTATCCGGGCCATGGTGAATGGGTTCTTTTGGGATCAAAGTGGATCAGTTCATCAAATCTGAGCTGGATTAGATTTGGGCTTTACAGGAGCGTTGGGATAGAAAAGGAATTTGGGAAGTCTAGGGTCGAGGGAAACCCTGTCACCATTATCATGCGGAGCCCGGGGGACAACCTGATGTCTACTTTCATCTTCCTGAGAGAATTTTGGCAGCACCTCCCCTGGACCGAGCATTTGCCAGAGAGTGGTATAGGCTGACATCCACGGAGTGCCGGGATGAAAGCCGGAAAATGAGTGAGCCCTAAGGCTCGAAGAGACTATCCATGTCTCTGGCATCCGTCACTATTCCCCTTCTCGGAGACTGACGAAACTCATGTAGAGACAGGGTTCGTCAGACCCACGGGGTGGCATGTGAATCCTGTTAGGGACCTCAGAATGTAGGGGAGGTCAATCCCCAGTTAATTTATCCCCTGGGGTACGTATGACGACTCACGAACGCCCCAGAATAAATGGACGAAGAGGCCAAAGGAGCGGACAAAGGGGAGGCTCTCAGCATGGTTTTTATTGGAAAGAAGATGGCTCCCGGCGCGAGATTATAGGTTGGCCAAGGGGCTCTCGGCATGGGTTTATAGGTTGGCCAAGGGGGGCTCTGGGCACGGGTTTAAATTGACCAGAGGGGGGTCTCTCGGCATAGGTTTAAATTGGCCAGAGGGGGGGGGGTCTCGGCATGGCTCCAAATGCAAAAGGAAGGAGGAGGGAGGCTCCCGGCGTGGAGCCTCTCGGCGCGCTCCTCGGCAGTGTAGTTCTCGGCGTGGAAATTAGCACGCCGGGAAGGTGAAAAGGCTAAGGTTTCCAGAGCTCGATTACGGCACTCTGTTTTGGGAATTTTGAGTTTTCTGACTCGGATTGGGACCGGATCTGGGGTGTAAGAGGTGGTCTCATGGATGCCTCTGGTAGAGGGATGCCAAGGGAGCCGAGAGACCAAATCAGGAGGCAGAAGAGAGATCATCGTCCAGACCTGAGAAACTTTCTCTGTTTGCCGTCAGCCGTCTGGGGGATCAAGAGATGACTATCTCTGATCCCCTGGACGAACCCAATGGCGTCGAAAACTGGCGATGGATGGACTTTTAGCACCGAAACTCCAGGCCCTAAGCATTCAAGGCTTAGAATGGAGGACCCAGGGATCGAAATTATCATTCACCAAAGCCTGGCAGTTCAGGGAACCAAGAGGTTGGTATCTCGGGTTCCTGAACAACATGAAGGGCTCGAGGGAAACACTCGGAACATATGCGGAGAATCTGCCATTGAGACAGGAAATGAGAAGGGAATGGAGCCCAATCACCCATTAGATGGGGGTGGGGGTCCTATCCTCATCCTCTTCAGAGAACCAACGAGAATTCTGAAACCGGTACTGTATAAACTATTATGCATTTCAAATAGAAGACATACCCACAGGGCGCAAAGGGGAAGAACTTCGATTGCCCAATATTCATCACTACAATTGCAGCATTCCATTTCATTGCATCGTCTCACACTTACATCAACCATGAAAGGGAATATAAGAAGCAGAGAGGTACAAAGCAGAACCGGGATTGTCCGGCTACATCTGATAAATCGAGAAGAAAACTCGCTATATTACTTCAAAGAAAAGGAAAGAAAACATAGGGGAGGGCGGAGCATTGACTCCTCTCCCTCCCCGGAGCAGCCCACCTGGAGCCTTTCCTTCTTCTTTCCTGTCAGATCTTCTCTTCGCTTCTTCGATTGCCTTTTCCTCGGGCTCTCTCTTTCTCTTTTTGGGTTTCTGGCTATCCTCTCAATATCTGCCCCTCTTTTTTGTATTCGCTTCTGATTTCTATTCTCTTCTATTCGTCCCCCCTTCGTTTCGTCGAAGGAGTGGGTTTATATAGACCCTGTTCACATCAATGGCACTCGGCGTGCCTACATCATTAGTTCCCGGCGCGCCCATTCGAAAGGCTTCCCGGCGCGCCTCTTTTGGAGGGGCTTCTCGGCGCACTCCCTTGGAGGAGCTTCCCGGCGCGAGGGGCATCAAGCCCATCCTTAATAGTACATTAACAGGCCCATTCCTTTCTTTGGCCTTGTTAATTCCTTTGATTGCATCAGCACTGACGAGGGCTGACTCATCGGCTGACATATCTTGTCGGCTGGGCTTCTTTCTTGCTCGTTCGGGGATGGCCCCGAGTATCTTCTGAGATCTTGTGTCTCGTTTCAGTGGTTCTCTATTAGAACCAGCCGTCTCTTCTTTTCTTCTTTTCTCCTTCTATTCCTGAAAACAAGATAACAGAAATAAGACATTTTGTCAGAAATAAAGGTATTTTAGGGTTATTATTATTGTTTCATCGCTGCCATTATTATTATCTTTATTTTAGGCGTCAACAATTCCCCTTTAATTGGATGAAGAACACCTTCACGAACTACTGTTCACGTGAATAGTAGCTCGTCTCCAAGCTCTCTTGCAGCCACCCTAGATCTCACAAGAAGCCCCTTGAAGCATTAGGGTTTCTAACCCCTCATGTGTTAGTTTTATAACCCTTGAATGGTCCATAGATGCCCCCTAGACCAGATCCACAAATCATGGAAGATTAGGTAAGGTTTGATTAAACAAATCCATGGAAAGGGGCTAGCCACGAGGTTGATTTTGAAGTCAAACAAGGCTGCATCGGGGCTGGCGGTCGACCTAAGGCTCCTGGCGGTCGACCGCCACTGAAACACCAGCAAACGGGCGATCCTTGGGAAATCCGGTCGACCGCCACTGGCTGGCGGTCGACCGCTACTGAGAAAGCCTGTAGACGGTGGAGTCCTGGCTGGGGCGGTCGACCGCCCCTGTGCTGGCGGTCGACCGCCAGCTGGGCAGAACCCGTGCTGGCGGTCGACCTAAGGCTCCTGGCGGTCGACCTAAGGCTCCTGGCGGTCGACCGCCACTGAAACACCTGCAAACGGGCGATCCTTGGCGGTCCCCGCGACCTGATCACGCAGGTCGATCCGCGTGCGAGGGCGCAACATTCAGCGTTCACGTTCACCATTCCACTTGATTTCTTGTCCATTCATTGGCGCACCTGTCATGAACAAAAACATCACGTATGTCAATCACATGAAGGTGAAAAACATCAATGACTAATAGTGTTTAGCCATTATCAAAACCAAGAATACATTAGAACTCATATGACCATAGAATGATGTCGAATGACCCAAGTGACCATATGAACTCAAGTGACCATAGGGGCACAACATTCTCCCCCTTTTTGATGATGGCAACACTGTGAGTCATTATATGGCAGAGATATCCAATATGGCAAAGTGTATGACATATGCAACCTATGCAGCTCAAGATCCATGATAGTAAAATATGGGAATGCGGATTTGTATGCATGGATGATCAAAGCATGTGAATGCTATATGGGAATACTATGATGATCAAAGCATGTGAATGCTATATGGGAATGCTAGGCATAATGTGATATGGGAATGCTATGCATAATGTGACGGTTGCATGATGACAGATGAAACAGATGAAGGCTCTCCCCCTCAACAAGGAGTCCCATGTCCACAACCTCAACAAGGACTCACAACAAGAATTCTCCCCCTTTGCCAACAGCAAAAAGGAGCAATAAAGTGAAATATCTGTGAGACCAGAGCGGAAAGGAGTGAAGAGCAAGTCATTATATGCAAACCTGAAGCAGATTGTGAGCAACATGTATGGTTCAAAGCTAATGAAATCTGAATTCATCAACAGAGTTCGAAAAGCAGCTACATCCAAGATTTAATAGAAATGAACCAAAAAGGCATATCATGGCAGTGCGTAACCGTCCCTTGTCTGATATATCCATATTCAATTACTAGAAAGGGAATAACACAAGAACTCGTATTGAGGCTAAACAATCATGACTAGAGCATGGAATTGTATGATTGAGGCAAGAGGTTTCATATTTTGATTTTTAATATCTGTAGTATATGAAGGCACATGACTCATATTTTACGAGCAGTCAAGTCTAGTACATGCCTCCTAGCCGTAAGAATACACGTTGTTTAGACGCCAATATCCCTAGGTATTTGGCAAGACTGACTGTAATGCTTCAGAATGAACAGAGATAGCAGAGTCGCGTCATGACATATCCGATCTCATTTCTATGATGAGAAGATATATTTCTCAGCAATTATGCTAGTGCTCTGCCTAGAGTCCAAATAGAAGTAAGACAGAGATAATAGAGGCACATCATGACATATCATTCATCACTTGATGTGATGACGTGACATATTTCTCCGTGCAACAATATCATTGCTCTGCAAATAGATTTTCAAGAAGTCCAGCTCATCAAGATGTTTAAAAATAATACTAAGCTCTAGTGTATCACCAAGGTTGTCAAGACGTTTGGATTTTCAGATTTTAGGATAGTCATGCAAAACACAATATGCAGTCTCTAGTTAAGGTCTATTAAAGCTTCAGAACATAGATGATTTCAAACAAGATATATCAGAACTACGAGGAAATCATTAAATCTGAACCATTTTCATTGAATGGACAATCATTAGGACATATAATAGAAAGCTCTTACACCATATGTCCATCTATCTCGTGAACTCAAACCAGATGTAAGCCACTGAAGTGCAGTTTGCAAGAGGTTAAGAGAATCAACAAAACTCCCCCTAAGGATATGCAATGGATATGCGAAGGGGTTATGTTTGCAATCAAGTGGAATGGCAAAGGAGGTTGGCCTAGTCACTCATGAAGGTGCCAGAAATGAAATGTATGACCCAACCCATGGCTGTACACTTATTAAATGCAATACAATGAAGATAAAATATATGCATGAATGCTGCACAAGGATAACTCTCCCTTACTATATGGCCTATATGCGACATTGACGCATGGTACTTGGCGGAGGTGAAACCTCACGCATATTGAGTGCTTCGTGACAAGCATAACTTGCCCTTCCATACATCAACATTTGATATACCATGGCCATGCGACAATGATGCTACACAAACCATACAATGCATTATGAACATGAACTCAATTCGTTATTATGCAACTACATGCAATGTGACACCATATGCAAAAAGACATATTGACATATAAACAATGCATGAATGCAAAACACACAACTAATTGAACATGATCATCAATTCAAATTCTTATTGGCCTGAGGTCGGCAAAGACCAAGCTCCCTTCTGAGTGTTGAAAACCTGTCATTACACAAGGGCTTGGTGAAAATATCAGCAATCTGATTCAATGTATCAACAAAATGCAGTTCAAAGTTTTTCTTACCGACCTCATCTCTAATGAAGTGATGCCTAATCTTAATATGCTTAGTCCTAGAGTGCTGGACTGGATTTTTGGCAAGGTTGATAGCACTAGTGTTATCACACAGAATCGGGACACAACCAAGATCCACCAAGTAGTCTTGGAGTTGGTGTTTAATCCACAACACTTGGGTGCCACAGCTCCTCGCAGCAACATATTCTACCTCCGCGGTTGAGAGGGCAACCGAGTGTTGTTTCTTGGAGGCCCAAGAAACTAAACACCCGCCTAGAAACTGGCAATAGCCACTAGTACTCTTACGATCCAGCTTGCATCCAGCGTAATCCGTATCAGAATAAGATATAAGAGATAAATCACATGATGACGGATACCACAATCCCAAATGTTGAGTGCCGGCAAGATATCGAAGGATACGTTTGACGGCAGTCAAATGGGATTCTCTAGGACTAGCTTGAAATCTAGCACAAAGGTAAACACTAAACTGGATATCTGGTCGAGATGCAGTCAAATAAAGTAAAGAGCCAATCATACCTCTATAGACCTTTGCATCCACCAATTTACCATTTTCATCCGAATCTAGTGAAGTTGAGGTGCTCATAGGAGTTGCAATGATTTTGCTGTTTGTCATGTCAAATCTTTTCAATAGCTCTTTAATGTATTTGGCTTGACTTATGAAGCACCCATCGTCTCCTTGGTTGACCTGCAAACCGAGAAAGAATTGAAGTTCTCCCATTAGGCTCATCTCAAATTCGCTAGTCATGAGGTTAGCAAATTCCTCACACATTTCAGATTTTGTAGAACCAAACACAATATCATCAACATAAATTTGAACAATCAAGATGTTCTTACCTTGCTTCTTGGTGAAGAGTGTTTGATCTACCTTACCTCGTGTGTACCCTTTTTCAATGAGGAATGAGCTTAGCCTTTCATACCAAGCTCTTGGTGCTTGCTTAAGTCCATAAAGCGCCATGTCTAACTTGTATACAAAATCTGCATTGTTAGAGTTCTCAAAGCCAGGGGGCTGCTCAACATAGACTTCTTCTTTGATCAAGTCATTCAAGAAAGCACTTTTAACATCCATTTGATAAAGCTTTATTCTAAGGGAGCATGCAAAGGCAAGTAAAATTCTGATGGCTTCGAGTCTAGCAACTGGGGCGTAAGATTCATCAAAGTCGACCCCAAACTCTTGATTATACCCTTGAGCCACCAATCTAGCTTTGTTTCTGATTATCTTGCCTTCCTCACTTAATTTGTTCCTAAAAACCCATTTAGTGCCTATGACAGATTGTGATGAAGGTCTAGGAACAAGATGCCAAACTTTATTTCTCTCAAACTGGTTTAACTCTTCTTGCATGGAATTTATCCAGTTTTCATCTTTTAATGCTTCATCAATATTTTTGGGTTCATGCTGCGAGACAAGAGCAAGTTGATCTAATTCTTCCACAATTTTAAAATGTGACCTTGTTCTAGGTGGGTCATTTAAGCTGCCAAGGACATTCTCCAAGGGATGATCCTTATGAGTTCTAACGTTTGTAGAATCGTTACCTTCTCCTGGAGCTTAATCCCTTGCATTGCTTGATTCAGCTAGGTCACCGTCTTCTTTTATTTCTTCTTGTGGAGGATCACTCTTGTCCTTTATGCTTAGGAATTCCCCATCTTCATCGTTTTTCCTGCAAGAGTTATCATTGTTAGAATCATGATATTCATCAAAGGAAACATGAGGTGATTCTTCCACAATTTGATTTTTGATATTGTAAATTCTATAAGCCCTAGATCTATCAGAATATCCAAGGAATATACCTTCATCGCTCTTGGGCTCGAATTTATCTAAGTCTCTTTTGTCATTGTTGTGAATGAAACATTTCGATCCAAACACTTTCATATGTGAGAGAGAGGGCATTTTACCTTTGAGCAACTCATAGGGAGTCTTTTTGGTGTGAGACCTTACCATTGACCGGTTGATAATGTAACACGCCGTGTTTACCGCTTCAGCCCAAAACCTCCTTGGAAGTTACCGTTCAGCAAGCATGGTTCTTGCCATCTCTACAAGTGTTCGGTTTCTCCTTTCAACTACACCATTTTGCTCCGGTGTTCTTGGTGAAGAGAATCGGTGTGAAATGCCTTCAGCCCTACAAAGATTATAGAAATCAGCATTTTCAAATTCACCACCATGATCAGATTGAATCTTGGAACTTTTAAACTCACCATCCTGTTTTATCTTCATGTAGAGTGCCTGAAACTCGTCAAAAGTATCATTCTTATGTGTGAGAAAGAAAACCCATGTGAACCTAGAAAAGTCATCCACCAAGACATATCCATATTTTCTACCACTTAAACTAGCAGTTCTGGTTGGACCAAACAAGTCCATATGAATTAGCTCGAGTGGTTTGGATGATGTATTTTTAGATCTTCCCTTGAATGATTTTCTAGTTTGTTTACCTAGGGCACATGCATCACACAATTTATTTTCTTGTTTAAAGGATAGTTCAGGCAAACCTTTCACCATTGAATGCTTCAAGAGTTTATGCAAGACATTGTAGCTAGCATGTCCTAGTCTACGATGTCATAACCAAGCAATATCAGATTTTGGTGCAGCAAGACAAAGATTTGCATGAGCAGGATCATCTAAGTCAATCATGTAAACATTGTTGACTCTCTTACCAGAAAATTTTACCTTGTCAGATTTTGGTTCAAAGATTTTACATTCATGAGAATCAAACAAAACTTTGTGACCTTCATCACACAATTGACTTATGCTTAGTAGGTTATATTTCAAACCTTCAACTAGCAAGACATTTCTAATGGAGTTGGAGAGGTTCTTACCTACATTACCTGTTCCAATGATTTTTCCTTTGTTGTTCCCTCCAAATGTGACATGTCCTCCTTCCTTTTCCTCCAAGAGACAAAATTTTGATTTGTCTCCGGTCATGTGTCTTGAACAACCGCTATCAAGGTACCACCTGTTATATATGGCTGCAAGACACTCCTGCACAAGCAATTAAGCAAATGTGTTTGGAACCCAACCAAATTTGGGTCCCATCATACTCTTCAAATTTTCAAAGCATGAAACCATTTCTTTTGGAATTCAGACTTTTCTAACATTCATGTTTTGTTTGCTTAGAGCAGGGATTTGGTTTTTATTTTCAACCTTGACATTCATTTTATGTTTGGAGGCTCTTGGTTAGAATTTGTGAAAGTTTGATGAAGTTGGCTTCTTAACCCATTGTGGCCATTGGTTATTCTTGGGTTGAAAGTAATTGTTTTGCCACCTATGGGATTGATGATCACAGAAATCACAATTGTCCTAAAGATATGGTGATTCTGGCCTATATGAGTGTGCAATCCAATTGTGGTGAAATCTGAAAGGTTGAGCCTGCAATGGCCAAGGAAGTGTTGACCTATGCTATGGGGAAGATCGACCTATGTTAGGCTTTTGGACAGGCTTTTTGGGAATGTTGGTGACTACCTGTTCAATCTTTTCTTTCCCTTTCTCCTTTTGTTTTTGCTGGTTTTGAGTGGGAGTTGTGTTTGAGGTGGAAGCTTCGGAAGATGAAACAAATGTGACAGTTTTTAACCCAATTGGCCTTTTGTTTGCAGGTTCAAAACCTAACCCTTCCTTGTTGAAGTTCATTCTAGTACCAAGCAATGCATCTAGGTTTTCTCTTCCATCCACAAATTTTTCTAGAGATTGTTGTTTGTCCTTCAACTCTTTTTGTAGGTTTTCAATATTTTGAAGAAGTTGAATGTTCACTTGTTTGACAGCTTCATACTTTTCATTGCTCAATTTACTATCTTTTTCATAGCTTTGCATTTTGAGCTTTATGTTATCAATCTCATTTCTCAAATTTTCATTTTCAGTTTCCAAGTCAGCCATTTCTTTTCTTCCTTCTTCTAAATCTTCAATCATTTTCTTAAGATCTTCAATTTCAGTTTCAAGTAGAGCATTCTTATCATCCTTGTCATGATCATGCACAAAAGAATTGATTTTATTTTTTAAAGATTTATTTTCTTTTTTGTACATTTCATATTTTTCCATGAGTTGTATGTATGCATCCTCCCAATCATCAGTTGTATAGTTTTCAAATGGAGAATTTACCTCAATTTCTTCATCACCTTTGGCCATAAGGCAGAAATCTTCTTTTTCATTATCCGAGGAGCTAGTTCCGTCATCACTTTCCTCTTCATCGCTCCATGTGGACACCATGGCCTTGTTCTTCTTCTTGCCCTTCCATTTGTCGGCCTTTTTGAATCTGTCGGGACAATCATTCTTGAAATGTCCTGGTTTATTGCAAGAATAGCAAATAATTTTATCAGGTTTCTTAAAGTTTTCAGAATTAGACTTGAAACCATTTCTTACCTTTGACCTTCCTCTCATGAAGCTCTTACCTTCCTTTCTCAGGAATTTCTTGAACTTATGTGTGAGCATGGCTACATCATCCTCTTCTTGCTCACTTGCCGAATCCTCACCTTCATCGGAAGAGCCTTGACGGCTGGGTCCTGCTTTAAGAGCTAGGGATTTTTTCTTAGGTGCCTCAGCCTCTTTGTTCTTGAGGTTGATCTCATAGGTCATCAATGACCCAATGAGTTCATCTACCTTGGTAGTTGCGAGATCTCTTGATTCTTCAACCACGGTAGCCTTTGTGTGCCATGCTGGAGTCAGTGATCTGAGAATCTTTCTTACAATTTCCTGTTCTGAATATTTCTTTCCCAAATCAGTCAAACTGTTAGTAAGCACAGTTAATCGAGCATACATATCTTGAATTGATTCATCAGGCTTCATGCGGAACATTTCATATTCAGAAACTAAAATATTGACTTTTGTTTCTCGTACCTGAGACGTTCCTTCGTAGATTACCTCTAACTTATCCCACATTAGTTTTGCAGATGCGCAGGTAGCCACTCTTGAGAATTCTACTGAATGGAGTGAGTATTGCATGATGTGTTTAGCATTCCAATTGATAGTGGATTGCCGTATCTGTTCTTTAGTCCACAAGTCCTCATTATCTGTAAGCTCATACGGACCTTTGCTGATCACTCGCCAAAGTTCGTAGTCTTGGGCGCGAATAAACACCTGCATGTGATGTTTCCAATAAGGATAGTTAGTTCCAGTAAAGTAAGGAGGCCGATTCACGGCATGTCCTTCGGGTAGAAAACCCTTGGACGCTGATCCACCATTTCCCTCAAGGTCGTTGGACCCCATAATGAGAGATTAGGCTCTGATACCACTTGTTGTGTGGTGGACAGTGGATCTAGAGGGGAGGGGTGAATAGATCAGCCCCACTTTTCACAATGTGGCCCTCTATATAGCTAGTTAAAATGAATTGCAGCGGAATAGAAACTAGCTTCCAAGTGCGTTGTGATTTGCTTAGCAAGAAAAGCAAGATATATAACAATTCGATCCTAAGCATGCACCTAGAATGAATCAATCACACAAGCAAACCACACTAGACAGGATTTTAAGGTGGTTCGGACTGAATCCTTAGCCATACGTCCACCCCTCACCAAAACTCGGTGAGGCTTCACTTGTGCAGCGCACAGAACCACAAATCGGAAACCACCGATTGCCTTCCTACTCACCACCTGGTAAGGACGTCAACCGCAAATTGGAACACCCTCCAATTGCCTTCCTACTAACCACCGGTAGGGATGAATCACACTTTCAATGTTTAAACAATAATGAAAATGAAACAAATGTGAATGAACTAAAACAAGAGATTGAGTTATGAGTGAAAATGAATTGGCCCTTGTATGGAATGTTGATCAGCAACAAGGCTCCTCTTGGCTTCAACTCAATCTTCTTGATTCACCCTTGATTGGATGAATGTTCTTCATGGAGCACTGTTCACGTGAACAGTACCTCTTCCTTCAATTCTTCTCTCTTGATCTTCTCTTTGAATTTCTTTGAATGAATGAAGGAGATGATGAAGCTACCTTAAATCTTGATTGCTTCTTTAGCTTCTAGGAGTTTGAATTCTTGAAATATCACCTTGAATGAGGTGGAAAGAACTTGGATGGGTGAAGATGATTTCCTTTGAAGAACTTGAATCAAACTAGCTTCCTTGGATCACTTTGATAGCCTTGCTTTGATGTAATCTTCCTTGAGGTTTGCTGGCTTTGATTTGAGCTTGATTCCCCTTTGATTGGATGAAGAACACCTTCACGAACTACTGTTCACGTGAACAGTAGCTCGTCTCCAAGCTCTCTTGCAGCCACCCTAGATCTCACAAGAAGCCCCGTGAAGCATTAGGGTTTCTAACCCCTCATGTGTTAGTTTTATAACCCTTGAATGGTCCATAGATGCCCCCTAGACCAGATCCACAAATCATGGAAGATTAGGTAAGGTTTGATTAAACAAATCCATGGAAAGGGGCTAGCCACGAGGTTGATTTCGAAGTCAAACAAGGCTGCATCGGGGCTGGCGGTCGACCTAAGGCTCCTGGCGGTCGACCGCCACTGAAACACCTGCAAACGGGCGATCCCTGGGAAATCCGGTCGACCGCCACTGGCTGGCGGTCGACCGCTACTGAGAAAGCCTATAGACGGTGGAGTCCTGGCTGGGGCAGTCGACCGCCAGCTGGGCAGAACCCGGCCCATCTCGGGTTGGTCCGTTATCCGCGTCAGCTCCGTCGTTCAACTTCTTTAGCAGCCCGGTCATGTCCGTGGCATCTTCCTTGACTGTCTTGAAGATTTTATTATTGAGTCTTCAATCAAATTTTGTTGCGCTGATCGCGCAGGTCGATCCGCGTGCGAGGGCGCAACATTCAGCGTTCACGTTCACCATTTTCACTTGATTTCTTGTCCATTCATTGGCGCACCTATCATGAACAAAAACATCACGTATGTCAATCACATGAAGGTGAAAAACATCAATGACTAATAGTGTTTAGCCATTATCAAAACCAAGAATACATTAGAACTCATATGACCATAGAATGATGTCGAATGACCCAAGTGACCATATGAACTCAAGTGACCATAGGGGCACAACATTCTCCCCCTTTTTGATGATGGCAACACTGTGAGTCATTATATAGCAGAGATATCCAATATGGCAAAGTGTATGACATATGCAACCTATGCAGCTCAAGATCCATGATAGTAAAACATGGGAATGCGGATTTGTATGCATGGATGATCAAAGCATGTGAATGCTATATGGGAATACTATGATGATCAAAGCATGTGAATGCTATATGGGAATGCTAGGCATAATGTGATATGGGAATGCTATGCATAATGTGACGGTTGCATGATGACAGATGAAACAGATGAAGGCTCTCCCCCTCAACAAGGAGTCCCATGTCCACAACCTCAACAAGGACTCACAACAAGAATTCTCCCCCTTTGCCAACAGCAAAAAGGAGCAATAAAGTGAAATATCTGTGAGACCAGAGCGGAAAGGAGTGAAGAGCAAGTCATTATATGCAAACCTGAAGCAGATTGTGAGCAACATGTATGGTTCAAAGCTAATAAAATCTGAATTCATCAACAGAGTTCGAAAAGCAGCTACATCCAAGATTTAATAGAAATGAACCAAAAAGGTATATCATGGCAGTGCGTAACCGTCCCTTGTCTGATATATCCATATTCAATTACTAGAAAGGGAATAACACAAGAACTCGTATTGAGGCTAAACAATCATGACTAGAGCATGGAATTGTATGATTGAGGCAAGAGGTTTCATATTTTGATTTTCAATATCTGTAGTATATGAAGGCACATGACTCATATTTTACGAGCAGTCAAGTCTAGTACATGCCTCCTAGCCGTAAGAATACATGTTGTTTAGACGCCAGTATCCCTAGGTATTTGGCAAGACTGACTGTAATGCTTCAGAATGAACAGAGATAGCAGAGTCGCGTCATGACATATCCGATCTCATTTCTATGATGAGAAGATATATTTCTCAACAATTATGCTAGTGCTCTGCCTAGAGTCCAAATAGAAGTAAGACAGAGATAATAGAGGCACATCATGACATATCATTCATCACTTGATGTGATGACGTGACATATTTCTCCGTGCAACAATATCATTGCTCTGCAAATAGATTTTCAAGAAGTCCAGCTCATCAAGATGTTTAAAAATAATACTAAGCTCTAGTGTATCACCAAGGTTGTCAAGACGTTTGGATTTTCAGATTTTAGGATAGTCATGTAAAACATAATATGCAGTCTCTAGTTAAGGTCTATTAAAGCTTCAGAACATAGATGATTTCAAACAAGATATATCAGAACTACGAGGAAATCATTAAATCTAAACCATTTTCATTGAATGGACAATCATTAGGACATATAATAGAAAGCTCTTACACCATATGTCCATCTATCTCGTGAACTCAAACCAGATGTAAGCCACTGAAATGCAGTTTGCAAGAGGTTAAGAGAATCAACAAAACTCCCCCTAAGGATATGCAATGGATACGCGAAGGGGTTATGTTTGCAATCAAGTGGAATGGCAAAGGAGGTTGGCCTAGTCACTCATGAAGGTGCCAGAAATTAAATGTATGACACAACCCATGGCTGTACACTTATTAAATGCAACAGAATGAAGATGAAATATATGCATGAATGCTGCACAAGGACAACTCCCCCTTACTATATGGCCTATATGTAACATTGACGCATGGTACTTGGCGGAGGTGAAACCTCACGCATATTGAGTGCTTCGTGACAAGCATAACTTGCCCTTCCATACATCAACATTTGATATACCATGGCCATGCGACAATGATGCTACACAAACCATACAATGCATTATGAACATGAACTCAATTCATTATTATGCAACTACATGCAATGTGACACCATATGCAAAAAGACATATTGACATATAAACAATGCATGAATGCAAAACACACAACTAATTGAACACGATCATCAATTCAAATTCTTATTGGCCTGAGGTCGGCAAAGACCAAGCTCCCTTCTGAGTGTTGAAAACCTGTCATTACACAAGGGCTTGGTGAAAATATCAGCAATCTGATTCAATGTATCAACAAAATACAGTTCAAAGTTTTTCTTCCCGACCTCATCTCTAATGAAGTGATGCCTAATCTCAATATGCTTAGTCCTAGAGTGCTGGACTGGATTTTTGGCAAGGTTGATAGCACTAGTGTTATCACACAGAATCGGGACACAACCAAGATCCACCAAGTAGTCTTGGAGTTGGTGTTTAATCCACAACACTTGGGTGCCACAGCTCCCCGTAGCAACATATTCTGCCTCCGCGGTTGAGAGGGCAATCGAGTGTTGTTTCTTGGAGGCCCAAGAAACTAAACACCCGCCTAGAAACTGGCAATAGCCACTAGTACTCTTACGATCCAGCTTGCATCCAGTGTAATCCGCATCAGAATAAGATATAAGAGATAAATCACATGATGATGGATACCACAATCCCAAATGTTGAGTGCCGGCAAGATATCGAAGGATACGTTTGACGGCAGTCAAATGGGATTCTCTAGGACTAGCTTGAAATCTAGCACAAAGGTAAACACTAAACTGCATATCTGGTCGAGATGCAGTCAAATAAAGCAAAGAGTCAATCATACCTCTATAGACCTTTGCATCCACCAATTTGTGAAGTTTCAGACTGTTATCTGCTGCATAAAGCTTTCATATGCATTTACAGAGTCTATACATTGATTGGCAGTAAGTCTGTACAGCGTGAAGTCTACACTTTGGCACTGTAGCTCGCTCGTGCAAGTCTATACATTAGACTGTTCTTCAAAGTCTGTACATCAGACTGCACATCATCTTCGTGTTGTTTCTGTATTTGAGTCTTCGTGTTGTTTCCCCTCACTAACACGAAAAGATCTCGTGTCGTCTGAGCTTACAACACTTCGTGTTGATTTCTATGCCTAACAGGAAATCTGCTATGAGGTAGTACATTGTATGTCCGTACTATTTCTGTCATACTTCGTGTTTTTTATGTTTACTATCCTTCAGGTCGTGTGTCCGTGTTGTTTCCACTATATTTCGTGTCGTTTCCTTTGTTTTTAGTTGTTCATCTCGGGTCGATTTCATTTGTTTTGAAACCACACCTCGTGTCAGTTTCTGTGTTGATCTTCGTGATGTGTCCGTGTCTTTCGTATTATTTCAGTAGTTATGTCTTCGTGTTGAGTTTATGAACTTCGTGTCATTTTCGCTGTCTTCGTGTTGTTTTTCTCTTTAGACTCAGTGTCCTTTTCGCCTTAACCACACTTCGTGTCGGTTTCTATTTTTCCTCCTTGAGTTGCTGTCAGCTCGTGTCGTTTCACCTCGTGCTGTTCTCACTGACTTCGTGTCGTTCTCCTTGTTGTGTCTTCGTGTCATTTTTGTTCTATTGCGTGCAGGATATTGCAGCACCTCGTGTTGCTTTCTGTGCCACCTCGTGTCGTTCTCTGTGTAGTGTGTGTTTTTGTTACTACTATACTTCGTGTCGTTGCTCTTTACTTCGCGCTGTTTTCATCGTCTTCGTGTTGGTCTTTGTCATCAGACCTCGTGTCCTTCTCGCCTTGACCTCACTTCGTGTTGATTCCTGTTTTTCATCTTCGTGTTGTTTTCAACTCATGTCGGTCTTTGTTTTCATCTTCGTGTTGTCTTCAATTCGTATCGGTTTCTGTTTGTGTCTTCGTGTCTCCGTGTTGTTTTTGTCTTCGTGTCTCCGTGTCATTTTTGTCTTCGTGTCTTCGTGTTGTTTTTGTATTCATGATTTCGTGTTGCTTTTTGTATTCGTAACTCCGTAGTGTTTGTTGTTACTGTGACACTTCGTGTCGTTCTCGTTTTACTTCGTGTTGTTTTTATCTTCGTGTCTTCGTGTTATTTTTGCCTTCGTGTCCTCGTGTTGTTTTTGCATTCGTGTCTCCGTGTTGTTACAGTGACACTTCGTGTCGTTCTCGTTTTACTTCGTGTTGTTTTCTTTCTACTTCGTGTCGTTCTCTTTGTAGTATCTGTTTTGTCACCTTTGGACTTCGTGTCATTCTCTTAGTAGTGTTTGTTTTGTCACCACTGTATCTCGTGTCATTCTCTGTTTAGTGCACCTCTTGTCGTGTCCACATACCTCATGCAGTTCTAGTTCTTATGGCACTCAGTGTTAATGGTTTTAACTCTTTGCAGGTTCGAGGAATAACATTCATCGGTGTCGGGCTGCACGTGATCCGAGACAAGAGGAACCAATCTGATAAGGACACGTGGCAGGAAGATTCTGGATCGAGCATGGGAGGCACACGCGTTTTGTGCCCTATCCACCTACTGTTGCTGCTATAAATAGAACCCTTCGTCCTCAGATGAAAATAATCGAAGCAGAAAGCCTGAAGAGTAGAAAGCCCTTCGATCCAGAAAAAGAAGAAAAAAAAAGAAAAGAAGAGAGTATAGAAGAGAGTGAGAGTGAGAGCAGAAGAAGAAAAAGAAAGAGAGATAGTGCTCGTGTGAAAAGAGAAGAAAGAGTGAAGAAGAAGAAGAGCAGAAGGAGAAGAAGAGAAAGAGAGAGATAGAAGTGTGAGCCGAAGAGAATAGGGGAGCAGAGATCGAGAGAGTGAAAGAGAAGAAGAAGAAGAGAAGAGAAGAGGAAGAAAAACTTACCTGAACATCTGTCTACTGGACCGTGGATCAAATCCAGGCCAGTCAGCTCCGTTTAGAGCCACATTGTGTATTTCATTTTTCAGCTTTCTGTTTTGCTGAAGTTATTTTTGTTTATTGTTTTTCCTTTGTTTTCTGGTTTGCTGTATTTCTGATACTCTGTAGAGAGGTCGGGGTTCCTCCTGTTAGTTCAGGAGAAGGGAGATTGCTATCTCCGGTTGCAAGTAGCTGGGTGCTACTTGTGGGTTCCCTCCGGTTTGGAGGAAGGGAGATCTGATCTCCAGTTCTGGGCTTGTGGATTGCAAGTCCAGGGGTCCCTCCTGGTCTGGAGGAAGAGAGGTCTTCGACCTCTGGTTTGCTGGTGACTGGAAGTCACCGGTTGGTTCCCTCCGATTTTGGAGGAAGGGAGGACTGGTCCTCCGGTTCTAGTCTTGTGGGTTGCAAGACTAGGTGTTCCCTCCGGTCTGGAGGAAGAGAGACTTGTGTCTCTGGTTTGCTAGTGACTGGTGTCACTAGTGGTTCCCTCCGGTTGGGAGGAAGAGGGGAGGTTGTTCCCCTGGTCAAGCTGTGTGACAGCACCTGTTGCAGACTGAGTCTGCTGTTTCTAGCGTGAGCTAGTGGAAGCCACACTCGGGTTGAGTGTGGGGTGGATGTATGTCTGCAGGACCGAACCACCTAAAAATCTACTGTGCAGTGGTTTATTTTGTGCGTTCGCTCCTTGCCTCCTACCTCCCATTCACAGGTTATGCATGCTGGTTAGCTGTGTTATCTTGGATTGTTTATATTGTTCCTATCAGCAGTAACCTTGAGCATTGCACTTTGCTGGGTGTGTTTGGGTTGCACTATTCTGTCTGCATTTCTAGTTTGATCAGGTGGCTGCATTGTTGCAGTCCAACTGTTTGATCAATTGGTTGATTATTATCTTATATCGGAAAGCTCATTGTCCCTATTCCGCATATCCGAGCTTTAGAGTCTTTAATTTAGGCCATAATTTTTAGAGGGATACATTCACCCCCCTCTGTATCCGGGCCTAGCACCCTAACAGTTGGTATCAGAGCAGGTGTCTGCTTACAAGGTCCAGCGACCTGCAGATCGATCTTGCGGTCTTAGGTGCTAATTTGCTTTTAGTGCATCAATATTCTTGTTGCATTAATCTGTTGTGCTGTCATGGCTCATCCTCCACTATTCAGTAGTTCAAATATTAAATTCTGGCTATATCGTATGCACAAGCATGTTAACTCTATTAATCCACAATTGTGGAAGGTTATCTCTCACAGTCCACATGAACTTCCTAAGGATCAGTCCAACTGGACTCATATCCACAAGTTGAAAAATGATGATAATGTGAGAGCTCTAAATTTAATGAAGGCTGCAATCGGTTCTGATGATTTTTCCTCCTTCTCAGATTGTAGTTCGGCAAAGGAAATATTAGATGAATTGCTTCGCATCCACAATGGAAAGGAAGATGAATGTCTCATGGCAAGAAGGAGTGATCAATCAGATGAGTCCTCATCCCAGGTAAACTCTGAGACCGAGGATATTAGTCATGATGATTTAGTTGCCTTGCATGAGCATCTACTGGAAAAATATGAAAGAGTTAAGTCAGAAAAGAGAAAATTAAGAAAAGAGAAAAATGCTGAAATCACAGGTCTAAAGACTGAAAATAAAAATCTAAAATCTAAATTGAAGGAATTGATTGAAGAATTACATTCTGATGATAATATACAAGAAAACTTAATCACTTCCTTGAAAGAAGAAAATAATTCTCTGCTGACTCAGAAGAAGGAAACTGATAAATTAAAAGAAAAGCTGATTGAAGAAAAAATCCACCTGAAGGAGCAAAATAAGAAGCTAATGGTCCTTAATACCGTTTTATCTGAAAGATGGCTAACGGTTGAAAGAGAAAAATCAGTTTTGAAAGAAAAAGAAGTGAACATTGAATTGAAGCTAAGTCAAGAGAATGAGATCCTGAAAAGTCTGAATGATGGGTTACAAAATCAGGTTATCTCGTGTGAAGACCACATTATGATCTTGCAAATTGAAATTGAAAACCTAAACAACTCTCTGTCAAAATTTGCCAAAGGTAAAGAAAAAATGAAAGATTCTTTGAATGTGGAAGTTACCAAATTGAATGAAGGAAAAAGGTGCAATTCTCAAGTTAAGTAAGCTGTAAGGAACAAACTATGCGCAACATTTATGAGTAGCTCAAACTTAGCTAGTACTTCTGCACCTTCTTCAAAACAGTCAGATGATCAAAAGATTCAAAAACAGAAGGAAAATGAGAATACTGAAGAAGAATGGTAAATTTCGTGCAAACAAGCCTAAGGCTAGGAAACTTCCAGTTATCCACGGAAGGAATGTTGAATGCTTCTATTGTGGAAGTTCTAGCCATGTACTTGATGATTGCCTTGTCATGAAGAATGATAATGATAGATTTCATATTAGGACTTCTTATGCTAAGAAATCCTATTCGGCTCAAAACAGGAAATCCAAATGCTTTTACTGTCATGAAATGGGTCATCTCATGCATGAATGTAAATCATTGAAGTTAGATGACCTTGCTGCTATTAATTCACAGAAAAATCATGCTAAAACTCATGTCCTTAGGGAAAAGAAAATTCATTGTTATAATTGTGGTAAACTGGGACATGTTGCTGTTCAGTGCTGGTCAGTTGAAGGCAAGAGAAAATTCTATTCTCATGTTAATCATGTTTACCAGAATGATTATGGGAGGGATAAATCTATTTTTAAGGAAAAGATTCCTGCATGTATTAACTATGGGAAGCCAGGTCACAGGGCTACAACCTATTGGCTGGCAGGATATCAAAACCAAACTGGTTTTGGTAAACAGAATTTTTATTCTGTTAACAGAAAATCTCATGTGTATGCACATAGAATTCATGCTAACAAGAATGTGCATAAATCAGATTTGAAAACTGCTGTCTCTTGCCATCATTATGGCAAATCTGGACATTTGATGGATAGTCATCCTCTGATGAAATTTAATGGCTATCAAGTTAAAAATGTGCTGAGAAAACCTGCTAGGAGTGATAATGTCATGTCAGGACCCAAGACTTCTTGGGTACCTGTTTGTGTAAAATAAACTTTATTTTGCAGGTGTGTCTTGGGACTGGAATAAAAGGGGTAATGATCCAAGGCACTCAAGAATGAAAACCCCACTCTCACACTGTTCAGGTAATCTCTCTGCATTTCCCATTTTGAAACTCATTGCATATCTGGTTTGATGTATTCTTGCATATCTGCCATTTGTAGTTGTTTGATAATTGTTGAAATGCATAAACTCTGAAAACAAATTGCATTTTGAATTTTCTAAAAAATCTGAACTGCCTATGAGTGTGACTTGAAACTTGTGTGTTGCAATAGCTCACTGAGCATTCTGAATTGCATTTAGGACTGCATGTTGAATTATCGTGCATGACCTCAATGGTATATAAATGGTAAGGTACCAAAAGGTAGGGAAGTCTGTCTGGAGGTTCTTACTATGTGTGAGGTGGTCTTTTAGACCAAGTGCTCCGCCTAGTACCATGGGTCACTTTGCTGATAGGACAGTCTGATTGTGCACAAGTCACAATATCATTTGGTATCATATGTTCAGTTTTCAGTGCAAGTATTGCATGTTTTCAGGGGGAGTAAGTTGCATATTCTTGCATAGCATTCAATGATTGAGTCTTTGCATGTCCCTGCATACATATAGTGCATTGCATCTCCTTATATTGAAAATGCCAAAAAGAGAGTTTGAATGCATATTGTAAGGGGGAGTCAATGCATTGCATATAGGTTGTCAAATACATACATTTGTCAGAATTCATAGCATATCCTTTCTTATTGATTTTGTTGACAAATCTTGATCATATTCTGAAAACTTTGTGCTTCAAAATCTCTCTTAACAATTGATAATTCTCCTATCAATTGGTATCATTTGGCTTCAGAATTCTATCAGTCTTTCATGAAGATTTCAATGGGCTATCTCGATCATAAATCTGAAAAACTCTTGAACTAGAAATCTTCTATTATACATTCTTAAGAATGACTGAAATAACTCATGTGGTTTAAGCTTAATGTATTCATGGAGCTTAACTTCAAAATCTCTTAACATATCTGAATCATGTTTAATAAACCTTAACCTTTTGTCTCATGCTGTGTCTTGTGAAAAATCTCTGAAATCTGCACTTTTGAATACATGACTTTATTTGGTTAAGTACATGAGACTAATATTGTTTTGAAGCAAATGAATGTCTTTGAAATGTCTAAAGGGTTTTCTGTCAGAGCAATGACATTGGTCACTGAGAAACACAAGTCCTAAGGACTGTGTCATGAGGTGCCTTAGTTAACTCTGATTAAGAATTCATTGAAAATCAGGCAGAGCAATGGCATGCACACTGAGAAATACAATTCACTCATTAAAAAAAATTTTGAAAAAAAATGAGTTGTAGTGTGTCATGATGTGTAAATGCTATCTATGTTCAAATATAGCATGACAGTTAGTCACACTAAGTGCTTTGGGATATTGGCCTCTGATCAAGGTATATCCTCTAGTTACAAGGTGTGAACTGAACTAGAGTGCTCGTAAAATTTGTAGCATGGAAATTGTTGAACAAATTGAAATATCTGAATATTGATGCTAAAATCAAATTGCTACCACCCTAGACAAAATCATATGACTTCATAATTGCTTGACTTCAATACTAGTGCATGTAATTCTGAAAGAAGTCAATAGATTTGATTGTGTAAGACAAAGGGAGGATAATCAAGATAAATATGAGGGCTTGGTTCATTTTTATTAAAATATGGTTTTAGATATCAATACAGAATTTTATTGATAAACTCTGCATACATCATGTTTAAACCATGCTGTTCAATAAATGTCATTCATAAGCCCTTATGATAGAAGACTTTGAAAAACTTATGCTTTCGATTTATGAGATTGATATCTCTTTGAAAATCTGACAGAATTTTCTGGGATTGAAGCTTCCTTAAAAAAAAAATCTGGCTGAATTTCTTCTGCTCATGTTATTGGTTCACTGAACTGAACTTCTCCTTGTTTACCCCTGTGGTCACCTTCTCATCTATCTCATAAGATTCCACTTATTGAGGGGGAGCTTCCATGTCATATGCATCATGCTGCATAGAAACACTTAAAGGGGGAGCATTATGCTCTTGCATTCATATTTCTAGGGGGAGCTCTTGCATTTTGGTATCTCCTTCTGCTGATATCAAAGGGGGAGATTTTTGCCAAAGGGGGAGAATTTTATTCAATCGTTGCATGATAGTTTGCTTTCACTTCTCAAACTATTTTCTTTTTGATGAAGTCAAAGGGGGAGAATAGTTTGAGTCATCAGAATGACTTTCATAAGAATGTACTGCATCATCAGAATGACTCACTGTGTATTGTTGTGTATTGTTGCCATCATGAAAAAGTGGGAGATTGTTGTGCCCCTGGCCCCTGTGGTTTGTGGTTTTGATGATTGGCTTTAGGGGTTTGTGATGATTGGTTTTAATGTGACTTAGTCACTATGAGTCACCATGCATTGATGTTCTGTTTTGATGATTGATTTGGTTTTGATGATTGGTGTTTGATGTGAGTCACTGTGAGTCATCTTGCTGAAATGTTCATTCCGGCTTTCATATGTTCAGTCAGTTTATCTGCTTACACTGTACATCATTGCAAGTGAAGTTTCAGACTGTTATCTGCTGCATAAAGCTTTCATATGCATTTATAGAGTCTATACATTGATTGGCAGTAAGTCTGTACAGCGTGAAGTCTACACTTTGGCACTGTAGCTCGCTTGTGCAAGTCTATACATTAGACTGTTCTTCAAAGTCTGTACATCAGACTGCACATCATCTTCGTGTTGTTTCTGTATTTGAGTCTTCGTGTTGTTTCCCCTCACTAACACGAAAAGATCTCATGTCGTCTGAGCTTACAACACTTCGTGTTGATTTCTATGCCTAACAGGAAATTTGCTATGAGGTAGTACATTGTATGTCCGTACTGTTTCTGTCATACTTCGTGTTTTTTATGTTTACTGTCCTTCAGGTCGTGTGTCCGTGTTGTTTCCACTATATTTCGTGTCGTTTCCTTTGTTTTTAGTTGTTCATCTCGTGTCGATTTCGTTTGTTTTGAAACCACACCTCGTGTCGGTTTCTGTGTTGATCTTCGTGATGTGTCCGTGTCTTTCGTATTATTTCAGTAGTTATGTCTTCGTGTTGAGTTTATGAACTTCGTGTCATTTTCGCTGTCTTCGTGCTGTTTTTCTCTTTAGACTCAGTGTCCTTTTCGCCTTAACCACACTCCGTGTCGATTTCTATTTTTCATCCTTGAGTTGCTGTCAGCTCGTGTCGTTTCACCTCGTGCTATTCTCACTGACTTCGTGTCGTTCTCCTTGTTGTGTCTTCGTGTCATTTTTGTTCTATTGCGTGCAGGACATTGCAGCACCTCGTGTTGCTTTCTGTGCCACCTCGTGTCGTTCTCTGTGTAGTGTGTGTTTTTGTCACCACTATACTTCGTGTCGTTGCTCTTTACTTCGTGCTGTTTTCATCGTCTTCGTGTTGGTCTTTCTCATCAGACCTCGTGTCCTTCTCGCCTTGACCTCACTTCGTGTTGATTCCTATTTTTCATCTTCGTGTTGTTTTCAACTCATGTCGGTCTTTGTTTTCATCTTCGTGCTGTCTTCAATTCGTGTCGGTTTCTGTTTGTGTCTTCGTGTCTCCGTGTTATTTTTGTCTTCGTGTCTCCGTGTTATTTTTGTCTTCGTGTCTTCGTGTTGTTTTTGTATTCATGATTTCGTGTTGCTTTTTGTATTCGTAACTTCGTAGTGTTTGTTGTTACAGTGACACTTCGTGTCGTTCTCATTTTACTTCGTGTTGTTTTTGTCTTCGTGTCTTATTGTTGTTTTTGTATTCATGTCTTCGTGTTGTTTTTACCTTCGTGTCCTCGTGTTGTTTTTGCATTCGTGTCTCCGTGTTGTTACAGTGACACTTCGTGTCATTCTCGTTTTACTTCGTGTTGTTTTCTTTCTACTTCGTGTCGTTCTCTTTGTAGTATCTGTTTTGTCACCTTTGGACTTCGTGTCGTTCTCTTAGTAGTGTTTGTTTTGTCACCACTGTATCTCGTGTCGTTCTCTGTTTAGTGCACCTCTTGTCGTGTCCACATACCTCATGCAGTTCTAGTTCTTATGGCACTCAGTGTTAATGGTTTTATCTCTTTGCAGGTCCGAGGAAGAACATTCATCGGTGTCGGGCTGCACGTGATCCGAGACAAGAGGAACCAATCTGATAAGGACACGTGGCAGGAAGATTCTGGATCGAGCATGGGAGGCACACGTGTTTTGTGCCCTATCCACCTGCTGTTGCTGCTATAAATAGAACCCTTCGTCCTCAAATGAAAATAATCGAAGCAGAAAGCCTGAAGAGTAGAAAGCCCTTCGATCCAGAAAAAGAAGAAAAAAAAAGAAAAGAAGAGAGTATAGAAGAGAGCGAGAGTGAGAGCAGAAGAAGAAAAAGAAAGAGAGATAGTGCTCGTGTGAAAAGAGAAGAAAGAGTGAAGAAGAAGAAGAGCAGAAGGAGAAGAAGAGAAAGAGAGAGATAGAAGTGTGAGCCGAAGAGAATAGGGGAGCAGAGATCGAGAGAGTGAAAGAGAAGAAGAAGAAGAGAAGAGAAGAGGAAGAAAAACTTACCTGAAGATCTGTCTACTGGACCGTAGATCAAATCCAGGCCAGTCAGCTCCGTTTAGAGCCACATTGTCGTTTTTCATCTCTGTTTTGCTGAAGTTATTTTCGTTTATTGTTTTTCCTTTGTTTTCTGGTTTGCTGTATTTCCGATACTCTGTAGAGAGGTCGGGGTTCCTCCTGTTAGTTCAGGAGAAGGGAGATTGCTATCTCCGGTTGCAAGTAGCTGGGTGCTACTTGTGGGTTCCCTCCGGTTTGGAGGAAGGGAGATCTGATCTCCGGTTCTGGGCTTGTGGATTGCAAGTCCAGGGGTCCCTCCTGGTCTGGAGGAAGAGAGGTCTTCGACCTCTGGTTTGCTGGTGACTGGAAGTCACCGGTTGGTTCCCTCCGGTTTTGGAGGAAGGGAGGACTGGTCCTTCGGTTCTAGTCTTGTGGGTTGCAAGACTAGGTGTTCCCTCCGGTCTGGAGGAAGAGAGACTTGCGTCTCTGGTTTGCTAGTGACTGGTGTCACTAGTGGTTCCCTCCGGTTGGGAGGAAGAGGGGAGGTTGTTCCCATGGTCAAGCTGTGTGGCAGCACCTGTTGCAGACTGAGTCTGCTGTTTCTAGCGTGAGCTAGTGGAAGCCACACTCGGGTTGAGTGTGGGGTGGATGTAGGTCTGCAGGACCGAACCACCTAAAAATCTACTGTGCAGTGGTTTGTTTTGTGCGTTCGCTCCTTGCCTCCTACCTCCCATTCACAGGTTATGCATGCTGGTTAGCTGTGTTATCTTGGATTGTTTATATTGTTCCTATCAGCAGTAACCTTGAGCATTGCACTTTGCTGGGTGTGTTTGGGTTGCACTGTTCTGTCTGCATTTCTAGTTTGATCAGGTGGCTGCATTGTTGCAGTCCAACTGTTTGATCAATTGGTTGATTATTATCTTATATCAGAAAGCTCATTGTCCCTATTCCGCATATCCGAGCTTTAGAGTCTTTAATTTAGGCCATAATTTTTAGAGGGATACATTCACCCCCCTCTGTATCCGGGCATAGAACCCTAACATGTTTCCGGCAATCAGCCGAGGGGGCTAGTGTCGAGCCCTTGGACACAATCAGTGCCCGATCTGCATCTTCACGTTATAAATCAAGCTACTTCCACGAGATATAACAATAAAGTATGGCCAGTAATGTAACAATTCAAACAATAAACTCATGATAACAAGATCAAGGTAAGAACGTACCAAATATGATCATGAGGGTTCAAAGAATCGAATTAAGGACGAGGTCATACCACGGAAAGAATTCGGCAGCATAATGGTACATTCATTAACTTCCATAATTTATTAATAACTTATTGAACAAAGTGTTAGATTCTAGACAATCAATACACCATCTGGGAACATAGAAAAGTCAACCCTTGGGTCAAACCCCTGGTTAAGAACACTTGAGACATAAAGCGGTCTTCCCTGGGTTGTTTCTTGAAGAGACGGTCATTCAAGGACCGCTACTATAAAGTGGGGGTCAAGTGCGGACCGTTTCTTGACAGAGTCGACACTAGAGAGGAAAAGGGCCGACACAGTGGAACTCTGGAAAGTGGCGATCGTGGTCGGGCCACTACTAGATGGTGGCGGTCTCCAGAGGGCCGCTATCTTGTCTAAAATGCAGATAATACCGGTAAACTTAAGTGCTTTATAGACACTATGGGCTTGGAGGGTACAACCAGCTTGGCGTCCTAGTGAGAATCCCAGGCTCGCGGAGACTTACGGAGGCCTTGAAACATGATCCCCTAGTCCGACAGAATGAATATCCGGCGGAGAGGTTCACAAGTCCGAGAAAGTGTGTCTAACATGTTAAAAGTGTAACTAATGACATCGTATTAGAATACGTGCCATATACTTAAGAAAGACTCAAAGATGATAGTGAATCATGTAGAAAATAGTGATCAAACCATCAATAAAATAAGTCCACAAAGCATGTGAACTATAGTTTTAATACAAAATTATATGGTTTTGGCATGAAATTAGCATAGGATTAAAGTAAGTTTTTAAAGCATGTAAGTCATGAAACCTAGCATGATGGATGCACAATATAACCATTAATATGAATCCATGGTCATAACTAGGATTAAGACCGAATTAACTTGGCTTAACATATAATTAATATGGCTAATCTGCATTCTGTTTGGAGTTAACAAAGTGCAAAAACCAGAAAGTAAATAGCGGTTAGATGAGGATTGCATACTGATGGTAGCGGTCAGTCGCAAGGCCGCTATCTGATTATAGCGGTCTCAGGGAGACCGTTTCTTTTCTGCTGTGAGCAGGGACAGAAACTGAGGTGTAGGCCTAATCTAGGGCAATACATGCATGGAAAACATGCTAGATAGAAGAATAAAACATGTCATAACGAAGTTAAATCATGGAAATGCATGAGTTACATGTATTAAACCACAATTATCATCTTTTTGGCAAAGGGTACAGGGATATGATGCTATGAAAACTATGCATGCATGATCATAGAAAAACATGAAATTCTGCAAGTAGAAAGCAGGAAATCTAGTAAGATAAGAGGGCTTTTAATCCTAACTTGATGTTTAAGCCGTTCATGAGATAACCTACCTATGGGTTGGGCTTGAAACTCCAAATTTCTAACTGGAAGAAGACCCTAGTTTCTACATGTCCTGCGTGAAAATCCTAAATTCCAGTGGCTCTATCTCCTTATCCTCTCCTCCTAAATTCGTGAAATTTGAAGGGTGAGGAGAAGATATAAAAAGGAACAATAAACTCTAAAGGACAGACATAAAATTACCTCTGCTAGGGCTTCTAATACTCGGATCTTTCTTAGATGGACACACTGGTTCCTGTGCGTGTTGTAGCGAACTAGCAACTTGCAGAGCTTTTAACTTTCTAACGTCTTGACTTCCTAGCACGGGATTCGGAGGAGAGTTAGACAAAACTAAGGGGAACAAAATATTCTAAAGGACTAACCTGAGATAACGTCTCCTTACCTTCGATCCAAGTGCTCCAAAATGAAGGTTCACGCAGGTCGAACCTAGGACTTATTTATAGGGTTTGCCTAGGGTTTGGGGGATTATATCAACTTAGAGTCCTATTCTTGGAGTAGGATCGATCTCCAAGAGTTCTAGACAAGCTTTACATGTCTACACACTTCGATCCAATGTGATTAGGATGAGAAAAATCCAAGCTTTCCACGTTTCTATCAATCACGTCTTCGGATGAAGGTAGCGGTCACGGCGGGACCGCAGTCATCAGGTGGCGGTCTTGCGATAGACCGCCATATGGGGTTAAATCTGAAAATTTCAGATTTTCCTAGTTATCCGCTATTATCCCCTTAATTGGCCGATTTATCTAATTTAAATCCGTGAATATAGTCACAAAATTAAGTTTATGGGCCTGTTTTAAGTGGGCTTGATTAATTGGTTATTATTTAGGCTTTAATAACAATTTATTTAACCCAAAATTTATTTAGTAACCCATTAGCTCTTCTTAAATGCTTCATAATTCATTTTAATTTGAGAAAAATTCTAGATAAATCGTAGAAAATTCGTAGAAAAATCTGGGGTGTTACACCCTCCCTCACTTAAAAGGAATTTAGTCCCCAAATTCATTGCATGAGTTTTATGGAGAGTGTGTTTTAATTAGTCGCACTAATAGTTAAGGCAATGCTAAATGTAAATAAGTCAAGATGATACCTTCAATCACCTTACCTTCCCCGTCCAAGATGGCATTTAGTCGGCCTTGTCGACAGCGTACATTGTTATCCCTTGAAGATTTCTCCTTTATGAGAGGACACATGGGCAAGCGATGCTCCCGGCACCCACATTTGAGACAAGCATCGAGACGCTTCCAACATTCTTTAGCCAAGTTCCTGAACTTCTCACAGAATGAGCAAGCCGCCATGACCTGCTTTTCTTCCTCCTCCTTGGCTCTTTTACTCTTTCCATTACCATTGCCATTGCCATTTTCATTCATTTGTCCATTACCATTTCTTTTACCATTACCGTTCCCATTGTGGGACCTCTTATTGTGATGGGGTTCGTCATCCTCCATGATGTTAAACCTTTCTTCTTTTTCCTCTCGCCTATCACATTTTCGGCTTGACTTTTCATCCTTTCCCCTGAATTTCTCTATCTTCTCCAAGGTCCTTTCACATAAATGGGCTCGTTGGACCATCTCCGTAAAAGTGCAGATGTTTTGAGGCCCAAGTTGTTGAATAAAGCTGGGCCTTAAACCGTCCAGAAAGAGATTAGCCTTTAACAGGTCCGTGTCGACCAGATGGGGAGCATAAGGTGTCAATCTTGAAAATTGGAGCTCATATTCCGACACTGACATCATGCCTTGCCTTAGCGAGGTAAATTTCGCTGCCTTCCTCTCCTTGACATGCTCAGAGAAATATTTTGCACGGAATAGTTCGAGAAATTCTGCCCAAGTGAGTTGCCTAAGTAATTAACATTTTAGCTCTAGGAAGTAAGATAAAAGAAAAAGGTGATAAATCACGCGTATGAAACCAAAGTAACACAAATAACATGATGTGCTCAAATAAGAGATTTCAGGTGATATAAGAGCATGATCAAGCAAAAATGTAATGTGCTCTTTCACGAATGAGAATGCAGTTGCATGTAATGAGAACGCACTTTTCACTTTTCATAACCATAAAGGCTATGCACTAGAATGTCATGTAACGAGCATGTAATAATTTCATGATGAGCCTTGTGGATTTCACCCGTTTATAGAAAAGTACTCATGGCGCAATGCGATGCGAGTGTTCGTCATACCCCGTGATTTATAGTATGTTTCCGGTAATCAGCCAAGGGGGCTAGTGTCGAGCCCTTGGACACAATCAGTGTCCGATCTGCATCTTCACGCTATAAATCAAGCTACTTCCACGAGATATAACAATAAAGTATGGCCAGTAATGTAACAATTCAAACAATAAACTCATGATAACAAGATCAGGGTAAGAACGTACCAAATATGAGCATGAGGGTTCAAAGAATCGAATTAAGGATGAGGTCATGCCACAGAAAGAATTCGACATCATAATGGTACATTCATTAACTTCCATAATTTATTAATAACTTATTGAACAAAGTGTTAGATTCTAGACAATCAATAGACCATCTAGGAACATAAGAAAGTCAACCCTTGGGTCAAACCCCTGGTTAAGAACACTTGAGAAATAAAGCGGTCTTCCATGGGTCATTTCTTGAAGAGACGGTCATTCAAGGACCACTACTATAAAGTGGCGGTCAAGTGTGGACCGTTTCTTGACAGAGTCGACACTAGAGAGGAAAAGGGCCGACACAGTGGAACTCTGGAAAGTGGCGATCATGGTCGGGCCACTACTAGATGGTGGCGGTCTCCAGAGGGCCGCTATCTTGTCCAGAATGTAGATAATACCGGTAAACTTGAGTGCTTTATAGACAATATGGGCTTGGAGGGTACAACCAGTTTGGCATCCTAGTGGGAATCCCAGGCTCGCAGAGACTTACGGAGGCCTTGAAACATGATCCCCTAGTCCGACAGAAGGAATATCCGGCAAAGAGGTTCACAAGTCCGAGAAAGTGTGTCTAACATGTGAAAAGTGTAACTAATGACATCGTATTAGAATACGTGCCATATACTTAAGAAAGACTCAAAGATGAGAGTGAATCGTGTAGAAAATAGCGATCAAACCATCAATAAAAAAAGTCCGCAAAGGATGTGAAATAGAGTTTTAATACAAAATTATATGGTTTTGGCATGAAATTAGCATAGGATTAAAGTAAGTTTTTAAAGCATGTAAGTCATGAAACCTAGCATGATGGATGCACAATATAACCATTAACATGAATCCATGGTCAGAACTAGGATTAAGACCTAATTAACTTGGCTTAACATATAATTAATAGGGCTAATCTGCATTCTGTTTGGAGTTAACAAAGTGCAAAATCCAGAAAGCAAATAGCGATTAGATGCGGATTGCATACTGATGGTAGCGGTCAATCGCAAGGCCGCTATCTAATTATAGCGGTCTTAGGGAGACCGTTTCTTTTCTGCTGTGAGCAGGGACAGAAACCGAGGTGTAGGCCTAATCTAGGACAATACATGCATGGAAAACATGCTAGATAGAAGAATAAAATATGCCATAACGAAGTTAAATCATGAAGATGCATGAGTTACATGTATTAAGACACAATTATCATCTTTTTGGTTAAGGGTACAGGGATATGATGCTATGAAAACTATGCATGCGTGATCATAGAAAAACATGAAAGTCTGCAAGTAGAAAGCATAAAATCTAGCAAGACAAGAGGGCTTTTAATCCTAACTTGATGTTTAAGCCGTTCATGAGATAACCTACCTCTGGGTTGGGCTTGAAACTCCAAATTTCTAACTGGAAGAAGACCCTAGTTTCTGCACGTCCTGCGTGAAAACCCTAACTTCCAGTGGCTCTATCTCCTTATCCTCTTCTCCTAAATTCGTGAAATTTGAAGGGTGAGGAGAAGATATAAAGACGGTCACACTGGTTCCTGTGCGTGTTGTAGCGAACTAGCAAGTTGCAGAGCTTTTAACTTTCCAACATCTTGACTTCCTAGCACGAGATTCGGAGGAGAGTTAGACAAAACTAAGGGGAACAAAATATTCTAAAGGACAAACCTGAGATAACGTCTACTTACCTTCGATCCACGTGCTCCAAAATGAAGGTTCGCGCAGGTCGAACCTGGGACTTATTTATAGGGTTTGCCTAGGGTTTGGGGGATTAGATCAACTTAGAGTCCTATTCTTGGAGTAGGATCGATCCCCAAGAGTTCTAGACAAGTTTTACATGTCTACACACTTCGATCCAATGTGATTAGGATGAGAAAAATCCAAGCTTTCCACGTTTCCATCAATCACGTCTTCGGATGAAGGTAGCGATCACGGCAGGATCGCAGTCATCAGGTGGCAGTCTTGCGATAGACCGCCATATGGGGTTAAATCTGAAAAATTCAGATTTTCCTAGTTATCTACTATTATCCCCTTAATTGGCCGATTTATCTAATTTAAATCTGTGAATATAGTCAAAAAATTACATTTATGGACCTGTTTTAAGTGGGCCTGATTAATTGGTTATTATTTAGGCTTTCATAATAATTTATTTAACCCAAAATTTATGTAATAACCCATTAGCTCTTCTTAAATGCTTCATAATTCATTTTAATTTGAGAAAAAATCTAGATAAATCGCAGAAAATTCCTAGGAAAATCTGGGGTGTTACACCCTCCCTCACTTCAAAAGAATTTAGTCCCCAAATTCATTGCATGAGTTTTATGGAGAGTGTGTTTTAATTAGTCGCACTAATAGTTAAGGCAATGCTAAAGGTAAATAAGTCAAGATGATACCTTCAATCACCTTACCTTCCCCGTCCAAGATGGCATTTAGTAGGCCTTGTCGACCGCGTACATTGTTATCCCTTGAAGATTTCTCCTTTATGAGAGGACACATGGGCAAGCGATGCTCCCGGCTCCCACATTTGAGACAAGCGTCGAGACGCTTCCAACATTCTTCAGCCAAGTTCCCGAACTTCTCACAGAATGAGCAAGCCACCATGACCTACTTTTCTTCCTCCTCCTTGGCTCTTTTACTCTTTCCATTACCATTGCCATTGCCATTTTCATTCATTTTTCCAGTACCATTTCTTTTACCAATACCGTTCTCATTGCGGGACCTCTTATTGTGATAGGGTTCGTCATCCTCCATGATGTTAAAACTTTTTTATTTTTCCTCTCGCCTATCACGTTTTCGGCTTGACTTTGCATCCTTTCCCCTGAATTTCTCTATCTTCTCCAAGGTCCTTTCACATAAATGGGCTCGTTGGACCATCTCCGTATAAGTGCGGATGTTTTGAGGCCCAAGTTGTTGAATAAAGTTGGGCCTTAAACCGTCCAGAAAGAGATTAGCCTTTAACAGGTTCGTGTCGCCCAGATGGGGAGCATAAGGTGCCAATATTGAAAATTGGAGCTCATATTCCGCCACCAACATCATGCCCTGCCTTAGCGAGGTAAATTTCACAGCCTTCCTGACCTTAACATGCTCAGAGAAATATTTTGCATAGAATAGTTCAAGAAATTCTTCCCAAGTGAGTTGCCTAAGTAATTAACATTTTAGCTCTAGGAAGTAAGATAAAAGAAAAAGGTGATAAATCACGCGTATAAAACCAAAGTAACACAAATAACATGACGTGCTCAAGAAAAGAGATTTAAGATTATATAAGAGCATGATCAAGCAAAAATGTAATGTGGTTTTTCACGAATGAGAATGCAGTTGCATGTAATGAGAATGCACTTTTCACTTTTCATAACCATAAAGGCTATGCACTAGAATGTCATGTAACAAGCATGTAATAATTTCATGATGAGCCTTGTGGATTTCACCCGTTTATAAAAAAGTACTCATGGCATAATGCGATGCGAGTGTTCATCATACCCCATGGTTTATAGTATGTTTTCGGCAATCAACCGAGGGGGCTAGTGTCGAGCCCTTGGACACAATCAGTGCACGATCTGCATCTTCACGTTATAAATCAAGCTACTTCCACGAGATATAACAATAAAGTATGGCCAGTAATGTAACAATTCAAACAATAAACTCATGATAACAAGATCAAGGTAAGAACGTACCAAATATGATCATGAGGGTTCAAAGAATCGAATTAAGGACGAGGTCATGCCACGGAAAGAATTCGGCAACATAATGGTACATTCATTAACTTCCATAATTTATTAATAACTTTTTGAACAAAGTGTTAGATTCTAGACAATCAATAGCCCATATAGAAACATAAGAAAGTCAACCCTTGGGTCAAACCCCTGGTTAAGAACACTTAAGACATAAAACGGTCTTCCCTGGGTCGTTTCTTGAAGAGACGGTCATTCAAGGACCGCTACTATAAAGTGGCGGTCAAGTGTCGACCGTTTCTTGACAGAGTCGACACCAGAGAGGAAAAGGGCCGACACAGTGGAACTATGGAAATTGGCGATCGTGGTCGGGCCACTACTAGATGGTGGCGGTCTCCAGAGGGCCGCTATCTTGTCCAGAATGCAGATAATATCGATAAACTTGAGTGCTTTATAGATAATATGGGCTTGGAGGGTACAACCAGTTTGGCGTCCTAGTGGGAATCCCAGGCTCGCGGAGACTTACGGAGGCCTTGAAACATGATCCCCTAGTCCGACAGAAGGAATATCTGGCGGAGAGGTTCACAAGTCCGAGAAAGTGTGTCTAACATGTGAAAAATGTAACTATTGACATCATATCAGAATACGTGCCATATACTTAAGAAAGACTCAAAGATGTGAGTGAATCGTGTAGAAAACAGCGATCAAACCATCAATAAAATAAGTCCACAAAGCATGTAAAATATAGTTTTAATATAAAATTATATGGTTTTGGCATGATATTAGCATAGTGGAGAGGGGGATTTCTACAGCCCAGACAAAGAGCAGTCGAACTAGGCCCATCAGGACCAAACAAGGCCACGCTCACCCGAGTGATAGCCCAAAAGGCCCACTCCGGACTAAAAGCACAATAAAAGATCGCTCGGGGACCCAACCTTCCTAGGCGGCCCTCAGGCTCGGAAGGCCCGAGCGACGGTCAGGTCGTCAGAATGATCTACGCCCGATCTATCCTCAGCCAGGATATGGGGAGGCGCACACGATCATTCCGACCCATCTCCGTTCGAGCTAGGCCCATCGCCCGGATACGGCTGGCCCCCCTTAAACTCGAAACGGTCGACCGTTGAATGCTTATCCAGGCAGCCGTTAAGAGTCCTCTGTGAGCAAGAATTCATAAGGGTGAGGGACTCCAACTCCCCAAGGTGATAACGCTCCCACGATGAGGCAATAAAAGTCCACGTTGAGGACGTAACTCCCACCTGAAATCCCTCGACTTACAGGACTCCAGAAGGCGACATACTGTTTAAACCAGGGATACCCTCCGGCGAAAGGTAAGGGCAACCACACGCTCAAAACTCCTGAGCAAGAACCACTTCACCCTTCTGGTGGAGAGGGATCTCGCGCAGAAGCTACTTCTTCCCTATATTGCTCCCACCATAGCTTTACTGACTTAAGCATCGGAGGGTTTTTCCCCAGGGACTCATCCCTGGGCCCCCTGATCCGTTTCCCTTTCTTGCAGTTCACAATCTGGTGATCTTCTGCCCGCTCAGGATCCGCGCGAGATCATGATTCTTCACATAGGATTAAAGTAAGTTTTTAAAGCATGTAAGTCATGAAACCTAGCATCATGGATGCACAATATAACCATTAACATGAATCCATGGTCATAACTAGGATTAAGACCTAATTAACTTGGCTTAACATATAATTAATAGGGCTAATCTGCATTCTATTTGGAGTTAACAAAGTGCAAAAACCAGAAAGTAAATAGCGGTTAGATGAGGATTGCATACTGATGGTAGTAGTCAGTCGCAAGGCTGCTATCTGATTATAGCGGTCTCAGGGTGACCGTTTCTTTTCTGCTGTGAGCAGGGACTGAAACCGAGGTGTAGGCCTAATGTAGGGCAATACATGCATGGAAAACATGCTAGATAGAAGAATAAAACATGTCATAACGAAGTTAAATCATGGAGATGCATGAGTTACATGTATTAAGCCACAATTATCATCTTTTTGGTTAAGGGTACAGGGATATGATGCTATGAAAACTATGCATGCGTGATCATAGAAAAACATGAAATTTTGCAAGTAGAAAGCATGAAATCTAGCAAGACAAGAGGGCTTTTAATCCTAACTTGATGTTTAATCCGTTCATGAGATAACCTACCTCTGGGTTGGGCTTGAAACTCCAAATTTCTAACTGGAAGAAGACCCTAGTTTCTGCACGTCCTGCGTGAAAACCCTAACTTCCAGTGGCTCTATCTCCTTATCCTCTCCTCCTAAATTTGTGAAATTTGAAGGGTGAGGAGAAGATATAAAGAGGAACAATAAACTCTAAAGGACAGACATAAAATTACCTCTGCTAGGGCTTCTAATACTCGTATCTTTCTTAGACGGACACACTCGTTCATGTGCGTGTTGTAGCGAACTAGCAACTTGCAGAGCTTTTAACTTTCCAACATATAGACTTCCTAGCACGAGATTCGAAGGAGAGTTAGACAAAACTAAGGGGAACAAAATATTCTAAAGGACTAACGTGAGATAACATCTCCTTACCTTCGATCCACGTGCTCCAAAACGAAGGTTCGTGCAGGTCGAACCTGGGACTTTTTTTTAGGCTTTGCCTAGGGTTTGAGGGATTAGATCAACTTAGAGTCCTATTCTTGGAGTAGGATCGATCCCCAAGAGTTCTAGACAAGTTTTACATGTCTACACACTTCGATCCAATGTGATTAGGATGGGAAAAATCCAAGCTTTCTACGTTTCTATCGATCACGTCTTCGGATGAAGGTAGCGGTCACGGCGGGACCGCAGTCCTCAGGTGGCGGTCTCATGATAGACCACCATATGGGGTTAAATCCAAAAATTTTGGATTTTCCTATTTATCTGCTATTATCCCCTTAATTGGCCTATTTATCTAATTTAAATCCGTCAATAGCCCAAATTACGTTTCTGGAGTGTGGGCTTGGGCCCAAAGTCACATAATTAAGTTTATGGGCCAGTTTTAAGTGGGCCTGATTAATTGGTTATTATTTGGGCTTTCATAATAACTTATTTAACCCAAAATTCATTTAATAACCCATTAGCCCTTTTTAAATGCTTAATAATTCATTTTAATTTGAGAAAATTTCTAGATAAATCCCAGATAATTCCTAGAAAAATCTGGGGTGTTACAGAAAGGGATCAAGGGAGGGAGACCGAGACAGGGATAGGGATAGGGGGAGGGGGAGGGAGACTGAGAGAGGGAGAGGGGCAGGGACAGGGAGAGAGACCGTGCGTGAGAGAGGGAAAGGGTGAGGGAGGGGGAGAGAGACTGTGAGAGAGGGAGATGGTGAGAGTAGGAGAGAAGGAGATGGTGAGAGAGGAGAGGGCTCAGGCGAGAGAGGAGACACCGAGATTGTCCAAACGGGAGTGAAAGATATAGGGAGAGAAGAGACATCGAGAGAGGGAGAGGGAGACGGTGAGAGTGGGAGGGGGAGACGATGAGAGAGGGAGAGTGGGAGAGGAGACAGTTAGAGAGGGAGAGGGAGAGGGCGAGTGCTTACTTGTAGAGGGAGATGCCACTGTTGCCGCCGTCATCGCTCGTCGGAGAGAGGGGGAACGTCGAAGCCCGTCGCGGGAAAGGGAGACACTGCCGGAGAGAGAGACCACCTGATAGAGGGAGACGGAGAGCACCGTGAGAGAGTAGAGCGCGAGGGTGGGAGACTTTAGGTTGTAGGTTCCTTCAGGGTCGCTGATTGCTCTTTCCCGTCCAACAAATCTTAAAGGTATAGTACGAGATGGAGGGACACTTTTTAACCTCTATAAATAGAATATGTAAAGCTTTGAAGGTGTATATATGTAGTGATCCCTATTTCTTATTTTTATGCTATATTAAATTTTATATCTATGTTACAGCCCAAGAAAATATTAATGGATAACTATGGTATCTCCCTTACTTACACTACTTAAAATACTCCAATCATGTTACAAATATATGAAATCTATTTTATTAATAAGATACTCCATTTTCATCGATTCATCTCAATCGCTAGGTGTGACAAGAAGGAAGAACTTTCACAAAGCGGAAATTGCATTTTCTTTATAAGAGATGGAAATGAAAGCGGATATTGGCTGACTTCGATAACGATGCCCAGCACTTCTATTGGAATAATTTTGGGATAGAAAGATCAGTTTTGCTGGGATCATGACAGACATGATCACAAACTATGAAAATAGTTGTGAGGGATAGACTCCATCAAAATCAAGGAGAGATTTAAGTTTAGAAATTCTACTTTTACACTGCATTTTTAAGCACTTACATTTTATTTTTATTGAAATCTTAATAATTATGAAGGAAATTGTTATAATAATTGTAGCACATATAATTAATGTAATTATGATTCTAAAAGGTATTGTTACATACATAGAAATTTGGATTTTTTACATATATGCCCCTATAAATATCCGCATTATCAAATATACCTGTCATATAGATCTATTATCAAGAATATCCTCTAAATACTTCGAAATATTTTGGTTATGCCCCTGTGGTTCTTGACTCTCAACAAGAGTGGAATATTCAGAGGAATACGCGATGACAACTGCTAAGTTATGTGAAATATTCAAAATACCCTCGTTACGAGAGAGAGAGAGAGAGAGAGAGAGAGAGAGAGAGAGAGAGAGAGAGAGAGAGAGAGAGAGAGAATGTCTGACAGCCCCCCTCCCCCTCCCTGCTCTCACACTCCCCACACCGCTCCCGACCACCTCTACCCCTCTGGCAGGCCCCACTCCCAATCTCTGCAGTCACATACCAACTCGCCCCCCCCCCCTGCCCCACTGCCAGAGGCCCCCTCCCCCTCCTTGCTTGCACAAACCCCCCCTCTCCCCCTCTAGCAAGCCCCCCTCCCACTCCCTACTTGCACAGAGCCCTACCACCCCCACCAGCCCACCTTCATGGCCCCCTCTAACCCCTCCATCAAGTCCCCTTCCGCCTGGATACAATCACAGACCCCCCCCCCCACTGCTGGAGGCCCCCTTCCCCTCATTGCATGCATATATAGATGCCCCATCTCCCCTCCTAACCCCCTCTCCCACTTCCGCAAAGCCCCCTCCCCATCTCTGCTCACACAGAGCGTCCCCCCTCCACACCCCTGTTGTATTCTGTGTGTTTTGATGATGTCAATGCAATATGGTTCACTAACTAACACAATAAGTCTAAATTGCATGTGCCCTGGCTGCTGAAGCTATATTAAGAGAGTGAGTAAGTTCTATGAAATATCAGATCAAGCTTACTTTGGAACAAGGTGAAACTTCTAGAAGAAAAGTCTAAAAGAGCAAGTGTTGTGATTATAATAAGAGGTCGAAGCGGGATCATCGATGCCTCGAGGCAGTGATGTTTAATGAAGCTATTTCCAACTTACTGCATCGACACAATAGAGAACAGCCTCGACGCAGTGATGCTCAAAGAAGCTATTTCCAAGAGATATACCTTGACGCAACGGAATACTACCTTGATGCAGTCACAACCACATAAGTGATTTTTAGAGAACTGCATCGATGCAACAAAGAGCTGCACCGACACATACAGAACAAAATCAGTCATCAAGTCACACAACGTCAAAGCACCAAGTAGCTGCATCGACGCACCAAGACAAAAGCCAGCATTCGAACTCTTATAGCCAAGGGTTCTATGTTCACACTGCACCGACGTATCTGAGGAGTGCATCGACACACTCAGTTCAGAACCAGCAATTGAAAGTCAACACGTCGAAGCATCCAAGCGCTGCATCGACGCACCAAAGGGCATGTGTTTTAAAGCCAACTATTTGAAAGCCTTTTGGCTACACTAACTCGATGCATTAAGTAGCTGCATCGACGTAGCTTGGCTTTATTCTCAAAATCGGGAGAATTCAAGTGAATCACGTGCCAGCGACCTGAATTCATGTTGGCACACAATCCAATCCACGTGGCTAAGCTTTGGAAGGATAAAACCTGTTAGAATATTCCCTCTACCACCTAGACCAATGATTTAATTCGGGTGAATCATGTGCCAGCGCTCATGGAACTTTTGGCGCACAAATTATAACCCACGTGGCGGGTTTCTGGAAGATTCATATCATCTGAATATTCCTTTTTCACGTGGACCAATGGATCATCCTGGTTGGTGATCGGATGGAAGACGATGCGCTGCTCTCTATATATATCAGTCATTCCGTTGAAGGGAAAAGAGCTGAAGCTACTACCGTCGTTGCCATTGAAAATTCAGAGAGAGCTCTTCCAGAAGAAAAAGAAAGAGAGAACCACCTCAAGAGGAAGAGAGAATTTTGCAGCCAGCCCATATCCTTAGGAGATTGCTTTAATTCGAAGCTACATTGTTCTTGTCTGTTCTTTTTTGATCGAATTCTTACATTTCGTCTATTTTCTTTTTGATCTTTGATTTGAATTTGTTCTTAGTTCCCTATGAGTATTTTCAAAGGAAGGGAGCGTGTTCTCCATGGTCCCCTCTGTGTATCGGAGGAAGAGAGGATTATATCCTCTGGTTGCGTGAGCTATTGGGTGCAGTTCACAGGGTTCCCTCTGCGCTCGCAGAGGAAGGGAGGATGTTCCTCCGGGTTCCTTCTAGAAATCCAGAAGAAGAGAGGAGTGTGTTCCTTAGGGGTGAAACTGTGATCTTAGCCGTTGTCGTAGACTGAGTCTACTGTTTGAATTACTTTGAGCAAGGAAGCCACACTCCAAGGGAGTGAGGGGTGGATGTAGAATTCGGGTAGCAATCGAACCACCTAAAAAATTGCCTGTCTGATTTATGGTGTATCTTCCTAACTGTCACTTGCAATTGTTCACAACCAAGAAGTATATCAAAAGGCGTGGTGGGAAAGATAGGTTACACCTATCCGAAACATTGCCCCTTGCGTGAGGAGATCCTTAGATCAACCCTCTGCCTAGTACTACCCCTGGTGTAGAAACCCAGTAAATAAAGATGAGAAATAAATTTTTTAATTTTATTCTATAATTAAAATTTTCATGAAATAATTAAATTACATTTTAACTATATGTAATAAACTAGATAAATACATTTACTTTAATTTACTTAAGGTAAATTGAAAAATAAATGATTTAACCCTTAGATAAATCATAGGAAGCCCAATAAAAGTCCATATAATGGACTATGATTACAATTGGCCCATTAGATAATCCATAATAGGTTGGATTAAAGGATTAAAGGATTTAAAGGATAATTAGACCAAAATTCGTAACACATGTTTAATATGGCATTTAAAGGATTAAAATAACCCTATTTCTAGAAGATTGACTCAAGAATCAACCCTTACCTAACATACAACTTTAGACCAGCCGAAATTACATTATTTTCACACCAAAAATGGGCTAGATTAAGAAGAGAAATTGAATTTTTCCTCTAATTCGGACTTAATGGGTTAGGCAAAAATTAGGTATAAGTGTCGACATCTCGGGTATAAGTGTCGACCCAATGGGTCGACACTTTCTGCCTGGCAAACAAAGCTCGACCCTGAGGGTCGACACTTTTCCTGAATATGTACTCACTTATATGAAAAATTGATACCTCACCTCACCCCGGTGCGGTGCGGTGCGGTGCGGTGCCGGTGCAAATAAATAAATAAATATACTAAGATTTCGTATCCAAACTCGAGCCCACATCCTATGCCCCTCTCCAACATATAAAGCCAATGAAGTTTTTCTAACTTCCAATATGAGACTAAAAATTAGCCACTATACAATAGGAATTATAACATTTGAAATCCACGTTAATTGTATGCATTTAGTCACCAAAAGTAAGGAAATGCAATATTAGCATGTTCGAATTCTTACAACATGTTAAAAAATATTTTTGTAGAATAAAATTATTTTTAGCATGTAAAAATCTATTTTTAACCATAATATTAGTAAATTAATGCATGAAAAATATTTTCAGCATGTTAAAAATGACTTCCAGCATGAAAAAATTATTTTATTCATACTGAGATATAAAAACTATTTTTCAACATGTAAATCTATTTTTTTGCATGATAAACCTAATTTCCTATTAAATAATTAGTAAATTGATGCATGGAAATTACTTCCAGCATGTTAAAATTACCTCCGGCATGATAAAATTATTTCCAGCATGTTATAATTATTTTTAGCATGTTAGAACTATTTTAAGCATATTAAAGCTATTTTTTAGTATGATAATTCTATTTTTCCTATCAAATAATTAGTAAATAAATGTTGAAAAATTATTTTCAGCATGATAAAATTTATGTTGTTATCAGAGAATTTTTGTAATCAGCATGGTAAACTTATCTTTATCATCCTATTAGTAAGTTAATTTATGAGAATTATTTTAGCATGTTAAGTATTAATTTTAGCATGTTAAATATTAATTTCCAGCATGTTAAAAATTAAATCCAGCATGAAAAATTTATTTTTATCATCTTATCAGTAAAGTAACATATGAAAGTCATTTTCAGCATGTTAAAATTATTTTCAGCAAGTTAGAATTATTTTTGACATAAAAATCTTTTTTCATAACAAAATTCTAATTTTTATAATAATAAATCACCGTTTTGGCTAAACTAATGCATATGTAATGTACAAAAACTTTCTGAAAACATGTCTAAATACTTGTAAACCAAATGCACACAAGATTAAACCATGGAATTAAATTAATTCTATTAAACTGTAATTACTTGAATTTTCTTCCTAGTTACCGTTCTTTCTTGAATTCCACGACTTAATGTCATTAAACATGATGCCTTAAAATTATTATTCACCCCTCTTGCTACTTCTGAGATTTTGCCAGATCTGTACTTTTTACAAAAGAGCTTATTCTTGAAATTCATTGGCCATAGTGTTAAGTGATGCTCAAAGAAGCTATTTCCAAGAGCTATACATTGACACAACAAAATACTGCCTCGATGCAGTCACAACCATAGAAGTTATTTTTAGAGAACTGCATCGATGCAACAAAGTGCTGCACCGACACATCAAGACCAAAATCAGCCATCAAGTCACACAATGACGAAGCACCAAGTAGCTGCATCGACGCACCAAGACAAAAGCTAGCATTCGAAGTCTTCTAGCCAAGGGTTCTATGTTCACACTGCACCGACATATCTGAGGAGTGCATCGACGCACTCAGTTCAGAACCAGCAACTGAAAGTCAACACGTCAAAGCATCCAAGCGCTGCATCGAGGCACCAAAGGGCATGCGTTTTAAAGCCAACTGTTCGAAAGCCTTTTGGCTACACTGCCTCGATGCATTAAGTAGCTGCATCGACGCAGCTTGGCTTTATTCTCAAAATTGGGAGAATTCAAGTGAATCGCGTGCCAGTGACCTGAATTCATGTTGGCACACAATCCAATCCACGTGGCTAAGCTTTGGAAGGATAAAAAGTGTTAGAATATTCCCTCTGCCACCTGGACCAATGATTTAATTCAGGTGAATCACGTGCCAGCGCTCATGGAACTTTTGGTGTGCAAATTATAACCCACATGGCGGGTTTCTGGAAGATTCTTATCATCTGAATATTCCTTTTTCACGTGGACCAATGAATCATCCTGGCTGGTGATCCGATGGAAGATGATGCTCTGCTCTCTATATATATCAGCCGCTCTGTTGAAGGGAAAAGAGCTGAAGCTGTTGCCGTCGTTGCCATTGCGAATTCAGAGAGAGCTCTTCGAGAAGAAAAAGAAAGAGAGAACCACCTCAAGAGGAAGAGAGAATTGAGTGCAGCCAGCCCATCTCCTTAGGAGATTGCTTCAATTCGAAGCTACATTGTTCTTGTATGTTCTTTTCCGATCGAATATTTGCATTTCATTTATTTTCTTTTTGTTCTTCGATTCAAATTTGTTCTTAGTTCCCTCTGAGTATTTTCAGAGGAAGGGAGAGTGTTCTCCGTGGTCCCCTCTGTGTACCAGAGGAAGAGAGGATTATATCCTCTGGTTGCGTGAGGTGCGGGGTGCAGTTCATGGGGTTCCCTCTACGCTCGCAGAGGAAGGGAGGTTGTTCCTCCGGGTTCCTTCTAGAAATCCAGAAGAAGCGAGGAGTGTGTTCCTCGGGGGTGAAGCTGTGATCTCAGCCGTTGTCACAGACTGAGTCTGCTGTTTGAATTGCTTTGAGCAAGGAAGCCTCACTCCAAGGGAGTGAGGGGTGGATGTAGATTGCGGGTAGCAATCGAACCACCTAAAAAATTGCCTATCTGATTTGTGTTGTATGTTCCTATCTGTCACTTGCAATTGTTCACAACCAAGAAGTATATCAAAAGGCGTGGTGGGAAAGATAGGTTACACCTATCTGGAACATTGCCCCTTGCGTGAGGAGATCCTTAGATCAACTCTCTGCCTAGTACTACCCCTAGTTTATGACTAATTGTCAATTTGCAATTCTGATTGCTTGTGAGGTTGTGTTTAGTTCTTCTGCTATCCTATTCCATCTTTGTTGCTTATGCATACTTGTCATTTGCTTGGTTGCCTGATCTAATCGTTGTGGTGAATTATATCTTCATTCATGCTAGATCTGAGTGCATTGCCTGAGAGTTTTTAATCCGCGAAATATTGGTAGTAGATCTATTCATCCCCCCCTTTCTAGATCTCATTTTCCTTTTCTATCAATTGCTATCAGAGTATCAGAGCAGGTTTCCCACAATGTGTTCCAACGACTAGAGAAGACCTAGAACCAGCAATGCTCGCAGCTTCATAGCTGAAGGGCATTCAATAAAAAGACCACCATTCTTCAATGGTGCTAACTACTTGTATTGGAAGAATAGGATGGAGGTGTTCTTGCGAGCTCAGAGCCATGAGCTGTGGCGGGTTGTCACCAGCAGTCCATTTGAACTCCCTAAAGATGAAAGCGCATGGACCAGGGAACAGATTAGATTGTCTACTGTCAACTGGACTACTATCAACATCATGCAGTGCACCGTGCATCCAGTGGAATATTCAAGGATCTCAGCTTGTAAAATTGCCAAGAAGATGTGGGACGAGCTGGAGCTGATCTATGAAGGAACGTCCCAGGTGAGAGCAACTAAGGTAAACATGCTCACCTCAGATTATGAATTATTTAAGATGAAGCCTGAAGAAAACATATCTGAGATGTATGTGAGACTGTGACGACCCGAACTCCAGATACCGGATATACCCGATAGGACTACCGAGTAGACCCGATACCACTTGGAACCCGTGAAGCCTCCCAAGAGCTGTAAAGCTCCGAAGGGATAAAAGGAATGTCGTGTAGTACATTGAAGTCACAGATATAACAGTAAGCAATTAAATTTCATTAATCAAGTTTGCTAAAGTAGCAGAAATAAAATTACTTTTTAATTAATAGTTAAAATTAACAATTATACCAGAGTCCAGTCCAAAGGAAAGACTACCACAGTCTGACAGAAAGAAGACGTACACTGAGGTTGAGAAAAACCCGACGCAGGTACCGCTGGCAACTACGAACACGCTACACCAGGAACCGCAAAGGAAGCAGAGATGACCACACCTGAAAAGTAGGGGTGAGCCTCGTGTCACTGGCTCAGTAGGGGTCACGTGGATCCCCACTGAAAAACACACAGTAACACGGAACAATAGCTAAAACAGCAAGAGTAGTAAAGCAGGAAAAGCTAAACTACAACTAGAAAGCATTAAAAGAAAGCCGTAAAGGCAGGAGTAGGAATAGCTAAAAGAAAAGGGAAAAGCAAAGCCGTGAAGAATGAGAATAGGGTTACCGAGCAAAGCATGGTTCCCTAAGCTACTCCAAACAGCAACAGAAAGGCGAACCCTGATCTCACAAAGGCAGGAGTTACCGATCCGTCGGTAAGACACTAGCCTCAGAACTAAGGCCAACAAAAATAGACAATCGGCAATGAGTGACTAGTCAGGGTCACGCCCGTCGGTGTTCGTCCAAACGCCCCTGACCACGTGTGCACACACCAGCTCATGCCTAGAGCCAGACCTCTAGCTAGTTTTCCTCCCTAGCAGGACGCTACCGTAAAGTAGGGGCCCACGGAAACTAGCCTAAAAACTGTATCTCGGGAACTGCCTTAACCACCACTCCCAGGTGGACCAACACCAGGAACGTGTCATCAGGCTATGACTAGTGGAGGCTCACTAGACACAGAGACTCGGAAACATGAGTGCTAGAGTATAAACAGGTCGAGAAAGCACTATCGCACGTACTACGAAGCACCAAGACAGCACACCAAACTGCCAACGAACTTAGGACAGACAACTAGACCTGCTAACACAATGATCCTTGGGTCTCATGACTCGGAGTCAAGATCATCGCGCAACGGCGGAACAAGCCACCAATCGGTCTAATCCTAAGCCAGAGGAAAGGACACATCCACATGAAACGACTCACGGAAACCTGAGGAATCACCAAGACCCTCAGCACATCTGGACACACAAACTGAGGTAAGACGATACCTCAAGGCATCCAGAACCACTGTCTCGATCTATTCAGAATAGTCGAGACACACACAAGGTCACGTTTCAACCACTGGGTCACACCGGGTTGACCGGAACCTGACAACGATTCTACAGTAGTACAGAAACCAAGGCATGCCTGAATACCTTATATCGTGGTCATAGCCCTCATAGGACATCAAGAGATATCCACGGGACAACGGACAAACCACAAGGTCGAGCCAAGACAATCGACAACCAAAATACCGGTAAACCATCCTCTGGGACGCAAGCGGTACGTCACTCGGCCGCTAAGCAACACAAGCAGTCAAGGAAGAAGCCTCTACACACACAGAGGCAAAGACTCTGGCGGTCTTACACTGGGCCACGCGATGACAGTGGCGGTCAAAGATATGGCCGCTACACTCAATCAACCCTCGAACCGACCTACCCAGTTAAACCACCATAGCGGTCTAATAAAGACGCATTACACGGACTAAGGCGGTCTAAACATGAGCCGCCATACTAACTACCCTAAAACATTGACCTAAGATAACTAGCCTGTAGCGGTCTAAGGAAGGCGTGCTACAACGAAGAGGCGGTTGAAGGTTGGTCCGCCACAGCCATCCGACTTAAAACACATTGACCCGGTCAAACGGACAGTAGCGGCCTAAGAAAGGCGTGTTACAGCACATTGGCGGTCAGAACTAGGGCCGCCAACTCGAACCGACTTAACCCGTTGACTAATGTCAACAACCCATAGCGGTCTAAGAAAGGGCCGCTAGAGCAAAATAGTGGTTCATCGTACAACCGCTAAGACTCGAACCGACATACACTACTTTCGAGACACGACTGAGCTTGGCGCACCACTACAAGGCCGCCAGAGGCACATGGTGGTCAGAGGTTGGGCCGCCAACCTCAGCCGACCTAAAACTAACTGACACACTATGGAGTGTGGCGGTCCATCGTGGGGCTGCCAGAAACCTGTAGCGGTCTTTGAAACGACCGCCAGCAGGATACGGCAGGAAAACAGGGGAAATGGCCGATCTCGGCCGTTCCATGCCCCATTCACGTCTAAACGTAGGGGATACAACCTAATCGATAAAACTAACCTTCCACAGGCCGGAAGGGGTCCATGCAACAGCTAAATCGCAAGAAATGGGTGATTCCAACGAATCGACCCTAATTGGGTCACCGGGGTTCTCAGACTTGTATCGGCCCCAAATGATGACCAATCAACACGAAATTGGCGGAAATGGAATGCAGACATGCTGGGGTTTCCAATGATGCTAATTTAGCTAAAAACCATCGCCGTTTTTCGGCGAACCCAACGAACACCCCAAAAGCATGATCTTCTCGAACTTGAAAGAAACCCACTCGAATGCTCACCGTTCGGCAAGAAAATGTGAGGGAACGCAGAAGAGAAGTAGGTGATCCGTCTCCCTACCTCCACCGAAGATTCCGTGCACCGGAGTGACTAAACCACGCCGAAAATCACGTCGCGACCTTGACCGTAGGCTTTGAATCCACCGTTCGGGATCACGACAGAAAAGGTCCGATCCTCACCCCATCATGCTCCGGACCACCCCCCATGACATCTCCTCAGCCTGCCATTGCCTCCTCCATCTGCAGCCAGAGTAGAGGGCAAAAGAAGAGAGAAACGGTAGAGAGAGAGAGGGTTGCGGTGGCGAATGAGAAGGGAAGAATAAAAGGAAAGAAAAAGGAAAAGAAATTAGGAATTTTCTGAATTTCTAAAAATTTTGATTTTCAGCCAAAATGGACTAATTCAGAAAAATATGTAAAAATAATCAAAACGATCCTCTCAAAGAGTACGTCGCAACTGTAGCGTCCTCGAGTCGATGAACTGAGAAATAAACTTACCATAGGGTTCCGTAACTAGTACGAGAGAAAAACTCATGCGGATCGTAAAACTCAACTCAAGACCTAGAAAAGCAATCTGAAACTCTCTAAAAAGGATTTGAAAGATCCGATAAGAATCCAGGGTATTACAGAGGCTCTCACTGATCACTAATAGTCTTAAGGCACTAGGAAAACAATTTCAGGAAAGTGATCTAGTTAGGAAAATTCTTAGGTCTCTAACCCCAGCTCTGCACACAAAACCCACTGTGATAGAGGAGTCTAGGGATCTTTCCACTATGATAGTGACGGAGCTATTGGGGTCACTGATGACATATGAGATTAATCTCAAGAGGAGTGTGGAAGAAAACAAGAAGAGAAAAACTATAGCTCTCAAAGTGTCTTGAAGCAGTGGAGAGAGCAGTGAAGAATATGAGAACTTCTCTGAACTAGATGATGCTCAACAAGCTATGCTGACTCGACAGTTCCAAAGGTTCTTAAGAACTAGAGGTAAGACCTTCAGGAAAAGAAGGCAACAGCAGACTGGTAAGAATTCTAACTTTAAATCTTATAAGAATAAAAATTCTAATAAAATTACTTGTTTTCATTGCAAAAAAACTAGGTCACATGAAAGGGGACTGCCCCGAGCTGATGAGGAAGAACTTCAAGGCTCAGAAAAAGAAGCCTCAGGCCATGGTTTGCACATGGAGCGATGAAGAAGAAGACATCGAAAGAAAAACCTCAGATGAAGAAGAGCAAGGGCTGTGTCTTATGGCCAACAATGATGAAGAGGTAAGCAATCCCTTTGAAAAGTATTCAATTGATGACTGGGAAGATGCATATGCAGATTTGTTAGATAAGTTCAATTGTCAAACCAAGGAACATAAGATGATGAAAAGAAAATTGAATAATGTTATTCAGGATCAAACAAATGTGGAAAAAGAAAATGAAAATCTGAAAAAACAAATTGAAGAATTAAATTCACTAAGAATTGACGATGACAATTTGAAAGCTGAAAATGAGGAGGCTAAGAAAAATCTGGATGAGTTTAAAATGAAATTTCAAGAAATCCAAAAAGAAAATGAACTCACCACTGAAAAATATGAAGCTGTCAGGAATGCTAATTCTAAAATTCAAAAATAATTTGAAAAGCTTCAAAAGGATCTAAACGATAAACAAGCCATGCTAGAAAATTTTGTTCGGGGAAAGACAAACCTAGATACCATGTTAGGTATGAAAATAAATTTGAACAAAGAAGGATTGGGATATGATCCCTCAAGCAAAAAGCCTTTTGAATTCAAAACAATGACCTTCTGTCAAGAGAAGGGTAACGAGAAACTGGATACCCCATCCAGTTCAAACAGCAACAGAATTGTCTAGGAACCCAAAATGAAAAGTTTCATAAAGGTTGGCTCAGCAAATCACTCTGGACAACAAACCAAAATTCAGGGCAAATCAACTGTGAAAACAACCCTGCACCAACCCAGCCCAACTGCTGAGTCGAGTCACTCTGTCAAGGGCAGACTTAACTCTTGCTATCAAACTGAGATGCGTCGACGCAACTCACACTCCAGGTCGATGCAGGTCACCCAGAACAAAAAACTAAGGAAAAACAAAAACATGAACCAAAACAAAACATACTGGCCACATTTTGGTTATCAGCAAGAATCTTTCAATAATTATGTTTTTCCAAGACAAGATGACTTCATGAGATATCCCACAAACAATTATCGAAGCAATTGGAACAAACTTTCTTCTAATAAAGCTCAAAGAAGACCAAACTCAATGCATGCTACCACCAAACCTTTCAATGCTGAAAACATGAGAATTAATCAGAAGAAAAGTATTAAAAAGCTTTGGATTCCTAAAAACTTGCTAATGGAATTGAATGATACTTTTGGACCCAACTTTTATTGGATTCCAAAATTTTCTACTTGATTTATTTACAGGTTAGCCTGGCAGTCATGCACAACAAATGGTACTTAGATAGTGGCTATTCTAGGCATATGACAAGAGACCGAACCAAGTTCAGTGAGCTAGAACTGTAGGTAGGAGGTCTGGTTAAATTTGGAGGGAAGAACAAAGGTAAAATAATTGGGTCAGGCACCATTGGTAAGTTTCCCTCAAACATTATTGAGAAAGTTTTACTTGTTGAAGGTCTCAAGTATAATTTCTTAAGCATTAGTCAACTGTGTGACAAGGGTCACAAAGTTATTTTTGATAACCATGCATGCAAGATTTTTGAAATAAATTCTGAAAGAGTTAAATTTGTAGGGTATAGAGTCAATAATGTCTACATAGTAGACCTAAATGAAAATTCAGCATCAAATTTGTGTTTGTCTACCAACCTAGATAATAATGCTTTTAATTGGCATAGGAGGTTAGGCCATGCTAGTTCAGCACTTTAAATAAACTGTTCAAGCATGATCTAGTTAGAGGTTTACCCAAAATTTAATTCAAAGCAAATTCAAAAATATGTGATGCATGTGCAATGGACAAACAAACTAGAAAATCTTTTAAACTTAGAACATAATCACTGTTTTCCAGGCCACTGTAATTTTTGCACATGGACTTATTTGGTCCCACAAGAACCCAAAGTTTTAATGGTAAAATATTTGGGTATGTGATTGTGGATGATTATACTAGATTTGCATGGATATTTTTTCTGGCTCATAAAAATGATGCATTTCAGAAATTTAAATATTTCTTTAACAAAATAAAGCAAGAAGACAAGCACAAAATTTGCATAATTCAATCTGATCATGGGGGGGAATTTGAAAATTCAATGTTTTCAGATTTTTGTGACAGTGAAGGACTAACTCATAAATTTTCTTCTCCCAAGACCCCAGAGCAAAATGGAATAGTGGAGAGAAGAAATGGAACGATTTTGGAAATGGCAAGGATAATGCTCATTGAAAGCCAACTATCACCAATATTTTGGGCAGAAGCTGTAAATACTGTCTATTATACAATTAACAGGGCCATAGTAAGACCCATTCAAAAGAAAACCCCATTTGAGCTTCTGAAAGGTAAGAAATCAAACTTGGCTTATTTCAAAATTTTTGGTTCTAAGTGTTTCATTCATAACAATGATAAAAAGGACTTAGACAAATTTGAAGCCAAGAGTAATCCAGGGATTTTCTTAGGATATTCAGAAGTATCAAGGGCATATAGGGTCTTTAACATTTATGACCAAACAGTAGAGGAGTCCCCTCATGTCTTATTTGATGAAACATTCAACTCTACTAACATGGATGATGATGACAGAAAATCAAGAGATGATGGAGAATTTTTGGAGGACAAGTTGAATGAGGAAACAAATGAACCAACTGCACAAAATGACCCAATTCAGGGTGAGTCAACCGATCAAAGTGAGTCCTCAACCAATCTTAGATTTCTGAAAGATCACCCTGCACACAACATCACAGGCAATTTACATGATCCTCCTAGGACTAGATCTTATCATCAGGAAGTCAATAATCAAGATCTAGTAGCCTTAGTTTCACAAATTGAACCCAAAATAATTGAAGAAGCTTTAAAAGATGAGTCATGGATAAATGCTATGAACGAAGAATTAGGACAATTTGATAGAAAAAAAGTCTGGAACTGTCACGCCCCAAGCCTTTATTTCAGCGGAGGACTAACTCGGGGAGCGCGAACAGCCGACATGGTAAGCCTCTTGCAAGCAAGAACGATCAGAGCGCAAGACAATCACACAAAATGAATGCAATTGCATAATATTTACTAAAAATCCAACTTCATTCCGTTATCAATCAAATATTCAAAATACAATAACTTTTTCCACCATCTTTCACTCTACTAGACTCAAGAAATATGAAAATTACATTGACTCCATCTAAACAATAGAGACTTCCTAAGTCTTCACTCATCTTTATTCACTCTCGGATCCGCTACTTGAACATTCTGAACCCGAATCAGACTCACTTTCATTTCCTGAAAAGGATTGGAAATAGGTAATGAGCACACTTGTCCAGTAGGTATCTTCACATCAACATGAAGGCACTATTAAAGTAATTAACAATTTAGCTCTAAAGAAGTAAGGCAAAATCATGCGAATGCAAATATCATGCGATTAAACTAAAGTAACATGATAATCATGTAAGATAGAGTGAACAAGAATGAACAAGGATGAATGTAACAAGAACATGATATTTGGCCTTTCATGAACAAGAATGTATCGAGAATGCACTTTCACTTTCATAACCATAAAGGTTACGCACGAGAATGTCAATCATGTAGCATTTCACTAGATTTTCACGAGTGCTCATGGATTTCACTTATTTATAAAGAAAGTACTCCCAGCGCAATGCGACGCCAGTAGCATCATACCCCATGGTTTATAAAATAGTATGTTTCCGGCAATCAGCCGTGGGGACTAGCATAGAGCCCTTGGACACAATCAGCGCCCGAACTGCATCTTCATGTATAAATCAAGCTACTTCCATGAGTGTAACAATAAAGTATGGCCAAGAATGTAATAAGGTCAATAACTCATGATAACAACAATCAATGAATGAATGCTTCAATTTAGAGTATGAGAGATCAAGAAAAAGATTTAAACAATGTCATGCTCACGGAAATAAATCGACAGCATAACGGTACATTCTTGTCTCTTTCCAATCATTATATTAAGTTTCTTGATCAATATTATAAGTTCTAAACTATCATTAGTTCATCTAGAACCTTTGGAATATCAACCCTTGGGTCAAACCTTGGGTTAAGTACTTAAGCAATGTGACGGTCGTTTATTGGGCCGTTACATCATGTAACGCTCCAATAGTGGGCCGTTACAATGATCCAAGTCCAGAACAATAAAAATAGACTCAGAGAAAGGTGACGGTCATACATTGGGCCGTTACATTGTGTGACGGTCCAAGATTAGGCCGTTACATTAGTCTGAACTCCGAATTAAGAATTCAAACTCAGATGAATGTGACGATCTTATATTGGGCCGTTACATGTGCCTGACGGTCCAACACAGAGCCGTTACATTACTGATAATTAGAAAACATCGATAGTGTAGTCTAATCAATGGGCTTTAATGGTACAACCAACTCGACGTCCTAGTGGGAATCCCAGGCTCGCGGAGAATTACGGAGGCCTTTAAACAAGATTTCCTAGTCCATTGGAAGGAATATCTAATAGAGAGGTCCTCAAGTCCAAGAATAATATTCCTATAGTGCAAAGTGAACTAATGGACAACATACCGGAATATGTGCCATGTACTTATAGAAACGACTCCATTGATAAAGAGTGAAGGTGTAATGATGTGAAACCATGATAAAACTCCATTAATATAATTTTGGAAAAATCATTATTTAAATACAAACTATAGACTTTTTGGTACATGAAACTAGCATAACTTAAAATAACATGCAATACCTATCATGAACAATTAGATAACTGAAGAGTCACATAACAAGTTAAAACTTAGCTATCTAGGGTTAATTATAAGTAAACTTAATTGGTAACTATTCTGTCATGAGCTGAAAGAACACAGAGTCTAACGGTCTAACAGGGGTGCGTCATAGTGTCTGTGACGGTCTATCGAGGGGCCGTTACAGTAATGTAACGCTCCTATCCTGGTGCGTTAGAGACAACAGTGAAACGAAACATAATAGAGTGTGTGACGGTCTGTCGTAAGGCCGTTACATGTATGTGACGGTCCTACCATGATGCGTCAGAGCATCTGTTGACAGAAACTGATATGAAACCTAAGAGATCAATACACATCATGTCTGTAAATCAAATACCATGTCTATCCTAGGCATGATAACAAAGTATAGGCTATCTACATGCATGGGTTTCAGTGAATAGCCAAGATAACATCTTTTAATTTTCTACTTATGGCTAAGAGATGTATGAATGCATAGAACTATTAAAACATGAAATTCATGATCTATCATGCATAGAATTCAACCAAACCAGAGGGCTTTTAGTCCTATCAAGAGGTTTTTGCCGTTCATGAGATAACCTACCTCTTAACTTGGCTTTAAACTTCCAATTTAGGGTTTGAAAAACGTGCCCTAGTTCTCCTCTTCCTATGACTTTTCAGCAACTTCCTTGGGCTCTAAATCCATGACATCTTGACCTAAAGACGTGAAATTTGGAGAGGAGTTAGTCTAAAGTATTGTAAACAAATTCCTCTAAAGAACTTACCTGAGATTATGACTCCTTACCTTGATTCCATGCGAGTAAAAGTAAGGGTTGCGCAGTTCAGAACTAGGTCCTATTTATAGAGTTCTAGCTAGGGTTTGAGGATTAGATCGATTCTAGAGTCCTTAATCTGCCAGAATCTGATCCCTAAGAGTCCTTAGTAGTGTTATGAACTTTCCCAAGTCGATCCCTAGTGGATAAGATCTCAAGGTTCTGATCTTTCTACTCGTTCTTTCCTTCACGGAACTAACATGGTGTAACGGTTGTAGACCCCTACATTACAAGCATGTGACGGTCTCACGATAGACCGTTACATTCAATGTTCCCAGAGTTCAAGATTAACCAAACTCTTTTACTAATTATCCTATATAATTATTTATATAATTTGTATCTATCCTTATTCTGCTAAAACCTGACTTCTAAGAGTCCCTAGTGATTTTACATGTCATTCTAATTAGGTCTCTTATGGATAAGATCATCAAGTTCTAATCTTTTTATACATTCTCTTACTTACGGAACTTACAGGCTGTGACGGTCTAGGGTATACGCGTCACAAGGCTGTGGCGGTCGCCTGATAGACCGTTACATTCGACGCATTCAGAATTTTAATTTTAATAAAAATCTTTTATTTATTTTTCATCTAGTTATCATATTAAGTGGTGTTTATCCTTTAAAATCCGTGAATAGGCTTAATAACCTTCTAGAATATGGGCTAAATTAAATGGGCCTAGTCTTTAAACCTTTTTGATTTGTTTAGTAGATTAGGTTAATTGATTAACACAATTGGGCCTTTTAATGGCTAATAAACTCAATAATCCTTTTATAAATTTATTTAGCCCTTATAAATTACAAATAAATTATAAAATAATCTAGAATAACTTATATATATTCTGGGGCACTACACCCTCCCCCACTTAGAAGAATTTGGTCCCCAAATTCAATACATGGATTGTGGAGAGTGTACTTATACTTAAATAATTCTGAAAATCTTTTTCTCATGGCTGCTTCGGTTTCCCATGTTGCTTCATATGGCCATGTTTTCTTCCATTACATTTTGACCATCGGGATAACCTTATTTCTTAGTTGACGCACTTCTCGTTCCAGAATCTTTATCGGTGTTTGTTCGTATGTCAAGTCCTTCTGAATCTTCAGATTGTCATAAGTGATAATGTGGTCAAGATCATATACATACTTCTTTATCATGGAGACGTGAAATACATCATGAACTCCTGCTAATTGCGGGGGTAAAGCCAGCTTGTAAGCTACTTCACCGACCCTTTCAAGAATTTCAAACAGGCCAATAAATCTTGGAGTTAGCTTTCCTTTAATGCCAAATCTTCGAATACCACGACCTGGAGAAACCTTCAAATATACATGATCTCCTACCTGAAACTCCAACTCACGTCTTTGATTGGCGGCATAAGATTTTTGCCTATCTTGCACCATCTTCATTCTTTCCTGAATGAGTTTTATTTTCTCTGTAGAATCTCTGATAATATCGGGGCCTAAGAATTGTCTTTCCCCCATTTCACTCCAACATATTGGTGATCGACAGCTTTTTTCATATAAGGCTTCAAATGGTGTCATTTGTATGCTTGCCTGATAGCTATTGTTATAAGCAAACTCTACTAGAGGTAAGTGATCATGCCAACTACCTCCAAAGTCAATAGCACAAGCCCTGAGCATATCCTCTACTACCTGATTTGTTCTTTCCGTCTGACCATCAGTTTGTGGATTAAAGGCTGTGCTAAAATTCAACCTAGTCCCCAGTGAATGTTGTAGGCCCTTCCAGAATTGTGATGTAAATCGAGGATCTCTATCTGATACAATAGTGACAGGGACACCATGTAACTTGACGATTTCTTTTATGTATAATGCTGCCAAGATATCCACAGACCATCGACTCTTTATTGGTATAAAATGTGCAGATTTAGTCAATCGATTTATGATTACCCATATGCCATCATGTCCACCTCTTGTCTTAGGTAACCCCATAATGAAATCCATCCCTATACTCTCCCACTTCCATTCGGGAATATGTAAGGGATGCAATTTACCTGCGGGTCTAAAATATTCTGCTTTTACTTGTTGACAAGTGAGGCAACGGGACATGAAATCAGCTATCTCTCTCTTCATATTGGGCCACCAGAAAATTCTTTTGAGATCTTGATACATCTTTGTATCTCCTGGATGAATGGTGTACTTGGAATTATGTGCTTCATCAAGGATCAGTTTCTTTGTAGCCTCATGATCTGGTATACATATTCGGCCCTTAAATAATAATCTTCCGTCATTGGAAATAGAAAAATCTGGCTTTTGTTCAATATTGGCCTTAATTTCTAGTAATATAGGATCATCATTTTGCAGCTTGACCAGATCTTCTATCAATGTAGGTTGAGCTCGGATATTGGCTATGAAATAATCTTCTTCCTTTATGTCAATATCTAAGTTCAACTTAGCAAATTAAGGAACAAGGTTAGTTACACTTATCATAAGACTTGATAGCATACCCATTGGTTTTCTGCTGAGTGCATCTGCTATAGCATTAGCTTTGCCAGGATGATACTTAATAGTAAAATCGAAGTCTTTGAGGTATTCTAACCACCTCCTTTGCCTCATGTTAAGCTCTTTTTGAGAGAATAAGTATTTCAAGCTCTTGTGGTCAGAGTAGACCGTAAGCTTTTCTCCATAAAGATAATGACGCCAAATTTTCAAGGCGAAAATAATTGTTGCCAATTCTAAATCATGCACAGTATAGTTTTCCTCGTGCCGTTTCCGTTGTCTTGAAGAATAACAGATCACCTTTCCATTCTGCATGAGAACGCATCCTAAGCCAATGACAGATGCATCCGTATACACTTCGAATCCACCACCCTCCATTGGTAGTGACAAAACAGGGGCTGTTGTAAGATGATTCTTAAGAGTTTGGAAATTCTTCTCACATTCCTCTAACCAGACAAAAGGATTTTCTTTTCTGGTGAGTCTAGTTAAAGGAACTGCTATCTTTGAGAAGTCCTTAATGAATCTTCTATAATAACCAGCTAGACCCAGAAAGCTCCTTACTTCAGACACAGTCGTAGGCCGACTCCAATTCTTGACAGCTTCTACCTTAGAAGGATCCACAGCAATACCTTCTTTTGAAATAATGTGGCCTAGGAATGAGACTTCCTCGAGCCAGAATTCACACTTATTGAGTTTGGCATAAAGCTTGTGTTCTCTATGTGTTTGCAAAGCTATCCTTAGATGTTCTTCAGGTTCTTCTTTTATCTTGGAGTATATCAGGATATCATCGATGAAGACGACAATGAATTGATCCAGGTATGGCTAGAAGACACTGTTCATAAGTTGCATAAATGCTGCTGGGACATTAGTTAACCCAAATGGTATTACCACGAATTCATAGTGGCCATAACGACTTCGAAAAGCCAATTTATAAATGTCTTCTTCTTTAATTCTCAACTGATGATAACCTGATCTGAGATCAATCTTAGAGAAATATTTGCTCCCGAAAGCTGATCGAAGAGCTCATCAATACGCGGCAATGGATACTTATTTCTGATTGTAAGCTGATTAAGTCACCGGTAATCGATGCATAGTCTGAGAGAACCATCCTTCTTTTTGACAAATAGAACCGGCGCACCCCAAGGGGATGTGCTAGGTCTAATGAAGCCCTTATCCAGAAGTTCCTACAACTGCTTCTTTAGTTCTTTAAGTTCTATGGAGGACATCCTGTAAGGGGCTATAGAAACAGGTGATGCTCCTGGGATGAGTTCAATAATGAAGTTCACTTCCCTCTCAGGAGGTAAACTAGGTAGTTCAGATGGAAACACGTCTGGGAACTCATTTACAATAGGGATGTCTGCTATGATAATCTCCTTGGACTCTGTAATAATGACGGAAGCAAGAAAAGCTTCACATCCTCGCGAGATGAGCTTGCAAGCGTGAAGTGAGGATATGATAGTGGGGTGTTTCTTGTATTTGATGTCAAGAAAAGAGAATCTTGGGAGACTGAGTTTTCGAAAAGATATAATCCTATTTCGGCAATTGATATAAGCATCGTGGTCTACAAGCCAATCTACCCCTAAAATGGCATCATAACCTTTCATGTCAAGGCATACTAAGTTTGCGGGGAGATTTTGACCTTCTACTATCACTTCGCTATCAGGATAATAGTTGGTAAGCTTAGTTCCAGATCCTAAGAGTGTGGAGATAGCAAGATCTGAAGGTAAGGGAACTGATGCGATTGGTAATGTCTTAGCAAAAGTAGTGGAGATAAAAGAATGAGAGGCACCAGTATCAAATAGCACAAATGCAGGACGAGAACAAATTTGAAGAGTACCTTCCATAAGCCCATCGTCCTTGGGCGCTTCCTCTTCATCTAGAACGGCATTGAGACGAGCCTGCCTCCTGCGTCCATTACCAGATGACTGGTCCTTCATAAGGGGGCAATCCGACATGCGATGCTCCTGCTTCCACAACGTAAACAAGCGCCAAGGCGCTTCCAACACTCCTCAGTCGAATGGCCAAATTTCTCACAAAATGTGCAAGCCGTGGCGACCTGATCCTTTTCTTCCTTGACTTTCTTTTGCTTGTGGAAACTTCCACCGTTCCCACTCCTAGATCTTTTCTTACTATCACGGCTTTTGTAGGGTTCCGTGATACTAAATTTCTCTTTCTTATAACACCGATCAGAACGTCGGCTTGATTCTTCTCCTTTTCCTTTTAACTTCTCAACCTTCTCTAAGGTCCTTTCACATAAATATGCTCGTTGAACCATCTCCGCATAGGTACGGATGTTTTGGGTCCCGAGTTGCTGGATGAAACCGAGTCGTAACCCGTCCATAACCCGATTTACCTTTAATAAGTCGATGCTGATAAGATGTGGTGCGTAAGGTGCTAGCCTTGAAAATTGTAGTTCATATTCGGCAACCGTCATCATTCCTTGCCGAAGAGCAGTGAACTCCATAGCCTTTCGTTCCTTTACATGCTCAGAAAAGTACTTGGCACGGAATAGGGTAAGAAACCGTCCCATGTATGAGGTGCATTGGCCGGAGGTGCTGGAACCAACTTCCACCAAGTACGGGCATCCTTATTAAGTTGAAACGTTTCCGGACACACCTTCTCCTGATCGGTGCATTGAATGACATCAAAGATACGATTCATTTCATCGATCCAATTTTCTGCTTCATCCGGGTTAGAGGAATCGTAGAAACGCGGAGGGTTTAAACTCCGGAAATTACGATGTAGATCGCCAGTCCGTGCTCCTGCGCCACCTTGCGCTATAGTTTGCAATGCCTGGGTAAGACCGGCAACTGTTTGTTGCATACCATCCCAATCTACACGATGAGCCATTTGTAAGATAAGGTACCTGGGAGAAAATAACAACTTGTTATTTCTCATGAAATTGGAATGAACAAAATAAATCTTAAAGCTAATTAATTATCTTATCCCGGGCTCTACCCACTTCTCACATGGGTATGGAACTTCTTCCTTAGTTCATAGGTAGGGGCCCTTGAACCTTGGACTTATCTTATGACATGATTCCTTCTTCCTAAGTCCTGAGAATTAGGCTCTGATACCAACTTAACTGTCACGCCCCGAGCCTTTATTTCAGCGGAAGACTAACTCGGGGAGCGCGAACAGCCGACATGGTAAGCCTCTTGCAAGCAAGAACGATCAGAGCGCAAGACAATCACACAAAATGAATGCAATTGCACAATATTTACTAAAAATCCAACGTCATTCCGTTATCAATCAAATATTCAAAATACAATAATTTTTTCCACCATCTTTCACTCTACTAGACTCAAGAAATAGGAAAATTACATTGACTCCATCTAAACAATATAGACTTCCTAAGTCTTCACTCATCTTTATTCACTCTCGGATCCGCTACTTGAACATTCTGAACCCGAATCAGACTCACTTTCATTTCCTGAAAAAGATTGGAAATAGGTAATAAGCACACTTGCCCAGTAGGTATCTTCGCATCAACATGAAGGCACTATTAAAGTAATTAACAATTTAGCTCTAAAGAAGTAAGGCAAAATCATGCGAATGCGAATATCATGCGATTAAACCAAAGTAACACGATAATCATGTAAGATAGAGTGAACAAGAATGAACAATGATGAATGTAACAAGAACATGATATTTGGCCTTTCATGAACAAGAATGTATCGAGAATGCACTTTCACTTTCACTTTCATAACCATAAAGGTTACGCACGAGAATGTCAATCATGTAGCAATTCACTAAATTTTCACGAGTGCTCATGGATTTCACTTATTTATAAAGAAAGTACTCCCAGCGCAATGCGACGCCAGTAGCATCATACCCCATTGTTTATAAAATAGTATGTTTCCGGCAATCAGCCGTGGGGACTAGCATAGAGCCCTTGGACACAATCAGCGCCCGAACTGCATCTTCACGTATAAATCAAGCTACTTCCATGAGTGTAACAATAAAGTATGGCCAAGAATGTAATATGGCCAATAACTCATGATAACAACAATCAATGAATGAATGCTTCAATTTAGAGTATGAGAGATCAAGAAAAAGATTTAAACAATGTCATGCTCACGGAAATAAATCGACAGCATAACGGTACATTCTTTTCTCTTTCCAATCATTATATTAAGTTTCTTGATCAATATTATAAGTTCTAGACTATCATTAGTTCATCTAGAACCTTTGGAATATCAACCCTTGGGTCAAACCTTGGGTTAAGTACTTAAGCAATGTGACGGTCGTTTACTGGGCCGTTACATCATGTAACACTCCAGTAGTGGGCCGTTACAATGATCCGAGTCCAGAACTGCAATGACCCGTGAATCTGATTACCGGGAAGGCCCGATAACCCGAGACCCGCGCCGCCACCCACGAGTCCGAAGACTCGGAAGGGTTAGAAGGATGGTGTGGAAACTACACAAGTATCACAAGTAATTACAGAAATTAAATAGTTGTAATATCAACCAGGAAAATAAATTAACATTTTACATGGTCCACAATAGAAAATAACAACAACAGTAGTAGTAGTCCACAACTAGTACAGAGACAAGAAAGAAAAGTACAGCTACACGGGGCATACCCCGGCTCTGACCTCTGGCACTACCTCTGGGCACCCGCACCACGCTGCACCCCAGACCCGCTCCCCTGGGGCGGCGCCTCACCTGAAACACGGTGAAAACACGCAGGGAATGAGTCTCGGAACAAGACTCAATAGGGGTCACTCGAACCCTACCTCGTAAAATGAGAAACCACTACACTAGCGGTAGCAGAGTACCTCGGAAAGGAAAGCCATGTACTCTACACAACAAAGACCCTACGGCACGCAAATCAGCACACGTGCCACAGTGAGACAACTAAAGCTCAACGGTCGACCCGACAAAACCCAAAGGTCGGAAACACACGACTGATAGTCTGTCACTCCGTACTCGACAGGAGAACCACCCACTAGAAGCACAGCCGGTAGCGTCCCCTGACATCTTACACCGCGCCGCAGGTGAACTGCCTGGCGTGGTAGCTCCTACCAAAGGCGCAAACACCGTACAAGTAACCACAAACAAGTGACTAGCTGGGGTCACGCCCGTCGACGTGGGTCCAACCGCCCCCAACCACGTGTGCACACACAGACCACGCATCCTAGGTCTGGCCCTCTGACCGGTTTTCCCCCGTAGCCGGACTCTAGCTACCGACGAGGGGCCGACGGTAACCGGTCCACAAACCGTCTCAAAAGGTGAGCGCCCGTACACCACTCCCAGGTGAGATCAGCACCCCGTACTGGTGGGCTACGACTAGTGGAGGGTCACTGAAGGAGTAGACTCTCAAGTCAACGGAAAACGACGTCACAACCGCAGGCACGAGGAACGCTCCTTGTACCAACACCGACGCACGGCGACACAAGCTAAAATCACCACCTCCCGGGACCCCACGGCACCCTCACGTGTGGCCCCCACATGATGCCCAGCATCAGTCAGACCACGGGTCAGCACAGGGATCGAGACTCGCTCATCCGGGACTCGAATCGGCAAGGGATGGGAGACGCGGTCACCGGAGGACCGCCTCCGGTGGTAGCGGTCTGCTCAGGACCGCAACCACACAGTCGCGGTCTTCCTGGGACTGAGACCATCCCAGTACGAAAATATGAATGCGGTCACCTCGTGACCACATTCACACAGTAGCGGTCTTCTGGAGACCGCGACTAGCGTGTAACGGTCAAAAACAACGGTCAGAACGCCTCGGGGCCCGTGTCGATCCCCACAGTGAATGCGGTCGTCCCCAGACCGCGACCAACAGTCGCAGTCTGTCACGAGACCACGTCTGCCCACCGACACTTTAAGGCCTAATGGTTTAAAATCTGACGAAAGCGGTCCCCGCCTGACCGCGACCAGTGAAAACGGTCACTGGTGGACCGCGATCACCTCGAAAAATCGAGAACGGCGGGAAATGGCCGAAAACACCATTCCACGCCCCAATCACCCCCGGGTGATGGGGAAACAAAGGGGGAACTCGTCCCCACGCCCTAGAGTATCGAATGATGCCCTCAAAACTCCAAATGGTGCGGTAAAACTCTAGATCGGCGCTCAAACCCCCAAAGCATGCATTTCCCATCCCGAGCTCAAACGAACCCCTCTCGGCTCCCCGTCGGCTAGAAATCACGGGAAAGGAAAGCACGGAGGTAGAGGATCGTCACCCTACCTCAATGGAGCGAATGCTCCGCCGGATCGTCCACGGATCGCGAAGAACGCTTTTAGAAACCCCGCCTCCCCACGCTTCCCACGCTTGCCGCACGCCCGCACGATCGTCTCGACGTCACCCACGTCCTTGCCGCGTCGCACCGCTGCCGTCTGCAGCCAGAATGGAGGTCGCCGCGCTTGAACAGGAGAGAGGGAGAGAGAGAGGGCGGCCACGGTTGGGGAAGGAAGGAGGAAGAAGAAGAAGAAAGTGAAAGGGAAAAAGAAAAAGAAAAGGAATAGGAATATATAGAAAATCTGATTTTTCGGAAAAATAACGAAAAATAGAAAAATACGTTTCCGGAATCCTCAGAACGCACCGATCACAACGGTACCACTCGTGCCCAGGTGAACGATCCGGTCCACCCGCAACGAGCTTCCGAAGAAAAAGTCGAAACACACACCGAAAATCGAAAAACACACGCGGAAAAGCCGCGGAACGCCTCCGGGCCTCCGAAACGACTCCAGATCGCGCCGATTGGAACACGAAAGATGTCCGAAACAAAATTTCGAACACGACAGAGCCGGACGCTCCGAAACCCAGATCTGGGACCCACAAGGAAGAATCTGAAAGGTCCATGATATTACAAGAACAATAAAAATGGACTCAGAGAAAGGTGGCGGTCATGCATTGGGTTGTTACATTGTGTGACGGTCCAGGATTACGCCGTTACATTAGTCTGAACCCCGAATCAAGAATTCAAACTCAGAGTAATGTGACGGTCTTATATTGGGCCATTACATGTGCCTGACGGTCCAACATAGAGTCGTTACATTACTGATAATCAGAAAACATCGATAGTGTAGTCTAATCAATGGGCTTTAATGGTACAACCAACTCGACGTCCTAGTGGGAATCCCAAGCTCGCGAAGAATTACAGAGGCCTTGAAACAAGATTTCCTAGTCCATTGGAAGGAGTGTCCAATAGAGAGGTCCTCAAGTCTAAGAATAATGTTCCTATAGTGCAAAGTGAACTAATGGACAACATACCGGAATATGTGCCATGTACTTATAGAAACGACTCCATTGATAAAGAGTGAAGGTGTAATGATGTGAAACCATGATAAAACTCCATTAATACAATTTTGAAAAAATCATTATTTAAATACAAACTATAGAATTTTTGGTACATGAAACTAGCATAACTTAAAATAACATGCAATACCTATCATGAATAATTAGATAACTGAAGAGTCACATAACATGTTAAAACTTAGCTATCTAGGGTTAATTATAAGTAAACTTAATTGGTAACTATTCTGTCATGAGCTGACAGAACACAGAGTCTAACGGTCTAACAGGGGTGCGTCACAGTGTCTGTGACGGTCTATCGAGGGGCCGTTACAGTAATGTAACGCTCCTGTCCTGGTGCGTTAGAGACAACAGTGAAACGAAACATAACAGAGTGTGTGACGGTCTGTCGTAAGGCCGTTACATGTATGTGACGGTCCTACCATGATGCGTCAGAGTATCTGCTGACAGAAACTAATATGAAACCTAAGAGATCAACACACATCATGTCTGTAAATCAAATACCATGTCTATCCTAGGCATGATAACAAAGTATAGGCTATCTACATGCATGGGTTTTAGTGAATAGCCAAGATAACATCTTTTAATTTTCTACTTAGGGCTAAGAGATATATGAATGCATAGAACTATTAAAACATGAAATTCATGATCTGTCATGCATGGAATTCAATCAAACCAGAGGGCTTTTCGTCCTATCTAGAGGTTTTTGCCGTTCATGAGATAACCTACCTCTTAACTTGGCTTTAAACTTCTAATTTAGGGTTTGAAAAACGTGCCCTAGTTCTCCTCTTCCTATAACTTTTCAGCAACTTCCTTGGGCTCTAACTCCACGACCTCTTGACCTAAAGATGCGAAATTTGGAGAGGAGTTACTCTAAAGTATTGTAAACAAATTCCTCTAAAGAACTTACCTAAGATTATGACTTCTTACCTTGATTCCACGCGAGTAAAAGTAAGGGTCGTGCAGTTCAAAACTAGGTCCTATTTATAGAGTTCTAGCTATGGTTTGAGGATTAGATCGATTCTAGAGTCCTTAATTTGCCAGAATCTGATCCCTAAGAGTCCTTAGTAGTGCTATGAACTCTCCCAAGTCGATCCCTAGTGGATAAGATCTCAAGGTTCTGATCTTTCTACTCGTTCTTTCCTTCACGGAACTAACAGGGTGTAACGGTTGTAGACCCCTGCGTTATAAGCATGTGACGGTCTCACGATAGACCGTTACATTCAATGTTCCCAGAGTTCAACATTAATCAAACTCTTTTGCTAATTATCCAATATAATTATTTATATAATTTGTATCTATCCTTATTCTGCTAAAACCTGACTTCTAAGAGTCCCTAGTGATTTTACATGTCATTCTAATTAGGTCTCTTATGGATAGGATCATCAAGTTCTAATCTTTTTATACATTCTCTTACTTACGGAACTTGCAGGCTGTGACGGTCTAGGGTATACGTGTCACAAGGCTGTGGCGGTCGCCTGATGGACCATTACATTCGACGCATTCAGAATTTTAATTTTAATAAAACTCTTTTATTTATTTTTCATCTAGTTATCCTATTAAGTGGTGTTTATCCTTTAAAATCCGTGAATAGGCTTAATAACCTTCTAGAATATGGGCCAAATTAAATAGGCCTGGTCTTTAAACCTTTTTGATTTGTTTAGTAGATTAGGTTAATTGATTAACACAATTGGGCCTTATAATGGCTAATAAACTCAATAATCCTTTTATAAATTTATTTAGCCCTTATAAATTACAAATAAATTATAAAATAATCTAGAAATAACTTATATATATTCTGGGGCACTATAGGAACTTAGTTCCTAGACCTGAAAATGTGTCTGTCATAAGAACTAAGTGGGTCTTTAGAAATAAGGTGAATGAAGATGGAATAATATCTAGAAATAAATCTAGGTTGGTAGCCAAGGGCTACTGTCAAAAATTTGGGGTGGACTTTGATGAATCCTATGCACCAGTTGCTAGGATGGAAGCAATCAGAATATTGCTAGCTTTTGCTTGCTCAAATAACATTAAACTTCATCAAATGGACGCAAAAAGTACTTTCTTAAATGGGTTCATAAAAGAGGAAGTTTATGTTGAGCAACCCCCAGGTTTTGAACTAACTGAGCTGCCTAACCATGTCTTTAGATTAAATAAAGCTTTGTATGGATTGAAGCAGGCCCCTCGACCTTGGTATGATAGGCTGATAGAATTTCTGCTCAGTAAGGGCAACTACAGAGGTAAGGTGGACCAGACTCTTTTTACAAAAAATCTGAATAACCATCTTATCATAGTTCAGGTATACGTGGATGACATTATTTTTGGTTCAACTTGCACTAAATTATGTGATGAATTTGCAAACTTGATGTCTAGTGAGTTTGAAATGAGCTTGGTTGGAGAACTGAAATATTTTCTTGGCTTACAGGTTCAGCAGATGAAGGATGGCTACTTCATCAATCAAACAAAGTACACATTGGAAATCCTTAAGAGGTTTGGTATGGACAAATTGAAGCATATAGCTACTCCAATGGGTACAAATGCCTCCTTAGATGCTGATGAGTCAGGTAAAGAAGTAGATGCAAAATTATACCAAGGTATGATTGCCTCCCTACTATACTTAACTGCCTCAAGACCTGACATTCAATTTAGTGTGTGTATGTGTGCTAGATTTCAGTCTAGACCTACTGAATTATATCTTGATGCTGTTAAAAGAATTTTTAGATATGTTTCAGGCACACAAAATTTAGGACTATGGTTTCCTGCATCACACATACTAGATTTAATTTCTTACACTGATGTAAACTATGCTAGCTGCAAATTAGATAGGAAGAGCATAAGTGGTTTCTATCAATTCTTAGGTGAGTGTTTAGTTTCTTGGGCTTCCAAGAAATAACATTCTGTTGCCCTCTCCACGGCAGAGGCAGAGTTTGTAGCTGCAGGGAGTTGTGGTACACAGGTCATCTGGATAAAACACTAGCTCCAAGACTACAAAGTAGACCTAGGTTGCACACCAATTTACAACACTAGTGCAATAAACCTGTCTAAGAACCCTGTTCTGCACTCACACACCAAGCATATAGAAATCAGGCTTCACTTCATAAGAGATGAAGTTTCTAAGGGTAACTTTGAATTAATCCATGTACGCACAGCACGTCAAATTGCAGATATATTTAGCCTTTGGATAATAAGAAATTCTCTACCTTGATGAGAGAGTTGGGCATTTTCAGATCATCCTGATTACTAAATTCCATCACCTTTCAATCTGTGTATTTTGTGTGTCCATAGCCTGCCTCGACGCACTTAAGTCTCTGCCTTGACCTGTCAATTCCAATTCTTCACATCTACAATCCTATGAATAGTCTCTGCGTCGATGCACCCTGATCCCAGGTCGACGCATTTGTGCATTTCAGTGTTTTTCATCCTTTACTGTTCTTGTTCAGCCATCCTTGGTATATAAATTGGTGTTAGGAGAAGGGCAGATTATGTCTGTCTCGAAACCTGCACTATGCTTGAGGTGGTCTTTGGCCTACGTTCTCAGCCAAGTACCAAGGCTAATTGACTCATGTAGTCAGGAGGAGATTTCTTTTTGGTCTGGTTAAGCATTCTTCTTGAATCAATGCAGTCAAGTTCATAGGGAGAGTATGTCCTTCTTCTGGAGTCTGTCAGGGTTCATTGTGATTATTGAGAATTTATATAGTTCTTTCACAGATCTTGAGACTCAGAATTCTCTTAAATAAATAAGTCGGTTAACTAAAATCTCAGCTAAGAAGTTTAAGCTTCATGATCTTGTATTGACAAAGATAAAGACTTCTGAAGAATATCTTCCTACAAGACTAATGAGTGAAGAACAATGTTGGAATATCATGCACTGAATTCTTCTAAAAGCTTGAACATTAAACACAAGGAGAAAACTCTAGCTGAAAAATCTGTACATTTAAGTATTGTTCTCAAACATTCTACTTCACTAAAATCAAAAGGGGTAAAATTGTTTCAGAGCAATGATCTAGTTTACTGAGAAACTAACTTTTTCACCATGAAGTGAAGTTAAGTTGAGTCATGAAGTGCTAGATTATCTCTGGTTAAAAAGGCTATGTCTATGAAACCATGGCAGAGCAATGGCATAGAATGTTGAGTAACTAGGTCACTTCACCTAAGACGTGTTATGCCTCACGTAAAAAGACATCTCTATTGCTAACTATGTTCACAAAAGAGAGGCATTCAGGTTACCACACTGAGTAACTGGGGATTCTTGCATCTAACCAATGTGTCTCCTCATATAAAATGGTGTAGGTTAACCCACATTGCTCAATGAGAAAAAGTCACTCATTTAGAAACAATGATGAAAGTATTCAAAGCCCCAATGCAAAATATGGTGTGGTCTATTTGTTCTCAATACTGCTGAAAAATTTTCACTTGAGAAGTCTCTGAAAATTTAACTAGTAAAGCATTTAGACAGCTCATTCAAGGCATCTATATGACAATTTGCTCGCCTTCCTTATTCCTGTATGGAGATAATTTTCATATACTTCTACTCTTTGTCTCTCTAGATTATCAGACTGAAACATCTAAGCAACTTTTGGTTACCACACTTAAATCCTTAAGAGATGGTCCTGAAAATTTTTGAATCTGTGAACTTACTGTCTCTGGTCTCTCTTGCACTTACAAATTGTTCTTCTCTGCCCATTTTTTTTTATGATGTCAAAGGGGGAGAGTAAGAGTGAAGGGGGAGAGTAAGTTGAGTAAGTTGAGTAAGAGTGAAGGGAGAGAGTAAGTTTAGTATGTTGTGAAGGAGGAGAGTAAGTTGGGAAGTTGGGAGAGAATGTTGGAATTTTTGGAGTCCTCTCATCATAAAAGTCTTATCTGTCTATTTTTGTCCTGATTGGTATCATGTCTGTCGTTTTGGTAGCTCAAATAAACCATCCTTCTGTATTTTAGTCTATTCCTTTTAAATCTCTAAATGTTCAACTATTTCTCAAGGAAGATGAATATGTTTTTTGGGCATTAATAAGACTTAATAACTCATATTGTTGCCATCATCAAAAAGGGGGAGAATGTTGTATTCTGTGTATTTTGATGATGTCAATGTAATATGGTTCACTGACTAACACAATAAGTCTAAATTGTAGGTACCCTGGCTACTGAAGCTATATTAAGAGAGTGAGGAAGTTCTGTGAAATATCATATCGAGCTTACTTAGGAACAAGGTGAACTTCCATAAGAACAAGTGTTGTGATTATAATAAGAGGTAGAAGCAGGATCACCGCTACCTCGAGGCAGTGATGCTCAAAGAAGCTATTTCTAAGAGATATACCTTGACGCAACGGAATACTGCCTTGATGCATTCACAACCACAGAAATGATTTTTAGAGAACTGCATCGATGCAACAAAGAGCTGCTCTGACACATACAGAACAAAATCAGTCATCAAGTCACACAACGTCAAAGCACCGAGTAGCTGCATCGACGCACCAAGACAAAAGCCAGCATTCGAAGTCTTATAGCCAAGGGTTCTATGTTCACACTGCACCGACGTATCTGAGGAGTGCATCGACACACTCAGTTCAGAACCAGCAATTGAAAGTCAACACGTCGAAGCATCCAAGCACTGCATCGACGCACCAAAGGGCATGTGTTTTAAAGCCAACTGTTTGAAAGCCTTTTGGCTACACTACCTCGATGCATTAAGTAGCTACATCGACGTAGCTTGGCTTTATTCTCAAAATCGGGAGAATTCAAGTGAATCACGTGCCAGCGACCTGAATTCATGTTGGCACACAATCCAATCCACGTGGCTAAGCTTTGGAAGGATAAAACCTGTTAGAATATTCCCTCTACCACCTAGACCAATGATTTAATTCGGGCGAATCATGTGCCAGCGCTCATGGAACTTTTGGCGCACAAATTATAACCCACGTGGCGGGTTTCTAGAAGATTCATATCATCTGAATATTCCTTTTCCACGTGGACCAATGGATCATCCTGGTTGGTGATCGGATGGAAGACGATGCTCTGCTCTCTATATATATCAGTCGTTCCGTTGAAGGGAACAGAGCTGAAGCTGCTACCGTCGTTGCCATTGAAAATTCAGAGAGAGCTCTTCCAGAAGAAAAAGAAAGAGAGAACCACCTCAAGAGGAAGAGAGAATTTTGCAGCCAGCCCATATCCTTAGGAGATTGCTTCAATTCGAAGCTACATTGTTCTTGTCTGTTCTTTTTTGATCGAATTCAAACATTTCGTCTGTTTTCTTTTTGATCTTTGATTTGAATTTGTTCTTAGTTCCCTATGAGTATTTTCAAAGGAAGGGAGAGTGTTCTCCGTGGTCCCCTCTGTGTATTGGAGGAAGAGAGGATTATATCCTCTGGTTGCGTGAGCTATTGGGTGCAGTTCACGGGGTTCCCTCTGCGCTCGTAGAGGAAGGGAGGATGTTCCTCCGGGTTCCTTCTAGAAATCCAGAAGAAGAGAGGAGTGTGTTCCTCAGGGGTGAAACTATGATCTTAGCCGTTGTCGCAGACTGAATCTGCTGTTTGAATTGCTTTGAGCAAGGAAGCCTCACTCCAAGGGAGTGAGGGGTGGATGTAGATTGCGGGTAGCAATCGAACAACCTAAAAAATCACCTGTCTGATTTGTGGTGTATGTTCCTAACTGTCACTTTCAATTGTTCACAACCAAGAAGTATATCAAAAGGCGTGGTGGGAAAGATATGTTACACCTATCCGAAACATTGCCCCTTGCGTGAGGAGATCCTTAGATCAACCCTCTGCCTAGTACTACCCCTGGTGTAGAAACCCAGTAAATAAAGATGAGAAATAAATTTTTTAATTTTATTCTATAATTAAAATTTTCATGAAATAATTAAATTACATTTTTACTATATGTAATAAACTAGATAAATGAATTTACTTAAATTTACTTAAGGTAAATTGAAAAATAAATGCTTTAACCCTTAGATAAATCGTAAGAAGCCCAATAAAAGTCTATATAATGTACTATGATTACAATTGACCCATTAGATAATCCATAATGAGTTGGATTAAAGGATTAAAGGATTTATTAAATGATAATTAGACCAAAATTCGTAACACATGTTTAATATGGCATTTAAGGGATTAAAATAACCTCATTTCTAGAAGATTCTCTCAAGAATCAACCCTTACCTAACATACAACTTTAGACCAGCCGAAATTACATTATTTTCACACCAAAAATGGGCTAGATTAAGAAGAGAAATTGAATTTTTCCTCTAATTCGGACTTAATGCGTTAGGTAAAAATTAGGTATAAGTGTCGACATCTCGGGTATAAGTGTCGACCCAATAGGTCCACACTTTCTGCCTGGCAAACAAAGGCCGACCTCGACCCCGAGGGTCGATACTTTTCCTGAATATGTACTCACTTATTTGAAAAATTGATACCTCACCTCACCCTGGTGCGGTGCGGTGCGGTGCAAATAAATAAATAAATATACTAAGATTTCGTATCCAAACTCGAGTCCACATTCTATGCCCCTTGGGTCCTGACCTAAGGGTGAGCTCTCCAACATATAAAGCCAAGGAAGTTTTTCTAACTTCCAATGTGGGACTAAAAATTAGCCACTATACAATAGGAATTATAACATTTGAAATCCACGTTAATTGTATGCATTTAGTCACCAAAAGTAAGGAAAGGTAATATTAGCATGTTCGAATTCTTACAACATGTTAAAAAAAAAATTTGTAGAATAAAATTATTTTTAGCATGTAAAAATCTATTTTTAACCATAATATTAGTAAATTAATGCATGAAAAATATTTTCAGCATGTTAAAAATGACTTCCAACATGAAAAAATTATTTTATTCGTACTGCAATATAAAAACTATTTTTCAGCATGTAAATCTATTTTTTTTGCATGATAAACCTAATTTCCTATTAAATAATTAGTAAATTGATGCATGAAAATTACTTCCAGCATGTTAAAATTACTTCCAGCATGATAAAATTATTTCCAGCATGTTAGAATTATTTTTAACATGTTAGAACTATTTTAAGCATATTAAAGCTATTTTTTAGCATGATAATTCTATTTTTCCTATCAAATAATTAGTAAATAAATGTAGAAAAATTATTTTCAGCATGATAAAATTTATGTTGTTATCAGGGAATTTCTGTAATCAGCATGGTAAACTTATCTTTATCATCCTATCAGTAAGTTAATGTATGAGAATTATTTTAGCATGTTAAATATTAATTTCCAGCATGTTAAAAATTAAATCCAGCATGAAAATTTTATTTTTATCATCTTATCAGTAAATTAACATATGAAAGTCATTTTCAGCATGTTAAAATTATTTTCAGCAAGTTAGAATTATTTTTGGCATAAAAATCTATTTTCATAACAAATTCTAATTTTTATAATAATAAATCACCGTTTTGGCTAAACTAATGCATCTGTAATGTACAAAAACTTTCTGAAAACATGTCTAAATACTTGTAAACCAAATGCACACAAGATTAAACCATGGAATTAAATTAATTCTATTAAACTCTAATTACTTAAATTTTCTTCCTAGTTACTGTTCTTTCTTGAATTCCACGACTTAATGTCGTTAAACATGATGCCTTAAAATTATTATTCACTCCTCTTGCTACTTCTTAGATTTTGCCAGATCTGTACTTTTTACAAAAGAGCTTATTCTTGAAATTCATTGGCCATAGTGTTAAGTAGATGTCTAAACGTACTTGGGATCTTATGATCCACCGACCCAATGCCTGGCATTAATGGGGCCCGATCTGATCCTGGGAGGAGCGCCCAAAAGTACATGTGCCCATGGTAGTTGATTGACCACGGTGTGGCATTGCACCGAAGTGCATGACTTGCTGGATTATTTATGACATTCCACACTTCGTTATTGTACTTGTTTACTTGTTACTTGAAATTGCTTGAAATTACATGATATATTTGACTTGCATGAAATGGCAAAATTCTTTCATGATATTCTTTACATGTTCAATATTCAATCCTTGAAATTATCTTGGAACTTTGTTATCATGTTATTACTTGAAATTATGTATACAATTTCCTACTTGCTATTCATGATCTTAAACACTTCCCGATTTACTTGAAAAAAATGTCTAAAATGATAAATACTTAAATATTACCTGATTATAGAGATATAAAATCCTACTGAGCTTTTTGCTCACCCTACATTTTGGTAAATTGTTACAAGAAATGAAATTGAAAAAGGGAATGGACAAGAGTGAAAGAGTATTTTTCTTTACCCTAGGATTTATGTAGGTCATTAGTGATTTTACAAGAATGTTATATTTTGGAGTTTGAAGATTATACTTGCCTTTATGGCTTATGAATTGGTGATGTAAACTCCATTTGATGGAATAAAAGTATCATTTTCTCATCTATATTTCTCTTTAAAACTCAAATTGTACATGCTCTGATCGACACGCTTGTTTACGACTCGCTCACGTTCCCGATATTCCGCGTCGGGACGTGACAGTCTTTGTGGTATCAGAGCCTAGGTTACATAAAACCTAGGATTTCTTAAACATGGGTTTTCCCTTAATATAGGTATAGATCAATACCTAGAAATCGGTTAGGAACTTAAACTTTCCCGTTAAGTTTGGGTAGAACCATGGGTTAAGTTTTAAAGGAAAAGAATTAATCAAGAAATGAATACCAAAATAAAACATTAAACCTTGTAATTATGGTTGTAGGTTAATTCTCATAAATGGCCACCGAAAGAGCTCAATGGCGCGAGATGCAACGCACCGTTCAAGGTTTAACCCAAGCCCTCCAACAGGTTGCTCAAGGAGGAGCAACTCGAGGAGCCAGAGATTTGCATAGGAATTTTTGGAGCATGAACCCTCCCAAGTTCGCCAGGTCTACGGATCCGGATGAAGTCGAACATTGGATTAAGGAAATTGAGAGGATTTTCTGAGTCATGCAATGTGCCGACGAGGAAAAGGTCCTACTCGCTACTTTCCAACTAGAAAGGGACGCACGTGCCTGGTGGGAATCGGTCGAAGCTACTTTACCGCACGACCAAGTATTATGGGAAGAGTTCGTGGAACACTTCAATAGCAAGTATTTCTCCGACCGGGTGCAAGAAAGGAAGGCCGCCGAATTTGCCGCCTTAAAACAAAGGGGATTATTGGTTACGGAATATGAAGCTCAATTCTCAAGATTATCTCAGTACGCTCCACATCTCGTGGGTACCGACAAAATGAAGGCAAGGAGATTTCTCAACAGCTTAAGGCTACAATATATTACTCAACTCGCCCCGATGGATATTCAAATATATAGTGATGCGGTACGAAGAGCACAACTCTTGGAAGATGCAACGGAGTCATTGGATCGCATCCGAGGAAGGGAAGCCAAGAGAGAGCAAGTTACGGGAGGTAGAAGTTTCAAGCCTTCCTTCGGGAAGAAAAGACCCAATGACAACCGTAACTTCAACAAGGACAGGCTTAATTTCAACAAAGGTGGACGTAACTTTCAAGGGGACAAGAAGCCGAGGACATTCGACAAGCAAATTGTCCCTATCTCTACGACATCAAAAGAATTATGTAAATTCTACGAGAAGCTCGGACACAAAGCTGAGGAATGCTGGAGAAAGCTCGGTGCATGTCTTTGTTGCGGGAGTCGGGAGCATAAGATCTCAAATTGCCCTCTTCTCAACGAGCAAGCTCCACCACCGGCAAAGCTTCCTATTATTGCCAAAAAGTAAGGAAGACTTCAAGCTCTCATGGATGTGGAACCTATCGAAGAAGGAGGCGTCGTGGAAGGTACTCTTTTCATATACTCCTGGCCTGCCTCTGTTTTATTTGATACGGAGCTACGCATTCATTTATGTCTAGAAGCTTTGCTGGTCTTTTATCTATGAAGCCTATTCTATTAGATTCTACACTCATGATTACTACCCCTATTAGAACATGAATGGAAATTAAAGATTTCTATCCTGACAGTGAAGTTCTAATTAGCGGTTGTAACTTACCCGCTGATTTAGTATGCATGGAGATGGAAGGATATGATGTTATTCTGGGTGCCGATTGGCTATCTACTCATGGAGCTAATGTCAATTGCAAGTTGAGTACGGTAACTTTCATGGGTTACCCCAACCTCTTATTTTCTGGTATCAAGCATTCTAAACACTTGTCTCTCATTTCCGCCCTCAAAGCCGAGAAATTATTAAGGAAGGGTTGTGTCGGTTTCATAGTTTCTATCACTATGACCGAGCCTACGGAACCCGTTCTAAAGGACATTCCTATCGTTCGGGATTATTCTGATGTATTTTCGGACGAGTTGCCTGGTATTCCTCCCGAGAGAGAGGTGGTATTCTCTATTGATTTGATTCTGGGAGCAGGACCAGTTTCTAAAGCTCCGTATCGGATGTCTGCTGTCGAAATGAAGGAATTAAAGGAACAACTACTGGAGTTATTGGAGAAGGGGTTTATCCGACCAAGTACTTCACCTTGGGGAGCCCCGGTTCTCTTTGTTAAAAAAAAGGATGGTTCGATGAGGTTATGTGTTGATTATGAGAAATTGAATCAACTCACCATAAAGAATAAATATCCATTGCCAAGGATTGATGAATTATTCGACCAGATTTCTGGAGCTCGATATTTTTCAAAGATCGATCTTCGATCTGGTTATCATCAGTTGAAAATCAAGGAAGGTGATATTCATAAGACCGCATTTGGGAGTAGGTATGGACATTATGAGTTCACCGTTATGCCTTTTGGCATAACAAATGCGCCTGCCGCATTTATGCAATTAATGAATAGCGTATTCAGGCCATACCTCGATCAATTTGTAGCTGTCTTTATCGATGACATTTTGATCTACTCCAAGTCCAAGGAAGAACATGAAGAACATCTCAAGAAGGCCCTTCAATTATTAAGAGATCACAAGCTTTATGCCAAATTAAGCAAGTGTGATTTCTGGTTAGAGGAAGTTTATTTTCTCGGTCACATAATTTCCCGGAACGGTATTGCCGTCGATCCTTCAAAGATCGAGGCCGTAAAGAACTGGGAAAGACATACTAGTGTGACGGAAATCCAAAGCTTTTTGGGATTGGCTAGATATTATCGAAGATTTATCAAGGACTTCTCCAAGATTGCGATATCTTTAACAAGATTGACAAGGAAGGAGAATCCTTTTATATGGTCCGAGGAATGCGAGAAAAACTTTCAAACTTTAAAGGATTATCTGACGACTGCTCCTATTCTAACATTACTTACGGAAGGAGGAGGATTCGAAGTATATACTGATGCATCTGGAATTGGCTTAGGTTGCGTATTAATGCAACATGGCAAGGTTATAGCTTATTCCTCACGACAATTGAAGAAGCAGGAGGAAAATTATCCCGTGCATGACCTAGAGTTGGCAGTTGTGGTCTTTGCTTTGAAGATCTGGCGACATTATCTCTATGGTGAAGCCTTTACGGTGTATTCTGATCACAAGAGTCTCAAATATTTATTCTCTAAAAGGAGCTCAATATGAGACAAAGATGATGGTTGGAATATTTAAAGGATTTCGATTTCTCTATACAATACCACCCCGGAAAAGGTAATGCTGTAGCTGATGCACTTAGCAGGAAGCCAATGGCTTTATTATCAAGCTTAATGGTTAAAGAATGGCATCTACTTGAACAAATGGCAAGTCTAGACCTCAATATGGAGGAGAAGGAAGGAGTCCTTATTGCCAATATTCGACTCCGACTCGAGTTACTCTCGGAAATGAAAGAGCAACATGATGATGATCCGTTGATCGTGAAAATTAAAGAGAAATTAGAACAACGACCAGATTTTCTTCTGGCTGATGATGGAAGGTTATTATTCAAAGGAAGAACATGTGTACCGGACTGCTCTATCCTCAAGGGTAAAATCTTGGAGGAAGCACATCTGACTAAGTACACTATACATCCCGGTGCTACATAAATGTACCAAGACCTCAAAAGAACTTTCTGGTGGCCTAACATGAAAAGAGAGATATCTGAGTTCATAAGTCGATGTCTGGTCTGTCAACAAGTTAAGTCCAAACACCTCAAACCGGCTGGTAAACTTAAGCCTCTCGAAATATCGGAATAGAAATGGGATAGTATCGGTATGTATTTCATTGTTGGTTTACCAAGGACCCGAAGTGGTTTTGATGCTATATGGGTAATTGTGGACCAACTAACTAAGTCCGCCCACTTCTTACCTATCAAGACTAAATGGACCGTGGATGTTCTAGTCGCCTTATATATCAAGGAGATCATAAGGCTGCATGATATTCCAAGCTCTATTATTTCGGATCGAGATCCGAGATTCACCTCTCAGTTCTGGAAAGGTTTACAATCATCTATGGGTACTAGGCTAAGATTTAGCACTACTTTTCACCCTCGGACTGATGGACAAATCGAGAGGACGAATCAGATTATTGAAGATATGTTGAGAGCCTGCATGATAGACTTCGGTGGAAGTTGGCATGAACATTTACCGCTGACTGAGTTCGCTTATAACAATAGCTATTAGTCGAGTATACAAATGGCACCATTCGAATCTCTATATGGCTGAAGTTGTAGATCGCCTTTATGTTAGAGCGAGGTTGGTGAAAAAGGATTGTTTGGTCCCGACATTGTCCAAGACACAACTCACAAGATCCAGATAATTCAAGAAAGATTAAAGGTCGCTCAATCATGGCAAAAGAGTTATGCTGACAATCGGAGGAGAGACCTTGAATTCCAAGTGGGGGAGCATGTCTTTTTAAAGATCTCGCCTACACGAGGAATTAGAAGATTCGACATCAAGGGAAAGCTGAGTTCGAGATTTATTGGCCCTTTCGAGATTCTGGAACGAATCGGCGAGGTGGCATACAAGCTAGATTTGCCTCCTCAACTGGTCAGTGTACACGATGTCTTGCATGTATCAATGCTAAGGAAGTACGTGTACGATCCTTCACATGTGATTCAATTTGAAGAATTAAAGCTGCAAAAGGACTTATCATATGAAGAAAGACCGATCAAGATATTAGATCGGAAACTACACCAACTGAGGAATCGGGCTATACCGATGGTGAAAGTCTAATGGAGCAAACGTGGATTCGAGGAAGCCACATGGGAGTTAGAAGAATCTATCAAGAAGAAATACCCGGATTTAATCTCAGGTTAGAATTTTAACCTTTCTATTTGAGTTTATGAATTTTAGTTGTATAATGTGAATTTGGAGGACCAAATTCTTTTAAGTGGGGGAGGATGTAGAAACCCGGTAAATAGAGATGAGAAATAATTTTTTAAATTTTATTCTATAATTAAAATTTTCATGAAATAATTAAATTATATTTTTACTATATGTAATAAACTAGATAAATGCATTTACTTGAATTTACTTAAGGTAAATTGAAAAATAAATGCTTTAACCCTTAGATAAATCATAGGAAGCCCAATAAAAGTCCATATAATGGACTATGATTACAATTGGCTTATTGGATAATCCATAATGGGTTGGATTAAAGGATTAAAGGATTTATTAAAGGATAATTAGACCAAAATTCGTAACACATGTTTAATATGGCATTTAAGTGATTAAAATAACCCCATTTCTAGAAGATTGTGTCACGTCCCGAGCGCGGAAGCCTGCCCGCGGCGCGACAGTGCTTTATATAGAACCAAAGCAAGCTAGAGATTCTAAGGGCTTCTACCTTAGACAAGTAAAAGAGCGCGCAAGCTAAACCTTTAATTTGATAATTCCGATGATTCTACAAATACAAGGATCAATTCATACCCTTTATTGATCTAACTCATACATACCGACATAGTTCAGATTACAACATTGACCCAACATAATGAAATTACAATAATAGGGGCAATTCTAATTCTACACTTATCACTCAGACTCATCCCCTCCTGGAATCGGGTCGTCCTCCAAATCACCTGAAATGGTTAGATAACAACTGGATGAGCGAATCGCTCAGTAGGAATTACATCTCAAACCTTAACAGGCTTTAAGTGATTAATATTTCAATTCATGCATGCAGACAGTAGAGATCAAGGAATTTATAAAAATTGATGAGAGCAAGGAAAGCATATACATTCAATCTACCAGTAAGTGATACAAGACTGAACAAATAATGAACGACTGTAATTTGAAATCAGTAAGCAAGGTGAAACATGTACAGTAGGAATTGGCTATTTATATAACAATTCACTCAATGACATTTCAAGTCCAGTATTACCCCTTTTGGGGCCACGCAAGTATTGCCCTGTCCGGGCCAAGCAAGTGTTGATGGAATGTCTCAATTTAGCAAGTATTAGGACGCAATGCTAGACGCCCTCAAGCAAGAGATCTCTTCCCTTTGGTTTCGGGTGCTCCTCCCAGGACCGGACCGAGCCCTTTTGCCAGCATTTAAGTCATATTTTTGACATCCATTTCATTTATAGCCAATAAAGAATTTCAAGGCTAGGCTTGACCAGTAGGAAAATAAGGTGGAGTTGGAACGGAGTCCAAGGTGTATAATGACGAGTAATCCACGGATAACTGTGCGAGATTAGTACCTCCACTTTTATTGAATTTATCTCATTTTTCCTACTTTTTTTTTAAAGCATTCTCTCCATTAGAATAAAAATAACAAATTTAAGCATTTTCTCCATTTTTACCAAAAATATAATAATAATAATAATAATAACAGATTTAAGTATTTTCCCCCATTTTTACCCAAAATGTAATAACAATAAAAATAACAGGTTTAAGTCCATGTTGTTTTCCTACTCCATGTCGTTTTTCATACCCCTCACTTGGCCAAAGGAGACAGCAACGATCTTGAGGTAACCTCCCCTTTTCAAGACTTTTCTAGCTCAGATTGGGAAGAAGCCTATTCAGATTTACTTGATACATATGAAAGAATAAGAAGGGAAAATAAAAGTTTGAAGAAGAAGGTTAATCAGTTCAATAATGACAGCAACTCAATTGCCAACAGAACTGAACTAGAATTGGAGATCACCACCTTGCAAAATAAACTGAATCAACGCGAGATAGATGAAGAAAACGTCAAAGGGCTATTAGAAGAAAATGAAGTACTGAAAAACACAATTGACGAGTTAAAATTAAAGACTCAAGAATATGAACAGGAAACTAAGCTAACTCAAGAAAGAAACAACTCACTCAAGGAAGAAAACAGTCAACTTCTGAAAGAAATAGAAAGAATCCAAAGTGAACTGAAAAACAAACAGGAAACATTGAAAAAAAATGACTAAGGGTCAAGAAAACTTGAACGCTGTGTTGGGAATAAAAGTAAATTTTCAGAAAGAGGGGTTAGGGTACAACCCAACGGCTAAAAAGGAATTCCAAATAAAAACTTTAAATAAAATAGCTGACTCTAAAGGAAAAGGCCCCTTGATAAACTTATATCAAAACAAACAAAAGGATATAGCTGAAAGCTCCTCTAAACAGATTAATGTCACCTTGGAAGAGAGGAATTCTAAAGGGAAAATGGATAATCCACATCAGTTTAAAAACAACAGTCATATCAGACGAGAAGTTCGAATTCACAAAAGTAACCAGACAAACAAAGCATTAAATCATGTTAACAAACACAAACCTGTAAAACAAGGTGTCTGGAAACAAGCTGGTCGACAACAGACCCCTCTTCTGTCGACCAGAGGCCCCTCCTCTGTCGACCAGAGGCTCAACCAGAACAGACTGGTATCTGGAGAAACTATGGTGGTCGACAACAGACCCCTCCTCTGTCGACCAGAGGCTCAACCAGAACAGACTGGAAACAAGCTGGTCGACAACAGACCCCTCCTCTGTCGACCAGAGGCCCATCCTCTGTCGACCAGAGGCTCAACCAGAACAGACTGGTATCTGGAGAAACTATGGTGGTCGACAACAGACCCCTCCTCTGTCGACCAGAGGCTCAACCAGAACAGACTGGAAACAAGCTGGTCGACAATAGACTTACCAGATGTCGACCATGACCAGACACGCAAATAGAACCCACAAACTTTCTCAGCTGAAACAGATAATTTGTGATGCAGGAATGTCTGGCAGCCAAAAAGGACTTATTGGTGCTAGGAATTGAACCCTGGACCTCAGATTTGGGATGTGCTACTTAACCACTAGGCCATGTTACTTCCTTAAGTAATAAATACATCAATAAATATAGGGATTAAGATTTTCACTTATAACGTCAGAAATCTTTATTTATTTTATACTCAGGGTGCTACACTAAGTTTAACGGGTTAGATGAGTCTCCAATATATTAAATGATATTTTAACAGACAATTACTGTCATATGAATAGTAAAAGTGAATAGTGTTATGTTTTATTTTAAAGGAATTTTATGAAAATAATTATATAAAAAAATAGATGAAAATGAAAAATATATATATCCCTCAAATTTCACATCAAGACCCCTCCAAATAAAAAAAATAAAAATCCTCAAAGATCATTACTCTTAACTTAACATAAAAACATAACTGTTTACGGTTTCCACAGGTACTCAGTTTAACAGGTTTCACTACACTAAGTACTAAGTGATAGTTTAACAAGTTGAATACTCCCATATTAACTACTGATTATCTGACAAGTTTAATGTCATGGCATCTAACAGTTACTTAACAAGTTAATGCATTTAAATAATACCTTAATTAACTATGGGTTTTGTTAAAAATTGAGAAAACCTACTAACACATATTAATTATAGCTAATTCCTGCTAATTATTTCTAATATATGTTAATCCTTTCACTAATCTTTTTCGATTTAAGTGGGTACAGGCTATTTACTAGGCTGACATATGCTATGCAACAATAAATCACATGGAGATGCACTGCTTAGACACTAATTAACTAGTAGTTTAGTTAAAATTGAGAACACCTACCTGTTTGGATGGTAATTAGCGAAGGAAGAAGCTTCCCCAGCAACCTCCTCTCCTCCTAGTACGCAGCACAGAACCTCCCAGCCTAGGCTCGTATCTCGAAGCTCTAACTAACACAATGGGAGAGCTAGGCCTATATTTAATCCCCTCTACTAGACAGGCTTAGGGGGGCAAGATCCGAAATTTCAGGATCTGGGATATGAGATAGTGACATGTGTTGGGGATAATGGAGGATAAGTGGCTTGGGAAATTTTGAATTTTTCCCCTTTTTCTTGGTGTCTAAGATGGCCACGTCGCCCCCTTAAATTGGGTTAAATTGAGACTTGGCAAAAGAATGTTGATGGGGTGTGTAGAACCCTAGTCTTTGGGTTGAAGGCAAGACACTTAACCACTACACTAGGAGGTCATTTTGTTAAGTGGATTCCCTTTACATTTGATAACCATGAGTTCCTATTTCTTTCATAAGTTTAATATATCATAAACTTAATCATAATTGTTATTTTTTTTTCATAAACATTATTGTTATTATTAGTATTTGAAAATATTATTTATTTAATGTTTTTATTTATTTATTTATTTATTTATTTTATTTATTTTTTTTTTGTACACGGGTGCTACACCCTCCCCTACTTAAAAGAATTTGGTCCCCAAATTCAACTGTATAGGGTAATTTGGTCCCCAAATTCAACTGTATAGGGATAAATTCAACTACATAAGAGTACTGTGTAAAGGATAAGATACCTGCCAGCTAGAACAGTTCTGGGTATCTTCTCTTCATAGATTCCTCGGTTTCCCATGTTCCTTCTTGCTCCGAGCATCGATTCCATTGAACTTTAACCATAGGGATCGTCTTGTTCCTTAGAACTCGGGCTTCTCGATCGAGGATTCGCATCGGCTTTTGCTCACAGGTCAGATCCTTTTGAATCACCAAACTGGCGTGGTCGATGACGTGAGAAGGATCATGTACGTATTTCTTCAGCATAGAAACATGAAATACGTTGTGCACTTCCGAGAGTTGAGGAGGTAAGGCGATGCGGTAGGCTACCTCACCCACTCTTTTCAATACTTCAAATGGACCGATGAATCTTGGTGTAAGTTTACCTTTAACACCAAATCTTCGGATACCTCGACTGGGAGATACCTTGAGAAATACATGATCACCGTCTTGAAATTCCAAGTCCCTTCTTCTATTATCAGCATAAGATTTTTGTCTGCATTGAGCCACCTTGAGTCTCTCTCTGATAAGGAGAATCTTCTCAGTGGAATCTCTTACAATATCAGGACCTAGGAGTTGTCTTTCACCGACCTCCCCCCAGCATACCGGAGATCTACAGCTTCTACCATAGAGTGCTTCGAAAGGTGCCATTTGAATGCTGGCTTGGTAGCTGTTATTATAGGCAAATTCGGCTAATGGTAAGTGGTCATGCCAACTCCCGCCGAAATCTATAATACATGCTCGCAACATATCTTCAACAACCTGATTAGTCCTTTCCGTCTGACCATCTGTCTGGGGATGGAAAGTTGTGCTGAAATTAAGCTTCGTTCCCAGAGAGCGTTGTAGACTCTTCCAGAAGTGAGACGTGAAGCGAGGGTCTCGGTCAAATACTATAGACACAGGGATTCCATGGAGTCTAGTGACTTCCTTAATGTACAGAGCAGCGAGGATATCAACCGACCATCGACTCTTAATAGGTAAGAAATGAGCCGATTTAGTAAGACGATCGATGATTAGCCATATGCTATCATATCCGCCCCTAGACTTGGGCAAGCCCATGATGAAGTCCATGCCGATATCCTCCCATTTCCACTTGGGAATATCCAGTGGATGCAGTTTCCCTGCGGGCTTTTGATGTTCGGCCTTCACCTGCTGGCAAGTCAAACATCGAGACACGAACTCTGCTATTTCCCTTTTCATGTTGGGCCACCAGAAGGTCCTTTTTATGTCTTGGTACATTTTAGTGGCTCCCGGATGTATCGTGTATCTCGATCGATGGACTTCTTCAAGAATCCTCTTCTTCAGCTCAGGACTGTCGGGCACACATGTCCTTTCATGGAATAAGATTCTTCGATCGGGTGCCATCTTGAAATCGATCTTCTCATCCAGCTTTTCCTTTATTTCCACCAACAACGGGTCTTCTTCTTGCAACCTCTTGACTTCAGTTAGCAAGTCCGGATGTATACTTAAGTGGGATAGAGTAATACTCCCATCATTCTCGCCCATGTTGATGTCAAGTTCAGAAAATTTTTCTAATAATTTCCATTCCTGAACCATACAGTTGGCTAATAGAGCTCTCGGCTTCCGACTAAGGGCATCTGCTACGGAATTACCCTTACCAGGATGATATTGTATTGTGAAGTCAAAATCCTTGAGATATTCGAGCCAACGCCGTTGGCGCATGTTCAACTCCTTCTGAGAGAATAAATATTTAAGGCTTTTATGATCGGAGTAGACTGTAAATTGTTCTCCATAGAGATAGTGTCTCCAGATCTTCAAAGCCAATACCACTGCGGCTAGCTCTAGATCGTGCACAGGATAATTCTCTTCATGTTTCTTCAATTGCCGGGATGAGTTTGCAATAACTCTCCCATTCTGCATTAATACACATCCGAGGCCGATACCAGATGCATCGGTATATACCTCGTATTTCTCTCCTTCAATTGGAAGAGCTAAGATCGGTGCAGTAGTCAAGAGTTCCTTCAGAGTCAAGAAGTTCCTTCCACAGTCTTCATTCCACTCATAAGGCACTTCCTTGCGAGTCAATCTGGTAAGAGGAACCGCAATCTTGGAGAAGTCCTTGATGAAACGTCGGTAATAACCAGCTAAGCCCAAGAAGCTACGAATCTCCGTTGCACTCGTCGGTCATTCCCAGTTTTGCACGGCTTCGACCTTTGCAGGGTCAACAGAAATCCCATTCTTGGAGATGACATGTCCTAAGAAGGACACTTCCTCAAGCCAGAACTGGCATTTGCTGAATTTAGCATACAATTTGTTGTCTCGCAATATCTGTAATGCCATCTTGAGATGTTCCTCATGCTCTTCTTCAGTCTTTGAATAAATCAATATATCGTCAATGAAGACCACAATAAATTGATCTAAGTAAGGTCGATAAATGCTGTTCATTAACTGCATGAAAGCTGCAGGCGCATTTGTTAGTCCAAAAGGCATAACAGTAAATTCGTAATGCCCATACCTACTTCGAAATGCAGTTTTGTAAATTTCCTCCTCCTTGATTCTCAATTGGTGGTAACCAGATCGAAGATCTATTTTGGAGAAATACATTGCTCCTGATAATTGGTCGAACAGCTCATCAATTCTCGGTAGTGGGTACTTGTTCTTGATTGTAAGATTGTTTAACTGCCGATAATCGATGCATAATCTCAATGTACCATCCTTCTTTTTAACAAATAGCACAGGCGCTCCCCATGGGGAAGTGCTTGGCCTAATGAATCCTTTCTTTAGTAAGTCCATCAACTGCTCTTTCAGCTCTTTCAATTCCATAGGAGACATCCTGTAGGGTGCTTTAGAAACAGGTCCGACACCCGGAACAATATCTATGGTGAATGACACTTCCCTCTCCGGAGGTAAACCAGGTAAGTCGTCTGGAAATACATCGGAGAAGTCCCGAATCACTCGGATGTCATCAATTTTTGTCTTCTCAACTTCAGTGGTGATTACAAAAGCCAAAAAAGCCATGCATCCCTTTTTCACCAGTTTACTGGCTCGGAGAGCTGAGATAAGCAGGGTTTTATTCCGAGATTTGTTAAAAACTAACTCGGGATAATTCTTAAAAGCTATTTTGCCATGCCGACAATCTACTGTTGCTTGGTAGGTTGATAACCAGTCGGCTCCTAATATGACATCGTAACATTCCATGTCAAGGCATATCAGGTCGGCCGGTAAATTATGGTCTTGAACCATAATCTCACAATTTGGATAATGGTACATGATATCTGATTTGTTTCCAAGAGGTGTAGTTATAATTAAATCTATCCATTCGGGTTCTTTAGAAAATGAAGCAGGAAACTTCTTGGAAACAAATGAATGAGTTGCTCCAGTATCAAATAAAACTCTAGCAGGCTTAGAACAAATAATCAATGTACCTTCCACAATTCCTCCTTCCACAGATTCCGTCCCTTGAAGAGCTTGTAGACGGCCTTGCTTTTTAAATGGACGCTTCTCGTCCTTGCTGGCTTGCTCCTTCATCAACGGGCAGTCGGGAATTCGGTGATCTCGACTCCCACATCGGAGGCACGCTCCCAGTTTCCTCCAGCAGTCCTCGGTCTTATGACCAGCTTTATCACAATAAGTACAGCTATCCTTAGAAGGAGTAACGTCGGAGAAGGGCTTGTTACTGATAGCGAGGTATGGCTTGTGATTTTTCTGGAACCTCTTTGCCTTGGAAGACTCGCCTCCATTAAAGGTTCGCTTCTTGCCAAAAGGTGGTTTGAAGCTTCCCGAACTAGTAACCTGCTCCTTCTTGTCCTTGCCCCGAATTCTGTCAGAAAATTCGGTGGCGTCCTCCAATAGTTGAGCACGACGAACCATTTCTGAGTAGACTTGGATGTCCATTGGCGCCAGCTGGGTAATATATTGGGGCCGTAGCCCGTTGAGAAACCTTCTTGCCTTCATTTTCTCCGTACACACCAAGTGTGGTGCGTAACGGGAAAGTCTCGAGAACAGGGCCTCATATTCGGCCACCTTCCGAGTCCACTGCTTGAGTGCGGCAAATTCCGTGGCCTTCCTCTCCTGCACTCGGTCCGAGAAATATTTGCCGTTGAAGTGTTCGACAAACTCCGCCCACGTGACATGATCGTCAGGTAATGTGGCTTCCACGGACTCCCACCAGCTTCGCGCATCCCTCTCCAGTTGGAATGTGGCTAGTAGGACCTTCTCTTCGTCCGTGCATTGTATCACGCGGAAGATCCTCTCGGTCTCCTTGAGCCAATGCTCGGCATCATCGGGGTCCACCGAACCCGCAAACTTGGGTGGGTTCATGTTACGGAAATCCCGATGAAGATCACCGGCTCCACGGTGAGCACCGCGAGCTCCGCCTTGCGCCACCTGCTGTAGCGCCTCAGTGAGTCCTTGCACCGTGCGCTGCATCTCGCGCCAGTGTCCAGCCATGATCCTGCAAGGAATTCAAATATGGTAAAGATCTTACGTAGTCGGGTTTACAACACTAGCCCACGTCTCTACCCATCTCACCGGGTACGATCTAACCACTGAATAACATGTATCTTTACCCTTGGGTAAATCCTAATAAGACATTTCTAGTTTTATCTTCTAGCTAGGGTTTACCTAGATAGACATTTCTACTCCTTGAACTAATACATATTTTACCTAGGAAAATTTAAAAACATGGCTCTGATACCAAGAAAGTACTGTCACGTCCCGAGCGCGGAAGCCTGCCCGCGGCGCGACAGTGCTTTATATAGAACCAAAGCAAGCTAGAGATTCTAAGGGCTTCTACCTTAGACAAGTAAAAGAGCGCGCAAGCTAAACCTTTAATTTGATAATTCCGATGATTCTACAAATACAAGGATCAATTCATACCCTTTATTGATCTAACTCATACATACCGACATAGTTCAGATTACAACATTGACCCAACATAATGAAATTACAATAATAGGGGCAATTCTAATTCTACACTTATCACTCAGACTCATCCCCTCCTGGAATCGGGTCGTCCTCCAAATCACCTGAAATGGTTAGATAACAACTGGATGAGCGAATCGCTCAGTAGGAATTACATCTCAAACCTTAACAGGCTTTAAGTGATTAATATTTCAATTCATGCATGCAGACAGTAGAGATCAAGGAATTTATAAAAATTGATGAGAGCAAGGAAAGCATATACATTCAATCTAACAGTAAGTGATACAAGACTGAACAAATAATGAACGACTGTAATTTGAAATCAGTAAGCAAGGTGAAACATGTACAGTAGGAATTGGCTATTTATATAACAATTCACTCAATGACATTTCAAGTCCAGTATTACCCCTTTTGGGGCCACGCAAGTATTGCCCTGTCCGGGCCAAGCAAGTGTTGATGGAATGTCTCAATTTAGCAAGTATTAGGACGCAATGCTAGACGCCCTCAAGCAAGAGATCTCTTCCCTTTGGTTTCGGGTGCTCCTCCCAGGACCGGACCGAGCCCTTTTGCCAGCATTTAAGTCATATTTTTGACATCCATTTCATTTATAGCCAATAAAGAATTTCAAGGCTAGGCTTGACCAGTAGGAAAATAAGGTGGAGTTGGAACGGAGTCCAAGGTGTATAATGACGAGTAATCCACGGATAACTGTGCGAGATTAGTACCTCCACTTTTATTGAATTTATCTCATTTTTCCTACTTTTTTTTTAAAGCATTCTCTCCATTAGAATAAAAATAACAAATTTAAGCATTTTCTCCATTTTTACCAAAAATATAATAATAATAATAACAGATTTAAGTATTTTCCCCCATTTTTACCCAAAATGTAATAACAATAAAAATAACAGGTTTAAGTCCATGTTGTTTTCCTACTCCATGTCGTTTTTCATACCCCTCACTTGGCCAAAGGAGACAGCAACGATCTTGAGGTAACCTCCCCTTTTCAAGACTTTTCTAGCTCAGATTGGGAAGAAGCCTATTCAGATTTACTTGATACATATGAAAGAATAAGAAGGGAAAATAAAAGTTTGAAGAAGAAGGTTAATCAGTTCAATAATGACAGCAACTCAATTGCCAACAGAACTGAACTAGAATTGGAGATCACCACCTTGCAAAATAAACTGAATCAACGCGAGATAGATGAAGAAAACGTCAAAGGGCTATTAGAAGAAAATGAAGTACTGAAAAACACAATTGACGAGTTAAAATTAAAGACTCAAGAATATGAACAGGAAACTAAGCTAACTCAAGAAAGAAACAACTCACTCAAGGAAGAAAACAGTCAACTTCTGAAAGAAATAGAAAGAATCCAAAGTGAACTGAAAAACAAACAGGAAACATTGAAAAAAAATGACTAAGGGTCAAGAAAACTTGAACGCTGTGTTGGGAATAAAAGTAAATTTTCAGAAAGAGGGGTTAGGGTACAACCCAACGGCTAAAAAGGAATTCCAAATAAAAACTTTAAATAAAATAGCTGACTCTAAAGGAAAAGGCCCCTTGATAAACTTATATCAAAACAAACAAAAGGATATAGCTGAAAGCTCCTCTAAACAGATTAATGTCACCTTGGAAGAGAGGAATTCTAAAGGGAAAATGGATAATCCACATCAGTTTAAAAACAACAGTCATATCAGACGAGAAGTTCGAATTCACAGAAGTAACCAGACAAACAAAGCATTAAATCATGTTAACAAACACAAACCTGTAAAACAAGGTGTCTGGAAACAAGCTGGTCGACAACAGACCCCTCTTCTGTCGACCAGAGGCCCCTCCTCTGTCGACCAGAGGCTCAACCAGAACAGACTGGTATCTGGAGAAACTATGGTGGTCGACAACAGACCCCTCCTCTGTCGACTAGAGGCTCAACCAGAACAGACTGGAAACAAGCTGGTCGACAACAGACCCCTCCTCTGTCGACCAGAGGCCCCTCCTCTGTCGACCAGAGGCTCAACCAGAACAGACTGGTATCAGGAGAAACTATGGTGGTCGACAACAGACCCCTCCTCTGTCGACCAGAGACTCAACCAGAACAGACTGGAAACAAGCTGGTCGACAATAGACCCCTCCTCTGTCGACTAGAGGCCCCTCCTCTGTCGACCAGAGGCTCAACCAGAACAGATTGGTATCTGGAGAAACTATGGTGGTCGACAACAGACCCCTCCTCTGTCGACCAGAGGCTCAACCAGAACAGACTGGAAACAAACTGGTCGACAATAGACTTACCAGATGTCGACCATGACCAGACACGCAAATAGAACCCACAAACTTTCTCAGCTGAAACAGATAATTTGTGATGCAGGAATGTCTGGCAGCCAAAAAGGACTTGTTGGTGCTAGGAATTGAACCCTGGACCTCAGATTTAGGATGTGCTACTTAACCACTAGGCCATGTTACTTCCTTAAGTAATAAATACATCAATAAATATAGGGATTAAGATTTTCACTTATAACGTCAGAAATCTTTATTTATTTTATACTCAGGGTGCTACACTAAGTTTAACGGGTTAGATGAGTCTCCAATATATTAAATGATATTTTAACAGACAATTACTGTCATATGAATAGTAAAAGTGAATAGTGTTACGTTTTATTTTAAAGGAATTTTATGAAAATAATTATATAAAAAAATAGATGAAAATGAAAAATATATATCCCTCAAATTTCACATCAAGACCCCTCCAAATAAAAAAAATAAAAATCCTCAAAGATCATTACTCTTAACTTAACATAAAAACATAACTGTTTACGGTTTCCACAGGTACTCAGTTTAACAGGTTTCACTATACTAAGTACTAAGTGATAGTTTAACAAGTTGAATACTCCCATATTAACTACTGATTATCTGACAAGTTTAATGTCATGGCATCTAACAGTTACTTAACAAGTTAATGCATTTAAATAATACCTTAATTAACTATGGGTTTTGTTAAAAATTGAGAAAACCTACTAACACATATTAATTATAGCTAATTCCTGCTAATTATTTCTAATATATGTTAATCCTTTCACTAATCTTTTTCGATTTAAGTGGGTACAGGCTATTTACTAGGCTGACATATGCTATGCAACAATAAATCACATGGAGATGCACTGCTTAGACACTAATTAACTAGTAGTTTAGTTAAAATTGAGAACACCTACCTGTTTGGATGGTAATTAGCGAAGGAAGAAGCTTCCCCAGCAACCTCCTCTCCTCCTAGTACGCAGCACAGAACCTCCCAGCCTAGGCTCGTATCTCGAAGCTCTAACTAACACAATGGGAGAGCTAGGCCTATATTTAATCCCCTCTACTAGACAGGCTTAGGGGGGCAAGATCCGAAATTTCAGGATCTGGGATATGAGATAGTGACATGTGTTGGGGATAATGGAGGATAAGTGGCTTGGGAAATTTTGAATTTTTCCCCTTTTTCTTGGTGTCTAAGATGGCCACGTCGCCCCCTTAAATTGGGTTAAATTGAGACTTGGCAAAAGAATGTTGATGGGGTGTGTAGAACCCTAGTCTTTGGGTTGAAGGCAAGACACTTAACCACTACACTAGGAGGTCATTTTGTTAAGTGGATTCCCTTTACATTTGATAACCATGAGTTCCTATTTCTTTCATAAGTTTAATATATCATAAACTTAATCATAATTGTTATTTTTTTTCATAAACATTATTGTTATTATTAGTATTTGAAAATATTATTTATTTAATGTTTTTATTTATTTATTTATTTATTTCTTTATTTTTATTTATTTTTAATTTTATTTTGTACACGGGTGCTACAGATTGACTCAAGAATCAACCCTTACCTAACATACAACTTTAGACCTGTCACGTCCCGAGCCTTTGTGACAGCGGAAGACTAGCTCGAGGAACGTGAACAGCCGGCATGGTAAGCCTCTTGCAAGCAAGAACGATCAGAGCGCAAGACAATCACACACATAAATGTAATTGCACAATATTTACTCAAGCTTCAACTTTCATTTCATTGTCAATCAAATATTCAAATACAATCACTAATTCAACTTTCTTGATCATACTAGACTCAAGAAATAAAAAAATTACATTACCTCAATCTAAACAATGTAGACCTCCTAAGTCTTCACTCATTCTTCATTCACTCTCAGATTCTACTAATTGAATATTCCGAACCCGACTCACTTCCATCTCCTGAAAAGATTAGAAATAGGTAATGAGCACACTTGCCCAGTAGGTATCTTCGCATCAATATGAAGGCACTATTAAAGTAATTAACATTTTAGCTCTAAAGAATAAGGTAAAATCGTGCGAAATGCGATAAATCAGGTGAATAACCAAAGTAACAAAGATGATCATTTAAGATAGAATGAGCAATGTATGAACAAGAATGTAGCATGGCCTTTCATGAACAAGAATGCACTAGCAATACCACGCAGTCATCATCCAAACATCTTTTGCTTATGAGTAAGTATTTGGTGAATTTCTGTGGAATATCATGTAACAAGTAAGAAAGTCATGTACGTGTATCGAGATTTTCACTTCATGAGCCGTGGATATTTCACTTATTTATATAGAAAGTACTCCCAGCGTAATATGATGCCAGTAGCATCATACCCCATGGTTTACAGTATGTTTCCGACAATCAACCGAGGGGACTAGCATGGAGCCCTTGAACACAATCAGTGCTCGATCGCATCTTCAAGTATAAATCAAGCTACTTCCACGTTTCAATAAAATATGGCCAAGAATGTACAATTTCAACAAGGTCATGATAATAATAATTCAATGATCGAATGCTTCTATTTGGAACAAGGAATTTCAATAACATATTAGAACTATGTTTTGCCATGGAAATAAATCGGCAGCATAATGGTACTTTCCTTATCTTTCGTTCATTATATTAAGTCTCTTGGATAATATGACAAGTCCTAGACCATCAATAATCCATCTAGGAACTTTAGAATATCAACCCTTTGGTCAAACCTCGGGTTAAAGACTTTAGAACTGTGACGGTCTAATACTGGGCCGTTACATGAACGTAACGGTCGAGAACTGGACCGTTAGGAAAGGCTGAATCTAGAAACAATGAAATTGGACTTAGTACAATGTGACGGTCGTATACCAGTCCGTTAGGTAAGCCTGACGGGCTAGTGTAGGTCCGTTACAAGACTTAAAACTTCGATTTGTGCTTTTCTAGACAAATGGGCTTTAATGGTACAACCAACTCAGCGTCCTAGTGGGAATCCTAGGCTCGTAGAGAATTACGGAGGCCTTGAAACAAGATTTACTAATCCATTGGAAGGAATATTCAATAGAGAGATCCTCATGTTCAAGAATATGTTCCTATAGTGCAAGAGTGTGAACTAATGGACATATACCGGGATATATGCCATGTACTTAAAGAAAATGACTCTATAGATAAAACAGAATGTGTAACGGTATAAAATCATGATAAAGCTCATCAATATCTTTTCTAAATCAAGGTTTTAATACAAAACTATAGTGCTTTGGCATGAAATTAACATATGCTTGAAAATAACTCTAAAGTATGCAAATTCCTAACATGAATCAATATTTGAGCTTACAACCATGAAAAACTGGTTAAGATCTAATTAACTAGGCATACATATATATTAATTGGGCCGATCTTGATTCTATCTTAAGTTGACAGAATGCAATGTTGTGTGACGGACTAGTCTGGGCGCGTCACAGGAAAGTAATGGTCTAGATTAGGTCCGTCAGGTTTCATAGAACCCTTTAGTCATTCACAGAGGGTGTGACGGTCAGTGTAGGTCCGTTACACGTCCCTGGCGGTCTTACGATAGACCGTTAGGTCCTCTGCTGACAGAAAATAGAAACTATAGAAATCTATGATTAAATCATGGCATGTTAACTACTCTAACCATGTCAAAACAAGAAAAGGGCTATCTAGATGCATAGGTAGTAATGGAATAACAAGAGATAGCTTTTTATCTTCAATTAGGGTTGAAGGCATGCATGAATGTATAGACTAATCCTAAAACATGAAATTCATGAAGTATAATGCATGAAATCCAAATAATGCATGAAGTATTTATCATAAAATTCATGAATAAGTTAAATATCCTTCTAGAATATGGGCCGAACTTAATGGGCTTGGCCTTTAAGCTTTTTGGGTTTTATTTATTAAGGCTGGATTAATTATTTATCATATTTGAGCCTTAATAATGATTTATTTTACCCAATATTCATTAATTAATTCAATTACCCTTAATAATTCTAAAAAAAATTAGTTATATTAGAAATGATTTATAAAAATTCTGGGGCACTACACCCTCCCCCACTTACGAAAATTTGGTCCCCAAATTTATAACATGAGTTTTTTTTAACGGAGAGTGTACGTACTTTAATGTATTAAAATTTAACATACTGCGAATGGGTTAAGAGGGTACCTTTAATCATTTCACCTTCTTCGTCTAGGATGGCATTTAATCGACCTCGTTTCCCGTATCCGTTGTTATCCCTTGAAGATTGTTTATTTATGAGAGGACATACGGGCAAGCGATGTTCCCGACTTCCACACTTGAGACAAGCGTCGAGACGCTTCCAACATTCTTCTGTCGAGTGCCCAAATTTTTCATAAAATGAGCAAGCCGTGGAGACTTGCATTCTTCCTTCTTCTTTAACTTTCTTATTCTTTCCATTTCCATTTCCGTTTCTTTTTCTGTTATCGTTCCCATTACGGGACCTCTTAACGTGACGGTTTTCATCCTCATCCACTTCTCTTTCTTCTTGCCTATCATATTTTTGGCTTGACCTTTCTCCTCGGAGCCTTTCCACCTTCTCCAGGGTTCTTTCACATAGATGCGCTCTTTGAATCATCTCGGTATAGGTGTGGATATTCTGAGTCCCAAGTTGTTGGATAAATCCGGGTTTTAAACCATCCATAAATCGGTTGACTTTCATTAAATCTGTGCTTACCAAGTGAGGAGCATAAGGTGCTAGTCTGGAGAATTGTAATTCATATTCTGTCACGGACATCGTGCCTTATTTTAAGGAGACAAATTCCATAGCCTTCCTCTCCTTTACATGCTCGGAGAAGTACTTGGCTCGGAAAAATGTAAGAAAACCTTCCCATGTATGAGGTGCATCAGCAGGTGGTGCCGGAATGGATTTCCACCATGTACGAGCATCCTTATTGAGTTGGAATGTGGCGAGTCGAACTTTCTCCTGGTCGGTGCATTGCATGACATCAAATATTCGATTCATCTCGTCGATCCAATTTTTTACTTCATCTGGGTTAGAAGATCCAAAGAATCGTGGAGGATTTAAACTTCAAAAATTGCCGTGTAGGTTACCCGCGCCAGCCCTTCCACCAGCTTGGGCCATTGTCTGTAGGGCTTGAGTAAGTCCCGCAACAGTTTGTGGCATCTCGTCCCAGTTCACACGATGAGCCATGGAGAATCAAGGTACCTGAGAATCATGGACATTTTAGTTATTTAAAGTCGGGAAGATTTACCCTAAGATAATTTCTATATAACTATCTTATCCTGGGTTCTACCCAATGCTCGCATAGGTGAGGAAATTTCTTCCTTAGTTCATAGGTAGGGGTCCTTAAACCTTGTACTTATCCTATGACATGATTCTTCTCCCTAAGTCCTGAGACTTAGCCTCTGATACCAACTTAACTGTCACGTCCCGAGCCTTTATGACAGTGGAAGACTAGCTCAAGAAATGTGAACAGTCGGCATGGTATGTGACGACCCAGAGTTCAGGATACCGATATACCGATAACATCAGTATACCGACACCAAGAACTGGGGAGGCCACCCAAGAGGCTGATGAGGCCCCTGAAGGGTTAGTGGGGGGTTAGCTGAGGAATATGCATAATTAATTGCGAATTGGGGCGCGCAATACAAATAAGTATTTAAGATTTAAACACAAGTGCGGAAGCAATTTAAAATAACCAGAGTGATATATATAACTAGTCCAGAGTCACAAACACTAGTCCACAGGGCACAACTACGCGGGGCATACCCCGGCAAAAGTACAACACAAGCCTCAAAAAAAGTAGCTCGTGCTCAGCTGGCAGCTAAGGAACGGTCCCGAAACAGCACGCTAAACTCCGGGAGATGTCGGGCGCGGCTCACCTGAAAGGAGAAGGGTGAGTCACAGCCAGACTCAGTAGGGGTCACGCGGATCCCTACCTCGCACTAAACAAGCGAACATGCATAATTAACAGCAATTAAAGCATGCATTCAAATAAATACACAGGCAATGGCATGAATATCTAATCACAAGAAAGCTGTAAACTCTATCTAAGCAAGTATAACAGCTAACACATGCCGCTACTAATTAAATGCAAGCGATTAAAGCTAAAACTACCAATTAGAATGAGCTGCAACTAGTCCAAGCAACAAGGAAGGACAACCACTGGAGCAGAAACCAGAAGCGTCCACTGACGGCTTACACTGCGTCTCAAGCACTTGCAGTCGACAAGCGACAAGCTAAGCGCGCAAACAGTACCAGACCAAGTGACCAGTCGGAGTGGCACCCGTCGGCGTCAGTCCACAGTCTCCGACCACGTGTGCACACACTGACTCTAGCCTGAGCCAGGCCCTCTAACTAGTTTTCTCCCTTGGCAGGACGCTACCATTGGCTGGGAGCCCACGGAACTAGCTTACAAACCGTGAATGGGAAATATACCCCTCCGCCATCCTCAAGCGGGTCGATACTCAACAGACCTTAGGGCAACAACAGTGGCTCCATTGCCTGGAAAGAAAAGCTACTCTATTGGCACATAAAACACGCCACAATATAGTAAAACAATACAACTATGGCATGAATATAGAACGGAACGCATAAGCAATGGGCTGGGAATATATTGCAGCCATCAGGGAAGTGGCGGTCAAGGACCCACGCGCCACATGCAAACGACGGTCGGGGGTCGGCGCGTTACTTCAAGAATGACGCTCCAGTCCCCATCCGTCACTCCCTTCAGGATTTCAGCTCAAGAGGCACCAAAGGCATGTAACGGTGGGGGCCCTCCGCGTTACTTTGAAGCGACGCGTGGGGTCACCGCCGTCACATCCACCCGAGGCTCAAACCACCTATCAGCGTTCTAAATGGTAGCAGGCGAAGTAACGCCCCGGTCTAGGCACGCCGGACCGAAACGACGGTCGGCCGACTGGCCGCCGGGCGCACCGCCTGACCAAAATCACGGAAAACAGTTGATGAGTAACGGATGGGAGCCCCACCGTTACTCTCCAAGTAACGCACCCCCATTGGGCCGCTATTTGGTAGTGACGCGTCCACCTTGGACCGTCGGGCAAGTGACGGTTCCTGGCAGGACCGTCACTGCACCTGGGTTACGGGCGGGTACGGTTTGTAAACCGAAGCCCTCCCGGACGGCTGAAAACGCCGGGTATCGACGAGAAACCTAATAACCTGTCAAACCACGCATGCTAGACAACAATCTAACATCTAAATCTAGCACATGCAAGGCCTAAAACGCATTAAACTCAAGATTTAGGCTAAAACCCCAAAAATGGAAATATGAACATCATGCATGCTACGGGGTGCTAATCAACAAGCGAGCTAAAGGAAACGATCCTAGCAAGATCGAGGTTCCATCCCCCTACCTTTCGCAAGCCGAAACCGTCGAACGGGCCGCATGCAAGGAGGAATAGCCACGGAGCTTCCACGCTCCACCTCGCTCCCACGATCACCGATCCACGCCGAAGTGGACACCCACGCGCTCTACTCGACGCGAGGAATCCAACGGTGCCAATCTCGTCTCATTCCGACGCCGTCTCGACCCCGATCCCTAAGAGAGGAGAGGAGGTGGCCGCACGGAGGAGAGAGAGAGGGAGTGGGTGAAATGAGAGATCGACGGGGGAGAGAGAGTGAGGGTGAGAGATATAAAAATAAATAAATAAAATTAATATATATATAATATAATCATTATATATATAAAAATCTTATTAATATTCAATAACCCTCAAACAGCTCCGAACAAATCCGGAAAAATGCCAGACAAATTCCTAAAAATCCAGGAAAAAAGCCGGAATTTCCAGAACAATTAATAGAACAAATACCACGAAGGATCCATTAAGGCACGGGCCTTACAGTCCCTCCCTCCTTACAGAAATTTCGCCCTCGAAATTTACAATAACCGAAAAGGAGGAAACTGAGAAAGGACTTATACCTCACTGGAACAAGAAAGGAAAAAGCTGACGCATCTCATCTTCACGCTCCCAAGTAGACTCGTTACCAGAGTGACGCTGCCAAGCAACCCTTACCAGAGGAATAACCTTATTTCTCAACCGCTGCTCACGACGGTCTTCAATTCGGATAGGAAACTCTGGCGTGGACAAATCAGCAGTCACCTCGGGCCACACTGAATCATCGAGAACATGAGAAGCATCAGACACATATTTCCTCAACTGAGACACGTGGAACACATTATGAATAGCTTGCATGGCCGCCGGCAGTTGCAAACGATAAGCCACTGAACCAATAGCTTCAACAATCGGAAAAGGGCCAACATACCGCGGACTAAGCTTTCCACGCTTCCCAAACCTGGAAACACCCTTCATTGGAGATATTTTAACAAACACCATATCTCCTGGCTCAAATTGTAGTGGACGTCTGCGCCGATCTGCATAACTTTTCTGTCGACTCTGAGCCGTCAACAATCTCTGTCTGATCAGACGAACCACATCAGAACACTGCTGTACCATGTCCGGTCCTGTCAACAGTCGGTCCCCAACATCAAACCAGTTCAGAGGAGTACGACAAGGACGACCATACAGCGCTTCATAAGGAGCCATGCCAATACTGGAGTGAAAACTGTTATTATAAGCAAACTCAACAAGTGGCAAATGCTGACCCCACGAACCTTGCCAATCAAGGCAACACGATCTCAGCATGTCTTCCAAAGTCTGAATAGTTCTCTCTGACTGTCCATCTGACTGTGGATGATACGCTGAACTGAAAGCTAACTCAGTGCCCAAAGCTTTCTGGAAACTACGCCAGAAGCCAGAGGTAAAACGCGGGTCACGATCTGACACAAGTGAAACAGGAATTCCATGCAATGGCACGATCTTCTGCACATAGAGCTCGGCCAATCTCTGCACACTCCAAGTAACTTTAATTGGCAACAATCTGGCGGTTTTCGTCAATCTGTCGACAAGCAGCCAGATTCCATCAAAACCTTGAGAAGTTCGAGGCAAACCCACCACAAAATCTGTAGTAACATGGTCCCATTTCCACATCGGAATTTCCAATGGCTGAAGCAGACCACCTGGCTTTTGATGTTCGGCTTTAACTAATTGACAAGTCAAGCACTTAGAAACAAAAATAGCCACGTCCTTCTTTATGCCGGGCCACCAGAACTGCTTCTTCAAATTCTGATACATCTTGGTGACACCAGGGTGAATAGCAAAACGGGAACCATGGGCTTCACTCAAAATCTCATTCCTCAAATCATCATCAACAGGAATATACAATCTGCCCTGGAAACTGACGACCAGCTCGTCATCAAATTCCACATCATATCTTGATATAACACGGGCCAAATCAGAATCAGCTTGTTGGGCTTCTAGAATCTGCTGATACAAAGCTGAACCCAAAACCAAGCTAGCACAAACTGCCATCCTCGGATCGGCAGGAATCTCTACACACAATGCCTCGCTCGGAAGCTGTTCCCACAATTTCCATTCATGAAGCAACAAATGACTGACTTGTACTTTCCTGCTCAGAGCATCAGCCACAACATTCATTTTACCTGGCTGATAGGAGAGTGTAAAGTCATAATCTTTCATGTATTCCATCCATCGCCTCTGCCTGAGATTCAGATCTTTCTGGGAGAAAATATACTGTAAACTCTGATGATCAGTAAGAATCTGAAATTTCTCACCATACAGATAATGTCTCCAGATCTTCAAGGCAAAAATAACTGCAGCTAGCTCTAGATCATGAGTGGGATAATTTCCTTCATGCTGTTTCAATTGCCGAGATGCATATGCGATAACCTTACCATGTTGCATCAGCACTGCACCCAAACCTACTCGAGACGCATCTGTACAAACAAGAAAACCACCCGAGTCGGAAGGCAAAGTCAACACTGGAGAAGAAGTCAACAGCCTTTTCAATTCAACAAAGCTAGCCTCACACTGATCCGACCAGACAAATGGCACACCCTTCCGTGTCAAATTAGTCATCGGTGCTGCAATCTTCGCAAAATCCTGAATGAATCTGCGGTAATACCCAGCCAATCCTAAAAAACTTCGTATCTCCGTGATGGTCCTCGGTCTCTGCCAACTCAAAACGGCATCAATCTTTGCAGGGTCTACTGCTACTCCATCACTAGAAATCACATGGCCAAGAAAATGAATCTCCCGAAGCCAGAATTCACATTTACTGAGCTTCGCATAAAGCTCGTGATCTCTTAGAGTCTGCAGAACGATCCTCAAATGCTGCACATGATCATCAACAGAGGCAGAATATATCAAGATATCATCAACAAAGATCACCACAAAATGGTCCAGAAATGGACGAAAGATACGCTGCATTAGATCCATGAAGGCTGCTGGGGCATTAGTCAAACCAAACGGCATGACTAAAAATTCAAAGTGACCATATCGAGTACTGAAAGCAGTCTTCTCCACATCAGATTCCCGGATCCGCAACTGAAAATAGCCAGACCGGAGATCAATCCGTGAAAAGACAGCAGCAGACTGTAACTGGTCAAACAAATCATCAATCCTGGGGAGCGGATACTTATTCTTGATAGTCGCCTGATTCAGCTGCCTGTAATCAATACAAAGCCTCAGGTTTCCATCTTTCTTTTTCACAAACAGTACTGGGGCACTCCACGGAGAAAAACTGGGACGAATATAACCCTTCTCCAGTAACTCTAGTAGCTGTGCACGCAGTACTTTCAATTCAGCTGGAGCCATTCGGTACGGCGGCTTTGCTAAGGGGCCAGTACCTGGAATCAGTTCAATCACCATCTCAATCTCTCGCTCTGGGGGCAAGCCTGGCAACTCGTCAGGAAACACATCAGGGAACTCACAGACAACCGGAATATCACAAACATCCCGTCGTGGTTTTTCAACAGCCACCACTGAAGCAAGGAATCCCTGACAACCTGTGCTAAGCAACCTATAGGCTCGAATAGCAGAAATAATCATACGAGAAGAACGGGATCGAATACCTTGAAAATAAAAGGCTGATTTTCCCTGGGGCTGAAAATAGACTTTCTTCGATCTGCAGTCAACCACAGCTCCATAATGCTCCAACCAATCCATTCCCAGAATAACATCATAATCTGCCAGCTGCAACGCATACAATCTCGCCGGCAACTGGTGATCATCAATCATCACAGGAGACTCATCCAAACACAAGGGAGTAACCATGAAATCTCCAGAAGGCAATTCCACAAACAACTCACAAGACAGCTCAGAAGTTGGTTCCTCAATACAAGCCATAAAATCCTCAGAAATAAAAGAGTGAGAAGCACCAGAATCAAATAAGACATGAGCTGAATGACCATAAAGCATAATCGTACCTTCCACAAGATGGGACGCAGCAGCATCAGCTCTTGTCAAATGAGAAACTTTGCCTTTCTGCTTCTTAGAACCAACTGAAGATTGCTGAGAAGACGCCGACGCCTGAGAGAAAAATTGCTGTGGAGCTTGAGGTGCAGGAGGTCTAAACTGCGGCTGAGGTTGAGAAAACTGAGGAGCTTGCAATGGATTCGGCCTCAGCGGGCAATCTCGAACCACATGACCTGGCTGGTCACACCTAAAGCAAACAACAGGAAGAGAACACGGTTGGCCCTTATGATGACCACCGCATCTCCGACACGTCCACGGCTGACTAGCAGCTGAGCTCTGTCGAGTCTGAGAAGAAGGTGCTGTCGGCTGCTGAACAGAATCTGCACCGGACGGCTGCTGAACAAACTTCTTCTTCTTCTTGAACCTTTTGAACTTGGGCTTAGAAGGAGAGGAAGCACTGGAAACCTCTGACTGGACCGAAGGAACACTAGGCACGGGCTGTCGGTAAGCCTGCTGAACCTGAGCCACCGGCTGCACTGACCCTGCCTGGGGATATCCACCCGGTCTCGCCATCTCCAGCTCTAAAGCTACAGCTGTCTGGCACGCAGTATCGAGATCCGCAACACGACTCGCTATCAACGGCATCTTCAACTCTGGCCTCAACCCTCGCAAGAATTGCTGGGTCTTCAAAGCTTCGCTGGCCAGCACATGGGGCGCATACTGACCCAATTCCAAGAACTTATTCCTGTACTGAAGCACGGTCATACTGCCCTGGGTCAATTCCATAAACCGATACATCTTATCCATCTGCAAGCAGGCAGGAGTATAGGCACGCTCAAAAGCAGCAACGAACTCTGCCCAAGTGATTTGCCGAAGAGGTCTGGATCGAAAGGAAATCTGCCACTCGGCTTTCCACCACGCAATGGACGTACCCTGGAGTTGAAAGGCAGCGAGCATGACTTTCTCATCTTCAGCACACTCCATCGAGACAAAAACACGCTCTATCGCATCCATCCATTGCCTCGCGACTTCTGGATCAGCTTGGCCATCGAAAGCAGGCGGATTGAACATCAGAAATTCCTTCAAAGCCTTGCCTCGACTGCCAGGCACTTCAGCTTGAACGATCGGCACTGGAGGAGCAACTGGAACGACAGGAACAGCGGGAACTGCAGGAGGAGGTGCAGAACCGCTATCTTCCCTGGGCGCATCTCGAGGAACACGAGGAGCTCGAGGAGGTCTTCCTCGACGAGGCGGCATAATTATGCTGCCAAAAACACAATCAACAATGAAATCCATCAATCATACGGAAAACATCCTATGCCAGCAAGAGACAACAACAGGACTAGCTCTGGACCAAGCGTCAATTCCAATTCTTTACGCAAATCCTCAACTTCAAGCTCTGATACCATCTGTGACGACCCAGAGTTCAGGATACCGATATACCGATAACATCAGTATACCGACACCAAGAACTGGGGAGGCCACCCAAGAGGCTGATGAGGCCCCTGAAGGGTTAGTGGGGGGTTAGCTGAGGAATATGCATAATTAATTGCGAATTGGGGCGCGCAATACAAATAAGTATTTAAGATTTAAACACAAGTGCGGAAGCAATTTAAAATAACCAGAGTGATATATATAACTAGTCCAGAGTCACAAACACTAGTCCACAGGGCACAACTACGCGGGGCATACCCCGGCAAAAGTACAACACAAGCCTCAAAAAAGGCAGCTCGTGCTCAGCTGGCAGCTAAGGAACGGTCCCGAAACAGCACGCTAAACTCCGGGAGATGTCGGGCGCGGCTCACCTGAAAGGAGAAGGGTGAGTCACAGCCAGACTCAGTAGGGGTCACGCGGATCCCTACCTCGCACTAAACAAGCGAACATGCATAATTAACAGCAATTAAAGCATGCATTCAAATAAATACACAGGCAATGGCATGAATATCTAATCACAAGAAAGCTGTAAACTCTATCTAAGCAAGTATAACAGCTAACACATGCCGCTACTAATTAAATGCAAGCGATTAAAGCTAAAACTACCAATTAGAATGAGCTGCAACTAGTCCAAGCAACAAGGAAGGACAACCACTGGAGCAGAAACCAGAAGCGTCCACTGACGGCTTACACTGCGTCTCAAGCACTCGCAGTCGACAAGCGACAAGCTAAGCGCGCAAACAGTACCAGACCAAGTGACCAGTCGGAGTGGCACCCGTCGGCGTCAGTCCACAGTCTCCGACCACGTGTGCACACACTGACTCTAGCCTGAGCCAGGCCCTCTAACTAGTTTTCTCCCTTGGCAGGACGCTACCATTGGCTGGGAGCCCACGGAACTAGCTTACAAACCGTGAATGGGAAATATACCCCTCCGCCATCCTCAAGCGGGTCGGTACTCAACAGACCTTAGGGCAACAACAGTGGCTCCATTGCCTGGAAAGAAAAGCTACTCTATTGGCACATAAAACACGCCACAATATAGTAAAACAATACAACTATGGCATGAATATAGAACGGAACGCATAAGCAATGGGCTGGGAATATATTGCAGCCATCAGGGAAGTGGCGGTCAAGGACCCACGCGCCACATGCAAACGACGGTCGGGGGTCGGCGCGTTACTTCAAGAATGACGCTCCAGTCCCCATCCGTCACTCCCTTCAGGATTCCAGCTCAAGAGGCACCAAAGGCATGTAACGGTGGGGGCCCTGCGCGTTACTTCGAAGCGACGCGTGGGGTCACCGCCGTCACATCCACCCGAGGCTCAAACCACCTATCAGCGTTCTAAATGGTAGCAGGCGAAGTAACGCCCCGGTCTAGGCGCGCCGGACCGAAACGACGGTCGGCCGACTGGCCGCCGGGCGCACCGCCTGACCAAAATCACGGAAAACAGTTGATGAGTAACGGATGGGAGCCCCACCGTTACTCTCCAAGTAACGCACCCCCATTGGGCCGCTATTTGGTAGTGACGCGTCCACCTTGGACCGTCGGGCAAGTGACGGTTCCTGGCAGGACCGTCACTGCACCTGGGTTACGGGCGGGTACGGTTTGTAAACCGAAGCCCTCCCGGACGGCTGAAAACGCCGGGTATCGACGAGAAACCTAATAACCTGTCAAACCACGCATGCTAGACAACAATCTAACATCTAAATCTAGCACATGCAAGGCCTAAAACGCATTAAACTCAAGATTTAGGCTAAAACCCCAAAAATGGAAATATGAACATCATGCATGCTACGGGGTGCTAATCAACAAGCGAGCTAAAGGAAACGATCCTAGCAAGATCGAGGTTCCATCCCCCTACCTTTCGCAAGCCGAAACCGTCGAACGGGCCGCATGCAAGGAGGAATAGCCACGGAGCTTCCACGCTCCACCTCGCTCCCACGATCACCGATCCACGCCGAAGTGGACACCCACGCGCTCTACTCGACGCGAGGAATCCAACGGTGCCAATCTCGTCTCAATCCGACGCCGTCTCGACCCCGATCCCTAAGAGAGGAGAGGAGGTGGCCGCACGGAGGAGAGAGAGAGGGAGAGGGTGAAATGAGAGATCGACGGGGGAGAGAGAGTGAGGGTGAGAGATATAAAAAAAATAAATAAAATTAATATATATATAATATAATCATTATATATATAAAAATCTTATTAATATTCAATAACCCTCAAACAGCTCCGAACAAATCCGGAAAAATGCCAGACAAATTCCTAAAAATCCAGGAAAAAAGCCGGAATTTCCAGAACAATTAATAGAACAAATACCACGAAGGATCCATTAAGGCACGGGCCTTACATGGTAAGCCTCTTGCAAGCAAGAACGATCAGAGCGCAAGACAATCACACACATAAATGTAATTGTACAATATTTACTCAAGCTTCAACTTTCATTTCATTATCAATCAAATATGTAAATACAATCATTAATTCAACTTTCTTCATCATACTAGACTCAAGAAATAAGAAAATTACTTAGACTCATTCTAAACAATGTAGACTTCCTAAGTCTTCACTCCTTCTTCATTCACTCTCAGATCCTGCTACTTGAATATTCCGAATCCGAACCCGACTCACTTCCATCTCCTGAAAAGATTAAAAATAGGTAATGAACACACTTGCCCAGTAGGTATCTTCGCATCAATATGAAGGCACTATTAAAGTAATTAACATTTTAGCTCTAAAGAATAAGATAAAATCATGTAAAATGCGATAAATCAAGCGAATAACTAAAGTAACAAAGATGATCATTTAAGATAGAATGAGCAATGTATGAACAAGAATGTAGCATGGCCTTTCGTGAACAAGAATGTAACGAGAATGTACTAGCAATACCACGTAGTCATCATCCAAACATCTTTTGCTTATGAGCAAGTATTTGGTGAATTTCTGTGGAATAACATGTAACAAGCAAGAATGTCATGTACGTGTATCGAGATTTTCACTTCACGAGCCGTGGATATTTCACTTATTTATATAGAAAGTACTCCCAGCGTAATGCGACGTCAGTAGCATCATACCACATGGTTTACAGTATGTTTCCGACAATCAGTCGAGGGGACTAGCATAGAGCCCTTGAACACAATCAGTGCTCCATCGCATCTTCAAGTACAAATCAAGCTACTTCCACGTTTCAATAAAATATGGCCAAGAATGTACAATTTCAATAAGTTCATGATAACAATAATTCAATGAATGAATACTTCTATTTGGAACAAGGAATTTCAATAACATATTAGACCTATGTCATGTCCTGGAAATAAATCGACAGCATAGCGGTACTTTCCGTCTCTTGGATAATATGACAAGTCCTAGACCATCAATAATCCATCTAGGAACTTTAGAATATCAACCCTTTGGTCAAACCTCGGGTTAAAGACTTTAGAACTGTGACGGTCTAATACTGGGCCGTTACATGAACGTAACGGTCGAGAACTGGACCGTTAGGACAGGCTGAATCCAGAAACAATGAAATTGGACTTAGTACAATGTGATGATCGTATACCGGTCCGTTAGGTAAGCCTGACGGGCTAGTGCAGGTCCATTACAAGACTTAAAACTTCGATTTGTTCTTTTCTAGATAAATGGGCTTTAATGGTACAACCAACTCAGCGTCCTAGTGGGAATCCTAGGCTCGTAGAGAATTACGGAGGCCTTGAAACAAGATTTCCTAATCCATTGGAAGGAATATTCAATAGAGAGATCCTCATGTTCAAGAATATGTTCCTATAGTGCAAGAGTGTGAACTAATGGACATATACAGGGATATATGCCATGTACTTAAAGAAAATGACTCTATAGATAAAAGAGAATGTGTAACAGTATAAAATCATGATAAAACTCATCAATATCTTTTCTAAATCAAGGTTTTAATACAAAACTATAGTGCTTTGGCATGAAATTAACATATGCTTGAAAATAACTCTAAAGTATGCAAATTCCTAACATGAATCAATATTTGAGCTTAAAACCATGAAAAACTGGTTAAGATCTAATTAACTAGGCATACATATATATTAATTGGGCCGATCATGATTCTATCTTAAGTTGACAGAACGCAGTGTTGTGTGATGGACTAGTCTGGACGCGTCACAGGAAAGTAATGGTCTAGATTAGGTTCGCCAGGTTTCATAGAACCCTTTAGTCATTCACAGAGGGTGTGACGGTCAGTGTAGGTCCGTTACACGTCCCTGGTGATCTTACGATAGACCGTTAGGTCCTCTGCTGATAGAAAATAGAAACTATAGAAATCTATGATTAAATCATGGCATGTTAACTACTCTAACCATGTCAAAACAAGAAAAAGGCTATCTAGATGCATAGGTAGTAATGGAATAACAAGAGATAGCTTTTTATCTTCAATTAGGGTTGAAGGCATGCATGAATGTATAGCCTAATCCTAAAACATGAAATTCATGAAGTATAATGCATGAAATCCAAATAATCTTGAGGGCTTTTATCCCTAACAATGTGTTTTTTCCGTTCATGAGATAACCTACCTCTTAACTGGACTTTAAACTTCTAATTTGAGTCTTCAAGGGCCGCCCTAGTTCTTCTCTTCTTGTGATTTTTCAGCAACTTCACGTTGCCCTATCTCTCCAATCTCTTGACCTAAAGATGTGAAATTTGGAAGTTAAGAAGATGAAACTAAGTGGAACAAAAAGTTCTAAAGAACCCTTCCCTAATTACCTTGTTTGGGCGTCCTAATTCCTTGATCTCCAGTGGTCCTTTGCTCTAAATCCTAGGCTGCTATGACAGAACCAGCGACTTTAAAAGCCCTTATCTCCTTGGTTACTTGATATCCTAACATGAAAATTTGAGGGTAGTCAGTCTAAAGTATTAGGAACAAAACACTCTAAAGAACTTACCTGAGATTCTATCTTCTTACCTTGATTCTTCACGAGCCAAAAGTATGGGTCGCTTAGTTCAGAACTAGGTCCTATTTATAGAGTTTTGGCTAGGGTTCAAGGATTTGAACGATTTTAGAGTTCTTAATTGGTAAAAACCTAATCTCTAAGAGTCCTTAGCAATGTTATAAGTTTTCCCAAGTTGGTCTCGAGCCAAGAGAATCCCAAAGTTCCAATCTTTTTGCAACTTCTTCCTCTCATGGAATTAGCAGGTTGTAACGGACTAGGTCTGGTCCGTTACATGTCTGTGACGGTCGCTCGATAGACCGTTACATCAACTGGGCATGGACATTCATCTTAATTCAAACTATTTGGTTAATTATCCACTAAATTATCTAAATAAAATAGTATTTATCATAAAATTCGTGAATAAGCTAAATATCCTTCTAGAATATGGGCCAAACTTAATGGGCTTGGTCTTTAAACCTTTTGGGTTTTATTTATTAAGGCTGGATTAATTATTTATCATATTTGAGCCTTAATAATGATTTATTTATCTCAATATTCATTAATTAATTCATTTAGACCCGTAATATTTCTAAAATTTTTTTAATTATATCAGAAATAATTTATAAAAATTCTTGGGCACTATACCCTCCCCCACTTATGAAAATTTGGTCCCCAAATTTATAACATGAGTTTTTTTTTAACGGAGAGTGTACGTACTTTAATGTATTAAAATTTAAAATAAGGCGAATGGGTTAAGAGGGTACCTTTAATCATTTCACCTTCTTCGTCTAGGATGGCATTTAATCAACCTCGTTTCCCGCATCCATTGTTATCCCTTGAAGATTGTTCATTTATGAGAGGTCATACGGGCAAGCGATGTTCCCGACTTCCACACTTGAGACAAGCGCCGAGACGCTTCCAACATTCTTCTGCCGAGTGCCCAAATTTTTCATAAAATGAGCAAGCCGTGGAGACTTGCATTCTTCCTTCTTCTTTAACTTTCTTATTCTTTCCATTTCCATTTCCGTTTCTTTTTCCGTTATCGTTCCCAGTACGGGACCTCTTAACGTGACGATTTTCATCCTCATCCACTTCTCTTTCTTCTTGCCTATCATATTTTTGGCTTGACCTTTCTTCTCGGAGCCTTTCCACCTTCTCCATGGTTCTTTCACATAGATGCGCTCTTTGAATTATCTCGGTATAGGTGTGGATATTCTGAGTCCCAAGTTGTTGGATAAATCCGGGTTTTAAACCATCCATAAATCGGTTGACTTTCAATAAATCTGTGCTTACCAAGTGAGGAGCATAAGGTGCTAGTCTGGAGAATTGTAATTCATATTCTATCACGGACATCGTGTCTTATTTTAAGGAGGCAAATTCCATAGCCTTCCTCTCCTTTACATGCTCGGAGAAGTACTTGGCTCGGAAAAATGTAAGAAAACCTTCCCATGTATGAGGTGCATCAGCAGGTGGTGCCGGAATGGATTTCCACCATGTACGAGCATCCTTATTGAGTTGGAATGTGGCGAGTCGAACTTTCTCTTGGTCGGTGCATTGCATGACATCGAATATTCGATTCATCTCGTCGATCCAATTTTTTACTTTATCTGGGTTAGAAGATCCAAAGAATCGTAGAGGATTTAAACTTCAAAAATTGCCGTGTAGGTTACCCGCGCCAGCCCTTCCACGAGCTTGGGCCGTTGTCTGTAGGGCTTGAGTAAGTCCCGCAACAGTTTGTTGCATCTCATCCCAGTTCACACGATGAGCCATGGAGAAACAAGGTACCTGAGAATCATGGACATTTTAGTTATTTAAAGTTGGGAAGATTTACCCTAAGAGAATTTCTATATAACTATCTTATCCTGGGTTCTACCCAATGCTCGCATAGGTGAGGAAATTTCTTCCTTAGTTCATAGGTAGGGGTCCTTAAACCTTGTACTTATCCTATGACATGATTCTTCTCCCTAAGTCCTGAGACTTAGCCTCTGATACCAACTTAACTGTCACGCCCCGAGCCTTTATGACAGCGGAAGACTAGCTCAAGGAATGTGAAAAGTCGGCATGGTAAGTCTCTTGCAAGCAAGAACGATCAGAGCGCAAGACAATCACACACATAAATGCAATTGCACAATATTTACTCAAGCTTCAACTTTCATTTCATTATTAATCAAATATGTAAATACAATCACTAATTCAACTTTCTTCATCATACTAGACTCAAGAAATAAGAAAATTACTTAGATTCATTCTAAACAATGTAGACTTCCTAAGTCTTCACTCCTTCTTCATTCACTCTCAGATCCTGCTACTTGAATATTCCGAATCCGAACCCGACTCACTTCCATCTCCTGAAAAGATTAAAAATAGGTAATGAACACACTTGCCCAGTATGTATCTTCGCATCAACATGAAGGCACTATTAAAGTAATTAACATTTTAGCTCTAAAGAATAAGGTAAAATCATGTAAAATGCGATAAATCAAGCGAATAACCAAAGTAACACAGATGATTATTTAAGATAGAATGAGCAATGTATGAACAAGAATGTAGCATGGCCTTTCGTGAACAAGAATGTAACGAGAATGTACTAGCAATACCACGTAATCATCATCCAAACATCTTTTGCTTATGAGCAAGTATTTGGTGAATTTCTGTGGAATAACATGTAACAAGCAAGAAAGTCATGTACGTGTATCGAGATTTTCACTTCACGAGCCGTGGATATTTCACTTATTTATATAGAAAGTACTCCCAGCGTAATGCAACATCAGTAGCATCATAAATAATTTATAAAAATTCTGGGGCACTACAAGACCAGCCAAAATTACATTATTTTCACACCAAAAATGGGCTAGATTAAGAAGAGAAATTAAACTTTTCTTCTAATTCAGACTTAATGGGTTAGGTAAAAATTAGGTAAGAAATCTTGACAAAATTGGCCAAGTCTTGGCTATAAATAGAATCCCAATCATCCCTCAAACCAGCCCTGGAGGCCTAAGCTATGCTGGTGTGAAGATTGAAGGAGATTTGAAGGAGATTTGAAGGAAGATTTGAAGAATCAAAGGCTTTTCTATTTATTTCAAATTATTTCCCCCCTTTCCTTTGGAAGCAATTAAAACTATATTGTTCCTTTTTTAATACTCTTTCCATTGATACCTTATTCATTAAATTTCATTGAGAAATAAGTGAGTTATAGCCATTTTAGTGAAGAAAAGTTGAAAGTAGCAGAAAATGTGTCGACCTCCCAGGTCGACACTCGAGATCGAGTTTTCTGCCAAAAACCCACAACTTAGTGAAAAAATTCGACCTCCCAGGTTGACACTTTTTCACGGGTGTTGGGTATAAGTGTCGACACTTTCTGCCTGCAAACAAAGGTCGACCCCTAGGGTTGACACTTTTCCTGAATATGTACTCACTTATATGAAAAATTGATAGCACGGCACGGCACGGCACGGCACGGCACGTATCCATTCAAATTCGACACACAACTGAGCTCTCCAACATATAAAGCCAAGGAAGTTTTTCTAACTTCCAACGTGGGACTAAAAATTAGCCACTATATAATAGGAACTATAACATTTGAAATCCACGTTAATTGTATGCATTTAGTCACCAAAAGTAAGGAAAGACAATATTAACATGTTCGAATTCTTACAGCATGTTAAAAATTATTTATGTAGAATAAAATTATTTTTAGCATGTAAAAATCTATTTTTAACCATAATATTAGTAAATTAATGCATGAAAAATATTTCTAACATGTTAAAAATGACTTCCAACATTATAAAATTATTTTATTCATACTGAGATATAAAAATTATTTTTCAGGATGTAAATCTATTTTTTTACATGATAAACCTAATTTTCTATTAAATAATTAGTAAATTGATGCATAAAAATTACTTCCAGCATGTTAAAATTACTTCCAGTATGATAAAATTATTTTCAATATGTTAGAATTATTTTTAGCATGTTATAACTATTTTAAGCATATTAAAGCTATTTTTCAGCATGATAATTCTATTTTTCCTATCAAATAATTAGTAAATAAATGTAGAAAAATTATTTTCAGCTTGATAAAATTTATGTTGTTATCAGAGAATTTCTGTAATCGGCATGGTAAACTTATATTTCTCATCCTATCAGTAAGGTAATGTATGAGAATTATTTTAGCATGTTAAGTATTAATTTTAGCATGTTAAATATTAATTTTCAACATGTTAAAAATTAAATCTAGCATGAAAAATTTATTTTTATCATCTTATCAGTAAAGTAACATATAAAAATTATTTTCAGCATGTTAAAATTATTTTCAGCAAGTTAGAATTATTTTCGGTATAAAAATCTATTTTCATAACGAAATTCTAATTTTTATAATAATAAATCACCATTTTGGCTAAACTAATGCATCTCTAATGTACAAAAACTTCTTGAAAATATGTCTAAATACTTGTAAACCAAATACACACAAGATTAAACCATAGAATTAAATTAATTCTTTTAAACTCTAATTACTTGAATTTTCTTCCTAGTTACCGTTCTTTCTTGAATTCCACGACTTAATGTAGTTAAAAATGATGCCTTGAAATTATTATTCACTCCTTTTACTACTTCTGAGATTTTGCCAGATCTGTACTTTTTACAAAAGAGCTTATTCTTGAAATTCATTGGCCATAGTGTTAAGTGGATGTCTAAACGTACTTGGGATCTTATGATCCACCAACCCAATGCTTGGCATTAATGGGGCCCGGTCTGATCCTGGGAGGAGCGCCCGAAAGTACTTGTGCCCGTGGGAGTTGATTGACCACGGTATGACATTGCACCGAAGTGCATGACCTGCTAGATTATTTATGACATTCCACACTTCGTTATTATACTTATTTACTTGTTACTTGAAATTGCTTGAAATTACATGATATATTTGACTTGCATGAAATAGCCAAATTCTTTCATGATATTCTTTACATGTTCAATATTCAATACTTGAAATTATCTTGGAACCTTGTTGAAGAGGCAAAATCTCGCGCTGTATCTTGAGTGGGCTGTGGATCACCTGAAGATGAACTGCAAGACAGGGAAACGTTTCAGAGGGCCCAGGGGGTTTCCCTGGGGAAAAACCCTCCGATGGCTAAGTCAGTAGAGCTGTGGTGGAAGCAATAATGGGGAGGAGAAAATCTAGTGCGCGAGATTCCTCTCCACCAGAGGGTGAAGCGGATTGCTCAGGAGTTTGGGTATATGAGTACCTTCATCGCTCTCTTCCATCGGAGGGTATCCCTGGTTTAAATAGTGTGCCGCCTTCAGGAGTCCTGCCAGCTAAGGGGTCTCCGGCGGGAGTTACGCCCTCAACGTGGGCTTTTATGGCCTTATCGTAGGAGCATTATCGCCTCGAATTCTGGCGGCCTCTTGATTCCCCTGCCCGTTGGGGACTCTTAACGGTAGCACGAACGGATAATATCTGGCCTGGCCGGGCTTCTGAAACGCTAGCCCTGTCCGGGCGATGGGCGTAGCTCGACGAAAGAGGGGTCGGATAGGTCGGCGAATGCCTGTCTCTCCCGGGCAGGGAAACGGCTTGGGCCGGACCTTCCTTATGACCTGACCATCACTCGGGCCCTCCGAGCCTAGGGGCCGCCGGGGAGAGTTGGTTCCTCGAGTGTTTGTTTATTGGGTTTTTCTTTCCTGAGTGGGCCCTGTGGGCTATCACTCAGGTGGGCTTGCCTCGTTGGACCCTGTTGGGTCTTGTTGGGCTGCTCTTTGGGTGGGCTACAGAAATCCCCCTCTCCACTTGTCCCCCTCCTACTCCCGAGCCATGAAGGCTCGGTCGAGTAGCTTTTGAGGCTTTGGACCGGCGTGGCTCAGGTGGGTGGAATTCTGTTGGCGTGATGGAGCCACGTGTAGTGGTCGCCTGGGCCCGTAATGATGATCCTGACGGATTTGAACTGAAGGGCCCCCCCTTTTCTCGGGGCACGGAACGACGTGCCGCCTTCCTCCAGGGTTTTATAGGCGTTGGGCGCTGTTCGTCGTTCTAGGCTTCTCAGGGTTTTGGGCTTTCCTTAGTTTCTTTGCTTCTGGGGCTCCTTGATGCGCCGTGAGGGCACAGTGGAGGCGCAAAGTCTTGCGGCGGCGTTTGAGGAGTTGGCGAGGATAACCGCGGAGGCGGTCCGGTAACTTCCTTCCCCTCCGGAGTCTTCGAGCTCGCGCGAGGGATCATCTTCCGGCTCGATGGCTGATCTGCCTCTGGAAGTCGAGCAGGTGAGGCGGGATCCCGTCCCCAACTGTAGTGAGTTGGGGGAAGCCGAGGTGAAGAAGCTGGAGCATCGCTTTCGCTTGCCTCTCAAGTACAGCTTTGCCGCCGCCGCCCCGTATAAGACGAGCCTGGACAGCCGTACGCGGCACATTTGCACTTTTCTCCTGGCTTGGAAGAGTGGGTTCCGTCTTCCCTTCGAGCCTTTTGTACTTAAGCTTCTCGAGTTTTTCCGGTTGGTGGCCAACTCATATCTCCTTCTTTCCGCCTTTCGGATTCTCTGTCGTCAGCACGACATTTTTCCTTCCTTGGACCTCTTTCATTATTTTTTCGAGTTGAAGGCGCACCCGTCGGCGGGGAAGGGCTTCTACTTTATCCAGGCGAGGAGGAACAGGAGTTGCATCTCCCTCGCTGCGAAGGACTCCTCGCACAAGGGGTGGAAGACCCAATTCTTCTGGGTGAAGGCGGAGGCGACGGACGAGTTTTAGAGATGTCCGATCTCGCCCAATTTTCATCCGAATCTTCCCCCTCGCCAGGAGGAGTTCCCTCCCCACGTGGAGCGGCAGGCCGCTCGTCTGTTGGGTAACCGCCAGTCGACCGAGGAGCTGGTAACACCGGAGAACATCGAACGGTGCTTGCTTACGCGGTTGACGTCGACAGGTACCGCTCTCGAGGCTCTTCTCCTGGGATGGTAGTTACTTTCTTTCTCCTGACCGGGTCTTCTCCCTTTGTGGCAGACGTTAGGCGGGAACCTCTGGAGGAAGCTGCTAAGGTCATTGATCTGGGAGATGACTCGGCGGCCGATGAACCAGATGCTTCTGCGAGTCGCGCCCAAGCCCGAGATAAGGGCAAGGGGGTGGCTCCCGAGGGATCTTCACGGCCAACTGGTACAAAGCGCAAGGATCCCACGGCGGGAAAGTTGCGAGAGGCCGTGAAGGCTAATAAACGGGCAAAGAAGGCAGGCCTTCCTCCTACCGCCGGGGGCGACTCCGGCTCGGCGGCGCTCCCCTCTCGGGGGCAAGATGGGGCCGACCCCTCGGGGCCAGCTCCCCCACCTGCCAGGCGAGAGGGGGCCGAGGAGACCGGGGGCCCTTCAGAGGGCGGCGATAGGTCGGCTCTCCCCCCCACGGGGGTAGAGGGGGCCGATGTTGAAGTAGCTGGCGCCGAGGCCGGGGGATCGGCCGGAGGCGGAGATGTCCCGGTAGGCGAGGTGTGGGTCGAGACAGGCAGGGCTGGGGGTTCGCCCGCTAGGGCGTTGCAGCCCCAGGTGCTTGGAGCTCCCGGTGCGGTCGGTCCCGCGGCGCTGGTCGAGGTTGGGGGTTCGCCCGGGGAGGCGTCGCAACCCCAACCGACCATGGCGCGCTAGGCGGTTGGTTCCGTCGCTCGAGCGGAGTCTTCTGGCGGGGTGCTCCGGGCGGAGCGGTCCCCTCTGCCGGAGCCCTTGGAAAGGCTCGGCATTACAGGTGACCTATATCGGGTCTGTCGGTCGATTGCCGCAAGGACGAAGGGGGGAGAAAGGCGCAATACCCCCCCCCCCCGGGATCCTTGATGTCCTGATGGAGGGCGGCCTGGTCATAGCTCGGTCGGCGGCTTTGATGGCGGAGGCGCACGCCCGGACGGAGGCGGAGCGGTCGAACCTTGCCTGGACCCTTGGGGGCTGCGAGAGGAAACTGGCCCGACTCAAGGGGGAGCATGAGGGGCTCCGGCAGGAGTTCTCCGCGTTCCGGGAGGTGGCGCGGGCGAGCCGACTGGAGGCCGGGGTGCTGACCGAACAGCTCGCCAAGACCCGAGAGTCTCTCGAGAGGACAATCCGATCCCTGGAGGAAGAGCGTCTGCGTCGCCTCGAGCTAGACAATCGCTGGGAGCTCGAACGCGCCGAGCTGCTAGATCGGGCGGAGGTGGCGGAGCGTCTCCGAGCTGAGGCTGAGGCGGACCGGGCCCGGGCAGAGGAGCGTGCGGCCGAGGCGGAGCGGGCTCGGGTTGAGCTCGTCGGAAGGGTGGGGCAGATCGAGGCGGAGGCAATCGAGCGTTACAGGAGCTCGGATGCTTACTCGGCTGACCTGGTGGAAGCCGCCCTACCCTATTACGAGGTAGCACTACGCCGGGGTGCTCGAAAGGGGTTCAAACAGGGCTATCGCCGGGTGGTAGACTACGCCGATGAGCAAAACTCCGCGATCGAGTTCCCCTTTGGCCAGTGTTATGACTCGGATGAGTTAGTTTCCAGCTCTGCCTCGTCGGTCGGGGAAGATTCGGAGGGGTCGCCTCCATCGGGGTCACTGGCTCCGGGCATTTCGGGAGGGCTCACGACCGAGACAGTTCTCGCACAGGCGAGGTCAGTGTCCGAGCCGGCCGTCACCGAAGGCGCCGGGGGTGACGCGTCTCCTTCCGCCGTTCTCGAACGTCAAAGTGGGCCTGAGGCCTGATGTATTTTGCCTCTTTCCCTTTTTGTCTCTCTTTCCTCTTTTTAGAGGGTTTCCTTTTGGTGTGATAATAAATGACTTGCTCTGTTTGAGTACCATCCTTGCCGTGATTTGGTGGGCGGATCTTGAGTAGTCGGGAGGTGCCGATATGTCCTGCGTGATTTTCGCATGCTGTTTTGGTAGGCTTCTGACGGGGCGTCTTTCCGTTCCCTCATGCTTTGAATGTCAGGCCGCTTCGTGAATCCCGCTAGGGTGGGAAACGAGGAGTTGGAGGTGACTGTTCAGGGGAGAAATCCTTTGGCGTGTTTCTGAGGGGGGGTCATTTAAGGCGTGTAGCCTCCTTTGGCCTATAAGAAGGACCGAAAGGCGCCCTTTCCTCTTCACTACTTGGGATTTTCTCTAACATACTTTCCTCGCTCCTTCCTCTTCACTCTGCGTTGTGCCCTTGTATTCGGAGCATGGAGGATCCTTCGGAGGGCGACATCGCCGATGACGGGGAGCGGCGGGCTCCCGCTGTCCTGTAATGTTGAACGGGTCCCACGGTCGCCGCGCGTGCACGAGACGGGTCCGACGGTCGCCGCGCAGATCTGGGGAGGACTTCGGCGTGTGGAAGCACGCCGTTGGCCTCTTCTTAGCTCCGGCGAGGCTTCCGGGTGGGCGCCGAGGCGGAGGACGGATGGGGGCATCAGGGAAGCCCGCCGTCACTTCCCTCCATGTGAGGGGAGGAGGCGCATCAAGCTCCCTCCTCACCGAAGCCTTCCTCCGTCTGCAGCTTCTTTCTCCCTCTTCTGCTCTTCATTTCTTTCACTCTTCGGGGGCTGCTTGCTCTCTCCTTCCTTCTAAAGAGTTGGCAAATCGGAAGAGGGGAGGCCTTCATGGCGCTCCTTTTTCCTGGTTGTTGCCAACTTGGGAGGTAGCCTTCCTCAACGTTTAAAGGTGGCCTTCCTCCTGCAGTCCCTCTGTCACCTTTGTCACGGGCCACCCGAGCCAACTGGCTCGACCACCTTTTGTCCGAGCCAGTTTCCGCACGAGGCAGAGTCAGTGGCTGGACGCGAGGAGATCAAGACCGAGTCAGTCGAGCGATGACCCCTTGAAGCGGTGTTAGACGGATTTTTGCTTTTTGCTATGTGATGTACTGGCATTTGCCTATCTGATGTACCAATGGTTTGGAATGAAAAGAAAAGGGATTTATTCTGTCCATCTTGCTGTACAATTTCAAAAATAGAATTTGCGTAGTGCGGCTGCGTTCCATGTCCGAGGAATAGGTTCCCCTTCCATTGTCGCTAACCTGTACGCACCTTTTCCAAGCGTCTCGACCACTCGGTAGGGGCCTTCCCAATTGGGGGATAGCTTGCCCGCTGCCTCTAGTGGTCGAGAGGCTTCGGCCTTCCTGAGGACGAAGTCCGCCGGTTGGAAACTTTTATCTCGGACCTTGGTGTTGTAGTATCGAGTGAGGCGGCGCTGGTATTCCGTTGCTCGGACGTTCGCGATCTCTCAGAGTTCGTCTGCCAGGTCGAGGTTCTCGAGCAATTTTTGCCCATTTGCCTCTAGTGAGAAGCTGATCACTCGGAGAGACGGATTGGCGATCTCCAATGGAACGACGGCTTCGGTGCCATATACCAACTGGAAAGGGCTTTCACCGGTTGCCGTCCTGGGGGTTGTTCGGTGCGACCACAGTACGCTAGGCAATTCCTCGAGCCAGCTACCCTTAGCCTTGCCGAGTCTGGTTTTTATGCCTTTCAAGATAGTCTTGTTGGCATTTTCAACTAGCCCGTTGGCCTGAGGGTGGGCGACCGAAGTGAAGTGGTTGCGGATATTTAGGTCGACGCATCTGTCTCGGAAATATCGAGAGTCGAATTGCCGACCGTTATCGCTTACTATCACTCGGGGGATGCCAAAATGACAAATGATCGATTTCCAAACAAAGCCTCAAACGACTGTCTCGGTGATCCTTGCCGTAGCCTCGGCCTCGATCCACTTGGTGAAGTAGTCGATGGCGACGATGATGAACTTCTTCTGGGACTAGGCCGTCGGGAATGGCCCAAGGATATCGATTCCCCACCGAGCGAAAGGGTAAGGCTCGGCTAGGGTGACAAGTTCTGTGGCTGGCCGATGGACCAAGTGGTCGAACCGCTGGCATCGGTCGCATTGTTGAACATAGGCCGAGCAGTGGCACTGCAGGGTGGGCCACCAGTACCCCTGTCGTAACAGGATTCTGGCCAGCGACCTTGCCCCTGAGTGCGCTCCGCACAGGCCTTCATGAATCTCTTGGATGGCTCGGCTTGATTCGTCGGGACTGACGCACTTCAGGAGGGGACCGGAGAACGATCTTCGGTAGAGAGTGTTGTCAAGAACGACGAAGCGCCGAGCTTGATACTTCATTCGGCGGGCTTCCCGAGAGTCGGAGGGCTCTTGGGAGTCTTGTAGCCAGGACAGGTAGGGGGAGCGCCAGTCACTTGGAGTGGCCGAGTCAACAGCGAGGAGCTCCGTGTCGATGCTCGGACACTCTAGCTCTTCTAGGAGGACCGATCGTGTACCTTCTGGGTCTAGGGAGGAGGCCAATCAAGAGAGGGCGTCCGCCCAAGAGTTTTGCTCCCGAGCTATCCGGACTACACCAAATTCCTCGAACTGTTGGGCCAGGCTCCGGACCAACTGAAGGTATTTGATCATGGGTGCCTCCCGAGCTTCATACTCACCGTTGACCTGACCTGCGACTAGTTGAGAGTCGGTGTGGATCCTGACTCGCTCGACCCCCAGCCGTCAGGCCATGCGTGCTCCCGAGATAAGGGCCTCGTACTCGGAAGCATTGTTGGATGCCTGAAAATTGAATTTCAAGGCGTATTGTAGCTCTATCCCTTCGGGGGACCTCAGGAGTATCCCCGCACTGCTGCCTGCTGAATTGGACGACCCATCGACGAACAGTTCCCAGGTTGGCCCGGTCGTGGTCGGAGGCCTGTCTTCGGCTGGGATGGTGCTTTCGGCGATGAAGTCGGCGAGCGCTTGGCCTTTGATTGCTGATCGTGGCCGGTACGAGATGTCGTAGGCCCCGAGCATAATGGCCCATTTGACGAGTCGCCCCGAGGCCTCGGGGTGGGCCAGAATCTTCTTCAACGGCTCGCCGGTCAGCACGGTGATGGGGTGCCCCTAGAAGTAGGGTCGGAGGAGCCTTGCGGAGGTAACCAACGCTAGCACGAGTTTGTCGATTGCGGGATACCTCCGTTCGGCCTCATTGAGCACCTTGCTGGTGTAGTAGACCGGTCTTTCGATTCCCGAGTCATTTCTGACTAGGACCGAGCTGACCGTGGATGGCGTCGCCGAGAGGTAGAGCAGCAAGACTTCGCCTGGGATGGGCTTGCGAGCACCGGTGGCGAAGCAAGGAACTTCTTAAGCTCGGTGAATGCTGTCTGGCACTCCTCATCCCATGCGAACGTAGCAGATGCTAGCTTGGGTCCCCTCATCAGTTTGAAGAAGGGCAAGCATCGTTCGGCCGCACGGGACAGGAAGCGGCTGAGAGTGGCCACACGCCCTGCCAGACGCTGAATGTCTTTAATGCATGTGGGCGGGCGCATGTCCAGGATGGCCTGGACTTTGTCGGGGTTGGCTTCGATCCCACGCTGAGTGACCAGGAAACCCAGGAACTTCCCGGATTTTACTCCAAAGGCGCACTTGGTGGGGTTGAGCTTCATGTTGTACTTCAGGAGGGTGCCGAAGGTTTCGGCAAGGTCGGTGAAGTGGTCTTGGGCCTTGGGGGCCTTGACGAGCATGTCGTCAATGTAAGCCTCGACGTTCCGACCTAGCTGTCCCTCGAACATGTGATTTACCAGTCGCTGATATGTGGCTCCGGCGTTCTTCAACCCGAAGGGCATCCGGGTGTAGCAGTACATGCCGCAGTCGGTGATGAAGGCGATCTTCTCGACGTCTTCTGGATTCATCCTGATCTAGTGATAACCCGAATAGGCATCTAGGAAACTGAGTATCTCGTTGCCCGAGGTTGAATCAACCAATTGGTCGATGCTCGGTAGCGGATAGCAGTCCTTGGGGGTAGCCTTATTCAGATCGGTGAAGTCCACGCACATTCGCCATTTGCCTGTAGTTTTTAGCACCAGGACGACATTGGCTAGCCACGTAGGGTACAGGACTGGTCTGAAGAGGCCAGTCTCTTGTCCCTTGGTGACCTGCGCCTTGATGATCGCCTGCTTCTCGGGCGCATGCTTCCTTCTTCGTTGATGTACGGGCCTCACGGTGGGGTCGAGGCTGAGCTTGTGCATCACGGTCTTCTCTGGTATACCAGGGAGTTGATCATCGGACCAAGCAAAGACCTGAACGTACTCAGAAAGAAATTTCTTGTATTGCTGTTGTTCCTTGGGTGGTAGGTCGGCTCCGATCCTTACTCCGAGGGCCGAGTCATCGTTTAGGAATACCGTTAGCAATTCGCCACCGGGCTCGGCGGTTACGGTCTTCCCTTCGATTCCCTTGGGGCCCTTATCCCCCCCGTCCGGCCTTGAGCCTTCCACCGAGATGTTGTAGCACCTTCTAGCTGTGGCCTGGTTACCTCGGACTTCTCCCAACCTGTTTTTGGTGGGAAACTTCATTTTCTGGTGATAGGTAGATGGTACAGCCTTTATTCGGCTGAGAATTTTCTAGCCGAAAATGGCGTTGTACGCTATCATACCCTTGATCACTATAAAGTCCGCCATGACCGTAACGGTTTTGGGTGGGGTGCCGATGGTGACCGGCAGGCTTAGGGCTCCCTCGGGGTAGGTGGCCAGGCCGTTAAACCCACAAAAGGGGTGTTCGGATCGGGCGGAGCTTGGATGGGTCTTCCCACATCTTGAGGAAATAGTCATAAGATAATACATCGGGGGCGCTCCCATTGTCAACCAGAATTCTATCTATGTTACAATGGTTTATTGTGGCCGAGATAACGAGGGCATCATCATGCGGGGTGTTCATCCCTTCCAGGTCTTGGTCGGAGAAGACTGTGACCTGGGGCTCCCTCGGCGGGCCCCCTGAGGGCTTTAAGACCCGGCTGGCCCGCTCGGCATGACGCTTCCTTCCTTGGCTGGTGTCGCCGCCCGATGCCCTTCCTCCGGAGATGACGTTGATGTGGACCCCTCGGGGGGCGTTGTCGATCTCCTCGGCGGCGTCCCGGTCTTCTTTGCTCCCGGCTGCAAACCGGGCCAGGTGCCCCTGACGGATGAGACGTTCGATCTCATCCTGGAGCTGGTGGCAGTCGCCGGTGTGGTGCCCGTGGTCGCCGTGGAACAGGCAATGCCTGTCGCGCTTGCGGTTCTTCGATCTCATTGGTTCGGGCCGGCGGAGGAGTCCCGAGTCTTTGATGTCTTCATAGATCTCGTAGACTGGCGCGGTCAACGGGGTGTACCACTCATACTTCCGTTTGCGCTCTCCTTCCCGATCGCGCTTCTTGCCCGAGCCAGGGTTTGGCTCGGAGGCCCGCTTCTTGTCCCCCTCCCGACCCGAGCTGGTTGTGTCTCGGCAGGCGCTGAGTACTTCTTCGCACTCGGCGTGGCACAGTGCCAGAGTCACTAGCTTAGCAAGGGTCGAGGGAGGGTGGAGGACAAGTTCGCGGCGGAGGTTCTCGTCCCGGGTGCCCCCGGTCAGAGCGGTCGTGGCCGAGGCCACATCCAGGCGGGGAATTCTGAGGGCTTCCGATTTAAATCGGTGGACATAAGCCCGGAGCCTTTCCCCTTGTGCCTGTTTGAGGGCCAGGAGCCCCGCTACTGACCTTGGGGGGGCGCTCCCGGCGAAGCTCTCCTTGAAGACTCGCCCGAATTACTTGAAGTCCCGGATGGACCCAGGGGCGAGGGCCCGGAACCATGCCTGAGCGCCTTGGACCAGGGTGGCCGCAAAGGCTCGGCATTTAATAGGATCCGGTGTTCCATGCAGAGTCACCAGGGCGTCGAAGCTGTCGTAGTGGTCGGCTGGGTCGCCCTGGCCATCATAGAGCTTGAAGGTCGGAATGGAGGTTCTGGGAGACACCTCTGCCTTCAAGATGTATTCGGAGAAAGGGGATTTCTCCTCGTCCTCCGGGAAAGAGGTCTTTTGCAGGGCGCGGAGGGCGCGCTCTTGCTCTGCAAAACGTCTTTCGAAATCCCTCAGTCGGAGGGATAGTTCCGGCTGCGGTCGTGCTGTGGGACTGGGGGGAGCGTCGTGGCGATCCTCAGGAACGCCAGCGCTCGGGCGTGGAGGCCTCGCCCCCTGTCTCCCTTTTCTGGGCGTGGAGGAAGCCTCTTGCTCCGGGGGCGGAGCTTGCGAGGGTCCTCCTACGTTGTTGCGGATGAGCTGCTGACCGCGGAGGGTGAAGCGGCCCCCAGCGGTATGCTGGGACGCACTTCGACGGGGGGGGGGGGGGCTCCCGGACGGGGCGCGGGACCTGGCATCCCTTGCCGCCTGGGCCCTCATGAGTTCCACGAGGACGTCAAGCTTCTTATTGAGGGCCTGGAAGACCTCGTCGCCGCCGTTGGGGGGTGCCCCTGTCGCCGTCGGAGGGGGCGGCGGCTCGTTGGTGGGGACGCTGGCGTTGGAGGGAGGGCTCTGTGAGGCCCTAGAGGGGCTATCTCCTGCCGCTACCACGGCCTTACCTTTTTCGACGGCGGATCTCCTCCCTGGGCTTCTTCTCACCATCTTGGCTCTTCGTGCGTTTCCCACAGACGGCGTCAGATGAAGAGGCGAAATCTCGCGCTGTATCCTGAGCGGGCTGTGGATCACCTGAAGATGAACTACAAGACAGGGAAAGGTTTCAGAGGGCCCAGGGGGTTTCCCTGGGGAAAACCCCTCCGATGGCTAAGTCAGTAGAGCTGTGGTGGAAGCAATAATGGGGAGGAGAAAAGCTAGTGCGCGAGATTCCTCTCCACCAGCGGGTGAAGCGGATTGCTCAGGAGTTTGGGTATATGAGTACCTTCATCGCTCTCTTCCATCGGAGGGTATCCCTGGTTTAAATAGTGTGCCGCCTTCAGGAGTCCTACCAGCTGAGGGGTCTCCGGCAGGAGTTACGTCCTCAACGTGGGCTTTTATGGCCTTATCGTGGGAGCGTTATCGCCTCGAAGTCCGGCGGCCTCTTGATTCCCCTGCCCGTTGGGGACTCTTAACGGCAGTACGAACGGATAATATCTGGCCTGGCCGAGCTTCTGAAACGCCAGCCCTGTCCGGGCGTTGAGCGTAGCTCGGCGAAAGAGGGGTCGGATAGGTCGGCGAATTCCTGTCTCTCCCGGGCAGGGAAACGGCTTGGGCCGGACCTTCCTTATGACCTGACCATCACTCGGGCCCTCCGAGCCTAGGGGCCGCCGGGGAGAGTTGGTTCCTCGAGTGTTTGTTTATTGGGTTTTTCTTTCCTGAGTGGGCCCTGTGGGCTATCACTCAGGTGGGCTTGCCTCGTTGGACCCTGTTGGGTCTTGTTGGGCTGCTCTTTGGGTGGGCTACAGAAATCCCCCTCTCCACTTGTTATCATGTTATTACTTGAAATTCCGTATACAATTTCCTACTTGCTATTCATGATCTTAAACACTTCCCGATTTACTTAAAAAAATGTCTAAAATGATAAATACTTAAGTATTGCCTGATTATAGAGATATAAAATCCTACTGAGCTTTTTGCTCACCCTACGTTTTGGTAAATTGTTGCAAGAAATGAAATTGAACAAGGGGATGGATAAGAGTGAAAGAGTATTTTTCTTTACCCTAGGATTTATGTAGGTCATTAGTGATTTTACAAAAATGTTGTATTTTGGAGTTTGAAGATTGTACTTGCCTTTATGGCTTATGAATTGGTGATGTAAACTTCATTTGATGGAATAAAAATATCATTTTCTCATCTATCTTTCTCTTTAGAAATCAAATTATACATGCTCTGATCGACACGCTTGTTTACGACTCGCTCACGTTCTCGATATTCCGCGTCGGGGCGTGACACCTGATTTGTGACTAATTGACAATTTGCCGTTCTGATTGCTTGTGAGGTTGTGTTTAGTTCTTCTGCTATCATATTCCATCTTTGTTGCTTATGCATACATGTCGTTTGCTTGGTTGCCTGATCTGACCGTTGTGGTGAATTGTATCATCATTCATACTAGATCTGAGTGCTATGCCTAAGAGTTTTTAATCCGTGAAATATTGGTAGTAGATCTATTCATCCCCCTTCTAGATCTCATTTTCCTTTTCCATCAACCCCACCCGACCCCCTCCCACTCCTACATGCACAGATGCCCCCGTCCTACCCTCCCTCACATAGATGGCCCCATCCACACCCCTTTGGCAGCACAAATACCCCGCTATGTGCCCCCTCTGGCCAACCTACTCGCATAGACCACCCCCCCCCCCCCACACACCCCTCCCGGCTCCCTCCTCTCACCGTCCAACAAGCACAGACTTCCCCCCACCCCTCCCATCCCATCCCCCAGCCCTCAAAAAAGCACATACAATCCCCCCAACCTCCGGAGCCCCTCCAGCCGACCTACTCCCTCTCCTGCATCACCTTGGCCCGGCTGACATCCCCATCAACAACCAGTTCACCACTGCCTGCAACAGTCAGAAGAGCTACCAGTCCTGCAACAGCCACACAAGGCTAAGATCCCTATGTGGAAGCAAACCCTCCACCCCTCTAGTGAGCACTCTCCCCCTTTTTAGAGAGAGAGAGAGAGAGAGAGAGAGAGAGAGAGAGAGATGAATTATAGATAAATTTGTTATTTTTTACCTTAATCCATGCTCCACGATGGTTAAGTGGATAGGGATAACGGTGATGGTATAACTGTAAATTTTACGGTTAGTTGGAAGATATTCTTGATAATGGGTCTAAACGATAGTTTATTTTATAATATTAATATTTATAACGATATATATGTAAAAAATATAAAAATTATCATGTTTATTCGTACTCCCCCCAATAAGAAATGTACTTGTCTGAATTTAACCTATGCAACTTGTAAATCAACATTTTAAGGAAATTTTAAATTTCAATCCCTATAATGTTACCCAATTCTAAATGTATCCTCGTAATCTCGTTATTATTAGATAAGTCGTCCGAATCAATTGTGTTTCTAAAAGTAGTCTGCGTGGTTAGAAACATATTTTTTGCCGTTAAACTCTTAGGCCTTCTTTGTTAAACGAGTAGAGATATCATATTCAACTCCAAAAGGTCAAATGCGGTATCCGAGGTCGGTTAAGAATGATATGTGTGAGATACGGAGGTGGGCCCCGATATTTTCTCTTTGATCGGATGCGATATCCACCTCCGTTATTCTGAAAACAAAGGGGCGCTTAACGTCAAAGGGTATATGTTAAAATAACGAGAGTTTAAGAGGATATACTTGACCACAGTCTAGATTACGATTAGTGTTGAAAACTTGAAATATAAAAATGTCTTAAAAGAGAAAAATTGAACGGGATTGGAAAGGATATCGATAATTAATTTATTTTTTACGAAGAAGAGGAGATAAATTAGTTTAATCTTTAGACCTCGTTTAAATGATAGAGGGTGACGAAACGAGGGCACTGGACACCTACTTCGAATATAGTCAAAGCTAGCTGTGTTCCCGAGAGTAACAGCCCTAATTGGGGGACAGCTGGACGGGCGGAAGAAGGGATACTTTTATAAGGGTATGATTTCCATATCCACATCCATTGTGACTTGTGAGGCTGATCGTGACAACCACAAAAAAGAAAGGTCACCGTAAACAAATTAAGTTCTTACATCATGCCGAATCATATTTTACTGTTCGTGGTGAAAGTAACCTGTCAAAAATCAAGAAGACGTGCTAATTACCCGTCTCCTACGGATTTCCCAAAAGTTAAATATAGCTTGTATTCTCTGTACCGTGCAAAATAGTCATGCAAGATTGTTTGTTCCAGTCCACCCGCGAGTCCCACTCAAATCGTGTGCGTAGGTAGGTACGTGCGTGCTCCCAACAGCTCGAACATGCTCCGGAGATTAGCCAAATAAAGTCGTACACCTTCGATCGTGACCTTCCTCTGTCCACTTGCGATTAGCCAGGTCCCCCCCCTCCCTTTATTTTTTCCGCCTTGTATTGCGTGGGTCCCTTTGTCACGACTGACGGCACAAAGAAAGGTGGTTGATAATAATTGTGTTCCCCATAAAGAGAAGTGGGTGGCACCATTTGCCACTATCCCTGGGTCCACTGAGACGGCGAGTCCTCGAGAGTAAGTGGAGGCAGAAGATGTCTCTTTCGAGATGACAAGGATGCCCATCAACAGTGAGACACTCGGGTGTGTATATATATATATATTACATTAGAGTGTGGGATGCGGATTGCGGGGTGCAATATAATACATCTGATTAATTGGAAGCACCTTTATTTACCAAATCCATTAATTTCGAGAACAAAGCTAATACCCTTCTTTTTGCATTGAAAAAGTTGTGAGTTTAAATCTTACTTACTAGTGTTATCGAAAATTATAAATTTTCTCATCTCGACCAATGTTATCAGAACCGAATCGGTGTCTGAACCGGTCAATGCATTGGTTCGGTTCGAACCGGTTGGACCGTCAATCAAACCTGTTTGAACCGTGACATCATCATAATATAATTATGATGTCATAAAATTTTAATAATTTTAAATATATCTAAATATATCTAAATTCTAAACATTAATCTATACATATAACCAAAAGATATATCAACTCAATAGTCAAAGAAGTAACATCATCTGTCTTTAAAGTTTACAAACATAAATCAATCACTTCATTAAAAGTCTAAACTCAAAAGAGTCAAAACTGCATATATGATCATAAAAAGATCTCATATAATCTTCAAGGAATCAACATTGAATTCCAAAATGAGCTTCATCTTCTTCTCCAACAGCCAAAGTCCCTAGAAATACATATAAACAATTGAATATTAACAAATCATAACTTACTAAAATAGTGATAAAGTTCAATTTTGATAAAACTAAAATATAATACCCAAGTCCTCATCATCTCTTGTAAACTGTGAACTATTTGGTTGATCCATTTGAAGCCAATTATCAACATCTTCATTAGTAAATAGAGGAGACTCCTCTTCTACCACCCACTCTTCCATAAGATCAATATCTTCTAAAGATATAGAATCAAAATATTGCTTCTTCTTTTTCTTCTTACAAAAACATATAGTAGAAACTGTTAAACTGAGAATGTAATGAAATCAATAGATTATAACACACATATTTTCTTACTTATCCAACAATCGCAGATTGTAATGAACGTATACAAGGTCACATAATCTTTGATGCTCTAAGCGATTCATCTTCTTAGTGTGTATACGTTCAAAAACAATCCAATTACGTTCACATCCAGAAGAGCTGCATGTTTGACTTAGAATTTTTATGGCCAAATTCTGCAAATTTGGAGCACAAGCTCCATAAATTTATCACCAAATAGCTGAAAATAAAATAGATATACTGGGTTAGCCATCTTACCCAAATTTATAATCAAATTATCAAAAGTAATAATCTAAATAAAATAACAATACCTGGAGCCAAGGTATAACGAGAAGCTATTGCGGCTGGCCTTCCAAAATCTTCATCTGCATATCTAAATTTATCTAGCTCTTGATTAATTTTCACTAGCATTTCAACATTGCCTTGACATACCCGATGAAGAGATTCATTAACCCCTTGCATTGTCAACATTCTTGTTTCATTATCCATGTCATATTGAAACTGTGAATTGAGCCAATAGCTTGCTAAATGAAGAGGTCGACTAAGTTGATGATCCCATCGAGAATCCACAATTGAGATGAATGGTTCAATGTTCATCTTAAATTTCAAGAGTGTTTTCTTTATAGCATTCTTAGCCCTCCGCATACTTTCGAATATGTATCCCATAGATGGCCTTTCATCACTATCTACCATTCTTAATACACGAACAAGTGGCTCAAAGGCTTGCACAACTATCAAACATTTATCCCAGAATAAAGTGGACAGAATCAAATCAGATACAACAATGCCTTTTTAAATTTTGACCCATTTGCTGTCAACCCATTCTTTACTAGTCATCATAGCTCTCAATTGATTTTTACAACTCAACAAACTTTGAAGTGCAAGAAAGTGAGTTGCAAATCGAGTAATAGCTGGTCGAATAATTTCTTTCCCACCTGTAAATTTTCTCATCAAATTCAAAACAAAGCCATGATTATAAATGAAAGTGCTAATACTCCGAGCTTGATTGATTAATTCTTTAACATCATCCATCTTAGCTATATCTTCCAACATCAAATCTAGACAGTGTGCTGCACATGGTGTCCATACAATATATCGATATTGCTGATTCAATAAAAAATCTGCAAGCTTGTAATTGGCTACATTATCAGTTACAACTTGGACAATATTTTCAGCACTAACTTCTTCCACAACGCCAATAAGTAACTGAGCAAGCATTTCACCAGTTTTTGCATGTTCAGAGGCATCAACTGACTTTAAAAATATAGTTTCTTTAGCACAATAAATCAAAAAATTTATCAAAGTCCTTTCCTTCTTATCTGTCCATCCATCAGCCATAATTGTATAACCAAACTCTTTCCACATTTTTTTGAATGAATCAATGGATTCTTTCAACTCTTCAACACTTTTCTTGAGTAAGAAACCACGCAAATCATGAAAAGTAGGTGCTTTATATCCATAACCAATTGTTAATGTAGAATCAAACATAGCTTGAAAACGTGAAGAATTTGCAGCATTAAATGGAATACATGACTCATAAAACCATTTTGCAGCTTCTATGTGTGCTCTTTCAATTGCATCTTTGCCCGTCATAGCACTTTTAATTGATGGTTGCTTACCTCTTGCTAATCCCTTCATTTTTTTGAATCACCTTCTGCATTTCTTTTCAAACTGGGACCCTCAACATCATCATCAACATCTTCATTAAGAGTTACAAATGATGGAAATGGACCATGTTTCGGAGTATATGATTTTTTGGTATTTATTGAAACATTACTTTCAAGATCACTCTTTATCTCTAACAACACTTGTGGAGGAACTTTCTTACAAGAAGCGACATCACCTTTAATATTAGCTAGGTGTTTTTTCATCCTGTGAATCCCTCCACCACTGAAAATCTGTCCACAATACAGACATTTCATTTTATTTTTATCTAACTCCAAAACATGATTCCATGCAATATCAGTCCTTCCTCTTGTTGAACGGGATTCTGATTCTGTAGTACTAGTAGCAGAAGTAACCGGAGGTGTTGCATTTGAATCCGACGTGGTAGACTGATTTTCAAATGGGTTAGACATATTTTAAAAACCTACGAGTAGAATTCACATAATTATTCAAAGATTCTAATTCAAACATAAATAAAAAACATAGACTAAAATGCTAATTATTCAAAGATTTTGGTACTTCAAAATATAAATTTAAATTTTGCATTTCTGTCCTAAAATTAAAATTTTAGTACTTTAACATGATCACATATGCATATGGAAATAGAAGCTCTACATAAGGCTTGCATGAATCAACCATGTAGTTATCTTCACAATGCTACCCATTTCTTATTCTTCGGTGTGAGGGGGCATGATTAAGCAAAATTTGAAGACATTGTTGATACTGAATCTAGAGCATTAAGGCATTATAAGGAACCCTGAGATGGGAATATTGAATCTAGAACATTGTTGATACTGAATCTAAAGCATAATTTTTCTATGCAAATTTCCGTCCACGGTATCGCATCACTCGAGGCCTAGAGGGGCAATAAGGAATAGAGGCGAACCGCACTGACGTGTGGGACACGGGGAGCGGTCGGCCGCGCCGGAGAGGAGGTCGGACGTTCGCGGTGCGGACACGGGGGAGCCGGAGAGGAGGCTGGAGGCCGTTCGCGCCGGAGACGGAGAGGAGGCCGGAGGTCGGAAAGCCGTTCGCGCTGGAGAAGGAGGCCGGAGGCTGTTCGCGGTGCTGACCGCGCCGGAGACGGAGAGGAGGCTGGAGCGGCTTTCGCGCTGGAGACGGAGGCCGGAGACAGAGAGGAGGACGGAGGTCGGAGGCCGTTCGCGCTGGAGACGGAGGCCGGAGGCTGTTCGCGGTCCTGACCGCACCGGAGACGGAGAGGAGGCCGGAGGCCGGAGCGGCTGTTCGCGATGCTGACCGCACCGGAGACGGAGAGGAGGCCGGAGGATGTTCGCGGTGCTGACATGGGGGAGCCGGAGAGGAGGCTGGAGGCCGTTCGCGCTGGAGATGAGGCTCGAGGCCGTTCGCGACGTAGACGGAGTGGAGGCCGGAGGACGGGGGAGCCGGTCGGCCATTCGCTGTGTGGACGGGAGATGGGAGACGGAGGCCTCTGTCCGCACTCTGCAGCAGAGGAGATGGCGGACGGGAGATGGCGAACGGGGGAGGCTTGGGAGAGGGTGACTGCTGCGATGCTTGGGGCACGGAGGGGGGAATCGCGGGATTAGGGCACGGGCGACTGGGAGAGTGTTTTACTATTTTTTTTAATTTTATTGTTTTTATTTTTATTTCATTTTTTTAACATTCAACCGGGCGAACCGGGTCACCGGTTCGACCGCGGTTTACCCTGTTCGAGCGATTTTTTTAACTTCGATCGAACCGGCCTTTATTGAACCGGTCTCCGAACCGGTCGGCGGTCGAACCGGTCAAACCGGCCTATTCGGTCCGATTTTAATAACATTGATCTAGACTTTAAATTTATATATATATATATATATATATATATATATATATATATATATATATATATATATATATAAGATTTACGAGCCGCCGCAAACGTGGTCAACTCAACCCTTACCATGCATGGGTTAGGGCGACACACGGAGTAGTGCCACCTTATTATTTCACGGGAACACATGTGGAGAATCTTTCTTCAACGAGTTTATACCACCTCTGTGGAGGGGCCTCCATGCGCATGATAATCTGCTATTTTATGGTTTATCCACCTCTCGTTATTGGGCTTGGATATCTGGCGATCCTGACGACGCCATGAGATTTGGAGCACAAGTTCCTATTATAACCCAAGTGTTACATATATATAATCAGTGGAGATATGTTTCTTGTGTTATACATAATTAGATGATATATATATATATATATATATATATACACATATATAATTTCAATTCGTATGTTCAGCATATCTTTTTCAACAGTCATATTAAGGTCAAAGATGCAAATTCTTCTTCCGGAAATATGTTGCTTGTGCTTGGTTTCACCTAATATATATTAATGGTCCACTTACGAGAGTTTATTGGGCTGCGCACTATGGAATAGTGTTATTAAAATTGGCCCATTTTGTGAAAGTTCCTCCTCCCCGTACGAGCAACTCAAGCTGTGATTCCGCGTATAGTTACGTACATGCATGCAGATTGAATTTAGAGAGGGAACCAGGGAGTATTGCGAAGAGGTCACGCAATTCTCTATTCAACGGTCACGGTTGCACCAGTGCCATCGTCTCCTCTGCATCTTCTTCTGTGTCGCTGTGCATGCGTGATGTGTTTATTGTAGGCACCTTCTCCCACTTGCTCCAACTTATCATAACCACGTTATATCATCACTTTAAAAAAACATGTATATAATATAGTTATACATATAATTTCAAAAATGACTATAAAGGTTTAATGTCTTGAGATTGCAGTTGAAAATAAAATCCAATAGCTGAAAAAATTAAACAAAATCACACACTCTTCCGGACGATGGAACTTGAAAATTTGAATATCAAATGAAATAAGTCATGATAGTAATGTATTTGAATTACATATCACTATGTTACCAACTTCTTACAATTGAGCATTATATCTAGCATGGCAAACAAACCGAAACTTAATGTTCATTTGTCAGTCACCACTAAGCATGCATTCTACGACCCATAATTCACGATCACGTGTACACAATACAAACATGGAATATGCAAACATAATAATAGAAGAAATATGTCTTAAATGTAATCAGAAATAACTGTAAGAGTCAAATTATAAATGTCACATCATATTGAAAGAGCTAACAAGAGGTATCAGAATCACATGACTACAAAATATGTTAGCCGGTAGTTCCTTAATGAGTGGATCTACTACATAAGTCATGTCTCAATATACTCAATAGACATCTCATGATTTCTCACTCTCTCTCAAAGACTAAAAACTTTATATCTAAGGCTCTACCTCCTTTAGATGCCTTATTATTCTTAGAGAAAAAGACTACAGTAAAATTGTCACAGTAAATCTTGATAGGTCTAGAAATGAAGTCCACAAATTATAGAGCTATGATCAAATTTCACAATTAAATGACTTGTCTACTAGTTTTACAACAAGCAATGAACTCTACATGGTGGAAGTCATTGTAATATTTTACTTCTCACTGTACCAACATAAAGGTCCCCTTACCAAGGTAACGATGTAAAAGTGGACTTTTCTCGTGTAGGCAAATTAACATTATAATCAACATCAGCATAGTCAATGACCTTCAAATGATCTGACCCTCTATATATCAGCATGTAATCTATTGTGTCTCAAAGATAGTGCATGATCTTCTTCACAGTCTTCCATGATCTATGCCTAGGTTACTCTAGTAACGGTTGCACAAACTCATAGAGAATGTAATATTTAGACATGTACAAGTCTAGAGGTACATCAAGCTCTTAATTACTAAAGCGTAAGTAATGGGCTCCACCTACTTCTTTTATAGGTCAAGCTTGGGATACTATAGTTCATTAACTTTATCATACTTAACAATGGATACTTTATTGAGTGTATAAATTGCATGTTGAAACTATTTAAGACCTTTAAGATGCATGCCTTTTGAGAAACACCAAGGGTGCCTGAGGATCAATCGATAGTGATTTCAATATCCAAAACATAACAGACATCAATCAAGTCTTTCATCTGAAAGCTTTTGGAAAGAAAATCATCTGTTTCATACAACAATCAAGATTACTACTGGTAAGCAAGATGTCATCCACATACAAAATTAATATAATGAATTTACATCTACTGATTTGCAGGTACAAACATTCGTCAATGATATTTTCATTAAACTCAACGGACAAAAATTTCTCATTAAAACCACTAACATGAGACTTTATGAAATTCATAAATGGATTTTCTTGATTTGCATATCAGGTGTTCTTTCCCTTTAGCATGGAATCATTTAGACTGTGACATATATAGTTCTACATCCAGGTCCCCATCGAGAAAAGTCATTTTCACATCTATTTGATGTAACTCTAAATCAAAATGAGATGCCAAGATCATGACTATCCTAAATAAGAGCTTTTTAGAGACTAGAGAAAGTTTCCCATTGTAGTCAATACCTTCCCTCTAAGTGAAACACTTAACCTCCAATTTGTCTTTATTATCACTTAATGTTACCATTGGAGTCTAGGTTAGTTTTGAATACACATTTGTATCCAACAATCTTGGACTATTTTTACAAGTCAATGAGATCCCAAACTTAATTCTTACCCATAGAGCCAAGTTCATCTTTCATGATGTCAAATTAACAAGTAGATTTTTCATTGTTATAGCCTGTGAAATTGTAATGGAACATCAATGCTACTTTGTCAACACTGTCCTCCCGTAGGTAAATCAAAAAATCATCAGATATAGTAAGTCTTCTAATTATTTTGGAAATCCTCCTTAATCCTCCCTAGAAGGTGGTGCACCATCTACTGCAACATCATCATCTAGTGCCAGAGCCATTTGAGATAGACTAACTACAAAAGCTTGTTCTTTTGGAATCTCATCATGTAGAATAACCATAGGAATAATGTTGTGAGTTGTCATAGGTGTATCTACTTGATCATGTGACTCTTTAAGAGTAATCGCCTAAGGAGGTTCACTCTCACTTACTCCACCGTTCCACTACAAGAAAAAGTGGGTTCAACGATGGAATTTTGTGACAGATTTTTTCTGTCTCTAATTAGCGATGGATTAGTGCCGAACAGACTATCCATTGTTAACGTAGAGGAATGCAGAGTTAGAGTCTGATTCACGATGGATTAGCCCATCGTAAAAATATCTCTCTCAGTTTTATGACAGATATGCGATGAAAAATAATTCCATCATAATATTTGATAATTTTGTGATGAAATTTTTTTTGACATAAAGTCTGTCACAATTTAGAGAAAGAACTTGTGATAGAAAATTTTTCTCTCACAATAATAAATGATTTTACGATGGATATTTTTCGTCACAATATCCATCGTAAACTGAGAGACGGACTTGAGATGGATTGTTTTCCGTAGCCTTTGTCATCGAAGTAATACGATGAATTATTTATCACAATATCTGTCACAGACTCAAAGTCAAATTTTACGATGGAAAAATTTTGTCGCCAATTCAGAGATGGATATTGTGATAGAAATATTCTATAACTAATTTAGGGATGGATATTGAGATGAAATATTATCTGTAGTAAACTTAGCGACATATATTATAATGGAAGAGTATCCGTCACAAATTTAGAGATGAAAATTACGATAGAAAATTATCCGTCACAAAATAAGTGTGTTTGGAATCAACTGGTAGACACCAAAATAGTTCCTTGTCATCATTTCCATCATCTAGAAAAGGACGTGCACAGTGGGAAGGAAATCGAGTCCTTCAACTGTCATGTGAGAGGAGGAAGAATAGCTCCTTAGAAGAGATATGTCAGTTGTAGAGAGAGAGAGGGGGGTGACGTCGACTTATGAGGGGTGGTGTACCCACAAGCTCAAAGGGACTGGAGTGTCGGGGGATGGCTGAAGAATCCACCCGCCTCCTATTTTTTGTTTGTCCTTCATCTTTTTCTTCTTCTAAGGTTCATAAATAAAGTTCCAGATAGCTAGTAGTGCAAGATATTGACCAGATTTATATATCGGGAGAATGTCTACGTGGTAAGAGAAGGGGAAGAACATCCCTTTGGCTCGTCATAAGTGGATCTTGATCAGATTTATATATCAGGGGCAAATCCAATAGATGGATCTTGATCACTTAAATCAAATAGCCAGATTTCTCTGAGAAATAAATTCAACAGCTAGTTCTTGAACCGTCATATTTTCGGTCAAGAGTAAATTTAATGGTTGGATCTTGATTAAACATAAATCCAACGGTCAGATTTTTATCTGGAGCAAATCCAACGATCATGTCTTAGTCCAACGGTCAAAATTCAATCAGGAGTAAAATCCAACGGTCGATCATGTAACGACCCGAAATTCGAACACCGGGAAGGCCCGATAGCCCGAATCTCGAACCGCCATTGATGCGGGACGGACACGCGACCTGGGACTCTAGCTCGCGATCGTCCCTATGCGAGGGAAACGCTGGACCGTGCGCGGTTGAGAAACCGGCAGTGAGTCTCGGGTATCGGCTTTTCCGCGTTAACTCGGATCGAGTCACTCTCGCTCTCTCACAATGGTGATAAAAATAGATATCGAGCTGGTTACCTATCACATGTAGCGGCTTATACGAATAAATACGAGTAAAGTAAATGCCGAGTAAGAGAGCAAACACGATACCTCCACGCTCCAGGCGTGGGGAAGACGACCCCGGCCAGTTACGGTAACTCTCGGTACAATGGTAAAAACTTAATTACAACAGTGAATTTTATTACCCACTCGATGCAGGGAGGTAAAGGGCTACGAGTGGGCCCGGGAGGACCGACCCTGGGTTGACGGGAAGCAAGTTGGACGGGCGTTTGGGGCGGACTCGGCCCGCTGGTCCGAATCGGTACTGCGCCGACTCGGTACTGCGCCGACTCAGTTCTGACTCGCTAGACAGCAAGCCTTGGCCTCCAAAGGAACGTCGCCTTCCTGAGATCTTCTGGAGGCACCGCTTGGCTGGAACGTTGGCAGGACGTCCCTGGTCGACTCCTAGGAGTGGCGGCTCCTGAAGTTGATTTTTGATATTTGTTTGTGAATTTTTCCCAGGCTGTAATTTCAGACCTACACAAGAAATAGATCTGCACGTCTCGGCTGCACGAATTAATTCTCTCAGATCTGAAATCAGATCGAGGCAAGATCGGTGGCGTTGGAAAGAGGACTCCAAGATCTACAACATATATTTTGTTTAGCTCGATCCAACGAACGGATGAGAATTGGGAGGCTCTGCAAGACTGTGTTTTTTTCTGTGGATCTGTTTACAGACACTCAGGATAGAAATGGATCTGCCTGAAACGGACCTTTGACCGAGAGGTGAATGATTTTTCGAGGGGCTGAAAACATTAGGGGAGGTAGGGGGGAACGTGAAGAACACTGAGGAATTTTTGAGGATTTTTTAAAAATTACTAATGGGTGGGAAAAATATGAATAGGTGACACTGTCCCGTGGATCTGCAGAATGGCAGATTACAGGGGAGGAAATAAGAAATAAGGGAAAAATACCAAACGTAAGCCAAATGGCACGAAATTTAAACTGGAGACTAGGGGAGACAGGTAGAACAAGCTCTCAAAGTTTGGGCTTGATCAGACAACAAGAACAAAAGATAAAATTCTGGAGTTGAGGTTCTGTCCTAATTTAGATAGACCTCCGACGATGGCGGTGGCGGCGCGATGGCGGCTCGATGGTGGCGGCGGCGGCGGCGCTGAGCTTCACACTCAGGAAGGGGGATTGGAAGGGAGGCTTCACACCTCAGAAGAAAGAGGCTTCACACCTCTGCAGGGGGGAGAGAGGAGGGGCAATGGTGGACAAATTATGATATTTCCTTTCAATAATTCATCAACTCCTTACAAGACACTATACATGAGTTTATATAGAGGGAAGGAAGGGGGAGGGGGGTGGAAAATTCCATGGGGTGAGGAGAGAGAGGGGAGTGCGACCCTTTGACTCTTGGGGAGAGATTTTTTAATTCTCCCATGTGGTTAATACTAAATACTACAAAAATAAAAGTCCTACCTAAGGGGGGGAAGAATCTTGGACTTTGTAAACCCATTGTCCCCTTTGAATGGTCAATTATCTAGAAGCCCACCTTGGACCTTTGACTGGCCCCACATGGGCCCTAAGGCTTAGGTGGACCAATAGGGAAGGGAATGGGGGCCCCTTGCTGGTCATACTGGACTTTTACATAAAAACCCAAAGAATCCTAAGGAATGATAAATTGGCATATAAATCCTTACAATTGTAAACATACTTTCCTAAGGATATGAATGCAAACTAACAGGACTTAAATGTAAAATAAAAAGTTAGTGGTCTTGCTCTGATGTCCCCATCAGCCACCCACGAGCCCGAAGACTCGGAAGGGTTGAAAGGATGGTGTGGAGATACACAAGAATCTAAAATAATTGCAAAGTTACGCAGTTAAATGAATTAAGCAGGAAGCAATAATTAACATTAATTAAATTACATGGTCCACAAAAATTACAATAGTCTAAAAAGACAGTAGTCCACAACTAGTACACTCCAAAGAAAAGTACAACTACACGGGACATACTCCAGAACTGGTAACTGGCAACTAACCCTGGGCACCTGAACCACGTGGAGCCTCTGAAGCGCTCCCCTGAAGCCTCATCTCACCTGAAACACGGTGAAAAAATGCAGGGAATGAGCCTCAAAACACAAGGCTCAATAGAGATCATCCGATCTCCACCTCGTAAACCAAGAAACTACGTGGAAAGTAACTACAAGCTACTACGACGGCTAGTACCGAACACATGGCATGAAAATCGAGACAACTCGTCAAAAGCCAAAGAGTCGCTACCACACAAAGATAGGAGTACCAACTCACTAGAAGCAAGGCCGGATGCGTCCACTGACGACTTAAATCGCATCTCGGGTGTCCCCCTCGACCCCTGGTGGAACGGGGACACCGTACTAGTAACCACAGAACAAGTTACTAGCTGGGGTCGAGCTCGTCAGCGCGGGTCCAACCGCCTCCAACCACGTGTGCACACACAGACCGTGCATCTCTGGTCTGGCCCTCTGACTGATTTTCCCCTCAGCTGGACTCTGGCTGGTAGACGTGGGGCCCGACAGAAACTAGTCTAAAACTATCTCTCAAGGTAACCTCGCCACCACTCCCTGGTGGGACCACTCGCGTGTCGAAAGGTTACGACTAGTGGAGGGTCACTGAAGGAGTAGACTCTCTAGTCAACGGAAAATGACGTCTAAACCGGACAAAGTACAAGGGCCGCTCCTCGTACCGACACCGACTCACGGTGACACGAGCCGAGAACACCAACTCCCAGGATCCCATGACACCCTCACGTGTGGCCCCCACATGATGCCCGACATTAGTCAGACCACGGGTAAGCACGTGGATCGAGATTCACTCACCCGGGACTCAAATCGGCAAAACATAACTCCGGTTGGAGATAGATCTCTCGCGGTCCACCTTTGGGCCGCCACAGGGACTGTAGCGGTCCAACAATGTGCCGCCACACCCTGGGCTGCGAAAGAAATGGCGGTCCTATATATGGCCGCCACAGGGATGTGGCGGGCGTACCTTCGGCCGCCACACCCAAAAATCCTCAATGGTCGAAAACCAACGGTCAGAAGTCAACGGTCAACTCGCCCCTCTGGCGGTCAAACCCTGGAGCGCTACACACTTTGGCGGTTTATCGTGTGGCCGCCAGGCCGACGGACGCCCTGCCGATAAAACAGTAACCTGTGGCGCACCCGCCTTGGGCCGCCACAGCGTTTGGCGCACCTACCCTAGGCCGCCAGAGACTCTGGCGGTCTCTGGAAGGACCGCCACACCAGTCCAAGAACGGGCCTGCGGGAAAAACCCAAAAATCCAAACCACACCCCCAAACATCCATGGATGAGGGGGGAAACAAGGGGGAAGCTCCCCTAGGACCACTAGCATGCATCTAGACCCTCAAAACACAAAATCGTGGCTTGAAACGGTAGATCGGGCGACCACTCCCCAAAATATGGATGTCCCCTCCCAGCATGAAATCACCCTCTCTCGGCCTCCCCTCGGCCTACAAATCACGAGAATGGAACGCAGGGAGCTAAGGAACGTCACCCTACCTCGATCTCGCCTCGAGGTGCACCGGATCGTCCCCAATCGACGAAGAACGCTTTTAGGGCTCCCGAACCTCCACGAATTCCCACAAACCACGCGCCACCATGACCGCCTCGTCGCCGCCGTCGCCGCCACGCCGTCGCCTTGCCGCTGTCTGCAGCCGGAGGAAGGCCCCGCCGCGAGCACGCCGGACGAAGAAGAGGAAGAATGGGGGGGGGGGCGGTTCTCTCACGGTGGAGGGGGGAAGATGAAGAAGAAAAGAATAGAAAAAAAGAAAAAAGAGTTGGGCTATTTATAGAAAATCCATAAATTCTAGAAAATACAAAAAAATTGAAAATTACTGTTTCGCGATCCTCAGAATGCACCGATCATAACGGTACCACCCGCGCCTAGGTGAACGGCCCGGTTCACCCTCTACGGGGTTCTGTAGGTCCTGTCAGGGAAAAATACGGGAAACCACGGAACACGTTCTGGGACCTCTAAAACTGATCCGAAACGCACGGATCCGAACCCAAAAGATGTCTGAAAGATAACCTCGGGCAAAATGAGAACAAAATCTCCGAGAAAATAGATCTGAGACCCAAGAAGAGGGATCCGAAGGGTCCGGGATATTACAGCCCTCCCCCCTTAAACAAATTTTGTCCTCGAAATTTAAAACAAAGTACATGGGAAGAAAAAAGGGGTACTCACTCGAACAAATATGGGAACTGTAGATGCATCTCATCCTCACGCTCCCAAGAAGCCACACCACCAGAGTGTCGCTGCCACACCACCTTAACTAGAGGGATAACCTTATTCCATAGGTGCTGCTCTCGCCGATCCTCAATACAGATAGGGAATTCCGGTTGAGACAGATCGGGAGTCACTTCGGGCCAAATCGAGTCCTCCAACACATGAGAAACATTGGGCATATACTTCCTCAACATCGAGATATGGAACACATCATGCACCGCTGCAAACTCAGGAGATAGCTGCAACCGATAAGCAACCTCGCCAATGCGCTCCACGATGAGGAAAGGACCAACATAGCGGGGACTCAGCTTCCCACGGTGTCCAAATCTCATCACTCCCTTCATCGTAGAAACCCTAAAAAATACACGATCATTGACCGCAAAACAGAGTGGCTACCTTCTCCGATGGCATAACTCTTGTGCCGACTCTGCGCCGCCAACATGTTCTGACGGACCAGATGCACCACATCAATGCACTGCTGCACTAGCTCTGGCCCCGTCACAACACGCTCACCAACCTCTGACCAATCGAGTGGAGTCTGACATGGTCGCCCGTACAACGTCTCATAAGGAGCCATCCCAATGCTTGAATGATAGCCATTGTTGTAGGCAAACTCCACCAACGATAGATGGTGAATCCAACTCCCTTGCCATTCCAGGTAACATGATCTCAACATATCCTCTAACGTCTGAATGGTCCTCTCCGACTGACCATCTGACTGAGGATGATATGCTGAGCTAAATGCCAACTCCGTGCCAAGAGCTCGCTGGAAACTCCTCCAGAATCCAGAAGTGAAATGCAGATCTCGATCTGACACAATGGAGATGGGGATCCCATGCAAAGGTACGATCTGCTCCACATAAAGACGAGCTAACTTGGACACACTACAGCTGACTTTGATCGGTAACAACCAAGCCACCTTCGTCAGCCTATCCACTAGCAACCAAATACTATCCTACCCGCTCGGAGTCGTCGGTAATCCCACCACAAAATCCGTGGTCACGTGGTCCCATTTCCACGTGGGAACCTCCAATAAGGCTAAAGAGTACCTCCTGGTCGCTGATGCTTCACCTTCACCTGCTGATAGGTCAGGCATCGGGCCACATACTCGGTAATATTTCTCTTCATGCCAGGCCACCAAAACTGTCTCTTCAAGGTCCAATACATCTTTGTCGCACCCAGGTGCACAGTGTACCGACTCCCATGAGCCTCCCGTAACACCGCACGCCTCACCTACTCCTCGGCTGGGACGTACAGCCTACCACGGAATCTCACAGCTCCGTCCTCGCCGAAGCCCACATCAGCCAAAGTCAAAATCTGGGGCAACTCAGGGTCTGCACGCTGAGCATCTGTCACCTGGCGACTGATCACAAGCGTGACAATCAAGCTCGCCAGAACAGCTGACCCCGACTCCTGGGGAACCTTAAGCCTAAATGTCACGGCCGGCACCTGTTCCCAGAGCCTCCAACTCCTCATCATCATGGTGCTGACAACGGCCTTCCTACTCAAGGCATCGGCAACGACGTTCATCCTGCCCAGCTGATAAGACAGGGTGAAGTCATAATCCTTCATATACTCTATCCATCACCTCTGCCTGAGGTTGAGGTCCTTCTGAGTGAACACATACCTCAAACTCTGATTGTCTGTGAACACCTCGAACTTCTTACCATACAGATAATGCCTCCAAATCTTCAATGTAAAGATCACAACCGTCAACTCAAGGTTATGGGTAGGGTGGTTCTCCTCATGGGACTTTAGCTACCGAGATGCATAAGCCACCACTCTACCGTGCTGTATCAGCACAGCACCCAACCCAATCCCGGAAGCATATGTACACACCACAAAACCTCCCGATCCAGAAGGCAACACCAATACTGGTGCCGAGGTGAGCAACCGCCTAAGCTCCATAAAGCTCTGCTCACACTCACCAGTCTAGACAAACGGCACATCCTTCCGCGTAAGCCTGGTCATCAGGGCTGCAACACGAGCAACATTTTGAATGAACCTCTTATAATAGTCTGCAAGCCCCAAGAAACTTTGAATCTCCGTCACGGACCTTGGCCTCGGCCACTACATCACTGCCTCGACTTTGGCTGGATCCACAAAAATACCATCACCAGAAATCACGTGCCCCAAAAAGTGCACCTCGTGAAGCCAAAACTCACACTTGCTGAGCTTAGCATACAACTGGTGATCTCGGTAAGTCTGCAACACAACCCTCAAATGATACGCATGCTCATCAGCAGACTGCGAATAAACAAGGATGTCGTCCACAAACACGACCACGAACTGGTCCATGTAGGGACGGAACACCCTCTGCATCAAATCCATAAACGCTGCGGGGGCATTGGTGAGCCCAAACGGCATCACCAAAAACTCATAATGCCCATATCTCAAGCTGATTGTAGTCTTCTCCACGTCAGACTCTCGAATCCGCAACTGATAATAACCGGACCGCAAATCAATCTGCGAGAACACTCGAGCAGACTGAAGCTGGTCAAACAAGTCATCAATCCGTGGCAATGGATACTTGTTCTTAATGGTCACCTCATTCAGCTGTCGATAGTCAATGCACAACCTCAAACTACCATCCTTCTTCTTCACAAACAACACTGGCGCACCCCAAGGGGAAAAGCTAGGACGAATATACCCCTTGGCAAGTAACTCCTGTAACTGCGCCCTCAACTCTCTTAATTCAGCGGGAGCCATACGGTAAGGAGCCTTCGACAAAGGTCCCGTACCAGGCACAATGTTAATCACAAAATCAATCTCCCGCTGGGGAGATAATCCAGGAAGGTCCTCGGGAAAAACATCGGGAAACTCGCACACCACCGGAATGTTCTCCATATTAGGCTCCGACTAGTCCACCACGACAACAGAAGTGAGAAAACCCTGACAACCCGCATCAAGCAAACGACAAGCCCTAATAGCCGAAATAAGAAAGCGGGAAGAGGAAGACCTAATACCTTGGAAATAGAAGGTGGGTCCACGAAGCCACCGAAAATAAACCCTCTTTGAGCCACAATCCACCAAAGCATGATGTGCCTTGAGCCAATCCATGCCTAAAATCACATCAAAGTCCTGAAGTGGCAACGCATAAAGTCTGATCGGCAAACTCCGCCCTTCAACCCACACAGGAACCTCATCAAAATAATACGGAGTGATCATAAAATCACCTGAAGGCAAGTCCACTATCAAATCACAGGACAACTGGGTCACCGGCTCCTCGATACTCAGCGTGAAATCTTTCGAAATAAACGAATGAGACGCGCCAGAATCAAACAAAACTCGAGCCGCACAACCTAAAATTCAAACGGTACCTTTCACGAGCTGTGACGCCACTACCTCTGCCCTGGTCATGTGTGTAATCTGGCCTCGGGACCTCTGCCTGCCCCCCACACTCATTGACCTGGGTAGTGGCGGATACTGCCCCTGCTGCTGCTGCTGCTGCCTCTGCTGCTGAGGGTACTGCTGCTGCGGAGGAAACTGCTGCTGTTGCGGCCTCTGAGGACAGTCGCGCGCCATATGCCCTGGCTGGTCACACTTGAAACAAATCACCGGCGCCGTGCACTGCCTGCCTAGATGCGAATCGCCACACCGGGAACACAATCCCCGCGATCCACCCACTGATCCCTGACGCTGAAAAGGGACCAGCTGCTGTACACTGCCCGAAGATGCCTGCCTCTGATCCTTACGCTTCTTCTGGAAACTCTTCTTGAGAAACTTCTTGACCTTGGAGCCAAAAGACGTAAATCCTGTCACTGACGCTGCCGGTGTTGACGCTCCCTAACTACCCATAGCGTGCTAGAAAGTACCCTGCTGCTGAGTAGCCGTGTGCTGACTGCGGCCTGACTGGGACTGCCCCTGGCCTCCCGGTCCTCGGACCTTCTGCATATCCAGCTCTAAAGATGCCGCCACGCAAGATGCTGTCTCCAAATCAGTAGCAACATTCACCATCAGAAGGTGCCTCAGCTCCTGCCTCAAACCCTGAATGAACTGCTCCGTCTTCACTCCCTCATGCTCCATGATATGGGTAGCATAACGGCCTAACTCCATAAATCGAGTCCTGTACTGTAACACTGGCATGTCGCCCTGAACCAGCTCCAAAAACTGACGCATCTTCTGCGTACCAACATAGGATGGGCAGTAAGTACGCTCGAAGACCGTAACGAAATCCTTCCACACGATCTCCTGAAGGGGATGAGATCGAAAGGACGTCTTCTACTATGAAGACCACCAATCTCGAGCCGTACCATGCAACTGGTTATAGGCCAACATCACCATGTCCTCCTCAGCACAGCACATGAAACTGAACACTCTCTCCATCTCATCAAGCCACCACCTGGCCACATCGGGATCTGGATGGCCCTCATAATAGGGTGGGTGAAACTGCAAGAAGTCCCTCACAGCACGACTGGGTCCACCCCTAGCTGATGAGCCCTCGCCAGCATCACCGCCAAACTGCTGAGCCATCGCCTGAAACATCTCCGAAAGAAATCCTCGACCCCCAAAACTCTCGCTGCATCCCCTGCCTGGGTGGTAACTGGTGGCACTCTGCTCTACTCCTCTGCCGACTGTCCCTGCTGAGAGCGAGTCCTCCGCCTCGGCGTCATACTCGCCTACTGCAAACAGACAGAAGACACGAGAAACGGTGAAATCAATAAAACACACGATGCCCTAAGCCAGTGCCGAATGTACATCATCATTGTGGACTAGTGGACCACTGCAACTATTTACGATTCTCATATATATCCACAACCGTGCTCTGATACCAGCTGTAACGACCCGAAATCCGAACACCGGGAAGGCTCGATAGCCCGAATCTCGAACCGCCACCCACGAGCCCGAAGACTCGGAAGGGTTGAAAGGATGGTGTGGAGATACACAAGAATCTAAAATAATTGTAGAGTTACGCAGTTAAATGAATTAAGTAGGAAGTAATAATTAACATTAATTAAATTACATGGTCCACAAAAATAACAGCAGTCTAAAAAGACAGTAGTCCACAACTAGTACAGTCCAAAGAAAAGTACAACTACACGGGACATACCCCGGAACTGGCAACTGACAACTAACCCTGGGCACCTGAACCACGTGGAGCCTCTGAAGCACTCCCCTGAAGTCTCGTCTCACCTGAAACACGGTGAAAACATGCAAGGAATGAGCCTCAAAACACAAGGCTCAGTAGGGATCATATGGTCCCCACCTCGTAAACCGAGAAATTGCGCGGAAAGTAACTACAAGCTACTACGATGGCTAGTACCGAACACATGGCATGAAAATTGAGACAACTCGTCAAAAGCCAAAGAATCGCTACCACACAAAGACAAGAGTACCAACCCACTAGAAGCAAGGCCGGATGCGTCCACTGACGACTTAAACCACGCCTCGGGTGTCCCTCTCGACCCCTAGTGGAACGGGGACACCGTACTAGTAACCACAGAACCAGTGACTAGCTGGGGTCGTGCTCGTCAGCGCGGGTCCAACCGCCCCCAACCACGTGTGCACACACAGACCGTTCGTCTCTGGTCTGGCCCTCTGACTGGTTTCCCCCTCAGCCGGACTCTGGCTGGTAGACGTGGGGCCCGACAGAAACCAGTCTAAAACTATCTCTCAGGGTAGTCTCGCCACCACTCCCTGGTGGGACCACTCGCGTGTCGGAAGGCTATGACTAGTGGAGGGTCACTGAAGGAGTAGACTCTCTAGTCAACGAAAAATGACGTCTAAACCGGACAAAGTACAAGAACCGCTCCTCGTACCGACACCGACTCACGGTGACACGAGCCAAAAACACCAACTCCCGGGATCCCACGGTGTCACGCCCCGATGCGTAATGTCGGAACATACAGTCAGAAATAGCTAGAAATAACGATAAGCTAATCTAAGCATTAACACCTGTGCTATGAAAAGAGATAACTTTATTGGTCATGAAACATTTCACATCTAGTACAATATCCTTAAACCAACTTTAATACAAACTGAGGCAATAACAACTTAACAATAATATCATTACTGTAGCTAAACACGCTCTAAGGCACAACTACGAGTAGGATAACTATGCCAACTCAACATCTAGAACTGGTACACTCCATTCATCACTCATGCCCATCCCCAACGGTAAACGCATCATCACCTGAGCTGCCTGGAAAAAGGGGGAGACAACTATATGAGCGAACGCTCAGTAGATAATAACAGGCAAGTTTACATAATTAACCAATTATTCCATTTTTATATGAAATGATAAAAAAAGAAATGACGATACAGAGAAAAAATAACGTAATATAAAGATCTTGCAAGGTCAAAAAAATATAAGATACCTAGATTTCAACAAGAATATCATGTAAGAAGTGTAACAGGAAATTGTAACGAGGAAATGGCCACCATAAAGTATTTTAAACAAGTCAAGCACGATCAAGTAACAGGAGATAATAAGAGATTTCTGTCGTAGACATCACGCTAGTCATGCACTCGGTGCAATGCCTCACATTGTCATTACAAACTCCCATGGGCACAAGTACTTTTCGGGCGCTCTCCCCAGGACCTGACTGGGCCCTTATGATGCGTTGGCATTTATTTATCGGATCCAAGATCACAAGTTCCATCTAGACATTTAGTCAAGTTTATGGCCAAATAATCAGAGGAATTTCTATCCAGAAGTTCAAGATTTAAAGGACTATTCCGTCCTTGGATTCAAGAGCACAAAACATGATAAAACTCATCTCTGAGAGATGTACGGTCATACAAAGGCCGCTCAAAGGATATATGCGATTAACACTAGGCCGCACTTACAGGAGCTGGACTGAAACTCAGCCCACGAGGTCAAGCATGAACGGCTGACAGTGTGCCACTCTAAAGGATGAACAGTAAGTTCTGGGCCGCGCAAGTCCAGAAGACCTTAAGACCCCTGAACATGATGTACGGGCCATACGGGGCCGTATTAGAGATATGCGGTCCAAGAGAATCCGCATAAGGTTTGAACGGTCATATTCCAGCCGCACCACCCGGGCTTGGCTAGAAGGCTAAGAAATCACCATATTGGACTCCGGGCTGCCAAAGACAGGGTAAAGCTAAACCAGGGCCTAGTCTACTGTCTATTGGTCAGTCCAGGGCTTGATGGTTGGGTCGAAGATTGATCAAGGTTAATCGACCAACACTTAATGGCATAAGCCAGGTATATGCAGTTGTTATTGGGCCGCCTATAAGGATATGCGGTCCACTACTGGCCGCACATGCCTCTCTTAGCCCAATTCGATCCAAGACTTATAATCCAGCGGTTCAGTCACGTAAATCGGAGTTTCTGGTGGTTCATTAGATTCTTAGCAGGGATATATAGAGATCCCAAGATGATGTTAAGTCCGCCGGATGTAGTGTCCGGGGGTAAGTTGAAGGCTAGCACAACTAATAGGGCTAATGACTTATTAAAAGTCGGTAAATTGGTCAAACCATTCTACTGGAGTAGAATGGTTGTCTAGCAACCTAGTATTCTATTTAGTCCTAATTTCCATGTCAATTTATCAAGGATCATGATTTACATTAATTTGATTGCCAAAAAGATTAATCAAGATGATAATGATAATGAACAAGATCGTGTGGGAATAAATAGCATGCATTTTACAGATATTTACTTGCACAATTTACCACTTATCATATGGGTTTCTAATTTACTAATTATCCATTAAGATACTAATATGAATCATGTAGATCTCACACTAAGTCATTTCTGCATAGATGTACGGTCGTTACAGGACCTTATATCTACTGGACTGAAGGGCACTTGTGTGGCCAGGGCATGGCCGCCCATGGGGTTGGACGGTCCAGTGATGGCCGCCCATCCCAGGTTATGTGGTCTGCTGGTAGCCGCCCATCCAGGTTATGTGGTCTACTGGTAGCCGCCCATCCTGTTATGTGGTCTGCTGGTGGCCGCCCATCCTGTTAGGGTTGTGTGGTCTAGGTAAAGACCGTCCATCTAGATATATGGTCTAGGTGATGACCGCCCATCCCAGGATGTGTGGTCATGCAGTGGCCGCCCATCCAGGATGTGTGGTCTATCATAAGACCGTCCAAGTCTGGTAAAAATACGATTAAACCAAACCTTGCCCGCCCTCGGCGAGGTTTTAGGGTCATAATAAAACACAAAATTTGAAGGGTATACATCATGGAATTTGGGGCTTTTACTGCCAATAGAACGAGCATGAAAAACTCTACAAGATGCATGAATCAATTTTAGATATACAGCCTAAAATCGCTACTGAAATCAAAGGGGAACAAGTTCTACCCTAATTCTGACATGCCTCTACCAAACCATTACATTTGCGCAGGATACCTAATAGAATTTAGGGCTTTTTGGCTCAAAAGAAAGAGGACTAGATGCTGATTCCATCCTTATATAGCACTTTATATTGGGCTCGTTATTACCTACCTCAATCGAGTGAAGAAGGAAGAAGAAAGGAAGAAGAAGGGACGCCGACACGTCTCCACTAATCACCAGAGATCTCCCTTGATCGATCTCCACTGCGGCCGAGACTGCTCCCAACGGATTCTAGGGTTGCAGAGCTTTATTTTTATAGCTCATACACCTTCTGAATCCTTCTGTGTTGGGAGAATTCGTCGGAGCAAGTGGAGTGATTGAAACATCGCCGCAATTGTTGACCTCACCCAAGCTCGGTGGATAACAAGTTTTAGGGTTAGGGTTTCGGTGAATTTGCAGAGGGGAAACGATCCATAGATCATGGCCTTTCATTTGCCACCGATTTGGGCTCATTTGATTGGGTATCAAGCCCTAATTCCGTGGTTTGAGTTAAGGTTAGGTAAGGATGCACTTTGGGCTCAATCCAATGATTAGACCTAGTTACGAATTTTTGTTGGGTCGACCACAGAAGATAAAGTTGTTAAATAAATTGTCCTTTACCAAATTACCATTTTTCTAGATTTTTATAAGGTAGTCAAATTTCCACTTGTCCTATTCACTAAGGAATTAAATATTAAATTCTAAAATTCATTCATTTCAATTTCATTTCAATTTTTAAAACCGGGGTATTACACCCTCCCCTACTTTAAGGAATTTGGTCCTCCAAATTCACTGCACTAAATACAGAAAATAGGGAATGAGATAGCTCACCTAGAATAAGTTGGGGTACCGCTTCCGTATAGTATCTTCAGACTCCCAAGTAGCTTCTTCGGTCTCACGCCGACTCCACTGAATTTTGACCATCGGTATGGAACAATTCCGGAGTTGCTGTTATTTTCGGTCCAGAATCTTGATAGGTCTTTCTTCATAGGTCAAATCTTCCTTCAATTCAAAATCCACATGCTGAATGATGTGAGTGGGGTCGTACACATATTTCCGTAACATAGACACATGGAAAACATTGTGTACGCCAGACAACTGAGGCGGTAATGTCAGCCTGTAAGCAACCTCTCCTACTCTATCTAGGATCTCGAATGGACCAATATATCTCGAACTTAGCTTGCCTTGAATGCCAATTCTTCGAATCCCTCTCGTAGGAGAGACCTTTAAAAATACATGCTCGCCAACCTGAAACTCCAATGCTCTCCTTCTGTTGTCGGCATAACTCTTCTGTCTTAATTGGGCTACTTGTAACCGGTCTCGAATAATACGAATGTTCTGTGATGATTCTGAAATGAGATCCGGTCCAAGCCATTGTTTCTCACCCACCTTATCCCAACATAACGGGGAACGACAGCTTCTTCCATACAATGCTTCAAAAGGAGCCATCTGTATGCTAGATTGATAATTGTTGTTGTAGGAGAATTTAATTAATGCCAAGTGATCACTCCAACTACCTCCGAAATCAATCATGCATGCTCTAAGCATATCTTCCACAATCTGGTTGGTTCTTTCAGTCTGTCCATCTATCTGTGGATGAAAAGCAGTACTGAAATTCAGACGAGTACCCATAGACTCTCGCAGTCCCTTCCAGAAATGTGAACTAAATCTGGGGTCTCTATTAGACACAATGCTGACTGGTATGCCATGGAGCCTTACCACTTCCTTCAAATACAAAGCAGCCAATATATCAACTGTCTATTTAGACTTAATGGGTAAGAAATGAGCTGACTTTGTCAATCGATCGACAATCACCCATATTGCATCAAGTCCACCATGAGTCTTAGGTAGACCCATAATGAAGTCCATGCCAATGCTTTCCCACTTCCATTGGGGTATGTCGAGTGGTTTTAATTTTCCTGTCGGTCTGAAATGTTCAGCCTTAACTTGCTGACAAACCCAGCATCTACTCATGAAGTCTGCAACTTCCCTTTTCATATTCATTCAATGATCTTTTCAAATCTCTGAACATTTTTGTGCCTCTAGGATGAATGGTGTATCTAGATCTATGTGCTTCCTCAAGAATCTTGTTCTTTATTTTAGCTTCATGAGGTACACAAGTTCTACCCTGGAATAACAATCTTCCATCATCAGCCTTCAAGAAGTCAGGTCTGCTGCTCAAGCTTCCCTTGATCTCTACTAGCTCGGGATCGTTATCTTGTAAAGACTTGATTTCCATCAACAATTCGGGCTTAAGTCGAATCTGTGCAATCCTAACCCGATCATTGTCAACATTAAGGTCCATGCTAACTAATTATTCCAGTAGCCTCCACTCTTGTAATATGAGACTTGACAATTTAGCTACACGCTTCCGGCTTAATGCATCTGCCACAACATTACCTTTTCCAGGATGATACTCAATCGAGAAGTCGAAGTCCTTCAAGTACTCCAACCATCTTCTTTGCCTCATATTGAGTTACTTCTGAGAAAATAAATATTTCAGACTCTTATGATCTGAAAACACTATGAATGTTTCTCCATACAAGTAATGCCTTCATATCTTCAAAGCGAATACCACCGCTGCTAGTTCCAAATCATGACAGGATAATTCTCTTCATGCTTCCTCAACTGCCTAGAAGAATAGGCAATCACTTTCCCATGCCGCATGAGTACACAGCCTAAACCAATACCTGAAGCATCAATGTATACGACAAAACCTCCTTCACCAGAAGGTAAAGCCAATATAGGTGCAGTAGTTAAACATTCCTTCAAAGTCTGAAAGCTTCGCTGGCAATCTTCTGACCAATCAAATTTGTTCTCCTTGCGGGTTAATCTTGTCATAGGTACTACAATCTTAGAGAAATCCTGGATAAATCTTAGTAGTAGCCTGCTAGGCCTAGGAAACTTCTAACTTCAGTCACACTGGTAGGCTGATCCCAATTCATCACTGCCTCTACCTTTGAAGGATCAACAGAAATTCCTTCCTTTGTGATGATATGTCCGAGAAAGGACACCTCTTGCAGCCAGAATTCACACTTACTGAACTTGACATATAGCTGATGATCTCTCAATAGTTGCAATGCCATCCTCAGATGTTCAGGATGCTCCTCTTCATTCTTGGAATAAATTAGGATATCATCAATGAATACCACGACCCATTGATCAAGATAGGGCCGAAATATATTATTCATCAACTGCATGAAAGCTGTTGGTGCATTCGTTAGAGCAAAAGGCATAACGACAAATTCGAAATGACTATACCTGCTGCGGAAAGCTGTTCTATAGATATCCTCGTCCTTAATCTGTAACGGGTGATATCCAGATCGAAGATCGATCTTAGAAAAATACTGAGCTCCCGCTATCTGATCAAAAAAATTGTCAATCCTTGGCAATGGATATTTGTTCTTGACAGTCAGCTGGTTCAATTGTCGATAATCGATGCACAATCTCATCGAACCATCTTTCTTCCGGACGAATAATACAGGGGCTCCCCAAGGGGAAGTACTTGGACGAATGAAACCCTTCTCGAGCAATTCCATCAACTGTTGCTTTAATTCCCTCAGTTCCGCAGGAGACATACGATAAGGAGCTTTGGAAATAGGAAATGTGCCAGGAATGTGATCAATAGAAAAGATAACTTCCCACTCAGGCGGAAGTCCTTGCAGTCCCTCTGGAAAGACATCAGGAAAATCTCGGACAACAGAAATATCCTTAATCTCGATCTGCTGCTCAGGGGTCGCATAGACAAAGGCTAAAAAAGCTTTACATCCTCGCTTCATCAGCTTATCAGCTCGAAGAGCCGAGATAAGTGATACGGAGTTATGGTGTTTAACACCAACAAGAGAAAGTCTCGGGTGCCTAGTAAAAGACACAGAGATAGAACTGTAGTGAACATTTGCCTCATATTTAGCCAACCAATCTGCTCCTAGGATTACATCATAATCCTTCATGTCCATGCAAACTAAATCAGCTGGTAAATTATGTTCATCAATCATAACCTTACTAGAAGGATAGAAATACTGAATTGCTGATCTAGTATCAATAGGGGTTGAAATCTCTAACGGAGAATCCATCAAAATAGGCTTCACAGCTAAAGACTTAGCAAATCTTTGAGAAAGAAATGAATGTGTGGCACCAGTATCAAAAAGAACAAATGCTGGCTTGTCGAGTATAATAAGAGTACCTTCGACGAGTCCACCACCCTCAGTGGTTCCTGCCTCATCTGCTTGTAGAGCTTGGAGCTTGCCTTGTTGTTTCTTGATGCCTTGTGGTTTCGCCGGCATAGCTTGCTTAGATAAAAGAGGACAGTCAGGGATACGGTGCTCCCTACTTCCACATCGTAAACAGGCACCCAACTTGCGCCAGCACTCCTCTATCTTATGACCTGGACGATCACAATACTTACATACTCCTTTGAATGGAACAATAGGGCCAGGCTTCTTGTCTTCACGTTTCGACATCTTGCCCTTCCACGATCCGGACCCACTCCATGAACCAGACCAACTAATGGGCCTCTTCCTGCCATACTCAGGTTTGATATTCCCGGAACTCGTAGGTTGTTCCTTTCTTGCACTTTTTCCACGGATTCTCTCCGTCATTTCTAGAGTATCTTCTAGGACTTGAGGTTTTCTCACCATCTCAGAATAAGTTGGGATTTCCATTGGTGCCAATTGGTTGGTATATAGCAGCTTCAGTCCATTAAGAAAGCGCTTAGCCTTCATCTTCTCGGTGGATATCAAGTGAGTAACATATCGGGATAACCGAGAAAATTGAGCTTCATATTCTGCCACAGATAGATTTCGCTGCTTCAAAGCCACGAACTCCGCTGCCTTCTTCTCTTGCACTCTATCAGAAAAGTATTTACTATTAAAGAATTCCTCAAACTCCTCCCATGTGACTTGCTGATCACCAAGGGTAGCCTTCACTGAATCCCACCATGTTCTTGCATCACGTTCAAGTTGAAAGGTTGATAGAAGGAAACGTTCTTGATTGCTACACTGCATTACTTCGAATATCCTCCCCATTTCTTCTAGCCAGTGCTCGGCTTCATCAGGGTCAGTCGAGCCACCAAATCTCGGCGGATTCATCCCCCGAAAGTTCCGATATAAATCACCCGTGCCATGGTTTGCAGCTCCTGCTTGGGCCACTTGTTGCAAAACCTGAGTAAGGCCTTGAACCGTGCACTGCAAGTTCCTCCATTCCGTGCGATCAGCTGCCATTGCAAAGGCCTACACGTGGAGTAGATTATTTAGGTTAAAAAAAATAGATAATAACACAATTAAGGTATGAACTTAACCCAAGTTTCTACCCAGATCTCACCAGGTTGGGTTCTTAGACTTATAACAAGGGTATGGGTCCTATATCATCACTTAGACCCCTAGAACTTAAAAGACCTAGAACCTTAGAAAACCTAGGAATGTGAAACCTAGGCTCTGATACCACTTAAACTGTCACGCCCCGACGCGGAATGTCGGAACGTACAGTCAGAAATAACTAGAAATAACGATAAGCTAATCTAAGCATTAACACCTGTGCTATGAAAATAGATAACTTTATTGGTCATGAAACATTTTACATCTAGTACAATAACCTTAAACCAACTTTAATACAAACTGAGGCAATAACAACTTAACAATAATATCATAACTGTAGCTAAACACGCTCTAAGGCACAACTACGAGTAGGATAACTATGCCAACTCAACATCTAGAACTGGTACACTTCAATCATCACTCATGCCCATCCCCAACGGTAAATGCATCGTCACCTGAGCTGCCTGAAAAAGGGGGAGACAACTATATGAGCGAACGCTCAGTAGATAATAACATGCAAGTTTACGTAATTAACCAATTATTCCATTTTTATATGAAATGATAAGAAAAGAAATGATGATACAGAAGAAAAACAACGTAATATAAAGATCTTGCAAGGTCAAGAAAATATAAGATACCTGGATTTCAACAAGAATACCATGTAAGAAGTGTAACAGGAAATTGTAACGAGGAAATGGCCACCATAAAGTATTTTAAACAAGTCAAGCACGATCAAGTAAGAAGAGATAACAAGAGATTTCTGTCGTAGACATCACGCTAGTCATGCACTCGGTGCAATGCCTCACCTTGTCATTACAAACTCCCATGGACATAAGTACTTTTTCGGTACTCTCCTCAGGACCAGACTGGGCCCTTATGATGCGTTGGCATTGGTTTATCGGATCCAAGATCCCAAGTTCCATCTAGACATTTAGTCAAGTTTATGGCCAAATATTTAGAGGAATTACTGTCCAGAAGTTCAAGATTTAAGGGACTAATCCATCCTTGGATTCAAGAGCACAAAACATGATAAAACTCATCTCTGAGAGATGTACGGTGATACAGAGGCCGCTCAAAGGATATATGCGGCTAACACTGGGCCGCACTTACAGGAGCTGGACTGAAACTCAGCCCACGAGGTCAAGCATGAACGGCTGACAGTGTGCCGCTCTAAAGGATGAACGGTAAGTTCTGGGCCGCGTAGGTCCAGAAGATTTTAAGACCCATGAACATGATGTACGGGCCATACGAGGCCGTATTAGAGATATGCGGTCCAAGAGAATCCGCATAAGGTTTGAACGGTCATAATCCAGCCGCATCACCCAGGCTTGGCTAGAAGGCTAAGAAATCACCCTATTGGACTCCGGGCTGCCAAAGACAGGGTAAAGCTAATCCAGGGCCTAGTCTACTGTCTATTGGTCAGTCCAGGGCTTAATGGTTGGGTCGAAGATTGATCAAGGTTAATCGACCAACACTTAATGGCATAAGCCAAGTATACGCGGTTGTTATTGGGCCGCCTATAAGGATATGCGGTCCACTACTGGCTGCACATGCCTCTCTTAGCCCAATTCGATCCAAGACTTATAATCCAGCGGTTCATTCACATAAATCGGAGTTTCTGGTGGTTCATTAGATTCTTAGCAGGGATATACAGAGATCCCAAGATGATGTTAAGTCCGCCGGATGGAGTGTCCGGGGGTAAGTTCAAGGCTTGCACGACTAATAGGGCTAATGACTTATTAAAAGTCGGTAAATTGGTCAAACCGTTCTACTTGAGTACAATGGCTATCAAGCAACCTAGTATTCATTTTAGTCCTAATTTTCATGTCAATTTATCAAGGATCATGATTTACATTAATTTGATTGCCAAAATGATTAATCAAGATGATAATGATAATGAACAAGATCGTGTGGGAATAAATAGCATGCATTTTACAGAAATTTACTTGCACAATTTGCCACTTATCATATGGGTTTCTAATTTACTAATTATCCATTAAGATACTAATATGAATCATGTAGAGCTCACACTAAGTCATTTCTGCAAAGATGTGCGGTCGTTACAGGACCTTATATCTACTGGACTGAAGGTCACTTGTGCGGCCAGGGCATGGCCGCCCAAGGGGTTGGACGGTTCAGTGATGGCCGCCCATGGGGTTGGACGGTCCAGTGATGGCCGCCCATCCCAGGTTATGTGGTCTGCTGGTAGCCGCCCATCCAGGTTATGTGGTCTACTGGTAGCCGCCCATCCTGTTATGTGGTCTGCTGGAGGCCGCCCATCCTGTCAGGGTTGTGTGGTCTAGGTAAAGACCGTCCATCTAGATATGTGGTCTAGGTGATGACCGACCATCCTAGGATGTGTGGTCATGCAGTGGCCGCCCATCCAGGATGTGTGGTCTATCGTAAGACCGTCCAAGTCTGGTAAAAATCCGATTAAACCAACCCTTGCTCACCCTCGGCGAGGTTTTAGGGTCACAATAAAACATAAAATTCGAAGGGTATACATCATGGAATTTGGGGCTTTTACTACCAATAGAACGAGCATGAAAAACTCTACAAAATGCATGAATCAATTTTAGATTTACAGCCTGAAATCGCTACTAAAATCAAAGGGGAACAAGTTCTGCCCTAATTCTGACATGCCTCTACCAAAACATTAAATTTGCACAGGATACCTAATAGAATTTAGGGCTTTTTGGCTCAATAGAAAGAGGACTAGACACTGATTCCTTCCATATATAACACTTTATATTGGGCTCGTTATTACCTACCTCAATCGAGTGAAGAAGGAAGAAGAAAGGAAGAAGAAGGGACGTTGACACATCTCCACTAATCACCAGAGATCTCCTTTGATCAATCTCTACTGTGGCCGCCACTACTCCCAAAGGATTCTAAGGTTACAGAGCTTTATTTTTATAGCTCATACACCTTCTGGATCCTTCTGTGCTGGGAGAATTCGTCAGAGCAAGTGGAGTGATTGAAACGTCGCCGCAATTGTTGACCTCACCCAAGCTCGGTGGATCACAAGTTTTAGGGTTAGGGTTTCGGTGAATTGGCAGAGGGAAAATGATCCATAGATCATGACCTTTCATTTGCCACCGATTTGGGCTCATTTGATGGGGTATTAAGCCCTAATTCCGTGGTTTGAGTTAAGGTTAGGTAAGTGTGCACTTTGGGCTCAATCAATGATTAGACCTAGTTACGTATTTTTATTGGGTCGACCACAGAAGATAAAGTTGTTAATTAAATTATCCTTTACCAAATTACCATTTTTCTATATTTTTATAAGGTAGTCAAATTTCCACTTGTCCTATTCACTAAGGAATTAAATATTAAATTCCGAAATTCATTCATTTCAATTTCATTTCAATTTTCAAAACCGGGCTATTACACACGGCACCCTGAAGTGTGGCCCCCACATGATTCCCGACATCAGTTAGACTACGGGTAAGCATGCGGATCGAGATTCACTCACCCGAGACTCGAATCCGCAAAACATAACTCCGGTCGGACATAGATCTCTTGCGGTCCACCTTTGGGCCGCCACAGAGTTTGGTGGTCCAGAATTGGGCCGCCACAGGGACTGTAGCGGTAGATCAATGGGCCGCCACACCCTGGGCTGCGAAAGAAATGGCGGTCCTATATAGGGTCGCCACAGGGATGTGGCGGGGGTACCTTCGGCCGTCACACCCAAAAATCCTCAACGGTCGAAAACCAACGGTAGGAAGTCAACAATCAAGTCACCCCTATGGCGGTTGAACCCGGGAGCGCTATACGCTCTGGCGGTTTATCGTGCGGCTGCCAGGCCGACGGACGCCCTGTCGATAAAATAGTAACATGTGGCGCACCCGCCTTGGGCCACCACAGCGTCTGGCGCACCTATCTTGGGCCGCCAGAGACTCTGGCGGTCTCTAGAAGGACCGCCACACCAGCCCGAGAACGGGCCGGCGGGAAAAACCCAAAAATCCAAACCATGGCCCCAAACATCCATGGATGAGGGGAAAAACAATGGGGAAGCTCTCCTAGGACCCCTATCTTGCATCTAGACCCTCAAAATGCGCAATCGTGACTTGAAACGGTAGATCGGACGACCACTCCTCAAAACATGGATTTCCCCTCCCGGCATGAAATCACCCTCTCTCGGCCTCCCCTCGGCCTACAAATCACGGGAATGGAACGCAGGGAGCTAAGAAACGTCACCCTACCTCGATCTCACCTTGAGGCGCGCCGGATCGTCCCCAATCGATGAAGAAAGCTTTTAGGGCTCCCGAACCTCCACGAAATCCCACGAACCACGCGCCACCACGACCGCCTCGTCGCCTCCGTCACCGCCACGCCGTCGCCTTGTCGCCGTCTGCAGCCGGAGGAAGGCGCTGCCGCAAGCACGCCGGACGAAGAAGAGGAAGAATGGGCGGAGGGTTCTCTCACGGTGGAGGGGTGAAGAAGAAGAAGAAAAGAATAGAAAAAAAAAGAAAAAGAGTTGGGCTATTTATAGAAAATCTGGAAATTCCAAAAAATACCAAAAAATAAAAAATCATATTTTCGCGATCCTTGGAACGCACCGATCGCAACGGTACCACCCACGCCTAGGTGAATGGCTCGGTTCACCAGCTACGGGGTTCCATAAGTCCTGTCAGGGAAAAACATGGGAAACCGCAGAACACGTTCCGGGACCTCCGAAACTGATCTGAAACGCACGGATCCGAATCCAAAAGATGTCCGAAAGATAACCCCGGGTAAAATGAGAACAAAATCTCTGAGAAAATAGATCCGAGACCCAAGAAGAGGGATCCGAAGGGTCCGGGATATTACAGACCATATATTGATCAAACTTAAATCTAACGATTAGATCTTGATCAAACTTAAATTCAATAGTCAAATTTTGATGAGGAGTAAATTCAATGGTCGAATCTTAATCAAACTTAAATCCATCGATCAGATTTCCCATCGGGATCAAATCCAATAGTCAGATCATCAAACTTACCAATGGTCATATTTCGATCTAGATCAAATTCAATGGTCAGATCATGAATCTAACAGTCAAATTTTGATTCTTAGTAAATCTAACAGTTGATTAGATGTTAATCAAACTTAAATCTAATAGTCAGATCTTGATTAAACTAAATTCTAATAGTAAGATTTCGATCAGAAACAAATTCTATAGTTGGATCTTATTCAACTTTAAATTAATGGCTAGATTTTGATGAAACTTAAATCTAACTATTGTTATAATAATTATTAAATTATTTATATAATTTATCAATATAATAATTATAAAATAATAGTAATTAAGTTTAAACTATTAATAATATTTATTTATTTATTTATTATTTTTAAAGAGTAAACTACTATAATTGTACATGTACAAATTATAGCATATTGCGATTTGTATTTATTTTATTATTTTTATAATGACTATTAAGTTAATGATAATTGTTACATATTTTAAAATAAATTTATATTCATTATTATAGTAATTATAAGATATCAATAGCTTTAGAGACGGATTAGAGACACAATAGAGATGGAATTTCATTTTCATCGCTAATCAAATTTCATTTCACACCAAATCAGACGGTATTGCATTGGAATAGAGACGAAATTGTGACATATATGATTCGTCGTAAAAATAACAATTTCCTTCAATGAAAAACCAATTTTCTGACTCACACTCGCATACTTCTCTCTCTCTCTCTCTCTCGCGCGCGCTCGCGCTCTCTCTCTCGCTCACTCCTCTCTCTCAGCCATCACCGTTGGCGACAATCCATGCATCCCACTACCACATCCACGATAGTCGGCCTGTCGTGCTACTACCGCGTATGTTGTCCCCGGTGCCACATCCTCCTTGTCTGATCCCATGCCAAGTGCACCGCCATGTCCGCCACCACCCTAGGGCCTGTAGTGCAACCTTCGTCATCACTACCTCATCCCCCCTCACCACTGGTAAGTCCCCCCACCCTCTCTCCTTTTTTTTGTGTGGAGGTTGGGGATTGGCACTTGGGGGGGTCCGACTGATCGGGGTGGGAGAGGTCAGTCTGGGAGGTGGCGAGGTTTCGACAGTAGGGTCGGGGGGCTTGCGAGCTCGTTGGAGCTCGCTAGAGGGTCAGAGGGGGTAGGGAGGAAGGGGGAGGCCAGTCTGGGTGGGGGGAGGGGAGGGGGGTCCTGCCGGCGGTGGGTAGCAGGTGGGGCGGTGAGTTGGAGGTGCGGGGAGGGGAGGGGGGTCGTACGGGTGGTGGGTTACTAATGGGGGAAGGTGGGACAGGTTGCAGGTGGGGGGATGGGAGGGGGGTGTCCTGCCGATGATAGGTTGCCAATACTGTGAAAGCATATGCCATTACTACACGCCCATTACACAATCTTAAATTTTAGTCCACAAATTATTTTTAAATAGTAGTTAAGTGGGAGACCGATTGTAATCCACAGAGTGGTTGATGTTGGACGGTATCAGAGGATCTAGAGGGGGGGGGGGTGAATAGATCCTACACCAAATTTTAAACACTTCAATGAAACACTAACATAACTAAAAATAGTAGGCCAACTCATACGCAGAACAGAGCTGAAATCGAAGAGCCATCTGATGGGGACATGAAAGCAAGACCACTAACTTTTTTTTATTTACATTTATATCCTTGAGTCAATTGTATGGCAATTAGAAGCCAATGTGTTAGTCCTTAGGAATTAGTGGGTTTCTTTGTAAAAAGGCCATGTTGGCTCGGCGGGACCCCCGCCCTCTCTCCCATTGGGCCACCTAGACTCTAGGGCCCATGTGGGACAGGTCCAAGGTCCAAGGTGGGCTTGACCACTCAATCTTGGACCATTCTTCCCCCTTGACTTCTAAGGAGGGTGCCCCCCATTTATCATTTTTTTAATGTTATTTTGACCACATGGGAGAAGGGAGAAGGAATTAAATATTCTCATCCCCTAATTGCCTCTCCCTAACCCTAGATCTGAGGGTAGTAATGGTCATTTAGTTTGGGCTATAAAACTCATGTATTTTCATTATTTTGAGGAATTAATGAAGAAAAAATTATATTGTGCACAAGAATGCCCAAGGGCGCCCCTCTCCTCTCTCCCCCCCTTGCAGCTGGATTGTTGGGAATTCCTAGGGTGGATGCCCTAAAACTTGGTAGATTCCAAGGTGTATCTCCTCCCCTGGGTGTGAAGCTCAGCTACAGCCGCCACCGCCTCCGTTCGTGCCGCCGTCGAGCCACCATAACCCGACTTCCACCCTGTTGTCCTGAATTTCAGAATTCCTGGACAGAAGCTCGTAAAAAGGTTGGTACCAAAGATCCTACCGTCAGATGGAGCTGAGCTTTTGAGGGTTAGTTCCCCCCGTCGTCCCCCATCTCCAGTTAAATTGTCAGGCCAATCAGCCCCCGTTTCCCCCCTTCCCAGTCAAATCTTTCCACCCCTAGCAATGTGCTAGTTTGCAGATCTGCGGGATAGCACCCTGTTCTTTTATTTTTATACCCACCCAAACCATGTCAAAAAAATTCCAAAAAATTTGTGTGTCATCCTCACATTCCCCCCTACCACCCATAAAATTCCCAGAGCCTAGATCCACCATTTTCATTTTGGTCAAAGTTCGTTTTCAGGCAAATATCATTCTATCCTGTGTGATCTAGATTTCGAGCCAGAAATGTTTATGGAGCACCGAGTTTTGTATTTTAAATCAGACCGTTGGATGGATGTAAAAATCACGTATGTTGTATATCTTTGAGTCTAATTTGTAACGGCGCCGATCTCGCCATGATCCGACACCGGATCTGAGCGTGGCGTTCATTTTCGTGGAGGCGCGCAAACATGTTCCGTGAACAGGCCAGCAAGAGTAGTCCAAGGTTAATTCTCCCATAAATTCTCGACTCTGAACGAGCGATGGCCGCTCCCGGGGATCGACCAGCCACCCCCAGCAACCTCCTAGCCAGTCGCCGCAGCAAGGAGACGCCCGGACGCCGCCGTCCCAATAGCCGGACCCACCTGCTGTCCCGTTGTCACACCCCGACGCGGAATATCGGAACGTACAGTCAGAAATAGGTAGAATAATGATAAGCTAATCTAAGCATTGACACAAGTGCTATGAAAAGAGATAACTTTATTGGTCATGAAACATTTCAAATCTAGTACAATATCCTTAAACCAACTTCAATACAAACTGAGGCAACAAAAACTTAACAATAATATCATAACGGTAGCTAAACACGCTCTAAGGCACAACTAAGAGTAGGATAACTATGCCAACTCAACATCTAGAACTGGTACACTCCAATCATCACTCCTGCCCATCCCCAACGGTAAACGCATCGTCACCTGAGCTGCCTGGAAAAAGGGGAAGACAACTATATGAGCGAACGCTCAGTAGATAATAACATGCAAGTTTACGTAATTAACCAATTATTCCATTTTTATATGAAATGATAAGAAAAGAAATGACGATGCAGAAGAAAAACAACGTAATATAAAGATCTTGCAAGGTCAAGAAAATATAAGATACCTGGATTTCAACAAGAATATCATGTAAGAAGTGTAACAGGAAATTGTAACAAGGAAATGGCCATCCTAAAGTATTTTAAACTAGTCAAGCACGATCAAGTAACAAGAGATAACAAGAGATTTCTGTCGTAGACATCACGCTAGTCATGCACTCGGTGCAATGTCTCACCTTGTCATTACAAACTCCCATTGGCACAAGTACTTTTCGGGCGCTCTCCCCAGGACCAGACTGGGCCCTTATGATGCGTTGGCATTGATTTATCGGATCCAAGATCCCAAGTTCCGTCTAGACATTTAGTTAAGTTTATGGCCAAATAATCAGAGGAATTACTGTCCAGAAGTTCTAGATTTAAAGGACTAATATGTCCTTAGATTAAAGAGCATAAAACATGATAAAACTCATCTCTGAGATATGTACGGTCATACAGAAGCCGCTCAAAGGATATATGCGGCTAACACTGGGCCGCACTTACAGGAGCTGGACTAAAACTCAACCCACGAGGTCAAGAATGAACGGCTGACAGTGTGCCGCTCTAAAGGATGAACGGTAAGTTCTGGGCCGCACAGGTCCAGGAGACCTTAAGACCCATGAACATGTTGTACGTGCCATACGGGGCCGTATTAAAGATATGTGGTCCAAGAGAATCCGCATAAGGTTTGAACGGTCATAATCCAGTCGAACCACCCGGGCTTGGCTAGAAGGCTAAGAAATCACCCTATTTGACTCCGGGCTGCCAAAGACAGGGTAAAGCTAAACCAGGGCCTAGTCTACTGTCTATTGGTCAGTCCAGGGCTTAATGTTTTGGTCGAAGATTGATCAAGGTTAATCGACCAACACTTAATGGCATAAGCCAGGTATATACGGTCGTTATTGGGACGCCTATAAGGATATGCGGTCCACTACTGGCCGCACATGCCTCTCTTAGCCCAATTCGATCCAAGACTTATAATCCAGCGGTTCAGTCACGTAAATCGGAGTTTCTGGTGGTTCATTAGGTTCTTAGTAGGGATATACAGAGATCCCAAGATGATGTTAAGTCCGCCGGATGGAGTGTCCGGGGGTAAGTTCAAGGCTAGCACACTAATAGGGCTAATGACTTATTAGAAGTCCGCAAATTGGTCAAACTGTTCTATTGGAGTAGAATTGCTGTCAAGCAACCTCGTATTCATTTCAGTCCTAATTTTCATGTCAATTTATTAAGGATCATGATTTATATTAATTTGATTGCCAAAAAGATTAATCAAGATGCTAATGATAATGAACAAGATCATGTGAGAATAAATAGCATGAATTTTTCAGAAATTTACTTGCATAATTTACCACTTATCATGTGGGTTTCTAATTTACTAATTATCAGTTAAGATACTACTATGAATCATGTAGAGCTCACACTAAGTCATTTCTGCATAGATGTGCGGTCGTTACAGGACCTTATATCTACTAGACTGAAGGGTACTTGTGAGGCTAGGGCATGGCCGCCCAAGGGTTGGATGGTCCAGTGATGGCCGCCCATCCCAGGTTATGTGGTCCTCTGTTAGCCGCCCATCCAGGTTATGTGGTTATCTGGGAGCCGCCCATCCTGTTATGTGGTCTGCTGGTGGCTGCCCATCCTATCAGGGTTGTGTGGTCTAGGTAAAGACCGTCCATCTTGATATGTGGTCTAGGTGATGACCGCCCATCCCAGGATGTGTGGTCATGTAGTAGCCGCCCATCCAGGATGTATGGTCTATCGTAAGACTGTCCAAGTCTGGTAAAAATCCGATTGAACCAACCCTAGCCCGCCCTCGGCGAGGTTTTTAGGGTCAAAGTGAAACACGAAATTCGAAGGGTATACATCATGGAATTTGGGGCTTTTACTACCAATAGAAAGAGCATGAAAAACTCTACAAGATGCATGAATCAATTTTAGATTTACAGCCTGAAATCGCTATTGAAATCAAAGGGAAACAAGTTCTGCCCTAATTCTGACATGCCTCTACCAAACCATTAAATTTACGCAGGATACCTAATGAAATTTAGGGCTTTTTGGCTCAAAAGAAAGAGGAATAGACGCGGATTCCATCCATATATAACACTCTATATTGGGCTCGTTATTACCTACCTCAATCGAGTGAAGAAGGAAGAAGAAAGGAAGAAGAAGGGACGCCGACACGTCTCCACTAATCACCAGAGATCTCCCTTGATCGATCTCTACTGCGGCCGCCACTGCTACCAAAGGATTCTAGGGTTGCAGAGCATTATTTTTATAGCTCATACACCTTCTGGATCCTTCTATGCTGGGAGAATTCGTCGGAGCAAGTAGAGTGATTGAAACCTCGCCACAATTGTTGACCTATCCCAAGCTCGGTCGACTACAAGTTTTAGGGTTAAGGCTTCGGTGAATTGGCAGAGGGGAAATGATCCATAGATCGTGGCCTTTCATTTGCCACCGATTTGGGCTCATTTGATGGGGTATTAAGCCCTAATTTTGCGGTTTAAGTTAAGGTTAGGTAAGTGTGCACTTTGGGCTCAATCCAATTATTAGACCTAGTTACGGATTTTTGTTGGGTCGACCATAGAAGACAAAGTTGTTAAATAAATTATCCTTTACAAAATTACCATTTTTCTAGATTTTTATAAGGTAGTCAAATTTCCACTTGTCCTATTCACTAAGGAATTAAATATTAAATTCTGAAATTCATTCATTTCAATTTTATTACAAATTCAAAACTGGGGTATTACACCCTCCCCTACTTTACGGAATTTGGTCCTCCAAATTCACTGCACTAAATACAGAAAATAGGGAATGAGATCGCTCACCTAGAATAAGTTGGGATACCGCTTCCGCATAGTATCTTCAGACTCCCAAGTAGCTTTTTCGGTCCCACGCCGACTCCACTGAATTTTGACCATCGGTATGGAACAATTCCGGAGTTGCTGTTGTTTCCGGTCCAGAATCTTGATAGGTCTTTCTTCATAGGTCAAATCTTCCTTTAATTCAAAATCCACATGCTGAATGATGTGAGTGGGGTCGTACACATATTTCCGTAACATAGACACATGGAAAATATTGTGTACGCCAGACAACTGAGGCGATATTGCCAACCTGTAAGCAACCTCTCCCACTCTATCTAGGATCTCGAATGGACCAATATATCTCAGACTTAACTTGTCCTGAATGCCAAATCTTCGAATCCCTCTCGTAGGAGAGACCTTTAAAAATACATGCTCACGAACCTGAAACTCCAATGCTCTCCTTCTGTTGTCGGCATAACTCTTCTATCTTGATTGGGCTACTTGTAACCGGTCTCGGATAATACGGGTGTTCTGTGATGATTCTGAAATGAGATCCGGTCCAAGCCATTGTTTCTCACCCACCTTATCCCAACATAACGGGGAACGACAGCTTCTTCCATACAATGCTTCAAAAGGAGCCATCTGTATGCTGGATTGATAACTGTTGTTGTAGGCGAATTCAATTAATGCCAAGTGATCACTCCAACTACCTCCGAAATCAATCATGCATGCTCTAAGCATATCTTCCACAATCTGGTTGGTTCTTTCAGTCTGTCCATCTGTCTGTGGATGAAAAGCAGTACTGAAATTCAGACGAGTACCCAGAGACTCTTGCAGTCCCTTCCAGAAATGTGAACTAAATCTGGGGTCTCTATCAGACACAATGCTGACTGGTATGCCATGGAGCCTTACCACTTCCTTCAAATACAAAGTAGCCAATATATCAACTGTCCATTTAGACTTAATGGGTAAGAAATGAGCTGACTTTGTCAATCGATCGACAATCACCCATATTGCATCAAGTCCACCACGAGTCCTAGGTAGACCCATAATGAAGTCCATGCCAATGCTTTCCCACTTCCATTGGGGTATGTCAAGTGGTTTCAATTTTCCTGCCGGTCTGAAATGTTCTGTCTTAACTTGCTGAAAAACCAAGCATCTACTCATGAAGTCTGCAACTTCCCTTTTCATATTCGTCCACCAAAAGGATCTTTTCAGATCTCTGAACATTTTAGTGCCTCCAGGATGAATGGTGTATCTGGATCTATGTGCTTCCTCAAGAATCTTGTTCTTTATTTCAGCTTCATCAGGTACACAAGTTCTACCCTTGAATAACAATCTTCCATCGTCAGCCATCATGAAGTCAGGTCTGCTGCTCAAGCTTCCCTTGATCTCTACTAGCTCGGGATCATTATCTTGCAAAGACTTGATTTCCATCAACAACTCGGACTTAAGTCGAATCTGTGCAATCCTAACCCGATCATTTTCAATATTAAGGTCCAGGCTAGGTAATTGTTCCAGTAGTCTCCACTCGTGTAACATGAGACTTGACAATTTAGCTACAGGCTTCCGGCTTAATGCATCTGACACAACATTGCCTTTTCCAGGATGATACTCAATCGAGAAGTCGAAGTCCTTCAAGTACTCCAACCATCTTCTTTGCCTCATATTGAGTTCCTTCTGAGAAAATAAATATTTCAGACTCTTATGATCTGAAAACACTGTGAATGTTTCTCCATACAAGTAATGCCTCCATATCTTCAAAGCGAATACCACCGCTGCTAGTTCCAAATCATGAACATGATAATTATCTTCATGCTTCCTCAACTACCTAGAAGAATAGGCAATCACTTTCCCATGCTGCATGAGTACACAGCCTAAACAAATACTTGAAGCATCAGTGTATACGACAAAACCTCCTTCACCAGAAGGTAAAGCCAATACAGGTGCAGTAGTTAGACATTCCTTCAAAGTCTGAAAGCTTCGCTGGCAATCTTCAGACCAATAAAATTTGTTCTTCTTGCGGGTTAATCTTGTCATAGGTACCGCAATCTTAGAGAACTCCTGGATAAATCTTCGGTAGTAGCCTGCTAGGCCTAGGAAACTTCTAACTTCAGACACACTGGTAGGCTGATCCCAGTTCTTCACTGCCTCTACCTTTGAAAGATCAACAGAAATTCCTTCCATTGTGATGATATGTCCGAGAAAGGACACCTCTTGCAGCCAGAATTCACACTTACTGAACTTGGCATATAGCTGATGATCTCTCAATAGTTGCAATGACATCCTCAGATGTTCAGCATGCTCCTCTTCATTCTTGGAATAAATCAGGATATTATCAATGAATACCATGACCCATTGATCAAGATAGGGCCGAAATACATTGTTCATTAACTGTATGAAAGCTGCTGGTGCATTCGTTAGACCAAAAGGCATAACGACAAATTCGAAATGACCATACCTGCTGCGGAAAACAATTCTATAGATATCCTCTTCCTTAATTCGTAACTGATGATATCCAGATCGAAGATCGATCTTAGAAAAATACTGAGCTCTCGCTATCTGATCAAATAATTCATCAATCCTCGGCAATGGATATTTGTTCTTGACAGTCAGCTGGTTCAATTACTGATAATCGATGCACAATCTCATAGAACCATCTTTCTTCCGGACGAATAATACAGGGGCTCCCCAAGGGGAAGTACTTGGACGAATGAAACCCTTCTCGAGCAATTCCATCAACTGTTGCTTTAATTCCCTCAGTTCCGCAAGAGACATATGATAAGGAGCTTTGAAAATAGGAGATGTGCTAGGAATGAGATCAATAGAAAAGATAACTTCCCGCTCAGGCGGAAGTCCTGGCAGTTCCTCTGGAAAGACATCAGGAAAATCTCAGACAACAGAAATGTTCTTAATCTCGATCTGCTGCTCAGGGGTCGCATAGACAAAGGCTAGAAAAGCTTTACATCCTCGCTTCATCAGCTTATCAGCTCGAAGAGCCAAGATAAGTGATACGGACTTATGGTGTTTAACTCCCACAAGAGAAAGTCTCGGGTGCCAAGTAAAAGACACAGAGCTAGAACTGCAGTGAACATTTGCCTCATATTTAGCCAACCAATTTGCTCCTAGGATTACATCATAATCCTTCATGTCCATGCAAACTAAATCGTCTTGAAAATTCTATTCATCAATCATAACCTTACTAGAAGGATAGAAATACCGAATTGCTGATCTAGTACCAATAGGGGTTGAAATCTCTAACGGAGAATCCATCAAAATAGGCTTCACAGCTAAAGACTTAGCAAAACTCTGAGAAATAAATGAATGTGTGGCACCAGTATCAAAAAGAACAAATGCTAGCTTGTCGAGTATAATAAGAGTACCTTCGACGAGTCCACCACCCTCAGTGGTTCCTGCCTCATCTGCTTGTAGAGCTTGGAGCTTGCCTTGTTGTTTCTTGATGCCTTTTGGTTTCACCGGCATAGCTTGTTCAGATAAAAGAGGACAGTCAGGGATACGGTGCTCCCTACTTCCACATCGCAAACAGGCGCCCAACTTGTGCCAGCACTCCTCCATCTTGTGACCTGGACGATCACAATACTTGCATACTCCTTTGAATGGAACAATAGGGCCAGGCTTCTTGTCTTCACGTTTCGACATCTTGCCCTTCCACGATCCGGAACCGCTCCACGAACCAGACCCACTAATGGGCTTTTTCTTGCCATACCCGGGTTTGATATTCCCGGAACCCGTAGGTTGTTCCTTCCTTGCACTTTTTCCACGGATTCACTCCGTCATTTCTAGAGTATCTTCTAGGACTTGAGCTTTTCTCACCATCTCAGAATAGGTTGGGATTTTCATTGGTGTCAATTGGTTGATATATAGCAACTTCAGTCCATTAAGAAAGCGCTTAGCCTTCATCTTCTCGGTGGATATCAAGTGAGTAGCATATCGAGATAACCGAGAAAATTGAGCTTGATATTCTGCCACAGATAGATTTCACTGCTTCAAGGCCGCGAACTCCGCTATCTTCTTCTCTTGCACTCTATCAGAAAAGTATTTGCTATTAAAGAATTCCTCGAACTCCTCCCATGTGACTTGCTGATCACCAAGGGTAGCCTTCACTGAATCCCACCATGTTCTTGCATCACGTTCAAGTTGAAAGGTTGATAGAAGGACACGTTCTTGATTGCTGCACTGCATTACCTCGAATATCCTTCCCATTTCTTCTAGCCAGTGCTCGGCTTCATCAGGGTCAGTCGAGCCACCAAATCTCGGCGGATTCATCCCCCGAAAGTTTCGATATAAATGACCACTGCCATGGTTTACAGCTCCTGCTTGGGCCACTTGTTGCAAAACCTGAGTAAGGCCTTGAACCGTGCGCTGCAAGTTCCTCCATTCCGCGCGATCAGCGGCCATTGCAAAGGCCTACACGTGGAATAGATTATTTAGGTTCATTAAAAATATATAATATCACAATTAAGGTATGAACTTAACCCAAGTTTCTACCCAAATCCCAGCAGGTTGGGTTCTTAGACTTATAATAAGGTTATGGGTCCTATATCATCACTTAGACCCCTAGAACTTAGAAAACCTAGGAATGTGAAACCCAGGCTCTAATACTACCTAAACTGTCACGCCCCGACGCGGAATATCGGAACGTACAGTCAGAAATAGTTAGAAATAATGATAAGCTAATCTAAGCATTGACACAAGTGCTATGAAAAGAGATAACTTTATTGGTCATGAAACATTTCAAATCTAGTACAATATCTTTAAACCAACATCAATACAAACTGAGGCAACAACAACTTAACAATAATATCATAACTGTAGCTAAACACGCTCTAAGGCACAACTAAGAGTAGGATAACTATGCCAACTCAACATCGAGAACTGGTACACTCCAATCATCACTCCTGCCCATCCCCAACGGTAAACGCATCTTCGCCTGAGCTGCCTGGAAAAAGGGGCAGAGAACTATATGAGCGAATGCTCAGTAGATAATAACAGGCAAGTTTACGCAATTAAGCTATTATTCCATTTTTATATGAAATGATAAGAAAAGAAATGACGATACAGAAGAAAAATAATGTAATATAAAGATCTTGCAAGGTCAAGAAAATATAAGATACTTGGATTTCAATAAGAATATCATGTAATAAGTGTAACAGGAAATTGTAACGAGGAAATGGCCATCCTAAAGTATTTTAAACTAGTCAAGCACGATCAAGTAACAAGAGATAACAAGAGATTTCTGTCATAGACATCACGCTAGTCATGCACTCGGTGCAATGCCTCACCTTGTCATTACAAATTCCCATGGGCACAAGTACTTTTCGGGTGCTCTCCCCAGGACCAGACTGGGCCCTTATGATGCGTTGGCATTGATTTATGGGATCCAAGATCCCAAGTTCCGTCTAGACATTTAGTCAAGTTTATGGCCAAATAATCAGAGGAATTACTGTCCAGAAGTTCAAGATTTAAAGGACTAATCTGTCCTTGGATTAAAGAGCACAAAACACGATAAAACTCGTCTCTGAGATATGTACGGTCATACAGAAGCCGCTCAAAGGATATATGCGGCTAACACTGGGCCGCACTTACAGGAGCTGGACTGAAACTCAGCCCACGAGGTCAAGAATGAACGGCTGACAGTGTGCTGCTCTAAAGGATGAACGGTAAGTTCTGGGCCGCGCAGGTCCAGAAGACCTTAAGACCCATGAACATGATGTACGGGCCATACGGGGCCGTATTAAAGATATGCGGTCCAAGAGAATCTGCATAAGGTTTGAACGGTCATAATCCAGCCGCACCACCCGGGCTTGCCTAGAAGGCTAAGAAATCACCCTATTTGACTCCGGGCTGCCAAAGACAGGGTAAAGCTAAACCAGGGCCTAGTCTACTGTCTATTGGTCAGTCCAGGGCTTAATGTTTTGGTCGAAGATTGATCAAGGTTAATCGACCAACACTTAATGGCATAAGCCAGGTATATACGGTCGTTATTGGGCCGCCTATAAGGATATGCGGTCCACTACTGGCCGCACATGCCTCTCTTAGCCCAATTCGATCCAAGACTTATAATCCAGCGGTTCAGTCACGTAAATCGGAGTTTCTGGTGGTTCATTAGATTCTTAGCAGGGATATACAGAGATCCCAAGATGATGCTAAGTCTGCCGGATGGAGTGTCCGGGGGTAAGTTCAAGGCTAGCACACTAATAGGGCTAATGACTTATTAGAAGTCCGCAAATTGGTCAAACCGTTCTACTGGAGTAGAATGGCTGTCAAGCAACCTAGTATTCATTCCAGTCCTAATTTTCATGTCAATTTATCAAGGATCATAATTTACATTAATTTAATTGCCAAAAAGATTAATCAAGATGCTAATGATAATGAACAAGATCATGTGGGAATAAATAGCATGCATTTTTCAGAAATTTACTTGCATAATTTATCACTTATCATATGGGTTTCTAATTTACTAATTATCAATTAAGATACTAATATGAATCATGTAGAGCTCACACTAAGTCATTTCTGCATAGATGTGCGGTCGTTACAGGACCTTATATCTACTGGACTGAAGGGTACTTGTGCGGCCAGGCATGGCCGCCCAAGGGTTGGACTGTCCAGTGATGGCCGCCCATGGGGTTGGACGGTCCAATGATGGCCGCCCATCCCAGGTTATGTGGTCCTCTATTAGCCGCCCATCCAGGTTATGTGGTTATCTGGGAGCCGCCCATCCTGTTATGTGGTCTGCTGGTGGCCGCCCATCTTATCAGGGTTGTGTGGTCTAGGTAAAGACCGTCCATCTAGATATGTGGTCTAGGTGATGACCGCCCATCCCAGGATGTGTGGTCATGCAGCAGCCGCCCATCCAGGATATGTGGTCTATCGTAAGACCGTCCAAGTCTGGTAAAAATCTGATTGAACCAACCCTAGCCCGCCCTCGGCGAGGTTGTTAAGGTCACAATGAAACACGAAATTTGAAGGGTATACATCATGGAATTTGGGGCTTTTACTACCAATAGAAAGAGCATGAAAAACTCTACAAGATGCATGAATCAATTTTAGATTTACAGCCTGAAATCACTATTGAAATGAAAGGGGAACAAGTTCTGCCCTAATTCTGACATGCCTCTACCAAACCATTAAATTTGCGCAGGATACCTAATGAAATTTAGGGCTTTTTGGCTCAAAAGAAAGTGGACTAGACGCTGATTCCATCCATATATAACACTTTATATTGGGCTCGTTATTACCTACCTCAATCGAGTGAAGAAGGAAGAAGAAAGGAAGAAGAAGGGACGCCAACACGTCTCCACTAATCACTAGAGATCTCCCTTGATCGATCTCTACTGCGGCCGCCACTGCTACCAAAGGATTCTAGGGTTGTAGAGCTTTGTTTTTATAGCTCATACACCTTCTGGATCCTTCTGTGCTGGGAGAATTCGTTGGAGCAAGTGGAGTGATTGAAACGTCGCCGCAATTGTTGACCTCTCCCAAGCTCGGCCGACTACAAGTTTTAGGGTTAAGGCTTCGGTGAATTGGCAGAGGGGAAACGATCCATAGATCGTGGCCTTTCATTTGCCACCGATTTGGGCTCATTTGATGGGGTATTAAGCCCTAATTCCGCGGTTTAAGTTAAGGTTAGGTAAGTGTGCACTTTGGGCTCAATCCATTGATTAGACCTAGTTACGGATTTTTGTTGGGTCGACCACAGAAGACAAAGTTGTTAAATAAATTGTCCTTTACCAAATTACCATTTTTCTAGATTTTTACAAGGTAGTCAAATTTCCACTTGTCCTATTCACTAAGGCCCTGTTTGATAATAGGTTAGGATAACTCACATGAGATGGGTTAGGATGAGTTATTCCTTGACTTTTTACTTTTTCAGTTTGATAACTTGTTCTAACCCTAGGAAATACTCATTCCTTAGAAATGGTAGAATGAGTTATTCCGAGAATAAGGCCTTTTATCCTAACTGACCCCTGGTAACTTAACCCTGCTATCAAACTCGAACAAGGATAAAATGCCGGAATAACTCATCCTACCTGGGTTTATTCCGTTAACAAAGTGGGCCTAAGGAATTAAATATTAAATTCCAAAATTCATTCATTTCAATTTCTTTTCAATTTCAAAACCGGGGTATTACACCCGTGGGCTCAGCAGCCCATCTCCGGCCCGAAAGCCCTTCCAACTTGCTGCCCATCAACCCGAGTTCGCTACTCCCGGGTCCCACTATAGCCCTTTACCTCCCTGCGTGGAGTGGGCATAAAATTCACTAGTGTAACTATTGTTTAATTACTGTACCGGGAGTACGAGTCCTGGTCGGGGTCGTCTTCCCCACGCCCGGAGCGTTGAGGTTTCGTGTCTGCTCCCCACTTTGGCATTTACTTTCCTCGTATATATTCACATGTCTCTGCTAGAGTAATAGGAAATTAGCTCGTTGAATTTTAATCATCGCTGTGAGAGTGAGTGCGAGACCCATCCCGTGACTCATTCCGAGCACGAGAGTGAGTTGACCACCTTGACTCACTGCCGATTTCTCAACTGCGCACATCCGCACGCTTCCCTCGCTAGGGATGAGTCGTGAGTTTGCCTAGAGTCCAAGGTTCGCCTTCAAATTGGAGTCGAGTCATGTCCCATCCCGCATCACCATCAGCGGAAGGAAATGAACTGCATTTGGAAAACTTCAGAATGCCTGTGAAGACGGATAGAAGAGATGGCTAGTGCACAGCACACCACAACATAGGTAATTTTTAAGGTGGTTCAGAGGCTACCAAGCACTCTTACGTCCACCCCTCACCAACATGGTGAGGCTTCCACTCTTTGGCCAAAAGAAATCCACACACACGCTGGAACCCCGCACAACATGGGGACTAGCCCACCCCCCCCACACACACACACGAGGACAAGTCCTTATAGCACACGGGGAAGAAATCCCACACGGAGGGAACAAAAAAAAAAAAGAAGACAAACCCACACACGCTGCAACTGCAGCTTACATGGTGACAGAACCCACACATAAGACGTTTTGAGGATGAAGAAACACAAAGACTAAAGAAACAGACTAAAGGCTTGTAGAACTGTAGGGCTGAAGTGGCTGGCTTGGCTGCACTCTTTTCTTCTCTACCTCCCAACTCTTTCTCTGGAAGCTCAGGGCAGAATATCTCTTTCTTTTTCTTCTCACAGGTTCCCACGTCCAAGCCTCTTCCAGGCTTAACAATAGCAACAACAGCAACAATATGTGAAGAGGGGCGTCCAATTTATAGGCTTCAAGAGGCAGAAACTTTCCCTCCAAGTTTGGTAGTTTTAAATGATAAACAAAGGAGGTTTGACCAAGGAGCCTGCACCATCTTAATTTGAATTTGCAGACAGGACGTCCTCTTGTTCAGGTGAATCTTCTTTTCAGAGGCCAACTTTGTTGGTGGCTGTTGTACTGAGAGATTTTTTGAGTAAAGGGTTGCTTTGGACACTTATGATGACAGGGACATTTGTGTGTCCTAGGTATCTCCTCCATTCCTCAAAATCCATGTTTTTAGAGGATTACGCCAGTACTTTCTGCCCTTTGTACGATTTTTGAAAATCACAGAGTTGACTTGATTCTTTCATATGAGCCTTGAGTGCGTCGACATAGCTTTCCCCATGCGTCGACGCAACTGTTGAAGATGACCTTTCAGATGGCTTCTGTAATGCCCTAGATCCTTATTGGATTCTTATTAGATCTTTCGGATCCTTTTCGGAGAGTTTCAGATCGCTTTTGTGGGTCCTGAGTTGAGTTTTACGATCCGTGTGAGTTTTTCTCTCATACTAGTTACGGAATCCTACGGTGAGTTTAGTTCTCAGTTCACCGACTCGTGGACGCCGCAGTTGCGATGTACTCTTCGAGACGATCGTTTTGACTATTTTTGCATATTTTTTTGAATTAGTCTATTTTCGGGCTAATTATCAAATTTTCAGAAATTAGGAAAATTCCTAATTTCTTTTTTCTTTCTTCTTCCTCTCTCCTCCCATTCATTCGTGTGTGACCCTCTCTCTCTCCCAATTTCTCTCCTCTCTCACCTCCCGGCTCCAGCTACAGACGGAGGAGGCTCGTGGGCGAGGTGGCGACGGCGTGGGGTGCATGAGGTGCGCGATCGGGCGAGGATCGGATCAGTTTTGGCGCGATCCCGAACAGTGGATTCAAAGCCGACGGTCGAGCTCGCAACGTGGTTTTCGACATGGTTTAGTCTCTTCGGTGCACGATTTCTTCAGTGGAGGTAGGGAGATGGATCACCTACTCTTCCTACACATTTTCCCTGTAATTTTACGTTGTTCGGTGCGAGTTTGAGCAGGTTTCGCTCAATTTCGATAAAATCACGCTTTTGTGGAGTTCGTAGGGTTCGCCAGAAAACGACGATGATTTTTAGATCGGTTGGTATCAATGGACTCCCTGGAATGTCAGCATTCCAGATCCGTTGATTTCGTGTCGTTTGGTTGTCATTTGGGGCCGGTACGAGTCCGAGAACCCCGGTGACTCATTTAGGGTCATTCGTTGAAATCGCCCGTTTCTCACCGTTTCTTGGTCGATTCGACTCCCGTTGGAGTCTAAATATCGTATATCATCGTTCTACGACGTTATGTATGTTCCCCCTTCGATCGAGATCGAACGGGGCGTGGATTCGGGTTTTTAGGCTCAGTCCGGTTGGATTTTCGTCGTGACCGGTCGATCGCCACGGGCTAGCCGATCGACCGATCGACATTCGTGCCAACATGCCGGTGAGCCTGTCGGTTTGGTCGACCGATCACCCAGGGCCAGTCGACCGACCCGGTTAGGTTGACCACCCCTAGGGGTCAGGTCGACTGAAATGCAGTGTTTTTGCCCGTTTTGAGTCCTGGTCGGTCCGGTTGAGACCCAATGACTGACCTATGGCCTCCTGAATGTCTCGGACACCCTGTGGATTCCGTGTCCTTATTTTTAGGGTATCGGGAGGTGTCGTGTTATCTCTATTAGCGTGTCTGAAGGCATGCGTGTTCCGAGCTTTGTGTTCCACTCGATCGAGTCACCGTGAGTCGGTGTGAGTGCGGTGGGGTTCCCCCGCATGTGAGTGGCCTTCCTTGAGTTCCTGTCTTGAGGGATTGGTCTCGATGGCCTGTGGTCTGCCTCGGTGTTCGTGTTACCGTGGTTTTAGACCTAGTTAAGATTTTATGTCGGTTGGCCTTGGCGGCCCAACCTTCATGCGTTTCTTCGCTGTAGCTCGCCTTGCTTAGGCCGCTACGAGTCGTTAGTCTTAGGTCAGTATCTTAGGGCGGTTAGTATGGCGGTTGTCTCTTGGTCCGCCTAGTCCGTGTAGCTTGTCTATCATCGACCGCTTGGTGGTTCGTTGGGCAGGTCAGCTGGAGTTGACTGAGTCTAGTGATTCATCCTTGACCGCTACAGTCGCCTCGTGGCCCTACCCCTGACCGCCAGTGTTCTTGTCTCTGTGTGCATAGCGGTTTCCTCCTTGACTGTTGGGTTTCCCTAGCAGCTGAATGATGGATCGCTTATGCCCAGAGTGTCGTTTCTCGTTGTTTCGATTTCCGTATATCTTGGCTTGACCTTGTGGTTTGCCGTTCCCGTGGATATCTTTTGATGTCCTATGAGGGCTAAAACCGCGTTAGGAGGTAGCCATGAGTTTTATTGGTTGAAGTAGGATTTTCTTTCCTACTATAGAATCATCATTGTCAGGGTTCCGGTCAACCCGGGGTGACCCAGTGGTTGACGGGTAACCTTGAGTGTCTCGGAGGTTCTGTCCAGTTTGAGACATGATTCTGGATGTCTCGAGGGGTTGTTTTACCTTGGTTTGTGTGTCCCGGTGTGCTGAGGGTCCTGTTAATCCCTCAGGTCCCCGTGTGTCATTTTACACGGTCATGTCATTTTCTCTGGCTTAGGAATAGATCGATTGGCGGCTTGTTCCGCTTGGTACAACGATCATGACTCCAAGTCATGAGACTCAAGGATCGTGGTGTTTTCAGGTCCAGTTGCCTTGTCCTGAGTCCGGTGGCAGTCTGGTATGCTACCTTGTGTCCTGTGCTTCGTAGTACGTACGATAGTGCTTCTTTGCCTGTCTATACTCTGGCACTCGTGTTTTGGAGTCTGTGTCTTGTGACCCTCCACTAGTCGTAGCCTTACGACACGTTACGGCGTGTCGGCCGTTGTGGTGGGGCAGTTCCCGATATACGGTTTGTAAGCTAGTTTCCGTGGGCCCCCGCTGTATAGTGGCATGCTGCTGGGTAGGGAAAACTAGCTAGAGGCCTGGATCTCCAGCAAGAGTCGGTGTGTGCACACGTGGTCAGGGCTTTGGACTGACGCCGACAGGCGTTCCCCTGTCTAATCACTCGTTACTGTAGTTCTTGTTCTGGTTCTGAGCGTGTCTTAGTCTCTGTCGTGCTTCAGGCGGCAACGCAGATGAGACACTCGTAGGCGCAGCATAAGACGTCAGTGGACACAGCTGGCTATTCTTCTAGTGAGGGGGTACTTCCGTCACGTGACACGTGACTCTCGTGTTTCTCGTGCATCGTGACCTTTCCAGGTTAGCCCTCTCGTGGTCTTATCCGAGGTCAGTGTTGTGTCTTGTGCACGACGTTCTAGTCGTGTGTGTGTGGTCGTGTCTAGAAGAGCGTGCATGACAATCGAGTCATGTATGCTTTAGGCTGTCTGTGTCTGTCTGGGTCTTTTTCTAGTCTTGTTGTCTGGTCTCGTAGGCCTTCATCTTGGGCCTTGTGCTTATCGATAGATCGGTGACTCCTGACTTCGTCAGATCAGAGTTTACCCATCTGTTGGTGTTGTTGTTGTTTGGAGTAGCTTAGGGGCCGAGGTTAGTTCGGCAGCCGTGTTTTGTTCAGTACTGCTTTTCCCTTTTCTTTTAGCTGCTCTACTCCTTCCGTTCCAGTTTTCTTTTACAGCTTTCTAGTGTAGTTTTCCTGCTTTACTACACTTGCTATTTTTGTTGTTCCGTGTTACTGCGTGTTTTTTAGTGGGGATCCGTGTGACCCCTACTGGGCCAGTGACACGAGGCTCACCCCTGCTTTTCAGGTGGGTGGCGTCATTCTGCTTCCGCGGTTCCTGGTGTGGCAGGTTCGTAGCTGCCAGCGGTACCTGCGTCGGGCTTCCCCCGACCTCAGTGTACGTCTTTCTTTTCTGTCAGACTGTACTACTTGTCTTTCCTTTGGACTGGACTCTGGTATAATTGTTAACTTTAACTGTTAATTAAAAAGTAATTTTATTTTCGCTACTTTAGCAAACCGATCTAATAAAATTTAATTGCTTACTGTTATATCTGTGACCTCAATGTACTACACGACAATCCTTTATCCCTTCGGAGCTTTACAGCTCTTGGGAGGCTTCACGGGTTCCAAGAGGTATCGCGTCTGCTCGGTAGTCCTATCGGGTATATCCGGTATCCAGGATTCGGGTCGTCACATCTTCTAGAATACCCCTGGCGTCGACGCCCTGACAGAAGTGCGTCGACGCATCTGCTTGGAGATGCGTTTACAATGCTCTCTGGGAGAGCCTTGCGTCGACGCCCTGAGAGGAAGGGGTCGACGCATCTTGGTGTGGCAGAATGCCAGTTGAACGGGGTCGACTCTGAGGGTCGACTCCTTTGCTTCCCTTGCTGGTTGTGTTGACGTAGTAATGGCGATGTGTTGACGCAGCTAAGAGCTTTTCACCATTTTCTGGCGAGCTGGTGTTGACGGTGTCGACGCTGTGAAGAGGTGCGTTGACGCATCCTATGTGAATTTGCTCATTTCAGCTCCGCAAGCCATTTTTCACCTTTATATATCTATTATCACTACTAATGCCTATTTGTCAGCCATATAGACCTATTTGTCACCCTTATTAGCTGGTTAGCCGTCGCCACTGTTCTTTAATGTTTCTGCCTTGATCGTGTTGACCTAGTGAGCATGTAGCATCGACGCAGCCTTAGACCCGTTAGAGATTTTCTTTTCTCTTGTGAACAGATGCGTTAAGGCATCCTTTGGTAGGGTCGATGAAACCTTTAAGCTTTGTTAGTCTTCTTCATACTTGGCCAATTGAAAGGTGTTTCATGAGATTCTAAGTTATTTTAGCCAATGACTTATAGTGAGACATCATCAAAACATCATTTATCCAACATTCTCCCCCTTTTTGATGTTGGCAACTATGAGTCATTGTGCTCACAGTTTTGACTACAAATTTGGGCAGGTAACGCATAATCATGCAAATTTGAACATTATAGAAGTACAACATGAGTATATGAAGAAGTCAACATGATATGCAATGGACACATGGGCAGGCATACAAGAATTGATGACTTAACAACAAAAACTCTCACTTTTCCTTTGACATACTAACTCTCTCTCCCCCTTTGATATCAGCAAAAACATGAGGGGTACTGTAGAAAGAGCAGTGAAGAGTATGGGATGTAGGGAAAAACTTAGAAGGGAGATTTAGGACTAAGACACATTGAAGGAAATGACTAGAGCAACTCTCAAAACAGATATCTCCCAGCACACAAGCATGTCATGGTAGTAGAGTATGAATAGATGGATTAAAGTCAAGAAATTGTCAGACTTTAAGCAATTATCAACGGAGTACTCAACACAAGATTATTAAAGCTGATGCACACAAGAGAACTGAAGTCCTAGATAATTCCCATATAGTTTAGCTTATGAGATCTAGTGACCTTTCAAGATTAACCACCATGAGTATTGAAGTCAAACAAGCTGGTATTGTGAGAATTTTTCTGAACTTGCACCTCTGATTTTCACACTGGCCGGGCTGAAAGTCAAGTTCAACTTTCACCTTTTTACGCGAGGAATCATATTTGTTAGATGCAAATGCCCCAGTTACTCAGTGTAGTTATCTATCATGCCTCATTTTCATCAGAGATAGCTTGCCACTTCATGCCTGTCCCACTACCACTTCATTGATGAAGAGTGACAGTTTCTCAGTTGGCATGACCCATTGCTCTGTTAAGCCCTTCTAGCCATTTATTTTTCTATTTTTTTTATAAATAAACTCTTATCAGATTAGAGTTAGTCAAGACATTGCCTTTAGACGCGAACTACCTCATGTCTCAGGTAAAGTGCATCCGGTTACTCAGTAGATCCTGACCATTACTCTGTAATGAGTGCTTTGGATAAATCTCACTTGATATGGTCGTTTGATCACAATACTCAATAGAAGTATATCAACCATCAATGAAAATGCATAAGCAGACCAATGAGCATTAGAACTTGTAAAAACTTAATGCATCATCAGAAGTAAGCCTATGGAGTCCCTCCTCCTGGTTGCTAGTTTTCAAATTTCAGAAGGTTGTTAACTTTAAGCCTCAGTTTATTTAAACAACCATGATAAAATAAAGATGCAAGAGATTACTGCTAGAGAGATTAGTCCATAATAACAGTCTTAATTAGAAGGAAGTCTCTCCTTGAAATATTCCACAAGGAAGTGAAGAATAGATAATTGACTAGGACACACTCCCCCTCAGCAACTGCAGGGATTGAAATTGAAAAGAACATGAATGCAATACCTACAGAAGTGTAGAACACAGGAAATGACAAGGCTGTGAGAGGTTTGAACAACTGAAAGATGGCATTGACCTGTCTTTTTTAGGGCGTCGATGCAGAATGGACTCACAGAACGCAACGATTGGGCAAATTGAACTGTGGTGTCGACGCATACTGGGCAGTGCGTCGACTCTCTGGAGTCAGACAGATGAAAAAGCTTCTAATGCAGTAAACTTGTTATGAACCTATCTCAAGGAAAACAACCATCTCCCACTCAACACATGGACACTAAGATGCAATGCACTTAGTGTGTAAGCTAGTTACTAAAAACATGCAATGGAGTATGACTAAGACCTATGGTACTAGGCGGAGAACTTAGATCCTTGGATCATCTCACGCATAGTGTGGGTTTCCAGACAGACATAATCTGTCCTTCTCCCAACATCATTTAATATACCATAAGGTCATGCTATGGAATGAAACAACCTACAATTTATGAACAATGCAGCCAATTAGTCATGCATGATGGACTCCCCCTAACTATTGTAACCAGTGATCCCTTGGACTTAGATGAGCAGAACCATACATGAATGATCAAGTGGGGGGTCTACACATACCCAATTCCCTTCTCAAGGTGGAGAATCTATCATTACTCAGAGGTTTTGTAAAAATATCTGCAATTTGTTTTTCAGATTCAACAAAATGTAATTCAAAGTTTTTCTTGCTTACCTCATTCCAGAGGAAGTGATGCCTTATATCAATGTGTTTTATGCAGGAATACTGAATGGGATTCTTGGTTAAGTTAATGGCACTGGTATTATCGCACAAGATGGGTGTGCATCTAAGATCTACACCGTAGTCCTGGAGTTGGTGTTTTATCCATAGCACCTGGGTTCCACAGCTACCTGCAGCAATGTACTCAACTTCTACAGTGGAAAGTGCAACCGAGTGTTGCTTCTTGGAAGCCCATGAAACTAAGCATCCACCCAAGTATTGGCAGTAGCTACTAGTACTTTTTCTATCAAGTTTGAATCCAGCAAAATCAACATCAGTATATGAAATTAAGTCAAAACAACATGATACAGGATACCAAAGCCCTAAGTCATGTGTGCTAGCAATGTATCTTAAGATCCTTTTCACAGTAATGAGATGAGATTCTTTAGGATTAGCTTGAAATCGAGCACACATATACACACTAAACTGAATATCAGGCCTAGAAGCAGTGAGATATAAAAGAGACCCAATCATACCTCAGTATGTTTTGGAATCTACAGATTTACCGTTCTCATCCGCATCTAGAGATGCATTTGTTCCCATGGGCATGGATATGTGTTTGGCTTCCTTCATTCCAAATCTTTTTAGGACCTCCAATGTATATTTGGACTGATTTATGAAGAATCCTTCCTTCGTCTGTGTGATCTGCAGTCCAAGAAAAAATTGGAGTTCTCCCATGAGGCTCATTTCAAATTCTTTTGTCATAAGTTCAGCAAATTGCTTGCACATGTTAGAATCAGTTGAACCAAACACTATATCATCCACATATACCTGTATAAGAAGAAGGTGGCCATTTATTATCTTTGTAAAGAGTGTTTGGTCAATTTTATCTCTGATGTAACCTTTCCCAGTGAAATGTGCACTGAGTCTGTCATACCAGGCCCGTGGAACCTACTTTATCCCATATAGTGCCTTGTTCAATTTGTAAACATGGTTAGGCAAATCACTTAGTTCAAAACCAGGGGGTTGTTCTATAAATACCTCCTCTTTTATCAAGCCATTCAGAAAAGCACTCTTAACATCCATTTGTTGAAGTTTTATACGTTGGGAGCATGCAAATGCCAATAGAATTCTGATGGCTTCTAGTCTTGCAATAGGGGCATAAGATTCTTCAAAATCAATTCCAATTTCTTAATTATACCCTTTGGCTACCAACTTAGCCTTGTTTCTAGTGATTGCCCCATCTTCATTTAGCTTGTTTTTAAAAACCCATCTAGTCCCAATAACATGCTGGTTGGTGGGTCTGGGAACCAGATTCCATATTTCATTTCTCTCAAATTGACTAAGTTCTTCATGCATGGCATTAACCCAATTTTCATCTATTAAGGCATTTTCAATACTTTTGAGTTCAAATTGAGAAACTAATGCAATGAGATCTTCATAATGAACATCTTTAAGAAATAAGCTGGTCCTAGGAGGATCATGAATGTTTCCTATGATGTTCTAGATAGGATGATATTTTAAGGTTCAAAAATTTGTAGAAGACTCAGCAGGCAAGATTGATCAGATAGGGCCTTCGGTCGACCGATCGGTTGCCTGTTCTGCAGATGGCTGTTGGCATCCTTCTCCTTGTTCTTCCTTGGATTCCAGGAATGCACCATCATCTTCCTCCACTTTCCTGTCATTAATGTCTTTGTTAGATTTGCCATTCATTTCAGCAAAAATAACATGTGGAGTTTCCTCCACGGTTTGACTCCTAACATTAAAAATCCTGTAAGCTCTTGAGGTTTCGTCATAACCCAAGAATATTCCAATGTCACTCTTGGCTTCAAATTTGTCCAAATCTGATTTGTCATTGTTATGCACATAGCATTTTGATCCAAATGCTCTAAAGTATGCCAACTTGGGTTTCTTACCTTTCATCATCTCATAAGGGGTTTTCTTACACTTTGGCCTTACCATGGTGATGTGACACCACCTTGAGGGTGATAGTCACAAGACCGATGCACCTTGGACCTTAACAAGCAAGCACAATTCTTAATCGAAACGGACTGATATCGGCGGCCACTCACCCGACACTCACCCAAAACCTGGGGTAACTCGGCGATGCCGAGTGGAGGTTGTGAGGGCTGGACCCTTGCTGGTAGAGGGCCAGCAAGGCCAAAGGTTTTTTCCCAAAGGTATGGAGACCCAATTCAATGGGGCTGACCCGGTGCCGAAGGCCCGGATTACACTCTCTCCCACGACGGTCACTCGAAGCAATGGGGCTTGAGGACCGGGCGCTCACTCTCACGGACCAGTAGAGCTTATGAACTAATATGGAAGGAACATGGCATCTAAAGGAGAGCAAGGGTAGAGTACTTACTCGACTGGTTTGAAAAAACTGATCCCGTTCGGAGACGAGGGCGAGCGGGGAAGCGTGGGTTCCCCACACGTCGCGCCGGTGTAGCTTCGACCTGTTCAAGGTTTTACATCACTACGCCCCATGCAAGGAGGTTGAACTTGGAGAAGGGAAGCCAAAATTATATTCAAACACTACCTCCCACAGGGAGGGGCTGTAAGCCATCCAGGCGGGAAGGGGAGAATCAATCTAGGAACTTATTGAAAGAAATTCGACGGCTCTGTCCGCCCTCTGAAACAGGGGACAAGCAGTAGAAGTCGGCGCCGTTGCGGCCTCTCCCGAACTCCGTTGTCAACGAAACCAGTTGGAAAATGTTCATAGTTGACCCACGAAGACGTCCGATGTTTTAGGGAATTTCTAGATGGCGGTGCTGGTCGGGGCAGAGGGGCGAACAGGGGCTTTGCTTGCTGGTTCTGGTAGCTTCTGCACCCCTATAGCTGGAAGACGAGGCTACCACGGACGCTCCTCAGCTCCGATTTAGGCTTGGCCAGAGTCTCTGGATTCGTTGTCGAGTTCTCTTCGAAACGAGTCAAACGGGGACACCGGAAGAGGTCGGAGTAGACAAGGACAGCCCGAACAGTGATCAGGTGTCTATTCAGTCCCAGAGTGGACAGAATAGCGTACCCGAGGGAGAAAATTCAGAACTCACTTGTTCGGGTTCCAATCGGGGAGCCGCTTCTTGGTTCTGGAAGGCGACTCGTTGTATAAGAACTCAGCCAAGATCTGTCTCCAGATCTTCAAGGAGTTGGCCGTGGGAGGCTCTGCAAGCGGCTTCAGGTTGCCAGTCTGGAGGAAGATGTGCAATGTGGGAAGATCGGCTCCCTCGGGCAACCATGAGCTCAGGTTGGGACGAGACCACCGCCGTTGCGAAGAAGATAGGGAGACGCTTCCTACGGTACCACTTGAGCCTCCAGAGACGCCGGGATGAAGTCGGGGTCACCGCTGTAAGCTGCTGGTCCTCTGCAGATCCTGAGGTGTGAACTGGCTAGCTGGGAGTAGCTCCAATGGCACAAGAGATAGGGGAGGGAGGTGGCTAATGGTGAAGGGAAGTGGAAGGGGGGACAGAGGGGGATGTGTGGGAGGTGTGGAAGATGGCTAGGGTGTGGTGGAGGTGTTGGGAGAGGGGAGGACGCAGGGGGCTGGTTGCTGGTCTCTGCACAAGGGTTAGAGGGAGTGGTGGTGGAGAAGCTTAATGGTGGAGGGAGGATGATGAGTGGGGCGGCCAGCACCAAGGCTCCTCTTTGGGGCGACCTGAGGCATAGGGGGGGGGGGGAAGGTGAGAGAGGTGGAAAAATATTCAAATTTGGCCGCGGGAGCTACAGGATTGTGTGGGGACTAGGGTGGATTGTGTTGGGGAGAGGGAGATTGTGTTGGGAAGGTCAAGATCCTCCTAGGGAGAGAGTAGATTTGGTGGGAAATGGTGGAGGGGCATTGATAGCACCTAGGGAAGGGAAGGGGTGGCAGATTTAGGGCTGATCTGGAGGGTGAGGTGGAGGAGAGAGAGGGGGGCGGCCACGAGAGGGAGGGGAGATGAAGAGAGAGAGTAAGAGAGGGATGGGGTGGGATTCTCTCCCTAGGGCTTCTCACCCACTAATAGATTCACTCCACAAGAAATCTGAAATTTGAACTCTCAAATGGCAAATTTTCATTAACTTAAAATGGGGAGAATGGGGTCCTATATATAGGCAACTTACATTTTACAAAAAGTCCCTGACTCTTGCTACAATGACAAATAACCAAGGGGGTAGGGGGCGCCCTTGGGCCTAGCCCACTGAGTTGGACCCAATAGCTAATCTAATCAACCTAATGACACTCAAAGTTAAGGAAATAAACAAAAGACCTAGGGACATGACTCAAATAAAAGAGAAATTATAATGATATGACTCAAATAAAAATGAGGAAATACAACATATGACTCAAAATAAATGACTAGACCATGTCAGACGCTTCCGAGGCGAGTAGACGAGCCGTGAGTGTGGGCACGGAAGGTGATGTCCCCATCACATGGCCCTATTAATTATGTAGCATGCCGTGTTTGCTGCTTCATCCCAGAACTTCCTTGAGAGTTGGCTCTCAATTAACATAGTCCGGGCGATCTCCACGATTATCCAGTTCCTTCTCTCCACAATGCCGTTTTGTTCTGGGGTCTTGGGAGAAGAAAATCTATGTGTTAGGCCTTCTTGATTACATAGTCCAGAAAATGATGAAATTTTGAATTCTCCTCCATTGCCAGACAGAATGGTGAAGATTCTAAATTTACCTTCTTGCTTTACTTTTCTGAAGAATTTCTGAAACTCAAGAAAGGTATCATTCTTATTAGCAAGAAAGAAAGTCCATGTAAAATGAGAGAAGTTATCAACAATAAAATATCCAAACTGTTGAAGATGACTGGAGAGGGGGATTTCTGTAGCCCATCTAAGAGCAACCAAACTAGGTCCATCAGGACCAAACGAGGCCCAGCTCATCCAAGTGACAGCCCCACAGGGCCCACTTTGGCTAAAAAGCCCAATAAGATTACTCGGGATCAAATCTTTCCTCGGCCGCCCTTAGGCTCGGAAGGCCCGAGCGTCGGTCAGAACGGAGGAAGACCCATGCCCGAGTTATCCCCTCATCGGGATAGAGGCAAGCGCTCAGCGCCCACTCCGACCTATCTTCATCCGAGCTATGTCTATCGCCCGGACAGGGTTGGCACCTTTTATGCTCGGCTCGACCGACGATTGCTTATCCACGCTGCCGTTGAGAGCCCTTTATGAGCAGGAGTTTATGAGGATAAGGGACCCGTGATCCCTCAAGGCTATAAAGATCCCACGATGAGGACGTAAAGACCCCACGATGAGGACGTAACTCCCGCCTGAAACTCCTAAGCTTACGGGACTCATGAGGCGAGCACACTATATAAACCTGGGACTCCCTCCAGTGAAAGGTAAGGGCAATACACGCCTAAAATCCCCTGAGTAGGAACCACTTCACCACCTTGGTGTAGGGGGATCTCGTGCACCTCTTTCTACCTCCCTCCCTATCTTCCACCATTACTCTACTGACTTAAACATCGGAGGGTTTTCCCCAGGGAACCTCCCCTGCGCCCCCTGATCCGTTTCCCTTTCTCTACAGTTCACTGTTCGGTGATCATCTACCCCGCTCAGGAGCCGCGCGAGATCACGCCCCTTCATCTGGCGCCGTCTGTGGGAAACGATCGAAGAGCTAGTATGGTGCCAAGAAGTTCAGAAAGGAGGTCCACCGGTGACAGGGGAAAGACCATGGTGGCGGCGGGAGAAGGCCTTTCTCAAGCCTCACAAAATCCCCCCTCCAATGCCAGCACCCCCGCCGACGGACCGCCCCCTCCCGCCGCGGCGGTAGGGGTACCGCTTAACGGCGGCGCTGACGCCTTCCAAGCCCTCAACACAAAACTGGATGTCCTCATGGAACTCATGAGGACTCAGGCGGCCAGGATAGAAGGTCACGCGCCCCTCCGGAGAGCCCCCCCCCCCCCCCCCCCCGCGAGAATGTATCCCAGCACACCGCCGGAGGTTGCTTCACCCTCCGAGGGTAGCAGCTTATTCGCAACAAGACAGGAGGACCCTCACAAGCCCCCCCTCCGGAGCAAGAGGCCTCCTCCACATCGAAATGGGAGAAACATGGGGCCCGCCGTCCACTCCCGGAGACCGAAGTCCCTAGGGAGCGCCAGGACAGCCTGCCATCATGCCCCCTTAGCCCTACGGCACAACAACAGTCCGAGTTGTCCCTCTGTCTACGAGAGTTTGAGTGGCGCTTCGCAGCACAGGAGCGCGCCTTACAGAAGACCTCTCCACCAGAGGACGAGGAGAGATTCCCGTTCTCCGACTATATCTTGAAGGCAGAGGTATCTCCCAGAACCTCCATCCCGACCTTCAAGCCTACGATGGCCAAGGCGACCTGGCCGACCACTTCGATAGCTTCGACGCCCTGATGACCCTTCATGGAGCGTTCGACGCCATCAAATGCCGAGCCTTGGTGACCACCTTGGTCCAAGGCGCCCAAGCATGGTTCCGGGCCCTCGCCCCCGGATCCATCCGAGACTTTAAGCAGTTTGGGCGAGTATTCAAGGAGAGTTTCACCGACAACTGCCCCCCGAGGTCGGTAGCGGGGCTTTTGGCTCTCAAACAAGCGCAAGGGGAGACACTCCGGGCCTACATCAACCAATTCAAATCGAAAGCCCTGAGAATCCCCCACCTAGATGTAGCCTCGGCCATAACCGCGCTGACCGGAGGCACCCGGGACGAGAACCTCCGCCTCGAACTTGTCCTCCACCCTCCCTCGACCCTTGCCGAGCTAGTGACTCTAGCCTTACGCCATGCTGAGTGCGAAGAAGTTCTCAGTGCATGCCGAGGTGCAACCGGCTCGGGTCGGGAGGGGGACAAGAAGCGAGCACCCGAGTCAAGCTCGGGCCAAGGAAAGAGGCGGAACCGAGACGGGGAGCACAAATAATCGTCCCGGAAGTACGAGCGCTACACTCCCCTAACCACTCCAGTGTACGAAATATATTAAGACATAAAAGGCTCGGGCCTCCTCCGCCAACCCGAGCCAATGAGGTCGAAAAGCCGCAATCGCAGCAAACATTGCCTGTTCCATAGCGACCACGGGCATCACACCGGCGATTGCCATCTGCTCCAGGATGAGATCAAGCACCTCGTCCGCCAGGGACACCTATCCCGGTTTGTGGCCGGGCATAAGGAGGACCGAGGCACCCTAGAGGAAATCGACAATGCCCCTCGCGGGGTCCATATCAACGTCATCGCCGGAGGAGCTACATCAGGAGGGGATAGTGACCGAGGAAGGAACCGTCATGCTGAGCGGGCGAGCCGAGCCGTCGAGCCTCCCAAGGGCCCGCCGAGTGAGCCTCAGGTCATAGTCTTCTCCGACCGAGACATGGAAGGGCTGACCACCCCGCATGATGATGCCCTAGTCATATCGGCCACAATAAGCCATTGTAACGTAGACATGATTCTAGTTGACAATGGAAGTGCCCCTGATGTATTATCCTATGAATGTTTCCTTAAGATGGGGGGAGGATCCGTCTAACCTCCGCCTGATCCGAACCCCCCTGTGCGGGTTCAATGGCCAGGCCACTTATCCTGAGGGAGCCCTCAGCCTGCCGGTTACTCTTGGCACCCCACCCAAGACCATTACGGTTATGGCAGACTTCATAGTGATCAAGGGTATGATAGCATACAATGCAATCTTCGACCGAGGGATCCTCAGCCGAACGAAAGTAGTGCCTTCTACCTATCACCAAAAGATGAAGTTCTCCACCAAAAATGGGTTGGGGGAGGTCCGAGGCAACCAGGCCATGGCCAGAAGGTGCTACAATATCTCGGTTGAAGCCACAAGGCCGGACGAGAAGAACAGGGGCCCCTGGGAAGTCGAGGAAAAATCCGCAACTGTCGAGCCTGGAGGCGAATTGCTAGCGGTTTTCCTAAACGACGACCCGACCCTTGGAGTAAAGATTGGAGCCGACCTAACATCTAAAGCCCAACAGCAATACAAAGATTTTCTTTCCGCGTACGTCCGAGTCTTTGCATGGTCTAATGATCAACTCCCTGAGATACCAGAGGAGACGGTGATGCATAAGCTCAACCTCGATCCAACCATCAAAGCCGTACAACAACGTAGAAGGAAGCATGCGCCAGAGAAGCAGGTGATCATCAAGGAGCAAGTCTTCAAGGGGCAAAAGATTGGTCTTTTCAGACTGGTCCTGTACCTGACATGGCTGGCTAACGTCATCTTGGTACCAAAAGCTTCGGGAAAGTGGCGAATGTGCGTGGACTTCACCGACTTGAACAAGGCTACTCCAAAGGACTGCTATCCGTTACCGAGCATCGACCAACTGGTTGACTCAACCTCGGGCAACGAGATACTCAGCTTCCTAGACGCCTATTCAGGTTACCATCAGATCAGAATGAATCCAGAAGACACCGAGAAGACCGCCTTTATCACCGACTTTGGCGTATACTGCTACACTCGAATGCCTTTTGGGTTGAAGAACGTTGGAGCCACATACCAGAGGCTGGTCAATCATATGTTCGAGAGACAGCTCGGTCGAAACGTTAAGGCCTATATTGACGACATGCTCGTGAAGACCCCTAAGGCCGAGGACCACTTCGTCGACCTTGCTGAAACCTTCGACACCCTCCTAAAGTACAACATGAAGCTCAACCCTGCCAAGTGCGCCTTCGGAGTAAGGTCCAGGAAATTCATGGGCTTCTTAGTCACCCAGCGTGGGATCGAGGCCAACCCCGACAAGGTCCAGGCCATCCTGGACATGCGCCCAACCACCTGCATCAAAGATGTTCAACGCCTTACCGAGCGCATTGCCGCGCTCAACAGATTCCTGTCCCGCGCGGCTGAACGATGCCTACCCTTCTTCAAACTGTTGAGGGGGTCTAAAATGGCATATGCTACATTCACGTGGGACGAGGAATGCCAAAAAGCGTTCGCCGAGCTTAAGGATTTCCTGGCTTCGCCTCCGGTGCTTTCCAAGCCCGTCCCAGGTGAAACCTTGCATCTCTATCTCTCAGCGACTCCATCTACAGTTAGCTCGGTCCTAGTCAGAAATGACTCGAGAGTCGAGAGACCGGTCTACTACACTAGTAAGGTGCTCAATGAGGCTGAAAGAAGGTACCCTGCAACCGAGAGACTCGTGCTAGCGTTGGTTACCTCGGCCAAGCGCCTCCGACCCTATTTCCAAGGGCACTCCATCACCGTGCTGATCGGCGAACCATTGAAGAGGATCCTCACTCACCCTGAAGCCTCAGGATGCCTCGTCAAGTGGGCCATCATACTCGGCGCCTACGATATATCGTACCGGCCTCGCTCGGCTATCAAAGGCCAGGCGCTTGCTGACTTCATCGTCGAGAGCACCATCCCGACTGAAGAAAGATCTCTGTCCGCGCTCGGGCCGACCTGGGAACTATTCGTTGACGGATCCTCCAACTCAGCCAGGAGCGGCGCCGGGATCCTCCTGAAGTCCCCTAAGGAGCAGAGCTACAGTACGCCCTGAAGTTCAACTTCCAAGCATCTAACAACGCTTCTGAGTATGAGGCCCTCATATTGGGAGCCCGCATGGCCCGACGGTTGGGGGCTGAGCGAGTCAGGATTCACACTGACTCCCAACTGGTCGCTAGCTAGGTCAATGGCGGTTATGAAGCTCGAGAAGCACCGATGATCAAATACCTCCAGCTGGTCAAGACCGTGGCACAACAATTCGAGAGTTTTGAGGTAGTCCGAATAGCTCGGGAGGAAAACTCCCGAGTGGACGCCCTCTCTCGGCTGGCCTCCTCTCTTGACCCCGAGGGTACTCGATCGGTCCTTCTCGAAGAGCTAGAGCGGCCGAGCATCGATTCGGAGCTCCTAGCTGTTGACTCGGCCTCCCCAAGCGACTGGCGTACCCCGTACCTATCATGGCTCCAAGATTCTCAAGAGCCCCCCAACCCTCGGGAAGCTCGAAGATTGAAGTACCAAGCTCGGTGATTCGTCACTCTAGATGGCGTTCTCTACCGGAGATCCTTCTCCGGTCCTCTCTTGTAGTGCCTCAGCACTGACGAAGCCAACCGAGCGATCGAAGAAGTTCACGAAGGTCTGTGCGGAGCGCATTTAGGAGGTAGGTCGCTCGCCAGGATCTTGCTACGGCTAGGTTATTGGTGGCCCACTCTACAGCTCGACTGCTCAACCTACACACAACACTGTGACCGGTGCCAGCGATTTGACCACTTGGTCCATCAGCCAGTAATGGAGCTCATCACCCTAGCCGAGCCTTATCCTTTTGCTCGCTGGGGAATCGACATCCTCGGGCCATTCCCCACAGCCCAGGCCCAGAAGAAGTTCATTATCGTCGCCATCGATTACTTCACTAAGTGGATTGAGGCCGAAGCCACAGCAAGGATCACCGAGACAGTCGTCTGGAATTTCGTCTGGAAGTCGATCATATGTCGTTACGGCATCCCCCGGGTGATAGTAAGCGATAATGGTCGGCAATTTGATTCTCGTTATTTCTGAGACAGATGTGCCGACCTGGGCATTCGCAATCACTTCACCTCGGTCGCCCACCCTAAGGCTAACGGGCTGGTCGAAAATGCCAATAAGACTATCTTAAAAGGCATCAAGACTAGGCTCGGCAAAGCCAAGGGCAGCTGGCTTGAGGAATTGCCAAACATACTTTGGTCACACAGAACGACTCCCAGAACGGCAACCGGTGAAATCCCCTTTCAGCTGGTATACGGTACCGAGGCTGTGATCCCGTTGGAGATTGGCAACCCCTCCCTCCGAGTCATCTGCTTCTCGTCCAAGGCAAACGACCAGAAACTGCTCGAAAACCTCGACCTAGCAGATGAAGTCCGAGAGATTGCCAGCATCCGAGCAACAGAATACCAACGCCGCCTCACTTGATACTACAATGCCAAAGTCCGAGATAGACACTTTCAACCGGGAGACTTCATCCTTAGGAAAGCCGAAGCCTCTCGACCACTTGAGGCGGCGGGCAAGTTATCCCCTAATTGGGAAGGCCCCTACCGAGTGGTCGAGACGCTCAGAAAAGGAGCATACCGTCTATCCATGATGGAAGGAGAGCTCATCCCTCAGACCTGGAACGCGACTACACTACGCAAGTTCTACTTCTGAATACTGAGCATTGTGTAAACGACATGAGATAAAACAAAAGCCTCCTTTCTTTTATTCAAACAACTCGCTTGTACATCAGGAAGGCCGAATCCGAGAAAATACATGTCAAAAAAGCAAAAAATCCATCTGGCGTCGCCGTATGAGCCCATCGCTCCGCTGACTCGGTTGACCTTCCTACATCCAGCCACTAACTCTGCCTCGTGTAGAAACTGGCTCGGATAAAGGGTAGTCGACCCTGTTGACTCGGGCAGCTCGGGACAAAGGTGACAGAGGGATTAGGAAGGAGAAGGCTACCTTCCAAGTTGAACTTGGAAGAGAAAGGGGAGAGGGAACGCATATGAAAGCATCCTCCCCGCCAACCTGCCAACTCTTTGGAAGGAAGAGAGTGCAGGCACCCTCCAAAGAGTGAAAGAAATGATGAGAAGAGCAGAAGAGGGAAAAAGAGGCTGCGGGGAAAAAAAAGAAACCAGCAGAGCTGGATGAGGAGGCAGGGAAAAGCCGGGGAAGGAGGGAGCTTAATTGGCTTCCTCCTCCCCTCCATGGAGTGAGCAGGAAGGGACGGGCGGTGGGGATGCCTAATGCCCCCATCCGTCAACCATCTCGCCCACCTGCAAGCGCCGCCGGAACTGATAAAAAGAAGACGACGTGCCTCCACACGTCGGACCTTCTTCAAATCCGTCCGCCGGCCATCGGACCTCCTTCAAACCCGAAGCAGCAAGGACTCTCTGCCCTCCGTCATCGACAGCTTCATCTTCTGGGGCGTCTTCCATGCTCCAAATATAACGGCACAATGCTACGTGAAGAAAGAATGAGGAAAGTCTGTCAGGGAAAACCCTAAGCGGTGGAGAGGAAGGGACGCCCTTCAGACCTTTTATAGGCGAAGGGAGGCTATTTACCTTAAATGATTCTCTCCTCGAAAACACGCCAAAGGGATCTCTCCCTACGAACGGTCACCTCAAATTTCTCATTTCCGCCCCAGCGGGACACACGAAGCGGCCAAGCATTCAAAGCATGAGAAAACGGAAAGACACCCTGTCAGATGCTCACCCAACCATCAGGCGAGATCCACGCAGAAAGTATCGGCTCTTTCCAACCACTGCAGATACGCTGAACAAAATACGGCAATGGCGATACGGAACAGTTAAGTCTTCGTCCTAACGCTATTGCCTTATCTATTTTTCTACACAAAGGAGAATGTTTTTTCTTCAAAAGGAAAAAGACATACAAAAAGAGGAAGCAAAGCAGATACATCAGGCCTCTGGCCCACCTTGAAGCTCGGAAGTGGAGGGCTCAAACGGTCTTCCCCTGGCACCCTCAGCGGCGGCCGACCCTGGCACTGACCCCATCGCAGTGGGAACTACCTCGGTTGCGTGCCCTCCCGAGGCATCCGGAGTTGGCGACCCCTCGGACGAAGAGCCCCCGTGATCCTCTTCATCCGGTACCGAAGTAGAGGAACTAGAGGATGACAAGTCTGAGTCATAGCATTGCTCGGACGGGAAGTCAACTACCCCAGATGCCTGCTCCTCGGCATAAGAGACGGCCTGGTCGTAGCCTTGCTTGAACCCCTTGCGGATGCCCCGGTGAAGTGCTGACTCGTAGTAGGGAAGGGCAGCCTCCTTAAGGTTGACCCGGTAGGCCTCTGAGCTTTTGTACTGCTCGAGAGCCTCCGCCCCGGCCGATCCCACCCTACCAGCGAGCTCGGCCTTCTCTCGCTCCGCCTCGGCTAACTTCCGCTCGGCCTCAGCCGTCCGCTTTTCGGCCTCCGCCGCCTACTTCTCCGCCTCGGCCCCATCAGCCTCGGCCTCCCGTTGAAGGCGCTCGGCTTCCTCCGCTCAGTCTACCAGCTCTGCACGTTCGGTCTCCCACCGGCCATCCAGCTCAACATGTGCAAGGCACTCCTCTTCAAGAAGCCTATTATTCCTCTCGAGCGATTCGCGGGCCTTAGCTAGCTGCTCGGTTAGCGCCCGGGTCTCCACCTGGCTCTACCGCACCAGCTCCCTGACTGAGGAAAGCTCCCGCCGAAGCCCATCACGCTCCTCGGCAAGCCGAGCCGACCTCTTGTCAGACCCACCAAGGGTCCAGGCCAGGTTCGCTCGCTCTGACTCCGACCGAGCGTACGCTTCTGCCAGAGTGGCTCCCATCTGGGCCAAGACCAGGCCGCCCTCCATAACCCCCGCGAGGGCCGCGGACGGAGAGTACTGCCTACCTCCCCCCCCTCACCTTCGTGGCTATACCGCGGCATACCTGGTGCAGAGGGCCCGAGATACCAAGCTTCTCCAAGGCCGCCGGAATAGAGAACTCCCCATCGGCCGACGCCCCACCGAGTGGCTCGGACCAAGCCTCGGCCTCGGTTGCCTCTCGTGCCTCGATCGGATTTTCTTGCGGCCCCCCAACCTGGACCGGCTCGACACCTGCACCACCACCTGAAGCGCCAACCTCAGCCGCGGCCCCAGCATCCCCCGCCTCGTCTACGGTCCCCTCGGCTTTTACTGAGGGGAGAGCCGGGCCAGCACCGTTGCTAGTCGCAGGAGCAGCCCCAGCCCCCTCAGCTCCGGCCGAAGGAGGAGCCGAGCCAGCATCATTACTGACCACAAGAGCAGCCCCAACCTCCTCGGCCCCCTCTTGCTCGGCGGGTGGGAGAGCTCGCCCGGTAGGGTCGGCCCCATCACGCTCAGCGGAGGGGCGAGCCGCGGCAAGGTCGCCTTCGACTGTGAGTACGACCCCGGCCTTCTTGGCCCTCTTCCTGGCCTTCACAATGGCCCGGATCATGCCTTCCACGGGATCCTTGCGCTTGGACCCTCGCGGCCTGGAGGATTCGCCCTGGGCCGCCCCCTTCCCCTTATCTCTGGCTCGGGAGTGACCCGTGGGAGCATTCGATTCATCAGCAGCCGAGTTATCGCCAAGCTCGAATACCTCTGCGGCCTCCTCCGAAGCCTACCGCCTGGTGTCTGCATGAAAAGGAAGACATATTCAGAAAAAGAAAATGATCTCAACATCCAAAGAAGAACCTAGCTTGTGGCACCTGAACCCGACGGATGCAGTCGCGTAAGAAGACACCGCTCGATATTCTCTGGAGTAACCAACTCTTCTGTGGATTGGCGGTGCTTCAGCAAGATAGCCGCATATTTCTCCACATGTGGAGGGAACTCATCCTGCCTAGGAGGGATATTCGAGTGGAAATTGGGGATTACTAGACACCTCCAGGCTTCCTCCACCGAACAAATCCCCACCCAGAAGAATTGAGTTTTCCACCCCTTATACGAAGAATCCTTCGCAGCCAAGGAGATACAGCTCCTATTCCGCCTCGCTTGGATGAAATAGAAACCCTTCCTGGCCGAAGGATGTGCTTTTAACTCAAAGAAATAGTGAAAGAGGTCCAAGGAAGGAGGAACTCCACACTGGCAGCAGAGAATGCAGAAGGCGAAAAGAAAAAGATAAGAATTGGCTACCAACTGAATGGGCGCCAACAGGAAAAAATTGAGAAGCTGAAGAATGAAAGGTTCGAAGGGAAGGCGGAACCCACCCTTCCACGACAGAAAGAAAGTACAGATATGGCCTGTACGAGAGTCCAAGCTCGTCTCGTGTGGAGAGGCCGCGGCAAAGCGGAACTTGTGGGGCAGGCGATACTGGTGCTCTAGCCTTCTCACATCCGCCTCCCCCAGTTCACTACAGTTTGGAACCGGCGCCTTCACCACTGGCTCGTCCTCCGACTCCTCAGCATCCGAACGCTGGCCCGCCATGGAATCCGGAGAAGAGTTTGAGGAAAGGCAATCTCGGGACCCCAACGATTCCAGGGGAAGAGGAAGCCGCCGGACTGCCTCCGCGGTTATCTCGCCAACTCCACAAACGCTGCTGCAAGCCTCTGCTCTTCCATCGTGTCCTCACGATTCATCGAAGAGCCCAAAAGCAAGAACGGAGGAGAGCTAAAACCCTAAAGATGGAGGGAGTCTGGAATGACAATAAGCGCCCAACGCCTATATCCCCACGCGGAAGGCGGCGCGTCGTTCCGACCTCCGAGAAAAGGGGGGCCCCTTTAGTTCAAATCCGTCAGCATCATCATTATTACATGCCCAGGTGACCACGACACGTGGCTTCCTAACACCGCCAGATCTTCACCCACCTGAGCCACGCTGGTCCAAAACCCCAAGTAGCTACTCTTCCGAGCTTACTAAAGCTCGGGAGTAGGAGGAGGACAGGTGGAGAGGGGGATTTCTGTAGCCCATCTAAGAGCAGCCAAACTAGGTCCATCAGGACCAAACGAGGCCCAGCTCAACCAAGTGACAGCCCCACATGGCCCACTTAGGCTAAAAAGCCCAATAAGATTACTCGGGATCAAATCCTTCCTCGGCGGCCCTTAGGCTCGGAAGGCCCGAGCGTCGGTCAGAACGGAGGAAGACCCATGCCCGAGTTATCCCCTCATCGGGATAGAGGCAAGCGCTCAGCGCCCACTCTGACCTATCTTCATCCGAGCTATGCCTATCGCCCGGACAGGGTTGGCACCTTTTATGCTCGGCTCGACCGACGATTGCTTATCCACGTTGCCGTTGAGAGCCCTTTATGAGCATGAGTTTATGAGGATAAGGGACCCGTGATCCCTCAAGGCTATAAACATCCCATGATGAGGACGTAAAGACCCCACGATGAGGGCATAACTCCCGCTTGAAACTCCTCAGCTTACGGGACTCATGAGGCGAGCACACTATATAAACCTGGGACTCCCTCCAGTGAAAGGTAAGGGCAATACACGCCTAAAATCCCATGAGCAGGAACTGTGGATGCACTTTTCGACACGCTCATTTGTTTGTTTTCTTTAAGTCGGTTTATTCGGTGGGTTTATTCGTTTATTAAGTGTGTGGGCGTGCCAGTCACAAAGTGACGATTTATTGTGCGCTCGACTTGACTAATCAGACGATTATGTAGTTCATGTCGGGACCAAAACCCGCCATGCCATAAAGGTCACGGCGTTATTTACATCCCCTCAGAGAGGGGAACACCCTTGATTAATCATCGGGAATCAGGGCGTCATGGCCAGGAAACTATATCGAGAGAAACGAGCCGATAGCGGTCTCGAATCAGTCGGAAAGCCCTATGTCTAGGGAAGCAAGCATTCGAAAGATGTCAGTCACTCAAGGGACCATTTTGATATTCGGACGAGCGTCCGACTTCAGAGAATCGTGGTCGTCACTGGGAAAATTAGAGCATATGTATGCCGGGGTACGGCAAATTTATTGTTCAAAGGGACGGGAAACGTTCAGTTAAATCCCGGTTAGAGCGGTCGGAAACCGATAAGTTTGTAGGCCCGGTGCAAGATCAAGCTACGACCATACTGCGGTGGGCCCCCCGCGGTCGAAGTCGGGATCGCGTGGGCATCGTCAATATTTCCGGTGCCAAGGGGGGGCAACGGGAGGATGTCCTGGGACCAGATCTGAGAACCAATATGTGTTCGAAGAGAGCGGGCTATAGGCCGAGGATATGGGTCAGGCAATGACCATGATCAGGGCGGACCCGAGGTCTAAGCATGGCCCACGGAGGCCATATTGATATTCCCATGCAAAGGGTACGGGGATGACGAGAGCCTTCTCGTCCCATTCAGATTTTGTCGGTCACTCATGGACCACTTTATGTTCGGACAAAGGTCCATGTTTGTAGCGTAAGAGACGGTGACAAACCGTACAAACACCTACCGTGAGTACGGCAAGTTTAATGCAAATGCGGGATCAGATTCCGGTATATGTATGTTGGTCACCAACGGACCATTCACTGTTCCGACGAGAGTCTGCATTTGAAGCATCGAAGACGATGACAAAACCGTATGAATGTCTGCCGTGAGTACGACAAGTTTAATGTGGGTGCAGGATTAGATCCCGGTATATATATGTCGGTCACTAACGGACCATTCATTATTCGGACGGAAGTCCGTATTAGTAGCGTCGAGGATGACGATAAAACCGTGTGGATGTCTGCCGTAGGTGCGGCAAGTTTAATGTGGGTGCGGGATCGGATCCCGATGAAGACGGGTCGAGCTAACGAACTATCGGCCCGGGATAAGTTCAGATCATGGTCACGTCCGGGCGGGGGCTCCCGAGATCCAAGTCCGATCTAGTGGGGCATCATTACTTTTCTTTTCACCAAACCTTAGGAATGTCGGCCGTGAGTATGGAAAGTTTAATGCAGGTGTGTGATTAAATCCCAATATATATATGTTGGTCACTAACGTACCATTTCTTTTTCGGACAGAAGTCCGTGTTTGTAACATAAAAGACGGTGACAAAACCGTACGAATGTCTGCCGCAGATACGGCAAGGTTAATGTGGATGCGGGATTGGATCCCGATGGAGGTGAGTCAAGCTGATGATCTATTGGCCCGAGGTGGTTACAGACTATGGCCATATCGGGGTTTCCGAGGACCACGTCTGATGCCACGGGGCGTCATTGCTTTTCTCTTCACGCACAGTCCGGGGAAGTGAATTGTCAAGTGTGAAGCCCGAACTCGCCAACGTGCGCCCTCGCACGTGGATCGACCTGACCGGTCAGGTCGCGGGGGTCAAGGGGGTAGCGCCCCTTGCGGGGGTTTGGTTAATTGGTTTCCTATCCCTTTTATTTGTTTGGTTAATTAGGTTTCTTTTTATGGAAGTCACACCGGTTTAACGAAGCAAATGGGCGCGCCGGTTAAGGAGATGCCAAGGGGCGCGCCGGTTAAGGGAAGCCCAGGGGGCGCGCCGGTTAAGGAGGGCAAGAGGAGGGGCGCGTCGGGCAAGTGGAGCACAAGGGGGCGCGCGCGCTCCGGTTTCAGGGTGCAAAGAGGGAGTGAGGCACGCGGCAGTTTAATGGGTTGCACAAGAGAGGGGCGTGCCGGATAAGGCCAAGAAGAGGGGCGCGCTGATTTTGCAGGATGAATAGTGATGCGCGCCGGATAAGGCCAAGAAGAGGGGCGCGCCGGTTTTGCAGATGAATAGTGAGGCGCGCCGGATCAAGGCTCGAATAGTAGTGAGGGGTGCACTATTCATTCCAAGAAAAATTATGGAGTTATGAGTGTGAAGCTAATCCGGCGCGGGGGGGGGGGGGGGGAGCGCGCCGGATTAACCCGCGCCGGATTGGGGGGCGCCGGATTAAACTCTATAAGGCTTTATTTCAATCTTTTGTGCTCTGCTTCTTCTTTCTTTCCACCTGCAAGTTAATCTGATGGTTCAGTTGCTCCTTCAGCTAGTGGATTGGATTAGTAAGAAGGAGGTTTAAGTGTTTCTGTTGGAAGAGTTTATTATGCAAGGTATTGGAGGTCAGTTTAGTTTAATTCAAAGAGGGGCTTTCTGAGTTGTGCGGTTCTCGGCACGAAGTTGTGCATTCTTTCTCAGTTCTTATTGTTCATGTCCCTGGCGAAAATTGGGCAGCACCTCCCCCGGACAGAGGCTTGCCAGAGAAAATAGAGGAACGCCAAATGGATTGCTCCGGGGCTAACCTCAAAACACGGAGTGAGGCCTCCGTTAACGCATAAGTGCGTGTAGAGACTCGAGGACTAGCCTTCAAGAGTCCCAGCAGCTCACGGGTGATGATTCTTTGAAGCGGGACAAGCGTTCGCCACAAGGGCCATGAATATTCATCCGTCGACGAACTCCTTCGAAGGCCATGCTACGGAGGAGCATGCTTCGAAGGGCCCTGGATGAGGAGAAGGAGGAAGGGGAAAGAAGAAGAAAGATAAAGGATCATGTTTGCCAAAAAGGGCCTTCTGTTTATTCATCCACCGAAGGGGGGGATCGGCTCAAACCCAAGAGATTTTCATCTCAAAAAGAAGAGAAATACATTGCAGAGGGGAAAAGGAAAGAGATACATGGACAGGGAGGAAGAACAGAGCACAAGCTCTCCCCCCCTCCGTGCTCACCTCTCTTCTCTCACGCTCACTCTCTTCTTCTTCACCTCACGGGCGCCGGGGAATGGAGCTTCTCTTCTCTCTTTTTCTTCTTCTCTTCAATGGCCAGCCAGGGGGTTCCAGAGCTTTTCTCTTCTCTTTTCAATAGCCCATCCTCTTCTCTCTATCGAACATGTAGAGTATATATAGCCGGCTGCCCTTTCTTCGCTCGGATGGAAGGAACTCCCGCCATCTTCCTCCTCGTTCGTTGAGGCATCCGGAGTTGACATGCCATGGTGTCATCCGTTGATTTGCGCAGTACGCTGGCATTTATCCGAGGAAGGGATGTTCGCAGATTTGCCAGGGCCTGCTTCGCCGTTGCCGCTTCTATGCTGTCGAACGGAGGCAGAGACAGAGCGTCGGGCATTCAATGTTCTCTGCACGTCATAATGGTGCAAAACAGAGCATCGGCATGCCGACGGGCCAGGATGGGGTTAAACCGGCGCGGGGGGTGAGCGCGCCGGATTAGCATCAGGATGAGGGGGAAAGGCTTAAAGCCCAAGCAATAGCAGCGCGCCGTATTAAGGCAACATCAAGGGAAAATGGGAAATGGGGCGCGCCGGTTTTGGGGGCGCCGGATTAAGATGTTGAGGGGGCACGCCGGTTTAGAGCGCGCCGGTTTAAGGCCCTTCCGCGCCGTTTTAAGCCTCAAATGGATTCTTTTCGAAGTCGCAGCCATTTATTCGAGTGTTGGTGTTCCCGGAATGTTCTAGTTGCAATGTTTGTCCTCCATAATATTCCATTTGCAGCCTTTGGGGCTTGGTCCCAGACTTTGCGTAACTTTCAGTGCATGCCGAGACTGTGCCGGAGTTCCTGACTTTTCTTTGATTCTGCTCTCGGCATGGCCGGTCGGAGAGTTGTAGCAGTATCTTCTGCCCGAGGGCCTCCTTAACAGATGGCGGACCACCAAGTGAGTTCGCATCCTGGTTGGGCAAGGTATGGGTTTGTACGGCCCTCTCGTCTTCGACTTGCGCTTGAACGTGTAGACGCGAGTGTCGTATGATCATCATCGTCATCATTTTTTTGACGTCCACAGGAACCACTTCACCACCTTGGTGTAGGGGATCTCGTGCACCTCTTTCTACCTCCCTCCCTATCTTCCACCATTGCTCTACTGACTTAAGCATCGGAAGGTTTTCCCCAGGGAACCTCCCCTGGGCCGCCTGATCCGTTTTCCTTTCTCTACAGTACACTGTTCGGTGATCATATACCACGCTCAGGAGCCGCGCGAGATCACGCCCCTTCAATGACCTTTCAGACAGCTTCTGGAATACCCCATGGCGTCGACGCCATGATAGAAGTGCATCGACGCATCTGCTTGGAGATGTGTGTACAATGCTCTCTGGGAGAGCCTTGCATCGACGCCCTGAGAGGAAGGGGTCGACGCATCCTGGCGTGGCAGAACGCCGGTTGAACGGGGTCAACTTTGAGGGTCGACTCCTTTGCTTCCGTTGCTGGTTGTATTGACGCAGCAATGGCGATGTGTTGATGCAGCTAAGGGCTTTTCACTGTTTGCTGGCAAGCTAGTGTTGATGGCGTCAACGCTGTGAAGAGGTGCGTTGACGTAGCCTATGTGAATTTGCTCATTTTAGGTCCGCAAGCCATTTTTCACCTTTGTATATCTATTAATCACGGCTAATGCCTATTTTTCAACCATATAGACCTATTTGTCAGCCTTATTTGCTGGTTAGCAGTCGCCACTATTCTTTAATGTTTCTGCCTTGATCGTGTCGACGCAGTGAGCCTATAGCGTCGACACAGTCTTAGACCCGTTAGAGATTTTCTTTTCTCTTGTGAACAGATGCGCTGAGACATCCTTTGGTAGGGTCGATGCACCCTTTAGGCTTTGTTAGTCTTCTTCATACCTGGCCAATTGAAAGGTGTTTCATGAGATTCTAAGTTATTTTAGCCAATGACTTATAGTGAGACATCATCAAAACATCATTTATCCAACAGTTGAGAGTTTTATAATTAAAAACATTGAGTTTTGAAGATCAAAAATTGTTGATGATTATTCTGATGTTTAAAATGAAGAAAGTGTTGCCTAGTAAATGGCTGTCTACCCCGAGGGGGGGTCAATGGGTTATTAAAAGTTAATCGTAATGAAATATGACTTAAGCGCAACGATATTGACCAATGAAAGCAAATCATCATATGATAGTGGAAACTTGTGTGCAGCGGAAGCTAAATATGCCGAATATAGCAACAAGGGTAATCACACAAGGGACGTAAAAACTTTATACTGGTTCGGCACTGATCTCTATCAGCCCTACGTCTAGTACCCAGCAACTACTTGGATTTTCACTATCTCTCCCAATCGGGAATAGTACAAGTGCTACTTTTGATCAGGTGTTCAGCTCACCACGAGCTTCCTTTCACTAGGCTCCCAGCTAACTTACGGGTTAGCCAGACCCAACCATTTTTGATAAGGTGTTTAGCCACACCATAGGCATCTATCACAAAGACTCAAGTTACTTTCATGGCACAGCCAAACCCAAGATTTTACGCTCCTATCGACACTCTTGCTCGCAAGCAAGGACAAAAGAAGAGACTCAACCAGATGAAGTCTAACTAAGAACATAATTCTTGGGAGGCACAGGACCTAGACAGAATGTGGTCTCCACAGGCGATGCGATTAGAATGCGATTATTGTGTCTTCCATGTTCTATCAATAGAGTGGGAAATTAGGGTTCTCTTCATCCACTCTCTTCAGCAGGCCAAAGAGGGAGGGCCTCTTGTGTAACCTTCTACCTGTGCCTACAAAATAATGAAAAATAAGAGAAAAAACCCAATTGGAGCTGATTTAGTGAAGAACCTATTACTTAGTGCAATTAAACATGCAAAATGAGAGACCTTTACCTAGAGGTTTGGGTTTTTAACCCCTGTGAGAGTAAAAGCTAGGTGGGTGTGTGCGTGAGTGATGCAAAAAAATGAAGTAAAACATGCTGGAGATGATGCTATGTTGAGAGGAGCGGATGGAAGAGAGAACTAAGAAAACTAAGAAGGAAGTAAAAGGAAGCAAAGAAAAACGTCACTGGTTGAAGCCTTGGCACTTAGAAACGTGGTAACACTTCGTCGCAACTCCAGAATTCGTCCTCTCCCTAACCCTAGATCCAAGAGGTCTATTTATAGTAGAGGAGAAACCCTAGGTCAGATCTAAAGGATAAAGCCAAAAAATAAGAGTCCTATGGGTGAAATTCCATCCATAATAAGTTGAGGAGAGATTTCAAGATAGATGTGAGCTTATCCCAATCAAAAACACAAAGACGATTGATCAAACCTTGACTCCAAGGTGATCACAACCAGAAGTGACGTGTTATGGTCCATTTGCATGAAAATCTGATAACGCGGTCTATCGTACGACTATGACCAGGCTTGAACGTGGTCACGTGATAGACCACGTTCAAGCCAAGTGAGTCAGAATGTGAAATTTTTGTGAAATTTGGAAATTAGGGCCTTAATGGGCTAGAAATGAGTTGAATGGGCTCATAGTTGGTCAGAGAATGAGTCAGAAGTGATGGCCAATTCGGGACATCATAAAATGTGAATAAGAGAAAGACTCATCTTGCGAAGGGATATCGTTGGAGATAAGGGATTGACTATGATGAGACTTTCTCACTAATTGTCATGATTAAATCCATCCAAATTTTACTTGCCATCACTGGATATCATGACTATGAGATCTGACAAATGGTTGTGAAAATAGAATTCCACAATGGAAACCTTAAGACAGAGGTATATATGATACAGCTTGAAGGATATGCATCTAAGAGCATCCAGATAAGATATGCAGGTTTCTTAGGTCCATTTATTGACTAAAGCAATGATCACGCTATTAGAATATAAGATTTGATAAAGCAATCAAATATTATGACTTTGTTAAGATTGAAGATGAGCCATATCTGTACAAGAAGTGTATGGTAGTGCGATGACTTTCCTGGTACTATACATAGATGACATACTACTCATTGAGAATGATGTAGGTATGTTGTCATCAATTAAACTCTGGCTATCTAAGAACTTCTTCATGAAGAATTTGAGTGAAGCATCCTATGTGTTGAGGATTAGAATTTATAGAGATAGATCAAATAGGATGCTAGGCTTATCCCAATCGATGTACATAGAGACCATAGTGTAGGTGTTGAATTTGTACCGGGTTCGGTCCAGACACTCAAGTAGACGCAGCTTCGAAGCTCGGTCCAACACTACAAGTCATGGGGTTAGAATAAACTAAATTTGGTGATCGTCAGGGACTTTAGATGAGTCCCACAGGGATGTGGTGATAGCAAACACTTTCCAAATGATGGATTGTGGGTCTTGCCAATCCTCGCTCTCGGTTGGCCAAGAACAGGGAGCTCAAATCTGTGAGCCTACTATGAAGTCCCATAAAATAAACCATTAACCATGGAAAACAGACCCATTTGACTGTGAAAGTGTATTGTTCACTCAAAATGGTAGAAAATGTATGTAATTGGGAATCAATCTTATCGGGAAGGGGGTTGGGAAGAAGGGATGGTCGAGATGTTTGACAACTCGCCTTCCTTGTTTTTTTTTTTGGTGAAAACCTCTTAAAAATGGGGATCTAGGGAAAGCTATCATGCATGTTATTCAATAGGAACAAGGGGAATGTGGGAAAATGAACTAAAATGTAGCAATAAAGGAAATAGAGGGAAGAAAGACGGGGTTTGCCCATTGACCAGCACTGAGCAACAAGATTCGTAGTCGTTCAAGGATGATCGACAGCCATATCGATGGCCGTTCTCTGCAAATGTTGTCTCCTTCAATGGTGGATGTAGATCTTCCTTCCACAAGTGGAGCTCAGAACTCTTTGGCTTTGCTTCGCGTCTAGGATCAGTGGGATGGAATTGGGAAGGACTTTTGAAGGTCTCACAGCACTCCAGGGCCCTCACACTCTGAATATCCAACCTTCCAACCCTCCTACCTTGGTGCGGGAACCCTAGGGATCCCTTTTGTACTTGGAAGAATTTCCCTCCTGAAAGTCATTCAAAAATAGGGCTTGAATCTGTGTGAGGGAGTTTTGGACCACTCTGGGAGTGAGTACGTGCATGGTGGCATGCACATCAACTCCCTAGAGTGGGATGGGTTGCGGAGGATCCTTTTGGAGTGGGATAAATCATGAAAATGTGGGTCAACGGACAGTTACCATAAGGCGGCCATCCCACTTGCCGTTCAAGTTGACTTGGGCGGCCATGTACATTGCCACCCAACACATCTAGATGGCCATGTTCCTGGCCGCCCAGGTGAACATGGCTGCCCAAGACACTTGGGCAACAAAGTATGTGGCCGGCCAGTGCCTTGGGCGGCCAACTTCTGGCCTTCTTCTAGGAGTTGGGTGGCTGTCGATTTGGCTACCTAGAAAGTGGGTTCAACCTATTATTTCATTTCTTTTTGTCCTGATTAAGTTATTGGACTAGAAATGGGTACTCGAGGGTTCAATCATCAAAGAAAAGTGTCACTATTATGATGACTAAAATCATGGTCCGTGGGATGTCCAAAATTTGGCATCTACAAATGCCCCTCTAGAACCCCCCCTTTTGGAGGGGAGCCTGGCAGACTGATAAATGGGTGTTCCGATAAAGACTTCTAACCTAATTTGGGCATCCCGCTCGAAGAAATTCTCGAGCTGAAGCTGAGCCTCACATGGGAATGGATAAACACAATGGGTAAAATGTCAAGGAGGTAAGAGGAAAGGATTGGCAAGGACTTGTATCAGTAGTCCATGGGACCCCCAGGCAATTGCTGTGGGACTTAGGCACATTCGGGGATGCATCGCAATCTAACCTAAGGAGATATAAGACACCCAAATGATAGGAAAGAAGTTACAATAGTAGTTTGTGAGACCCCCAGGCAATCATCGTGGGACTTAGACACACTTCGGGATGCATCGTAATCCGACCCAATGAGCTGTAAGACACCTTGAAAGAGAAATAACAAGTGATAAAGAATGACCTCTAACTCACATGTTCATGACAAACACATGCGAAACACACTCTCAACTGCGAGAATTAGAGTGGAATGAATAGACAACATAAGAGTTATAGAATTGAAGAACTTGGATGATTGATAGGGGGATTAGTCTGGGGCATATCAATGGCAGACCCTTCTCTCCACTCTTGTTTCATTTCTGCTCCATGAATGCATGCCATACTTTTCTAAATGCATTTTTTTTGTTTTTGAATGCAAAGAAGATAGGGTCTATATGATGGATGTTGGGTTTAAAGGAAAAACTTGCCTAAATGCATATCCAGAGGTATTATTGTCTGGCTCCGGGAATTACATCAGTCAAAAGTTTGAGATCTCTGTCATCCTATGGTCAATCAAGAAACCAGATGGCCATCGAAGAACTTAAGGAACATAAACTCCTCATTATTTTTATTAGAGAAGAACTCAGAGCTTATGTGTCCGAAGTTATTAGCCTCCAAGCTCTATATAATATGTAGGATATAATGTAGGGGATGGCGATGTCGAGTGAATCCCGCTGTCATGTGACCTGCGGTGGCATGAACACACATCAGTGAAGTTCATAAATAAATAAGCATTTAAAGAGGAAGCATTCAGTGAGGTACGTGGTTAGAAAAATAAACATCATCCCTCAGCCTTGCAATGGGCCTAATGAACATAATTGATTTCCACGGGGATGGTCACAAGGTCGTAAGGACGCCCTCAAAGGTGATCATCCTCAATGATAGGGGACTCTGTACTAACTTCACCTAGCATGTCAATTGACTCTCCTGAGATGTCTGATTGGGAAAAAGATAAAGGAAGGGATAACCTGTGGTCCATAGCCGAAGTCTTTTTTGGACCCGCTGACATAGGTAGGACGTTTCTCCAATCTGGAAGATATGGAGTAGAGGGGATAATGAAGATTTACCATATGCCATAGTCGAAGCCCATTTTGGACCCGTTGATATAGTTATGATGCTTGTCCAATCAGGATGATATGAGTTAACAGTTCGATCAGGGAAAGGTTGTGTTTGTAATGCAACTAGGCATCTACTTAAAATCAAGTGAAATGAAGGTTCAATTTCCTTTGGACTCAAGTTAAAATGCGGAGCTAGTGGAATTTGATTTGCTATTAGGATTTGTGGAAAGCAAAGGTGCGAGGAATACTCTTCCTCTCGATGGGTGGCCAAGGATTTAACTAGCTTAGATGGGTAGATGGGCATGTAATTTACCCCTACTTTTTGTGTTGGTAGCAGTACAGGTATAAACCCCCTGATGGGATAGGATGAGATAAGAGGAGTAGCCTTTTAGGTTCGCAATGTAAGGTAATGATGTAGAGAAGGGGATGATATGATGGTGTATGAGGTGCATGTTTTGGAGTGATGCCCCTACTTTGGTTTTGGTTATTTTTGCTTTTATATTACTTTTTGTACTTTTTTGTTTATTGTTTAATATTTTTTATCTTTTATTTTTATTTATGAATTTTGACATTTCAGATTTTTTATTTTTTTGGAGATTTTGATATTTTGAGATTTTTTGGCCAACATCTTGTAACTATCCATGAGACATCACAACAACGATAGAAGGGATAGGCTTCTTCTACAACCTCCGAGGTAATCTAAGCACACATCTAGGTTGACTTGGGCTTCTAGACTCCTCGAATGATGGTCTCGTCAGTTAAGACTTATCTTGATGAAAACGTCGTCATGCCAAGCATAGGCTTCCAGTTGCTTCTGACCATAGAGATACACCTAAAAAGTGTTCAAGGTAAATGAGTTGCCCGACCCGTGTCTATTTCCTCACAACTGTAGGTGATATAGGATGGAACAACTTGGAACCCTAATGGTCAACTATGTGACGCTAACCTGGAATCAGACGTCGTTGCACTGATAGGTGATGCACTTGCATTCACCTAAGTCCTTAGTTGATGAAAGAAAAGCACTAAAGGGGGATGAGGGCATTGACCAATCAGAAATGCCGATATTTCTTCTTAGCAATAGCTTTTGTTCTTTGGGGTAGACAACCATAAGATGTGTTTTCAAAAAGAGGCTACATGCGGCTAATAGAGCTATATCCCTTGGAGTTTCGTCAGACTTTGAGTCCTCAAAAGAAAAAAGAATGTAGGGGATAAACTACTCAAGAGGATTAACAAAGCCATTAAAGCGGTGAGCTATGAGCAAGCCTAATTCACTGCACCCTTTCGGTGATTTTGGACGACCTTCGGAACGTTGTGCTTTTGTGTTGCCCCTAGAATTTGGACTTAATTTGTGGGGCTTTCTTTATTTTGACCAAGAATGGTCATGACTAGGCTTTTTCTTGTTCCCTTTTAGAATTTTTCTTTCTCTTTTCTTTTTGCTTGGAAGTTAGGATTTTGCTTCCCTTTTGCCTTTTCTCGTTGCCTACGGGGACACTGTCCTCTTCACGTGCTCTGGTCTTATTTTTAGGGAAGATAAGTCCTACTCTCACCTGAGGGTATCATTTTTTAGCTACTATGCTTGATGCTTTAAGGGTGCCGACCGTCTTGATCGGTCGAGTGGAGAGGAAAAGGAAGATTTGAAATCTTCAAGAAGTCTTTGGGATAGACATCCATTTTAGGTCGTTGCCAAATTTTGAATCCACGTGAGTGTATGCATATTATCTACCTTTCAGAGCATTAGATACTTAGCCAAAACACAATTCCCCTCGGTTCTAGTAGATCAAGTCCTAACCTATCGAGACTTTAATACAACCTAACCTTATCATGCATGATGGGATGGAGAGTAAAATACATGGTAACTGCCAGACCGTTGATTTTGTTTGATTTTTTTGTTTTGAACTTTTTTAAATTTTTAAATTTTTATTTTTTTGATTTTAGATTATTGGTTATGTTCAAGGGTTCCTGTAAATATTGATAGCATTGTTCAGATATTCTGTGGACCGCTTGAAGGAGGAAGAGCAGTGCTCCTCCTTAGAAGGTCGGAAGTAAGATTCAAGTGGTTTAGATGAAAATATGTGGCCATAGATACGGCCCCTATACCTACTAGCATTAGTGAGTTCTTTCACTTGAACATAGTTCGCCTTAAGAGGTTTGTTGGATTGTTTATCATCTTGTAAAAGATTTATTACTTGTATTAGACTAAACATTAGGGCTTGACTTAACATGTTACAACTTCTGACTATGCCTAACATTAGTTGGTAAGGAATTTCTGTGCCCCTAACCTTCCCGTGTGATGTAGGTGAAAGTTTAGACTCTTTTAAACCTATTTCTAATCTACTATGTACATGGCAGATGCCCCTGGCAAGGCCATTGGTCATAGTTGTGTTGTTAAGGGTGAAGGGCGAAGGTCGTGAGTTAGGGAATCATGATTTAAAGGTTTGGTCCCTAGAGTGGGCTTCTGGATGAAAGCTTCATGCTTCCCTCTTTGGGATTCAACAACTTTCAATATAGAACCACATTTGAATGATGTGAGTAGGATAAATAGGAAAGAGAGAAGGATTAATAAAGTCGGTCCTCTCTTCGCTACAAGGACTTCTTCTTGGGCTATCGGAGGAGGCATTGATTCTTCAGAGAACAAGGTTAATAAATCCAAGTCGTCTATGTCCACATTTTCCATTTTTTTTTGGAACCACATGTTCATTCTCATGGCTTATTTCTAAACTTGCGGCCCTTTCTTCCAACTGACGGGATCCCGTTACAAATTGATCATGCAATTTCTACCTTGCTGACTCTCCCTTTCCTATCTTAGTCAGTTAACACCCTAAGCCAAACCTCTCAATTATTCTATTCTCATTAATCGGCTCTTTGATTCCTTGTTCATCTTTGCATAACCCTATGCCAAATGAATAACCCATCTTTGACATTATTTCCCATCCTATATCCTAGGATTTCTCCTCAGACACGGATGACTCTAAGGATTCAGAGGATGGAGTTGGTTGATGGACATCTAGAGATGAGATGAAGGACTCCTTACCTTTACATGAAGTGATCGTGGCTAAGTTCAACAGCATTGAGATGTTGGCCAATATTTCTAAAGTAGGAGCAATTTGGGAGTTAAGGATATGTAAGGAGCTTGATTGATTAGTTGGAATAATATTTTGGTTTGGGGGAGTGAGCCTAGTATCGGATTCATCAAAAGGAGTTGGTTCGGATTGTAAGGGATGAATCGGAACTAGCCTGATTAGGGTAAGGGATTCTAATGGGGAATCAACAATAGGAGTGGTTCAGATTGAATCGGCAACATGGTTGGGAGGGAGCTACTTTAATTAGAGTGAGAGATGCTAATAGTTCTTCCAGTGGGATGTCTTGATGAAAGGCGGACCTGGTTGAGTGACTCTCCGCTATAAGTGGAGAAGAAACACCTTGATCTTGCTAATGGCTGGATGATGTGCCCTTAGGAAGGATTAGAACCAAGGGCCTTACCACTTCAGGTGGAATTTGAGTGGGAGAGGAAGGGATGTCTTGGCTTTGAGGGGTGGTTCATTCTTGGGTCAGATTAAGACCAAAGGTCTTGCCCCTTCCCTATGGCCAATTGCATTCTTTATGTCTAAGTTCACTAAAGGCTACTCATTTACAACCTCTTCCTCCTCATATTGCCAATACTCTCCTATTTCCATTAACCTAAACTCTTGGTTGTCCCTAACCATGTCTAACCTTTCTTGAGTGTAAGATGGAATTTGAGGTGATTGATGGAAAGGAAAGAGGTTTTGGGTATCCCCCTGCCCCTCATAGGTGCCTTGTAGTTTGCAATAGTAACCTTGCGGTTGGTAGGGTTAAGAGGCTGGTTGAAGACATTGGTGTTTTCATGGGAAGTTGCCCCTTCCAAGTCGAGACATCACAATCATCAAGGAAAAACAAATAGAAGGAATCCTTAAGTTGTGTTTAGACAATATGAGTTCTATTGTAAAGCTGAGCGAATGTGTGAAATTCACTGAGTATAAGAATAGCACGGAGTTGAAGAGTTGCGTTATTCACTAGCACAGTGATGGCTTGAGATTCTAGGAAGGCGATCCCGAACCTAGAAGCCATAGCTCTCCACCTATTTTCCAATTGAATGAAGTCCTCATCGGGCTTCATCGTTTCCATTACAAGGGCTATGAGAGCGGGAGGTATACTAGCCATGTGGCTGAATTGAGTGATAAAATGCTCGGACATATTATTAAAGTTGATATCTGGAGAGGGGTAAATTCGTGGCCCAAATAGCATGTGGCCCAAAGCGGCCCAACGGGACCTACGGAGCCCTACAGGTGACAACCCCATTATTGGGCCCACTTAACGAGAAGCCCAACCCATTCGGACCGACTCAACCTAGGTGACCTCCGAGCCTGGGAGTCCGAGTAACGGTCGCTCAGGGAGGAGCCCAAATGGCGTCTGAAGCATAACCGGTCGAGGGAAGCCCAGAGGTTAAAAAGAGGGGAGGGAGAGCGCCCCCGCAAGAGGGAGAACCCACAATTAAGGAGTAACGCCCCCTACTCACTCCCTCTTCCCCCGCCCTCAAAGGGAAATGAATAAATATAAAAACCAAAGGAAGCTCTCCAAAAAGGTAAGCGATTCTGAGCACTCTGAGTCACCCTTATTGGTGGAGAGCGGTCTCGTGCCCACCTATTGTCTCTTTCTCTCCTCTACATACAGCTCTACTATCTCGATGACTTAGGCATCAGAGGATTTTTTCCAGGGTAATTCCCTTGGGCCGCCTAATTCGTTTCCAACCTTACATAATTCTATACTAACGTGGCAACGATCGAGGTAGATCGGACAGCTCAGGCTTCAACACGAGATCACGCCTCTTCAATATCAATGGCTGGGAGTGAAGAGAACCATCTGAGGGCCTCTCCTTCAAGGGACTTTTGAAAGAGATGCACAAGGAGAACCCGATCGTAAAGTCATTTGTGAGAGTCCATTAAGAGGCAAGAGAGATGTTGTTGTGGATCAGTGGAGCCATCAAACTTATGGTATTTGGGGGCTTTGAAACCTTGGAGAAAGTAAGCATTCAAAAGTTTGTAATAGGTGGCTAAAGAGTGAGGCAGAGATGTTGGAAGACTTTTGGCATCCATTTGTCGGACATATTTTTCCACCTCTGTTTTAGATATGAGATCGGATTGTCTAAGGGGCGCATTGACATTAGAGGTAGCATAAGTTGCTGGGGATGGAGCGACCCCTAAAGAGGACGGTTAGCTTGACTAGCAACACGGAAGGGAGTCCTATTGAATGATTTTGGCATTAGAATTGAAGGTATCCTTTGAATGGGTTGAGGATTGGGAATTTATTTTTCTTGGGAAGCTAGACGATCAAATGATCATGGCAATATCGAGACAGCACATTAGCTAGCTCTTGATCTTCCTTTGGAGAGATTGATGGGGGTTTGACATTGATTGGTTCTTGGAAGGATGATCCTTCTCTACTTATATTTTTATTGTCATTGGAGAATTTTGACACATCCTAATGAAGGCAATGGGTGTATTTTCTTCGACATCAAGCATGGTTTGATTATCATAAAACTTAAAATCATCATCCTCATCAAAATGTGTATTAGCATAACATTGATCCATCATAATTCAACCTAATCAATTTTAAGGATTCAAGTGGGACTTTGAGGCCAATTAGGATTGCACCACAAGGAAAAGTAGAATTTCTAAGGAACAAAATCCATCGGAACTCAATCGAAAATCCATCGAAAAAACACTTTCCGATGCACTTTCCGACAACATTCCGACGGCAAACGTCCGTCGAGTATTCCTTGTCGGAAGTTTCCAAAGCTTCCGAAAGATGAAACTTCCATCGGAACTCCATCAGAAATTACCGATGGATATTTAGTCGATGGAAATTCCATCAGAAACCATTGTCTTATTATTGGTCTTAAACTTTCCGACAGACAATTATTCCGTCGGCGATTCCGTCAAAATTATTTCCGATAGAATATAATCCATCAGAAAATCCATCAAAAAATCATATTTATTAATTTATTAAAAATACTCAAAGTTGATATGAGTTCCGACGGAATATATATTCCATCGGTGACTCGTTGTCCTGTTGTGCCCCTGTGGTCATTTGAATCATTCGACACCATCCTGTGGTCATTTGAGTTATTTGATATTCTTGGTTTTGATAATGGCTGAACACTATAAGTCATTGATGTTTGCCAAATCTCATATGTCTGACATACGTGATGTTTTGTTCATGACAGATACGCCAATGAATGGACAAGGAATCGAGTGGAAATGGCAAAAGTGAAAGCTCATTGATCGTGCCCAAGCAATGATGCAAATCTCCTCTACAAGTAAAAGTCGACATTTCTCATTCGGCACGTCACATAGCGAAGGTCGATGCACAAAGAAGCATAGCCAAGAGAGCCCAAGGTCAAAGACTCAGTTGACACCTTCAAGATAGTCAATATTGATGCCACAGATGAGAACGGGCTGCTAAAGGACACAAGCGACGGAGCTAAAGGGGTTAACGGACTGACCCGGCATAACCCGGGGTCTGCCCAGCTGGCGGTCGACCGCCAGCCAAGGGGCGGTCGACCACCCCTTCTAGCAGCTCACTGGCTGACAGATTCTCAGTGGCGGTCGACCGCCAGCCCATTAGCGGTCGACCGAAAATTCCAGGGACTAAATTTCTACAGCGTTTCTCAATAGAGGTCGACCGCCAGCTTCTGCAGGTCGACTGCCAGCCCCGAGCCAACAAATGTTGACTTTGTTTTCCACTTCGAGAAGAGCCCCTTTCCTTGTATTTCTTTAATCCTAAAGTCACCCAATCCCCCATGGATTGTGGATCTGGTCTGGGGGGTTTCTATGGACCATTCAAAAGATATAAAACACACACAAGAAGTGTTGGAAACCCTAAGGCTAAGAAGTGAGATCAATGGAGGCTACAAGGGTGTGTTCAAGGGAGAGGAGTTCGAGTACTGTAGTCGTGAACAGTACTCCGAAAAGAAGTTCTTCCTCAAATCCTCAAGTGATTCAAGTTACTTCAAGAGGAGATCAACCCCAAGCCAAGTGAAGATAAAGCTGCAACCATCATCTTCTTCATCAACTCAAAGGGAATTCAAAGAAGGTGATCCAAGGATGCTCATTCTCAAGGGAGATCGAATCTGCATCCTTTATCTTCTTCATCAACTCAAGGTGATCCAAGGAAGATCATTTCACAAGGAAGAAGATAACATTGAAGAATCAGATTTAAGCTCTAGCAATCTCAGGCAAGATCTTTTCTCCTTGAGCATATTCCATATCTTGTTTGAATAGCTTGATATTTGTTCTCTTTTCATTTCATTCAAACATTTGAAACTGAATATCGTCCCTACCGGTGGTTAGTAGGAAGGTAATCAGAAGTTGTCCGATCTGTGGTGTTGACGTCCCTACCTGCGGTTTGTAGGAAGGTAATTGAAGGTCTTTCCGATTTGCGGTTCAGTGCGTGGCACTAGTGGAGCCTCACCGGATTTGGTGAGGGGTGGACGTAGGACTGGGGATTCAGTCCGAACCACCTTAAAATCTCATGTGTTATGATTTGTTTGTGTGATTGTTTCACTCTAGATGCATGCTTAGGTTCGAATCGATATATTATTTGCTTATCTTGCCAAGCGAATCGTAGTGTCCTTCATCAAGCTAGTTGTTTTTCGCTATAATTTATTTTATCTAGCTATAAAGAGGGTTGCATTGTAAAAAGAGGGGCAGATCTATTCACCCCTCCCCTCTAGATCCGCTATCCACTACTCAACAAGTGGTATCAGAGCCTAATCTCTCATTATGGGGTCCAACGACCTTGAGGGAAATGGTGGATTATTGTCCAAAGGTTTCTTACCTGAAGGACATTATGTGAAAAGGCCTCCTTACTTTACTGGAACTAATTATCCTTATTGGAAACATCGCATGCAGGTGTTCATTCGCGCCCAAGACTACGAACTTTGGCGAGTGATCAGCAAAGGTCCGTATGAGCTTACGGATAATGAGGATTTGTGGACCAAAGAACAAATAAGATAATCCACTATCAACTGGAGTGCCAAACACATCATGCAGTGCTCACTCCATCTAGTAGAATTCTCAAGAGTGGCTACCTGTGCAACGGCAAAACAAATGTGAGATAAGTTAGAGGTAATTTACGAAGGAACCTCTCATGTACGAGAAACAAAAGTCAATATTGTAGTTTCTGAATATGAAATGTTCCGTATGAAGCCTGATGAGTCAATTCAAAATATGTATGCTCGGTTAACTGTGCTTACTAATAGTCTCGCTGATTTGGGAAAGAAATACTTAGAACAAGAAATTGTGAGAAAGATTCTCACATCATTGACTCCCGCATGGCACACAAAGGCTAACGTGGTTGAAGAATCGAGAGATCTCGCAACTACCAAGGTAGATAAACTCATTGGGTCATTGATGACCTATGAGATCAACCTTAAGAACAAAGAGGCTGAGGTGCCTAAGAAAAAGCCCTACCTCTTAAAGCAGGACCCATCGGTCAAGGGACTTCTGATGAAGGTGAGGATTCAGCAAGTGAGCGAGATGAGAATGACGTAGCCATGCTCACACGTAAGTTAAGAAAATTTCTGAGAAAGGAAGGTCAGAGCTTCATGAGAGGAAGGTCAAAGGTAAGAAATGATTTCAAATCTAATTCTGAAAACTTTAGAAACATGACAAAATTATTTGTTATTCTTGCAACAAACCAGGGCATTTTAAGACTGATTGTCCTGACAGATTCAAAAAGGTTGACAAATGGAAGGATAAGAAGAAGAACAAGACCATGGTGTCCACTTGGAGTGACGAGGAAGAAAGTGACGGTGGAACTAGCTCCTCGGATAAGGAAAAAGAAGATCTTTATCTCATGGCCAGAGGTGATGAAGAAACTGAGGTAAACTCTCCATTTGAAAATTACACACTTGATGATTGGGAGAAAGCATATATACAGCTCATGGAAAAATATGACATGTACAAAAAGGAGAATAAATCATCGAAAAAAAAATTAACTTCTTTGTGCATGATCATGATATGAATGATAAGAATGCTCTACTTGAAACTGATATTGAAGATCTTAAGAAAATGATTGAGAACTTGGAGGAAGGAAGAAAAGAAATGGCTGACTTGGAAACTGAAAATGAAGACTTGAGAAATGAGATTGATAGCATGAAGCTCAAAATACAAACTTATGAAAAGGATAACAAATTAAGCAATGAGAAGTATGAAGCTGTCAAACAAGTCAACATTCAACTCCTGCAAAACATTGAAAACCTACAAAAAGAGTTGAAGGACAAGCAACAATCATTGAAAAAATTTGTGGATGGAAAAAAAAACCTAGATGCATTGCTAGGTACTAGAATGAACTTCAACAAGGAAGGGTTGGGTTTTGAACCAACAAACAAAAGGCCAATTGGGTTAAAGACTGTCACATTTGTTTCATCTTCTAATGCTTCTACCTCAAAAACAACATCCAAAGGAAAAGAAAAGGTTGAAGAGGAAGCCACTAAAATTCCCAAAAAGTTTGCTCTAAAGCCTAAGAAGATTCAACCATCCTCACAACATAGGCCGACACCTCCTTGGCCATCAACTTTCAAACCGCCAAATAATTTCACACAGGTCGACACTTCCATAGGTTGACACCACCCTATTTTTGGGGCAATTGTGATTCTTGTGTGCATCAATTTCCTAGGTGGCAAAATAATCATTTTCAACTAAAAACCAACCAGTGGCCACAATGTGTTAAGAAGCAAACTTCCACAAATTCTAACAAAGAGCCTCCAAACAGAAAATGAATGTCAAGATTAAAAAGAAAAATCAAATCCCTGCTCTGAGCAAACAAAACATGAATGTTAGGAAGGTTTGGATTCCAAAAGAAATGATTTCATGTTTTGAAAATTTGAAGAGTTTGATGGGACCCAAATTTGGTTGGGTTCCAAACACCATTGCTTAATTATTTGTGCAAGAATGTCTTGCAGCCATGTATAACATGTGGTACCTTGATAGCAGCTATTCAAGACACATGACTGGAGACAAAATAAAATTTTATCTCTTGACGAAAAAGGAAGGAGGACACGTCACATTTGGTGGGAACAACAAAGGAAAAGTCATTGGAACAGGTAGTGTAGGTAAGAACCTCTCCAACTCCATTTGTAACGTGCTGCTATTTGAAGGTTTGAAATACAACTTGCTCAGTATAAGTCAATTGTGTGATAAAGGTCACAAAGTGCTGTTTGACTCTCATGAATGTAGAATCCTTGAACCAAAATATAACAAGGTGAAATTTTCTGGTAAAAGAGTCAACAATGTTTACATGATTGACTTAGATGATCCTACTCACATAAATCTTTGTCTTGTTGCACCAAAATATGAGCTTGCATGGTTATGACATCGTAGACTAGGACATGCTAGCTACAATGTCTTACATAAACTGTTAAAGCATTCAATGGTGAAAGGGTTGCCTGAACTATCTTTTAAACAAGAAAATAAATTGTGTGATGCATGTGCCCTAGGTAAACAAACAAGAAAATCCTTCAAGGCTAGATCTGCAAACATGTCATCTAAACCACTTGCGCTGATTCATATGAATTTATTTGGTCCAACCAGAACTGCTAGTTTAAGTGGTAGAAAATATGGATATGTCTTGGTGGATAATTACTCTAGGTTCACATAGGTCTTCTTTCTCACACAAAAAAATGATGTTTTTGATGAGTTTCAGGCACTCTATATGAAGATAAAGCAAGACGGTGAGTTTAACATTTCTAACATTCAATCTGATCATGGTGGTGAATTTGAAAATGTTGACTTCTATAATCTTTGCAGGGCTGAAGGCATTTCACACCGATTTTCTTCACCAAGAACCCCATAGCAAAACGGTCTAGTTGAAAGAAGGAATCGAACACTCATAGAGATGGCAAGAACAATGCTTGCTGAATGGCAACTCCCAAGGAAATTTTGGGCTGAGGCAGTAAACTCGGCATGTTACATTATCAACCGCTCTATGGTAAGGCCACACACCAAAAAGACTCCTTATGAGTTGCTGAAAGGTAAAAAGCCCTCTCCCTCTCATATGAAAGTGTTTGGGTCTAAATGCTTCATCCACAATAATGATAAAAGAGACTTAGATAAATTCGAGCCCAAGAGCGATGAAGGTATATTTCTTAGATATTCTGATAGATCTAGGGCTTATAGAATGTATAACATTAAGAGTCAAACTGTGGAAGAATCACCCCATGTTTCCTTTGATGAATATCAGGATGATTCTAAAAATGATAACTATTGCAGGAAAAATGATGAAGATGGGGAATTCCTAAGCATGAAGGAAAAGAATGATCCTCCACAAGAAGAAATAGGAGAAGATGGTGACCTAACTGAATCAAGCAATGCAAGGGATCAAGTTCTAGGAGAAGGTAATGATTCTACAGACATTAGAATTCTTAATGATCATCCTTTAGAAAATGTCATTGGTAGTTTGAATGACCCACCTAGAACAAGGTCACATTTTAAAATTATAGAAGAATTAGATCAACTTGCTCTTATCTCTCAGCTTGAACCCAAGAATATTGATGAAGCATTAAAAGATGAAAACGGGATAAATTCAATGCAAGATGAGTTAAACCAGTTTGAAAGAAATAAAGTTCGGCATCTTGTTCCTAGACCATCATCAGAATCTGTCATAGGCACTAAATGGGTATTTAGGAACAAACTGATGGCAAGATAATAAGAAACAAGGCTAGATTGGTGGCTCAAGGGTATAATCAAGAGTTTGGGATAGACTTTGATGAATCTTATGCTCCAGTTGCTAGACTCGAAGCCATCAGAATTTTACTTACCTTTGCATGCTCCCTAAGAATAAAGCTGTATCAAATGGATGTAAAAAGTACTTTCTTAAATGGATTGATCAAAGAAGAAGTCTATGTTGAGCAGCCCCCTGGCTTTGAGAACACTAACCATGAAGATTTTGTATACAAGCTAGACATGACACTTTATGGACTGAAGCAAGCACTAAGAGCTTGGTATGAGAGACTAAGCTCATTCCTCATTGAGAAAGGGTGCACACGAGGTAAGGTAGATCAAACACTTTTCACCAAGAAGAAAGGTAAGAACATTTTGATTATTCAAATTTATGTTGATGATATTATGTTTGGTTCTACTAAATCTGAAATGTGTGAGGAATTTACTAATCTCATGACTAGCGAATTTGAGATGAGCCTAATGGGAGAACTCCAATTCTTTCTCGGTTTGTAGGTCAACCAAGGAGAAGATGGGTGCTTCATAAGTCAAGCCAAATACATCAAGGAGCTGCTGAAAAGATTTGACATGACAAATGGCAAAATAATTGCAACTCCTATGAGCACTACAACATCACTGGATTTGGATGAAAATGATAAATTAGTGGATGTAAAGATCTATAGAGGTATGATCGGCTCTTTGCTTTACTTAACTGCATCCCGACCAGATATCCAGTTTAGTGTATACCTTTGTGTTAGATTTCAAGCTAGTCCTAGAGAATCCCACTTGACTGCCGTCAAACGTATCCTTAGATATCTTGCCGGCACTCAAGATTTGGGATTGTGGTATCCGTCATCATGTGACTTATCTCTTATATCTTATTCTGATGTGGACAATGCTGGATGCAAACTGGATCACAAAAGTACTAGTGGCTACTGCCAATTTCTGGGCGGGTGTTTAGTTTCTTGGGCCTCCAAGAAATAACACTCGGTTGCCCTCTCAACCGTAGAGGCAGAATATGTTACTGCGGGGAGCTGTGGCACGCAAGTGTTGTGGATTAAACACCAACTCCCAGACTACTTAGTGGATCTTGGTTGTGTCCCGATTCTGTGTGATAACACTAGTGCTATCAACCTTGCGAAAAATTCAGTCCAGCACTCTAGGACTAAGCATATTGAGATTAGGCATCACTTCATTAGAGATGAGATCGTTAAGAAAAATTTTGAACTGTATTTTGTTGATACTCTAAATCAAATTGCTGATATTTTTACCAAACCCTTGTGTAATGACAGGTTTTCAACACTCAGAAGGGAGCTTGGTCTTTTCCGACCTCAGGCCAATAAAAATTGAAATGATGATCTTGTTCAATTTAGTGTGTGTTTTTACAGATTGGTGTTCCATGCATTATTTATATGTAAATATGTCATTTTGCATATGGTGTGGCATTCCATGTAGTCATGATGCATAATAATGAAATGAATTCATGTTCACGATGCATTTCATGGTTTTTGTAACATCATTCTTGCATGGCCATGGTATATTAAATGTTGATGTATGGAAAGGCAGGCTATACTTGTCTAGAAGCACTCAATATGCGTGAGGTTTCACCTCCGCTAAGTACCATCCGTCACTGTTGCATATAGGCCATATAGTAAGGGGGAGTTGTCTATTTGCAGCATTCATACGTATATTTCATCTTCATTCTGTTAACTTTAATAAGTGTACAACCATGTGTTGGGTCATGCATTTCATTTCTGCCAACTTCATGTTCGATCAGGTCAACCCATGCATGGTTCTAGTCAACCTCTCCTTGACAATTATCTTTTCACTTGCAAACATAACTCCTTGAGTGCATCCATTGCATATCCTTAAGGGGAGTCTTGTTGCTTTACTTAATCTCTTACAATCTGAACATCACTGGCCTCCAGTTTAAAAATGAGATCATGAGCTCGACAGAACTACGGAGTAAGAGCTTTCTAATATATGACCTGATGCTTGTCCATCTAACGAAAATGGTTCAGATTTAATGATTTCTTGAAGTTCTGATATATCTTTCAAAATCATCTATGTTATGTGGTTTTAATAGATCTTAACTAGAGATTGCATGTTGTGCATTGAATGACTCTCCTGAAATCTGAAAATTTAAAATTCATGACAATGTTGGTGATACACTTAGGCTTAGTATTGTTCTTTAACATCTTGATGAGCTGAAATTCTTGGAAATCCATTTGACAGAGCAATGATATTGTTGCACGGAGAAACATGTCATGTCATCAAATCAAGTGACAAATGATATGTCATGATGTGCCCCTGTTATCTCTGTCGTAATTATTTTTAGACTCTATGCAGAGCACTGGCATAATTGCTGAGAAATATATCTTCTCATCAAAGAAATGAGATTGTATATGTCATGACGTGACTTTGCTATCTCTGTTCATTCTGAAGCATAACTGTTAGTCTTGCCAAATACCTAGGGATACTGGCGTCTAAACAACGTGTATTCTTACGGCTAGGAGACATGTACTAGACTTGATTGTTCGTAAAATATGAGTCATGTGCCTTCAAATTCAAAAGATATTGAAAATCAAATTTTCTGCACTCATAACATTCCATGCTTTACTCATGCTTGTTTAGCCTCCATACTTGTTTTTGTGTTATTCCCTTTGTAGTTATTGAATATGAATATATAAAACAAGGGAAGGTTAAACACTGCCATGATATTTTGGTTCATTTCTATTAAACCTTGGATGTAGTTGCTTTTCGAACTCCACTGTTGATCTCGGATTTCATTAGCTTTGAACCATCTATATATATATATATATATATATATATATATATATATATATATATATATATATATATATATATATATATTACTCACGGTCTTGTTCAGTTTTGCATATAATGGCTTGCTCTTCACTTTCATTCAGCTCAGGTCTCTCAGACTTTTGTGGCCTTCTCTACTTTCTCCCTCCCTTTTTGCCGTTGTCAAAGCGGGAGACTTCTTTGTGTGAGTCATTTGTAAGAGTTGTGCGTTGTCGATCTACGAGGGTTGTCATAGGGGGATAAACTCCTTTGTAAGAGTTGTGCGTTGTCGATCTACGAGGGTTGTCATAGGGGGAGAAACCTTTGTGAGCTGTGTGTGTGAGTGATGAGGGTGTCTTCATACATGATGAGAGTTTGCATGATGGGGGTTTGCATAATTGCATAGCATTTATATGCTTTGATCGTTCATGCATACATATCCGCATTCACATGCTTGCTTTAATTATCATGGATCTTTAGCTGCACATGTCGCATACATATGTTATAAATTTTGTCATCTTAGAAATTACTGTCACATAATGACTCACAGTGTTGCCATCATCAAAAGAGGGGAGAATGTTGTGCCCCTGTGGTCATTTGAATCATTCAACATCATCCTGTGGTCATTTGAGTTATTTGATATTCTTGATTTTGATAATGGCTGAACACTATAAGTCATTGATGTTTGCCAAATCTCATATGTCTGACATACGTGATGTTTTGTTCATGACAGATATGCCAATGAAAGGACAAGGAATCGAGTGGAAATGGCAAAAGTGAAAGCTCATTGATCGCTCCCAAGCAAGGATGTAAATCTCTTCTACAAGTAAAAGTCGACATTTCTCATTCGGCACGTCACATAGCCAAGGTCGATGCACAAAGAAGCATAGCCAAGAGAGCCCAAGGTCAAAGACTCAGTTGACACCTTCAAGACAGTCAAGGTTGATGCCACAGATGAGAACGGGCTGCTAAAGGACACAAGCGACGGAGCTAAAGTGGTTAACGGACTGACCCGGCATAACCCGGGGTTTGCCCAGCTGGCGGTCGACCGCCAGCCCAAGGGCGGTCGACCGCCCCTGCCAGCAGCTCACTGGCTGACGAATTCTCAGTGGCGGTCGACCGCCAGCCCATTAGCGGTCGACCGAAAATTCCAGGGATTAAATTTCTACAGCGTTTCTCAGTAGAGGTCGACTGCCGGCTTCTGCAGGTCGACCACCAGCCCCGAGCCAACAAATGTTGACTTTATTTTCCACTTCGAGAAGAGCCCCTTTTGATGGGAATCAACATCGAGCATGTACATTTTCTTTTTGTATTTGTATCCTTTTATTTATTTTTATATCCTTGGGAATTATATGCGCAATTGTAAGGCTTTATAAGCCAATGTGTTATTCCCTAGGATTGTGTGGGTTTTTATACAAATGTGTAGTAGGTCCAGCTAGGGGGCCCTCCCTCCTTTCCCATTGGTTCACCTAAGCTATGTGGGGCTGGTCAATCATCCTAGGTGGCCATCTAGAAGGTTTGAATGTCAAAAGAGCACATGGGAGACAAATGGACTAAAAAGTCCATACTCTCCCACCTACCTTCCCCCTTGGTCAAGGGGGCGCCCCCCCCCTTTAGAATTAATTAGCATTTTCTTTTTTATTATTTTGTTTGAATCAAATGTGATGTCTCTTATTTGCCCCTCCAAATTCTAGATCTGAGGGCATTCTTGGTCTTTTTCCATTTATTATATAAGCCTTGTATTTCTCTTATTTGGAAATTAATGAGAAGAAAAATCTATTGTGCCAAGAGCAAGCAACCTGCACCCCTTCCCTCTCTCCTCTGGTTCTCCCTCTTCCCTCTGCATTTCTAGAGTGTTTATCCCTTCCATCTCCTCCCCTCTACTTCTGGAGTTCATCTCAGGTGCCGCCGCTGCCGTTCGTGCCGCCATCGAGCCGCCGCGAAGCCGATTATGAAGTTCTGTCCATCCAGGACAGCAGGCTCTTCCACGAATTTTATCTCTCAGCCACAGATTCTTCTTGAGCTCAAATTTTCAAGAAGTGTTCTAGATATTTTCCCCATGTTCCACAAACATTGGTTTGGCCTCTAGTTTCTGATTTCTATTTTTACATTTTCGTCCATCTTGTTCTTCCAGTTCTGCTAGGTTACTGTCTACAGTGACAGCAACCCTGAGTTTCCCTTCTCCGGACCATCTTTTGATTTTTTCTGGAACCCCCAAAATTACTAGAGGTTCTATCCACCATCCCCTCCACCGACGAATGTTTGTGGAATTTCTAAAGGCCATCTCCTATTTTCTAAAATTCATCTTCAGATTCCCCTACAGTTGTGTCAGCCAGTGTCCAGATCCGACCACCCATCAGTATAAAATCCACAAAAAATCCAAACCTCCACCAATCCCTTCAAAAAAAATATTTCCGTTTTCCTCTCTTTCCCCTCTACAATTCTTATGAAGAGATCGAGATCTGAATCTAGGTCTACCCCATGGTCAAAGGTAGTTCTCAGGAAACTTTCTACTGCCCTGAGATTTCGGGCACTATCCAACAGCAACTTCAAAAATAATCAAAGGGCAGATCCGTGCAGTTCCAATTTTCCTCTCTAGTCCTAGGTCGGAGTACTTCAAGAGAGCTTTCCAACGGTATCTTCTGGGCATCGATTTGACGTCAGGATTGAACGCAGCAGTCGATCTCGCCAGATCGCGCGCCTGAAAACTGAAACAGCAGATCCGTGGGCACTCTTTCCGACCGGTGCCGATCGGAGCCGCCCGGCCTTCGGCCGGCGAACTAGCATGCCGCCATCCCAGGAAGAGCTTCCCTAGGTGTCCCCACCGCAGTGGTGCTACCCCGGTCCCACAAGGCCCCACCGACCAGCGCGTGGGCCCCACAACCAGCAGCATACGCCGAATGAACCGTGCCGACGGGGTGATCAAGTGCAGCCCGTCAACCCGGGATTGGTCCTCCCGGGCCCACTTGTGTAGCCCTTTACCTCCCTGCGTGGAGTGGGTGATATTTCATTGCTGTAATTTAATTCATTACTGTTACCGGGAGTTACCGAATTTGGCCGGGACCGTCTTCCCCACGTCGAGAGCGTGGAGGTATCGTATTCGCTCCTTGCTTGGCACTTTGCTTTATTTCATATATGCTTGTTTATGCCGCTGCTAGAGAGCATGTTAGGTTAATCTAGCTCCCTATATATTGATATTCACCGCTGCTGCGAGAGAGAGCGAGACCGTCCCGTGACCCGATCCGGGTACAAGAGAGAGCCGACCACCCTAGCTCTTTGCTGGTTTCTCAACCGCACACGTCCGATGCATCCCTCGTTAGGGGACGATCGCGAGCTTGCTTAGAGTCCGAGGATCGCATATCCATTTGGAGTCGAGTCCGTGGTCCGTCCCGCATCACCTTTCCTTGTATTTCTTTAATCCTAAAGTCACCCAATCCCCCATGGATTGTGGATCTAGTCTGGGGGGTTTCTATGGACCATTCAAAGGATATAAAACACATACAACAAGGGTTGGAAACCCTAAGGCTAAGAAGGGAGATCAAAGGAGGCTACGAGGGTGTGTTCAAGGGAGAGGAGTTCGAGTACTGTAGCCGAGAACAGTACTCTGGGAAGAAGTTCTTCATCAAATCCTCAAGTGATTCATGCTACTTCAAGAGGAGATCAACCCCAAGCCAAGTGAAGATAAAGCTGTAACCATCATCTTCTTCATCAACTCAAAGGGAATTCAAAGAAGGTGATCCAAGGAAGCTCATTCTCAAGGGAGATCGAATCTGCATCCTTTATCTTCTTCATCAACTCAAGGTGATCCAAGGAAGATCATTTCACAAGGAAGAAGATACCATTGAAGAATCAGATTCAAGCTTTGGCAATCTCAAACAAGATCTTTTCTCCTTGAGCATGTTCCATATCTTGTTTGAATAGCTTGATATTTGTTCTCTTTTCATTTCATTCAAACATTTGAAACTGAATATCGTCCCTACCAGTGGTTAGTAGGAAGGCAATCGGAAGTTATCCGATCTGCGGTGTTGACGTCCCTACATGTGGTTAGTAGGAAGGCAATCGAGGTCTTTCCAATTTACGGTTCAGTGCGTGGCACTAGTGGAGCCTCATTGGATTTGGTGAGGGGTGGATGTAGGACTGGGGATTCAGTCCGAACCACCTTAAAATCTCGTGTGTTGTGATTTGTTTGTGTGATTGTTTCGCTCTAGATGCATGCTTAGGTTCGAATCGATATATTATTTGCTTATCTTGCCAAGCGAATCGTAGTGTCCTTTGTCAAGTTAGTTGTTTTCCGCTATAATTTATTTTATCTAGTTATAAAGAGGGTTGCATTGTAAAAAGAGGGGCAGATTTATTCACCCCTCCCCTCTAGATCTGCTATCCACTACTCAACAAGTCCATCGAAAATTATGCCAAAAATTGGTTTTATTATTTTTGTTTTAAAATACACAAAATTTATATAAAAACATGTTTATATAAAAAATAACATGTTTAAAAACATAACATCTACACATCACAAACAAAAACAACATATACAAATAACGAAACACAGCATCAATTATCAATTTTAAAATAATAAAAACAATAAAGAAATATTCTCTACATCCTCCATGTCCTCATCCTCCTCGTCCTACTCATCCCCTCCGCCGCCACCGGCTGGAGGACCCTATATTGAGAAAATAATAACATCATGTATGCATGAATAAATAAAAAAAATATTTAAAGGACAAATTAAATAATTTATTTGATTGTATAAATTCAAATCGGATATGATACTGTTTGGTTGTGACTCATGCACCTTTTTCCTATGTTTGTGGATTGAACATGATAAAATATGGATTTGTGTTTACTCATATTGCTTGTGAATGAGTTAAGTTCAGATTGCTTTTGATTGTGCTTGAATTAAGTGGACTGGACTTGTAAGGTTCTGGATTGATCTTGAAATCTTGGATTGATTTAACATTCCTGAACTAAATATGGATTTCATGTGTGCTATGCTTTTGAGATTGGATCTGGTTTCCATGTCGGTTTCAATGCATGTTAATGCACACAGGTTAATAGGGTTGTGAGAGATTGAAGAGGTAAGAACATGAATGAGGTTTCTAGTTTTTCACAGAAGGATTTATGCATATGACAAATGGCATACTCATATTGAGTTGGACTGAATTTGCTTGACCTATATTAGTATTGAGTTTTCCATGCTGAATCAAATTTTGATATGTGAAGAACATGGATTGGAAATATGTGTATTGTGGCTGCAATTCATCATAATTCTAATGCAGGTTCATGGGTTAGTCATGTGTGTAAAAATGGCTTGAAGATGGTTCATTCACATGTATTGAATATAGATCAACATGAATTTGAGAGTTCAATGTTGCAAGTTTTTATTTGTCTACAAATCCTTTGGATCCATGGTAAGTTTCTATTTTTGTATATAATCCTGCATGAACAACCCATGACTTAACATTAAAAGACCAGTTGAACAACAAAGCAAGAACCAAGGCTCAAAGAGCCAGGGGTCGACCCATCCCAAGGAGAACGGAAAAACTGCCTTACCAGTCTAATGCATAGCAATCGAATGCAATCTGAACCACATCAAGTGTAATGACCCGGAGATCCAAATACTGGTAAACCCCCTCAATCCGCAGTGAAACTCGTAGATGAGATGGATGGGTACGCTGGAAGTATTTGTCCGAAGAGTGGAAGCCAGTCGAAACTGTAGGAGCCGCCCAGGTGGAATGTTCAGCAATGGCGTTCAAGAATGGGATCAGATCAGCAGGGAAAAGCTTGCTGATGGCTTCCACCTGATCTTCCTCTTCCTTCTCCAAGTAGTTGCGTCGCCCTCCTCGCCTTTCTTGCAAAGGATAGAAAATATTAGCCCAAAGGTTAAGTCACATTGTGTTTGCATATGACGTCATTATGCATATGTTTAAATAGTTAGTTATTTCATCGAACAGGTTGTGTGCATGAGCAATGCATCAGTGCATACCATTGTTCATATCTTGCATTGGTTCATTCATATAGTTGGTGCATCTCTTATGCTGCTATACATAAAGTCTATACATTGGATTGCATAGCTTGCCATGAAAAGTCTATACATTCTCCATGCATATCCATTAACAAGTCTATACATTGGATTACATAGCTTGCCATGCAAAGTCTATACATTCTCCATGCATCTTCATTACTAAGTCTATACATCCTGCAACTCAAAGTCTATACAGCCAGCAAGTCTATACATCAGCAAGTATGTACATTGGCTGCTAGCACAAACTCAAAGTCTGTACGTTGGCTGCATGCACAACTCAAAGTCTGTACGTTGCACAACTCGAAGTTTATACGTTGCTGCACACAAAGTCTATACGTTGCTGCAGATGAAGTCTGTACGTTGGCTGCATGCACAACTCAAAGTCTGTACGTTGCGGCAGATGAAGTCTATACGTTGCTGCAGATGAAGTCTGTACGTTGGCTGCATGCACAACTCAAATTCTGTACGTTGCACAACACGAAGTCTATACGTTGCGGCAGATGAAGTCTGTATGTTGCTACAGATGAAGTCTATACGTTGGCTGCATGCACAAAATAAAGTCTGTACGTTGGTTGATGGCTGCAACACAAGTCTATACATTGGCTGGCTACTTCACACGTAAAGTCTATACATTGCTTTCTGTTGTGTTCGTGCATCAAGCTACCAAGTCTATACATTCATGAAGCAAGTCTGTACATGCTCATGCATGCTCAAGGTGTTAAGTCTGTATAGAGTTCATACATGCACACAAAGTCCACACATCCATCAATAGCCAAGGTCAAATGCACAAAGAAATATAGCCAAGAGAATCCAAGGTTAAAGACTCAGTTGATACCTTCTATACTATCAAGGGTGATGCCACAAACATGCACGAGCTGCTAATGGAGTTGAACGACGGAGCTGAAGTGGATAACGGACCGACCCGGGCAAGCCCGGGTTCTGCCCAGCTGGCGGTCGACCACCAGCATAGGGGCGGTCGACCACCCCAGCCAGCAGATGCCAGCTTGCATGAGTTTCAGCTGCAGGTCGACCGCTAGCCAGTAGCGGTCGACCGAAAATCCCAGGGCTCACCAATCTACAGTATTTCTCAGTAGAGGTCAACCGCCAGAAGCTGTAGGTCGACCACTAGCCCCGAGTCATCAATTGTTGACTTTTGTTTCCACTTCGAAAAGGGCCATTTAACATGGATTTGTTTAATCCAAAAGTCACCTAATCACCCATGATTTGTGGATCTGGTCTGGGGCTTGTCTATAGACCATTCAAAGTCTATAAAACTAATACAAGAGGGTTAGAAACCCTAGTTGATGTAGTTGATGAAGTGAATCAAAGAGAGCTCAAGGGAGGCCATTTCGCAAGCACTGTAGCACCTCCGTGAACAGTACTTCGGGCTGGAGTTCTTCATCCTTCTAAGGTGATTCAAGCTCAGATCTGAAGCCAAGCAACCTCCAAGCAAGCAAGAAGCATTCAAGGCTCTCAAAGGTGATCAAAGCTACATCCATACACCTCTTCATCAACTCAAGGAGATTCAAGAAAAGATCAAGCTACATCCAATATTCTTCTTCATCAACTCAAGGAGATTCAAAGGAAAGATCAAGCTACATCCTATATCTGCTCCATCAACACAAAAGGATCAAAGAAAGATCAAATCCTCAACAGATTCAAGATCCAACAATCTCAGACAAGATCTAATTCATTCTAGCATATCTTCATATCTTGTTTGAGCATTTTCATCTTGTTTCTTTCTTCATTTCATTCAATCTATTGAAACTGAAGATCGTCCCTACCGGTGGTTAATAGGAAGGCAATCGGGAGTTCTCCGATCTACGGTGTAGCCGTCCCTGTCGACTTTGTGTGTAGGAAGACAGAAAGAGGGTTTTCTCTGTTCTGTGGTTTGGGGCGTGTCCCCGATCTAGCTGTGAGTCAGCAAGGAAGCCTCACCGGGTTTTGGTGAGGGGTGGATGTAGGTTGCGAGGTTGCAACCGAACCACCTTAAAAATCCCTGTGTTGTGGGTTGTTCTTCGTGTGTGATTGCTCTATCTCTTCTACCCCCATTCACAGGTTCGTGTGCTTTCAAACTTGGTTATCTTATTTTATATACTCAAGCTCTTATAATTGCATCTTGGTTGATCACCACTGCATTCACACACATATGAACTTTGAGTGATCAATATAGCACACACATACGTACGGTTGTTGCAAGCTATTGCATGCTCTGTGCCACTCTACTTAATTCCATTGTGCATTGTGTCTAAGTGATTCATTCACTTTATAGAGTGGTTCATGCTTCCGATAGCTCAGAGTTTTAAATAGGCCAAAGCTTTTGATAGGATCTATTCAACCCCCCCTTCTAGATCTGTTTACACCTCGCGTGACCTAACAAGTGGTATCAGAGCGAGGCTCTGTCATTCCCAGATCCAACGATCTGCAGGGAAAGATCCTGGTGTTTTTTTTTTTTTGATGGATTCACATGCTACACTTGCTTCGATGGCTTCTCCACCCATTTATGATGGTTCAGATTTTTCTACATGGGTTGGAAGAATGTTCATCTATGTTAGCTCCATAGATCCACAATTGTGGACTCTTATATACAATGGTCCTCATCAGCTGCCATCAAATTCAATTGATTGGTTAGCCGAACATGAGACCAAACACAATGATAATCATCTTGCATATAACTTAATTACAGCTGCAGTTGATCTAAGACTAACTCATCTTGTGTCCTCTTGCAGCACAGCCAAGCAAGTATTGGACAAGTTGGTGAAAATTCATGAAGGGAAGGAACAAGAACAAGAATGCTTCATGGCCGACCGTGCAAAACAGTCCATCAATACATCCTCATCACAGGTAAACTCTGACTCCGAGGAATTCACTTTTGAAGAGCTTATGGAAGCCTATGATAAATTGATCACACAATACAAAAAGGTAAAAATAGAAAACAAAAATTTGAAAAAGGATCTCAAGAAAATTAATCAAAATGAAAGCTCGATTTGTAAAAAGTGTTCTGTTTTTAAAGAGCTTAACAACACTCTCTCAGTTGATCTAGATACGCATAAACAAAGCATTGCATGTCTAAGGGAAGAAAATGAAAATCTTCATGATGAAATCACTAGGTTGGAAGAAATTGTAATAAAACTTCAAAACCAACCTAAGGCAATCTCTAATGATCAAACTATGGCCGATGGGCTAATCTATCATGAGAAGTTGATTGAAGGAAACAAAAATTTTGTTTCATGCTCTGCTAATTTTGTATGTGAAAAATGTTCATTCTTGAGAAACATCAATGTTGGTCTCCATGATGATCTTGAATGGCAACAAAAACTGATTGATTCTCTGAAAGAAGAGAATAGAGAGTTGTTAGAAAAGAAAATTGAACTTGAACAAGCTGAAGAAGAATTGCCTGAAAAATTGGCTACACATGAAAAAGGTAAATCTATCATTGAAGATCACTCTGAAACTTTGCATGCTTTAGAACAACAAAATCAAAATCTTAAAGCAGTAAATGCCATGCTCAATGAGCAATTGGCAGCATGCGAAGAGGGCCTTGTTGAATCTAAACACCACATTTTCTCACTTAAAAATGAAATTCAAGGTTTGAATGATTTCCTGTCAATGTTTGCCCAAATCTAAGATTCTGGCTCACCGGAAGCCACCACTTCCTGTGGTCACCAAAAAGGGCACACTGCTTGAAAGAAAAGTAAAATTCAGCATGCTCATCCAAACATGCACCACAACATGTCCAATGCTAAATACCATGCCTTCCACAAAATGAATGTCAATTATTATTATTGTGATAAACATGGTCACACTATGCATGATTGTTTTATCTTGAGAAATGATGAGCTTAGAGCAGGATAGCAAGTGAAAGGGCAAGGAAAGAAATAGGTCAACACTGGCAAAGGACTTGCTCAACAGAATCACATGGAGAATCAGAAGTGTCGACATTCCTATCCAGACAGGTCGACACTCCCCCTGGCCTTTAATAGAAATGCCTCTCTTTACTGCTTTCATTGTGGTAAGACTGGTCTGTTCGAACACATTTTATTTTATCTGGTTTATTTGTTTATTTATTTTATTTATTTTATGGATTTATTGGCGTGCCAATCACCGTGGTGACGATTCTTATTGTGCGCTCGATCTGACTTGGTCAGTCGATTGTGAGTGATCGTGTCTGGACTAGAAGTCCGTCATACCCTGAACGCTATGACGTTAATTACGTCCTCCCTAAGGAAGACAACCCTTGATTAAACGCTAGAGGTAGGAGGAAGACAGCGGTAAAGCCGTATGCTCAAAGGAGACAAAGTTCATCTGCTTGCAAGGCGTTAAACGTATTTGAACAGAGCAGGGGTTTATTAATTACGGGAGAAACCCGCCGGCATATTCCCACCATCTTGGATGATGCCAAGTGGGGAATAGGAAACCACCCATGCAGCGGCAGGGTAGGCTCCGCAGAAGATCGGGTATATATATAGACATAACCCAGAATCCGGATGGGGACCGGCCTGATGTAACACACCCGGTACGAGTGCGATGTCTTATTAATATCCCCCTTCGGAGGGCCATCGGAGATCACGCAAGGGCATAACTCCGTGGGCTAGCGGGGTTAGAAGAGAGTACTACACTCGATTGGTGGGGTATATGTAAATTTCGGCAGCATGTTCCCTCAACCCGGATTATGCCAGGGAAGGATAGGTCATCATCCACGGAGAGCCGGGACAACGATCGAACAAAGATGGGCACCAGGCCCAGGGACATCTCTTGCCTTCATATTATTGATCAATATTCCCTTGGAACCCATCAGAACACATATAATGACATGGTTCTTTGGGTTCATAAGGCAGCAGTGAAATCCAGATTCGGGACGAGAGCTGTAGGGGAGGTCTTCCCCATTGTTGTATCTCATCAAGATACAAGTGATGGTCTGTGAGTATCCCCTTAAACAGATGTAGGGGAGATTAAGAAGTTTGAAGAAGAACGGTGCAGAGATGGGCCTCAGAGTGGGTTTCATTTTACTGAAGGAGGGATCTCGGCGTGGTCTTTGGCTTGGACAAAGGGGGGATCTCGGCCTGGACATTGGGCTGGCCAAGGGGGCTTCTCGGCCTGGACATTTAGTGGACAAAAAGGGGGCTCTCGGCCTGGACATTTGGTGGATGGAGAGGGGCTCTCGGCCTGGTCCTTGGGCTGGCCAAGGGGGGTCTCGGCCTGAGCATTTGGTTGGCCAAGGGGGGCTCTCGGCCAGGGTTCTATCCGGCCAAAAGAGGGAGGGAGGCCTCTCGGCCTGGAGCTTCTCGGCGGGCTCCTGGGCGCGTCGGAAAGGGGGGGCGCCGAGAGGGGCAATATCAGGTCGGGCAAAAAAGGGGGGTGAATGGCTGTAGGCAGACGGGCTCTCGGCAGAGGGCTTCCCGGCACGCTCCTGGCCGCGCCGGGAGTCTGCCGCCGGGAGCCTTGCACATAGCCTCACGTGAAAAGTGTCTGTAACAGAATGGGTTGTCGTTTAGCAAAGAAGGGGGAGGCCTCTCGGCCTTATGGTTCTCGGCGGGGAAACTCGCACGCCGAGAAGATGAAATGCAGAATGATTTCGGGGTTTCAGAGCTCAAAAATGATGCTCTGTTTGGGTGTTTTCTGGGATTTCAAGCACGAATTGATGCCGGGCCAGAAGTGCAAAAGGGGAATTTCATGGAGGCTTCTATTAGAAGGATGCCAAGGGATTTGAACGGGGGAATCAAATGGAAGAAATCAGACCATCACTTGATCTTGTGGAGGGTTTTGACTGTCTGTTGCAGGCCATTTGGGGGAGTCAAGAGATGACTATCCTCCGACCCCTCCAGACGAGCCCAGTGACATTAAAACAAACGGAGAAGGAGGGACTCTCAACGTATAAACTTCAGGCCCTAAGCATTCAATAGTTAGAATGGAGGACCTGAGATCGGATCATCGTTTATGAGAGCTGGACAGCCCAGGAAACCAAGAGACTGATATCTCTGGTTCCTGAACCGCGTAAGAGGGCTCGTCAGAAAACTCAGGTTATATATATAGGGAAACAGCCATTGAGATCGGAGGGGGAAGAAGAGAACAAAACTCAATAACCCATTGGATGGGGGTAGGAGTCCTATCCTCGTCCCTCTTCGAAGAACAAACCCATACGATCGGCTCCGAAACCCAAAGAGTCTAATCTATATTTCTTTCAGACAAAGGCCATATACATAGAGAGACAGACAGAGATCAGATGCCTTAATCCATCAATGCCCAGACGGGCCATCTCGATGTTTCATTGCATTGCATGAAGAAAATCTTACACTGATCATGAAAGAAAAATGCAAGGCAGAAAGCTAAAAATCAAGGCCGGAACTCTCCGGCTACAGTTGATAAATCGAGAGAGGACTCGCTATATTACATCAGATAAAATAAAAAAAAAACACGGAGGAGGGGAGGGTGGAGCATTGACTCCTCTCCCTCCCCAGTGCCCACCTGGAGCTTTCCTTCTTCTTCTCTTCTCTGTTGGTTGAAAGGGGGGGTGGCTCTTGCTCTCCGAACGGGACTCCCTCTCTATCTTTCTATTGCTCTGTCTTTTTCTCTCGATCCCCTTTTTCTATCTGGCTTTCTCTCTTCTTCCTTTTTTTGGTCTCTCTCTTTTCTGTTGTCCGCCTCTCTTTCTTCGAAGGGAGGGGGTTTTATAACCCCTTTCCTCTTCCTTCTCGGCAGGCACCTTCACGGCGCGCTTGAGGTAGGCTTCCCGGCGCGCTCAAATTTGACCTCTCGGCGCCAGTATCTGGGCTTCGACATGGGCTTTCGGCGCCACCTTCATATAGGCCCACTTGGGGTTTCTTTAAGTGTATCATCATCCCAAAGGGTCTATCATCTATGAAATATCTTGTATTGAAATCGCGATTGCAATCTCCATCAGTCCCCAGACAGGGTTCTTATCAGTCCGTAGATAGGGATTTCATCAGTCCACAGACAGGGTTTTATCAGTCCGTAGATAGGGATTTCATCAGTCCGTAGACAGGGTTTTATCAGTCCGTAGACAGGGATTTCATCTTATCAATATCGTCACTCGAATGGCGACGAGCTCGGACATCAACCTTGGTCTGGGAAGATCTCAGCCGGGTGCATAATCTGTGGAGACGATTCTTCTTCTGCTCTATCTTCTCAGGAGCCTTTATCATCTTCATCTGCCGGTGCTGGCTTCATCTTTATCTCATATTACTTCCGTCAGTAAGCCGACATCTGACTTACCCTGACATATCGTCTGTGACTTCTTGGACGAAGCAGTAGTATAGCTCTTCTTAAGGGGCTGGAAGATCTCATTAGTCGAGTGACTGCCGCTTTATCAGTGCTGTTGTCTGAGTGACATTGGCACCGGGCATCAGCTTTGGCCGACAAGGGCTTTAGCCGGGTGAAAGGTTGATAAGCTTCATCATTAGTCTTTCACTGTTGGTCAGATCTTCTTTTCAATTATGCTTCCACCCTTGTTCATTTTTCGGGTGTCAACAAATGCCCCCCACCTGCAGGCAGCGTAAGCGCAGAATAAGCGTCACGGGGGTTGCAGGTGTCTTTTACTATTCGAGGGTATCTTCCTCAATTTGTCTTCAATTCAGTTCTCAGACCTGATCATCTCACTGTAACAGTATTCTGCACATCGATGTTTCTTCTCTTCATATTTTCTGTCATTATTTTCAGCATTTGAGGCTTTTCGGCCTGCAGGACCTCCCGGCACGAAGCTTCTCGGCGCAGGGGTCTCTCGGCGCAGCCTGGTTGGCCAGGCTCTCGGCCTGGACCTTCTCGGCGTGCCCTGGCGCAGGGGGTCTCGGCCTGGGGGCCTTCTCGGCGTGCCCTGGCCGCAGAGGGGCCTCGGCCTGGGGGCTTCTCGGCCTGAGGGCTTCTCGGCGCGCCCTGGCCGCAGGGTGGCCTCGGCCTGGGGGCTTCTCGGCGCGCCTTCTGGCCGCCGGGGGCTCTCGGCCTAGAGGTTCTCGGCGCGCGTTTTACCGCGCCGAGACCCTCGTCGCCTGGGCCCCTATTTAGGGCGCCGACGGCCTGTTTTTCTTCATTCTTCACCGTTCTTTCTCTTTCTTCAGTTTTTTTCATTTCCTCTCTTCGGCGCGAGCCGTCTTCGTCCTCTCGGCCGTGGCCGCGGGTCCTTCCGTCCTGGGTGACGTCTTTTAGGGATTCAATCCCATTGCTTCGGGATCACCCCCTCTTGGTTGGTGACTCCCTATTCTTTTTGGGCAGATCCCGAATAAGGGGAGATGTTGCCGAAATTTTTATAGAATCTCATGTTGCAATCCTTATAAGACTGACTTTTAATCCACATTTTTTCTTTTGTTTACAGATATAGCAATGGCTTCTGGCTCTGCTGCTGCGCCTTCCGGAGCTGTTGGAGCTAGTTCATCGGCCCAGCCAGACATATCTCGGGCCACAGTGAATTGGTTGAACGTGCACAGCCTGGATTATGGATATGATAGAATAGCTTCAGTTGACGAATCATCTGATTCTGAAACTGACACAGTGTCGACGGCCGGGTATACTCCACGGCGACCGAGACATGCTTCAGGCGGGATAATAACTACCGGCCAGACTTCCCGAAGGATCGCCACTTGATGCCGTTCATCCGGACCTTCACAGTGGGTGGCTTGCGAGATTATCGGATAGCTCGCGTAGTTGAAGCTGCCATCCTTGCCGAGCGGGATAGCCTGAAGGAATCAGTGTATCGCAGCAAGGCTATATATCTTCCCGGGGAGAAGCGGGACTGGGACGCAGTCCTTGGAATATCGGAGCTATAACCGGAGAAAAAGATGCTGACCCGGGCACCGGAATTTACACCTGCTCGGTGGGACAATGCTGGCGGCCGAGTTCATAGGGAGAAGCCCGGCTATGGTATGTTCCTGGCACCTATAAAGTGAGGATATCGCGAAGAGCCCTTCGTGCTAAATTGTTCGGCTATTCAGTTCAAGTACCATTTGTCGGCTGGTTGGTTCGGAGACTGTAAGATCACTGACTCCCATCTATTCCGAGTAGGGGCAGTAGAATTTACCGAGTTTGCTCTGACGGAATATGCCCCTCTGCTGATCAGAGCGGGAGTATACCACAGTGTTTTCGCTTCCAGATTCTGATATCCCATCTCCAGGGGGTTATGCTATGGGATGTTTGAAGTGTTCTGTCCTTTGTTCAACACTTTTTATACAGCAGAGGGTGAGACATCCCTAGACCTCTGGAGTTTATCACGGCTTTCCGGTCTGCCTATTGACGATGAACCGTATGAAGAAGTCTGCTTGGCGGACTCCGAGAAAGACAGCTCTGATGGAGAAGGCAAGTATTCCCTTGGCTTCTCTTACCGATATCTGATGAAGGTCTATCGCTCCATCTGTCTGGCATATAGTAGAGGATCCTCCAAAGGCTATCATCCCCAAGAGAAAGGTAGCAAACTGAGGGTCCGGATCGGGCAGTGGCTCCAGTACTTCTTCGACGGTCCCCTGAAATATGCAGATTTCCCCTCCATGGGTCCTGTTGCGAGCGAGCAGATAAGAGCTCCCCGCTATAAATCGGCACTGCCATCTTCATTGCACCATGCGGGCAAAGGTGGTCCCAACCCGGCAGGGGTAGATCCCATCACACACTGTGCAGCTTATTTCACATTCTGGCTGTGTACTTTTGCTCTTCCACAAGGGGATGAGACAGTCATTCGGCCAGAGGCCATATATCCAGCTTGTCAGATGGCCTGGGGGATGAAGCTGTCGCTCTGCCCAGTGGCCCTGTGTTTGATCTATAAATCTTTGGGGGACCTGCACAAGCATCGGACTCCCCGTTCTTGGAGGACCGTGGGTCCTTTTCATTTCTTCAATGCCTGGGTCTGCAGTATATTCCCTGAATTAGCTCCGAGAACCTTGCAGGCGGATACAGTGTCACCCAGGATGATTGAATTTGCCAGCGCTGAGCCTGGTCCCTTTTATGATCAGCTATTTAAAATAAGGGGCCGACTGATAAAAGTACCAGTGGACGCCCCTGGCAGCATACATTTCTGGAGCTTGGCAGCAGGTTCAGCTCCTTTGATCGATCCTCAAAGAGAGTGCAAGCTGGAGGAGATAGAGACATATATCCACCCTGTCTCAGGGGTCAACACTGCTCGGCCAATCTTGGAACCGGAGCTGGTGAGATGGGCCATGGCAATTCGGCCCAGTGTTTTGGTTTACAGAAAGGGTGGCCTGCTTCTGTTGGAGCCATACTATCGTTCCGATTTGGGCGGAACTTTGGTTATGACCAGCACATCCCTACATCAGTTGCTCAATTTCCCCTGGATAGCAGGGCCAAGCACGGGTCCACCATTGTCGGCGACGGCCGGTTGTGGTGGGATTTCTATCATCGTCAGGACGATGCAATCTTCAGGGTGCCCACCGTCTCCAACCGTGTTCCCCGGGTAACACCAGAATATATTAAATGGTGGAACATTCGGACCGGCTTTTTCAGGGATGGCAGGGGTGCTTTCTGGGATGTAGCAGAGCGCTCTTTTCTGAAACAGCAGCCTGGGCCGGTGTTTGAAATCCCCGAGGCCCATTTGAGAAAGCTTTATTCGCAGAACCCGAGGGAGGCAGAGAACTATCTGGCCCAGCGTCGAGCTCTGAAGGAAAAGAATTCTGAGCCGCCCGCTCCTATTTTTGCCGCTATTAACGAAGACAGTTTCGTAAAGACCCTGAAACATCTGTGCCATATAGGAGATGATCGCTTGGAGGCACAACAGTATCCATTTCCTGTTGAAGAGCCGCTCCCGGCAGTAGCTCATTGGAGGGGTCCAGTTGATAAATTTCATCCGTATAGGACGTTTGTACGCCGGGAAGATAGAACTCAGACGTATTATAAGCAAACGTCCTGGCTGTTCATTCTGCTGAATTTGCATGGATTATCTGCAGAAAGCCCGATAGCTGGCATTTTGAACAAGCCGCTGTTTATATCATTTCATTATGTCGATGGCTGGGGCATGGACCATCTTGACTTGTTTCGCTGCCTTGATTTTCATGGCCATAATGACCTGGCAGCTTTAGTGGAGAAATGCCAGATATTCGGCGATGTTTGCTGGCTTATCAAGGAGGCTGCTTCCCGCTCCAAAGAAGTGGCTTATCTGTACTGGCCGCTCTCTGTATTTTATGATGGACCAGCAGGTATAATCTTTTCCTTTCTGACTGCAGTGTTTTCTGTTTAGCATCTGAATTTTGCATCTATTGATCCCATCATCTTTCTGCCGTTCTTAACAGACCGGCCCGACATAAAGCGGCAGGGGCTCTACAGGAAGATTATTGCGCAGGCCGAGAAGCCCACTTATTTTGAAGTCCCTGTAGCAGCACCGACTACTACTCCCCTGCCTCCTGGCAAGAAGAGGAAGGCTTCTGCAGTCAAGGCTGCAGTTGGGAAGGCCAGGAAGGCCAAGAAAGCTCAGGCTCAACAATCGGCTTCGGTAGTGATGGACACCGGGACCCCTCTCCCTGACATTCCCTCATTTGATGAGTTCGAAACTCAGAGGGAGGCCGCTCAGGCATCAGTTCAGGGTAACATCAATATTCTGCCATTGCATTCTTCATTCTATCTTGCTGGGTTTCAGAGGAGTGTTTAAATCTGACCACTCCTTCTTGCACAGCCCAAGAGCCAGTCGCGGCGCCCTCCGAGGTGGGGACCAGGTTGCCCTCTCCCACGCCGACTAGTGAGGCGGAGGGTAAGCATGCCCTTTTCATCTTTTTCTGCTCATTTCAGTTACTTTTCATCGTCCCTCTCACAGGCTTTTCTTTATAGTGATGGCCGGGGAGGAGACTGAGATTACAGGAGCGGCTGGCGATATTACTCAACCACGGGAGGGTCACAAGACCCAGGCGAAATGGGGCCCCGCTCCCGGAAGGCGCATAGTTACCCGGTCTTCCTCCAAGCAGATGTTAGAATTGATGGCCCCGCCCATGGACAGAGTAGAAATCTCTTCCGGTAGCTCTGCGGCCGCTTCTGAGGCAGGTGGAGAAGAAACAGATTTCAGCGGGAGCGACACGGAGGATGCCTCCAAACCAGAGGCCCCATCCGTATGTACCGCCATTGCTTTATCATTTACACCCCCCAAGCTGGTGGTGCCATTTTCTGGAGAAGAATTACCAGAAGAGTTCGCCGCTCTGGATACCGAGGCAGATATAACTCCTCCTTTTGTGGTCTCATCAGCGGGGCTTTCTTCTTCCCTGCAGTCTTTTGAGGATATTGGCATCACTTTAGAAGTGAGTCTTTTCCCTTATGGTTTCCTTTTTTCCCATCTTTATCTGCTGCTTGACGCTGCATTGATTCGTTCACAGGAATCCCCCGTTGCCCTCCTGGCTACGAGTGCAGCCGTTGAAGCCACTTTATCTGGCACCCTAGCTATTGTTCCTGCTTCGGCAGCCGTTCTTGAGATAATTCGCCCTGTGCCGGTGAGGGTGCAGTCCTCCACAGACTTAGCATTATTGGACCTGCGGAATGCAGGGGAAGGCCCGGCTCTCATCAAGGCTTTGGATTTCAGAGCTGAAATGGACCCAGCCAGGGGTTCTGCCTTTATGCCAGCTGCAGTGATGACCATCGCTCCAGAATCAACAGTTCCCACAGTATCAGTCATGGAGAGCGAACCTTTGCCTCTTCAGACCGTGGCCCCCGCAGCCTTGACATTGCAGGGGCTAGGCACCGAGATGGAAGAAGGAGAGGTATCTGTTGCAGAACTGGGAGTATCGCCTACAACGGCCACGGAATCTGCTTCCGTATTTTCAGAATCTGAGGAGGAGATGCCTGAAGTTGCATCCGAGAGTATTCCGATGGCCGCCTCCGAGGAGATGGAGGTGGAAGATCTCCAGCCACCTCAGAGGTTATGGGCGGAGCTCAGTTGGTGGCTTCGGCAGACCTGCCGTCTTCTTCTTCGCAGCCGGATATCACCCTATGGGCGGATATAGACAGTGAAGTAACTTTTGAAGTAGCTCCTCTTCCTTCGCCTGGCTTCACTTCCCCTGAAAGTTTTGTCTGGCAACATCTGGGCATGCTGCGTCAACTGGTGGAGTCCCAACCTGGACTAACTTATTCACAGTTGAAGGAGATAGCCGGGCGCTTCACCGCCGGCTTACAGGCGATGGGATGTCCCACAGAAATATGGGCCCAGCGGGTTCTTTTGTTGTTAAAATTTGTTCATCGCCGGGATTTCTTGACACACATCATGTCGGACAGATTGGCAGCCTTGAAGTTGCAAAGAATGGAGTGCAAGTCCGAGCTGGCAAAGATGAACTCTATCCTTCAGGAGCGACAGCGTCAAATGCAGTCTTTGGCAGAGCGGGAGCATTTCGTGCGTGACCGGATAACTATCCTGGAAGCTGAACTGTCTGATCTCCGAGCTGAGCTGCCACAGCTAACAACTTCTCGACCGTAGCTCGAGGAAGAAGCAGCTTTATTAGAGGGGCATGTGGCATCCTTTCGAGACCAGTCTGTTCGACTGCAGGAAGAGGAGACTCGGCTTCATGAACTAGGAGCCGCCCCTTCTGTGGGTCTTCTGGCATTCGAGGATATCTTCCGGCAGCCATGAATCATTTTCTTTTTCTTTTTTTTTGCTCTTTTGTGATACAATGTCCCCTCGAGGCCCTTCATGTACTCACTTCTTAATGAAAGGAAAAAATTTTCTTTGTGTGTATCCACCTTCTTTTCCATGTGGTTTTATCACTTCAGGGAAGTGGGGTAGTGGTTTTAGCAACCCCTCATGCGGATGACTCGTATCTGGCAGGAGAGCGTCCACCCCTTCAGAGAAAGGATGGGGAACTCGCTCCACCGCGTGACGGCATCCGAAGAGGTGCTTAAACCGGATTCTGTTGGTAGCGGCAAACGTCCCTCTTGGCAATATGTGCTGTGAGGGAGACAATTTGCAGGAATGTGAAAGAAGGTGTCTTATCAGAATAGACGGAAAGTCTAGACTGGGTAGAGGTTATAGCAGGTGGGACGATTACAGGATACGTGGTTTTCATCAAGACAGACGTAGGGTCTGAACTGAATAGGGTTTTATCTTTGATCGGGCGAAATGCCAGTCGATCAACAGCTGGCTTCATCATCGATATTGGATTTATATCGATGCAAAAAGGATTTATAAGTTTCCTCAGAATAGACGAAAGGTCTAAACTGAGTAGGGTTTCATCATTGATCGGGCGAGGTGCCAATCGATCAACAGTTGATTTCATCATCGATATTGGATTTATATCGATGCAAAAAGGATTTATAAGTTTCCTCAGAATAGACGAAAGGTCTAAACTGAGTAGGGTTTCATCATTGATCGGGCGAGGTGCCAATCAATCAACAGTTGATTTCATCATCGATATTGGATTTATATCGATGCAAAAAAGGATCTATAAGTTTCCTCAGAATAGAAGAAAGGTCTAAACTGAGTAGGGTTTCATCATTGATCGGGCGAGGTGCCAATCGATCAACAGTTGATTTCATCATCGATATTGGATTTATATCGATGCAAAAAGGATTTATAAGTTTCCTCAGAATAGACGAAAGGTCTAAACTGAGTAGGATTTTATCATTGATCGGGCAAGGTGCCAATCGATCAACAGTTGATTTCATCATCGATATTGGATTTATATCGATGCAAAAAAGGATCCATAAGTTTCCTCAGAATAGACGAAAGGTCTAAACTGAGTAGGGTTTATCGCAGGTGGGACTTTGCCGAGAATGTATGGGTTTCATCAGAACAGTGATGGGTTTCATTGTTGGTGGGACATGCGAATGGGGGTATGTGGATTTTATCAGGGCAAACGTAAGGTCTGTCCCAGAAAGGCTTTATCATCGGTGGGGCATGGAGCCATATGACCGACGGAAGGTTTTACCAATGAAGGCAGACGAAGGTATCGTGCCGGTTGGCACGGAACTTTTTGAATTACCATATTACTGACCCAAGTGCCCTTTCGGGTTTTCACCAGAGCTAGCCCCCTCTTGCTTTTGTCCACGCGTCCTTTCGGATTTTCACGTGGCGGGGTACCCGATTTTGCCTGCAGTGCCCTTTCGGGTTTTCACCACAGCTGGGTTTTAGCCATTTTTTGCCCTCGTTCAGAATGCCTGAACAAGACTGGCGGGGTATCTCTATTTTTAACCCCATTTTATTTCTTCTTTTCTTCTCCCTTTCTCTTTTTTTTTTATTGAAACTTTGATTCTATAACTGATGGGCGCAGCTTGTGAATATATCATCATTGATGTGGGTGCTAACATCAATGCAAGGGTTTCATAGGTCTCATCAGGATAGACGTAAGGTCTAAACTGGACGGGTTTCATCGCTGATTGGGCAATGCGCCAATCAATCAGCAACGGGTTTCATCATCGGTATTGGGTTTATAGCAATGCAAGGATTTTTATAGGTTTGATCAGGATAGACGTAAGGTCTAAACTATACAGGTTTTCATCGCTGATCGGGCAGTGCGCCAATCGATCAACAGCAGGTTTCATCATTGGTATTGGGTTTATACCAATGCAAGGATTTTTATAGGTTTGATCATGGTAGACGTAAGGTCTAAACTGGACATGTTTCATCGCTGATCGGGCAATGCGCCAATCAATCAGCAACGGGTTTCATCATCGGTATTGGGTTTATACCAATGCAAGGATTTTTATAGGCTTCATCAGGATAGACGTAAGGTCTAAACTGGACAGGTTTCATCGCTGGTCGGGCAATGCGCCAATCAATCAGCAACGGGTTTCATCATCGGTATTGGGTTTATACCAATGCAAGGAATTTTTTTATAAATTTCACCAGGATAGCCGTAAGGTCCAAACTGGGTGGGTTTTATCACGGCGGGACGTAAAGAGCTATGCGGGTTTCTTCGTGGTTACCACATTACCGACCCAAGTGCCCTTTCGGGTTTTCACCAGAGCCAGCCCCCTCTTGCTTTTGCCCGTGCGCCCTTTCGGGTTTTCGCACGGCGGGGTACCCGATTTTGCCTGCAGTGCCCTTTCGGGTTTTCACCACAGCTGGGTTTTGGCCATTTTTGCCCTTGTTCAGAATGTCTGAACAAGACTGGCGGGGTATCTCTATTTTTAACCCCATTTTTTTATTTCTTCTTTTTTTTTTATCCCCCCCTCCCTGTTTAGAGGGTGTCAGACCGTGACGACACAAGATCACGATAAGTGGTAGCCTGGTTAGGACGGAGTGTCACTATACCAAGGAAAGGATATCTCGGCTAGGGAGGAGTGCCATTAGACCAAGGAAGGGTAGTTCGGCTAGGGCGGAGTGCCGCTAGACCAAGGAAAGGATATCTCGGCTAGGGCGGAGTGCCACTAGACCAAGGAAGGGTAGTTCGGCTAGGGCGGAGTGCCACTAGGCCAAGGAAGAGGTATCTTGACTAGGGCGGGGTGCCACTAGACCAAGGAAAGGATATCTCGGCTAGGGCGGAGTGCCACTAGACCAAGGAAGGGTAGTTCGACTAGGGCGGAGTGCCACTAGGCCAAGGAAGAGGTATCTTGACTAGGGCGGGGTGCCACTAGACCAAGGAAAGGATATCTCGGCTAGGGCGGAGTGCCACTAGACCAAGGAAGGGTAGTTCGGCTAGGGCGGAGTGCCACTAGGCCAAGGAAGAGGTATCTTGACTAGGGCGGGGTGCCGCTAGACCAAGGAAAGGATATCTCGGCTAGGGCGGAGTGCCACTAGACCAAGGAAGGGTAGTTCGGCTAGGGCGGAGTGCCACTAGGCCAAGGAAGAGGTATCTTGACTAGGGCGGGGTGCCGCTAGACCAAGGAAAGGATATCTCGGCTAGGGCGGAGTGCCACTAGACCAAGGAAGGGTAGTTCGGCTAGGGCGGAGTGCCGCTAGGCCAAGAAAAGGGTATCTCTTGCCCGATTACTTGGGGAATATCAGTTGTGCAGCATGATACAGCTTCAGGTGTTTACCGTTGAGTGGTGAGAATTGGATCTCCCCTCGATGATTAACAACTATGTAGGCCCCTCCTTCGTAGACCCTTTGTATCACATATGGACCTTCCCAATTGGGATTTAGCTTTCCCTTCGGGTTGGACGCCATGACTTCTTTTTTCTTGACCATGACAAGGTCACCTTTCTTGAATTCTCGCCCTTTTACGAGTTTGTTGAATGCGGTGGCCATGCGGGCCTGATACATCTGGATATTCTTCTGAGCTTGGAGACGCTTCCCTTCCAATTCAGCCAATTCTTCTAATCTTCTTTCTGCATTGGTTTGTTCGCCATGGGCTAGGTCGTATTGGACTGCCACTCTGAGTGACGGGACTTCCAGCTCTAGTGGGACTACTGCCTCTGAGCCGTATACCAAGGAGTATGGTGAGCACCCTGTAGGTGTTTTGAAGACGGTGCGATACGCCCACAGAGCTTCATACATCTTTTCTTCCCAATCCTTCTTATTGGCACTGACGACTTTGGCCAGCAGGGTGCACAAAGTCTTATTGAAAGCTTCTGCCAATCCATTTGCCTGTGGATTGTAAGGAGTGGAAGTCCTCCATTCGATCTTATATTTCTCGGCAAGCCGATAGACTTTCTGATTTCTGAAATGACTCCCATTGTCAGATATTATTCGGCTGGGGATCCCAAACCGGAAGATGATGTTTTGCTTGATGAATCTAGCGACCAACTCACCAGTAACTTCTCTTAGTGCTATAGCCTCTGCCCATCGGGAGAAGTAATCTGTTATGGCCAGTATATACTTATGCCCGGCCGAGGAAGTCGGTAGTGGACCGACTACATCAGTTCCCCATTGTGCAAACGGCCAGCTAGGGACTGTAGGGTGCAGAATCGTAGGTGGCCTTCTAGGCACAACAGCATGCTCCTGACACTTCTGGCATGACTTTGCAAATGTGCAGCAGTCTTCAAACATAGTGGGCCAATAGTAGCCCAGCTTCTTGATTTCTATCTTCATCTTGGGGCCAGCCTGGTGGGCACCTGCTGTCCCAGCATGTACTTCTTTCATCGCTTGCCAAGCTTCCTCAGTGGACAGGCAGCGGAGCAGAATCTTCTTGCGTGCATCTGCCATTATTCGGAACAGAGTCCCATTCCTGAATTCATAAGAATCTTTGATTCGCAAGAGTTTCATCTTTTCTTCTCTTTTCTGCGGCAGCTGTTGGTGTAAAAACCATTGTAGCAGGTGTTGTCTCCAATCAGATGCCTGTTCTGTACTGATCGTGGCGACTTCATTTTCTTCGGGGCAGCCTTCTAGCATGCTGGGGACTTGCCGCCGATTTATGACAACAATGTTCAGTGTCTCATCTGGTGGGACTGCTATTGAGCTGGCTAGCTTTGCCAATGCATCAGCCTGGGCATTATGTGCACGGCCCACATGCTTGAGCTCAATATGATAGAATTTCGCCATGAGGCGCACAGCTTTTTGGTGGTAGGGGTTCAACTCCGGCTTTCGCACTTCGAACTCACCTTGGATTTGCTTTATTATCAACATTGAATCCCCGAATACCTGAAGCATCTGGATACCCATGTTGAGGCTGATATGCAGTCCGATTATCAGAGCTTCATACTCGGCTTCATTATTAGTGCAGGGCTTGTTTATAGAACAGGAAGTATGCACAACCTCCCCTTCTGGCGATTTCAGCACAATACCGGCTCCGGCCCGTATTCTGATCTTTCCATCGGAGTCCGTCTCTGTTCTAGATGCTCCGTCAAAGAATAGCTGCCACATAGTTGACTGAGCTTGGCAGGCTTCTAGTGTCTCATCATCGGGTAACTCAGTCCCCAACATATCATTCTCTGGCACAGGATGTTCTGCGAAGAAATCGGCCACAGCCTGTCCTTTTATTGCCCTCTGGGGTATATACGTGATATCGAATTCCATCAGAATTACTGCCCATTTGCCCAACCGGCCTTTCAGTACTGGTTGAGTCAGTATGTATTTGAGTGGATCTGCTGTAGATATCAATCTGATTTCATGTGACAGCATATAGTGCCGGAGCTTTTTAACGGCAAAGACTAGTGCCAAGCATGTCTTCTCTATATAGGTGTAACTTTCTTCAGTTCTGATCAGCCTCCTACTCAGGTAGTATAGAGCCTGCTCTTTGCCTTCTTCATTTATCTGTGCTAGCATTGCCCCCAGGGAACAGTGTGTGGCTGCAATGTACAGTATCAGGGGTTTGCCCTTAATAGGTGCCCCCAGCACTGGAGGGGTTTTGAGATATTCTTTCAGCTTCTCAAAGGCTCCTGACAGCCATCGTCCCAGAGGAACGGCACATCTTTCATCATGAGCTTGTGAAAAGGGTGGCATTTCCCCGACAGATTTGATATGAATCGTCGGATGTAGGCCAAACGCCCTTGTAAAGATCTCAGCTCGTGGAGATTCCTTGGTGGAGGGAGCTCCTGGATAGCTTTAATCTTGGATGGGTCAATCTCAATGCCCCTATGACGGACAATGAACCCAAGGAATTTTCCACTGGACACGCCGAAGGCACATTTCATAGGATTCATTTTGAGCTCATATTTGCGCAGCCTCTGGAACACTACTCTCAGATCCTGCAAATGGTCTTCTTTTCTGCTGGTTTTCACCACCAGGTCATCAATGTAGCACTCTACCTTTTTGAAGAGCAAATCATCAAAGATCTTTGTCATAGCTCTTTGGTAAGTAGCGCCGGCATTCTTGAGGCCGAACGGCATCCTTTTATAGTGGAATATCCCCTTCGGAGTGCGGAATGCAGTGTGCACTCTGTCTTCTTCAGCGATCCAGATCTGGTTATATCCGGATGACCCATCCATGAATGACAGGGCTTCATGGCCAGTGGTTGCATCGATCATTACTTCAGTGATTGGCACTGGGAAATCATCCTTCGGGCAAGCCTTATTCAGGTCCCTGAAATCTACACATATTCTGATCTGCCCATTTTTCTTCTTCACGGGCACTATATTGGCCAGCCATGTAGTATATTGGTTCTCTTCAACAAAGCCCACATTGATCAGCTTGTCGACTTCTTTGTTGATCTGATTTATCAGTTCGGGACGCATTCTCCTTGAAGGCTGCTTTACAGGGCTTGCCCCCGGGTTTATCGCCAATCGGTGCTGTGCCACATCAGAGCTCAGTCCCGGCATCTCATCATATGTCCATGCAAAGCAGTCTCGGAACTCTTTCAGAAACTGTATGTACTGTTCTCTGGCAGCTGGTTCTAGCAGTGCACTGAGGAATGTCGGCCTTGGTTCATCTGCTGACCCCAGATTCACTTCTATCAGCTCATCGACGGTGGCCTGGCCTCCGTCCTCAACTTCGGGTGGGGCTTCTTGCAAATCAATAAAGCCTCCCGGGATATAATTCTCTTCAGTTTCATGTTCTTCTGTATCGTCATCCTGCTCATCAGCGGATGTCGGCTTATCATATAAGGCCGATACCATCGGATTCTGTTCAGTCTGCCCCGAGGACGAGACTGGTTCAGAAGAGAATTCAAAAGTGGAATCTTCCGCTCTTAGGGATCTTTCTGTTGCAGGCTCCCCTGAAAGGTCATCTTTCTGTAGAGCCCGGACTTCTTCCAGAATGCGCTCAAATTCCAGGCATTCTCTCAGTTCTTTGGCCATCTGGTCTTCATCCGGAGTTCCCGTATCAAATTGTGCTTCGGCCTGGAATAGATCCTCCTTGCAGGACGGGTCCTTCCAGCACCGACCCCTCTTAGTTTTATCAGACATCCCTGCTTCTGGCTGGTCATCTTGGGCTTCATTGTCTGTTATGGTTTGATACATAATCTCTTCATCCTCAAAGGGATATTGATCATATCCTAACCCAGGGGAGTCTCCATGCTGGTAGAAGGTAGAGATGACATCCACCTCGGCTTCATAATATTCTTGAAGGGTATAACCCAATCCCGGATGCTGTGTGATCTTCCTCAGTTCCTTATTATCTCGAGGCGGATCCCATAGCTCCCTGAATGCTTTCTTCTGGGCTGCAGATTGTAGTGATGGCATTTGCATCTTGGAGAACATCTGCGAAACCCGCTGGGTAGTATACTCCAGGCCTGTAATCGGCACCATCTGGTTTGCGGCTTCTTCAGGGACCATGCAGTCTTGATCATCTTCTTCGACTGCCTCCCCGGTGTAGAATATGGTAGGTGGCTCGCAGAAGCGAGGGATTTCCATAGTCTTCAGTGGCAGCACTGTTTGGTATTCTAGGCTGGCGACGGGTTTGATTAAACCTCGTGGGACCTTCACCTGTATGCACCTTTCTTTCATTTCTTGATCAGTGCTATCTGGATGGATGCTAGGAGGGGTGATCCGAGCAAAATCATCAGCATAAGAGATGTGAGCTACTTCATGCTTTTCAACATAGCCCCTGGGTGGCGGTGGAGACCAAGCTTTTGCCTTCGTCGCCGGCTTCTTCTGGCTGATTACAGCCTCTTTCTTTTCATCCTTTTGTGACACCTCGGTGTAGTAGGATGCATCGAGCATATGGCACTCGAACACTTCAAAGGGATGTAGGTCTGCAAACACCCTTTCTTCCTTTCCTTCATGGCAGTATTTTATGCATTGGTGTAGCGTGGATGGCACTATCTGGTATTCATGCAGCCACGGTCTCCCCAACAGGGCCTTATACGTGGTGTTGGAGTCGATCACATAGAATCGTACCACGGTAGTGAGGTCGCCCAATGTGAGGTTGAAATCAGCCACCCCGAGAGGTGTTTCACATTTCTGGTTGAACCCAGCAATCTTCATGTCTCTGACCTTGGTAAGCTGCAGATCAAAGTAGTATTTCTGATAGATGCGATACGGGAGAATATTTACAGCAGCCCCGGGATCTATCAGTATCCTGCTCAGCGACTGACAGTTCAGGGAGCCCCTCATATACAACGGTCTGTTGTGACTGGCATTTGGGATCAGCATATCATCTTCTGTGAACGTGACTGATGGTCCAGCATTCACTTCTGCCAAGAGTGCTTCATATTGTGCCGGCGACTGCAGGGCATCCACAATTGCTTGGCGGGCCTCTTCACTCAGAGAGAGTATCTCCCAGATGGAGAATCTGGTGGGGAGCTTCTTCAACATTTTCATGATTCGACTGCCAACCCGAACATTAGACAGCCTCATCTCCTCTGCCCACCGGGGTCTTGGAGGTTCGTGTGGTGCCTGTGGCCTTTGCTGCCCAGTCCCAGTTTCATTTTCTTCATCGGTCTCCCGGAGGGCTTCTTCTGTAATGACTGCCCTTGGTTTTGCTAGAGGGCTATTTTCCTCATTTTCTTCATGCTGTTTCTGCTTTCCGGCTACTGTCTGCTGGCACTTATTGCTTTTAGCTGGAGCAGTATGAGACGGCTGCTCGTTTTCTAAGCTGGACAGGAACTCCAGGAATGAAGGGGCTCCTTCTGCTTTATCTTTTCCTTGGTACAAGCTGGCAGGGGGAGGAACCTGGACACCGCGCACCTCTGGTTTTGGGATTTGATAGGGTTGCTCCCCTCTGAACATAATATTATGGTTAGCTGGTGGCGGACGCCCCCATTTTCTCCCAGAACGTGTTGCATGGGCTGAGGTAGAGGCCTCAGCATGATTGGCTTCTAGCGGGACATCTGATGCTTCTTGTTCATCATCCTCCCCGGGCAGGGAAAAGAGTACCGACAGAGTATTGCATTGTACTGTCGTGACCTTCTTTCCCTTTTTTGGCCTTAGGCCGTCTCTTCTTTTTCTGGGAAGTTGGCTTTGCTAGTTCCTGCCCCCAGAAGGACTCAGTCTTATCTTTTCTTTGTTCTGCTCCGGCTGCTCTTCAATTTTCAATTCTTCGAGCTGCTCCCAGAGTATACAGTCTTTCACCAACAGGTGTTTCGGCTTTTTCTGCTCATACTCATCAAGCTCATTAATATATTGCTACAGACGCCTGGTCGCAGGACTTTCTTCTTTATGTGCAGGGAGGGGAGTTTGTCTCCTCCGGTTGCGAGTATGGATCCAGATGACTGGTCCGGTCTCAACTGTAGGCCATATTGGCTTCATTGGAGGCGACTCAGGCCTTGGGGTGACATCCCGGATAACTGCTCCGTTGGTTTTAGCTGCGGGAGTCTTCTTTCTACTTTTTGTGGGTACCGTCTGCCATCCTTCCTGATCTCTCAATGGGGTGAGGAGGCAGGCTTCATAGGTGTGCCTGGTGCATTCTTCAATGGCTTCCTTAGGCAGCTGTTGATAGATTGAGATCATATTAGCGGCCACCCTCCAGGGCGGAAGCTCATGTGGCCGAGGAGGCTTCACCTGGTAATCTCCCAGCTGCAGTTCACCCTTCTTGACCATTCCTTCCATGATATCTTTGAAGACATAACAGTCCTCAATTGCGTGCCCCAACACCCGGTGAAATGGACAGAACATCGGATCATCTTTCTTTTCTGCGTCTTCGGGCTTCTTCGGTTCAGGCAATGTTACCTTATTGAACTTATATGCCCAGTTAAATAATGCTGCAGTCTTATCCTTGGGAAAAGAGTAAGCCCTTCTCATCCTGTCCCTCAGAGAGACTTTGTCTCTTCTTTCTGCTGTATCTGCCATCGGGGGAGCTTCATCTGCCCCTTTCTTCCCTTTTTGTTGCTCAAAGGTTCTAAAATCGACGGTGTTGGCCTCAGAGTGTGACGGCCGCCGATCATTGGATTTACCTTTTGGCATGGCGGGAGCATTGACGGTCGGACGTTTGGACAAGAACGCCTCGACCTCCGCCACTATATTGTTCAGTCGGTCAAATGTTTTGACATCTGCACCGATCATTTTTTCTAGTACTTCCCTCCTGAGGTTCTGCTTGCATATCTGCACTGCATCCTCCTGATGAGGAGGTCTTCTGCATCTCATGGCTAGATTTCTCCATCTTTTGATGTACTCCAGTGCAGTTTCATCCTGTTTCTGCCTAGTAGCATACAGTTCTGCTATTGTGATTTCCCTCTCCGTGACATGAAACCTGTCGCGGAATTTTCTCTGCATATCGGGCCAATCAACCACTGATCCTGCTGACAAGCTTGAATACCATTCAAAGGCCAACCCAGTGAGGGACGAGCCAAAGAACTTGAGCAGATAGGCTTCATCGACTGCTAGGTCGCCCATGATGGTAGTATAGTAGGCTATATGCTCTCTGGGGGAGCCCTGGCCATTGAATTTCTCAAACTTTGGCGGCTTGCTGACGCCTGGAGGCAGCCTTTTGGCAGCATACTGGGGAGGATACGGTACCTTGTACACATCATAGGCACTAGTATCATCTCCAGTCTTTTCTGACAGCTTCATTTCCACAATTCTTTCAATCATCTGCTTGTGGGCTACAGCTGGATCTATATCTTCTGGAAAGAAGTGGGCTTGTTGCTGGCTGTGAGGAGTTGTCATCACAGTGGCGCGCAAGATGGGCGCGGTAGGCTGCGTCTGAGACACAGAGGGCTGAGCTATTGTTTGCTGTGGAACAGGTTGACTTGGTGCTTTGCCCTTATCAGCTAATAGAGGATTAGCCAGGATAGTTGTTTCTGTGGAGCTGGATGTCTGCCCCGCAGGTTCTGCTTGCTTCGAGACTGATGTAGCTTCCTGTCTCTCATTGAGCTGTCTTCGGAGAGCATTGATCTCCTGTTGGTATCTTCTGAACATCATCTGGATCATGGGATCCATGGTTGATGGGATTTGTATATCTTCAGAAGTCCCTTCAGCATCATCAACGAAGGGGTTATCTCCATCTTCCGCTGTTACTACATTAACTGTCATAGTGGTAACCCTGCGGGCTTCATCATCAATTTTGATTTTATCTTTTGCTGCCTGGCCTCTTCTTGTGACAGGACCAGGTCTAGTTGCCAGCCTGAGCAATTCATCTGGCTGAGTTGGTAGTATATCTTGCCCCCTGGCCAGTCCGGCCATATTGCAGGCGAAGATTTGCATCTTTCCTTTCCGCCTGTAGACTTTTCTTTTTATTTGGCTAGGATATCTGAGCCGGTCAAAGACCGATATTCTTTCTTTGGCTTCTTCCTCGTACAGGTCTTCTTCATTATATCCGGCCCTGGGGCCTTCTTCATAGTTATTTGAATTGGAGGAAGAGGCTTCGACCATCATTTCTTGGAAGGTTTCTTCTTCTTCATCATCCCTGGTGCCCAAGGCACGGGACAGTCTTCGCTGGCCTAGGGCAGAGCTCCCTAGGTAGTGGAAGTAGTCTTGGACTACTTGCTTAGTCTCCTCTGGGTCGCGCCTTTTCGGCTCAGGTCGGAGCATCAGTCTGTCCTGGCCCGTTTGCTGCCAGGCCAGTCTTGTCACCCGAGCATTTAGATGTTCGGCCCTGGGATATTTGAAGATATCAGCCTGTCTGGCACAGGCTCCTGATCTTCTTGCAGTAACCATAGTGACTGGCTCACTTCTTCTTATATTGCCAACTTGGCAGCGGTTGGCAGCAGCATTGTAGCTCTTCTTTTCCCATCTCTTGCCCCTGGCCATGGGATGGGTGTTGGTGAAGTTTTCCCTGGTCTCATATCTTCCGCCCCTCATCATGGGACGAACAGCAATCATATTTCTTTCTTGACCCTCAATCTCATCTCTCTTCCCCCGGGTCCTGGGGTAGGCAGCAGTAGCATTTCTTTCATCTTTCTTCATCTCCCTTCTGCCCCCTGCTCTGAGGCGGGCAACAGTGACATTAGTGAGGTTCTCTCTGTCTTCAGCTGGGGCCCAGCTTTGGATCTTCTTCGGTCGCCAGACCTGTTTGTATTTTGCTGGCTTGGGCGCCAGCGGCTTCTTTCAGCAGCTTCCCAGTTGGCCCTCCTAGAGGCCAAAACCTGGAATTTGTTGTCAGTTGGGATGGTCGGGACGATTCTGTCCGGCCGGACTCCCCTGGGGCGACCGTCGAGGTTCGCCCTAATAGCACCCATCATTATCGTCTTTCCGGAATTGGAAAGGCGACGATCAACAGCAGTAGACCGGCTCCTCCGGTTGGTTTTCTTCCCCTTCTGGGCAGCAGTGGGGACCATGTCCCTTTTCTGGACATGATGACGTAGCAGGCGACGGCCGTGGGGGCCGTTTTCTTCGGTAAGCCATCCTTGCGATCAGCGGCCTCCACTGGGGCGTTTGCAGCAGCGCCTTGCTCCTCGTTATCGACCTGTAGAAGGTCGGTGTAGACAACGCCCAAGCAGTTGGGCAGCCCGACAGCTGGGGGAAACGAACCGAACGCCAGTGGTACCGCCAGGTACCCCTCCTGGACGTGCATGTCCACCGGTTGCTTGTCGAAGCATACAGACGCGATTTGTGTTGTCATCGTAGTTTCCTGGAAACAAGGAAACACACGGAATCAGAAATTTGAGGGGGGCCCGCTGGGCCTCCTACCTTAGCGTAAAGATGAAGGGAGACTAAGTCCCACCGGGCGTGCCAGACTTGTTCGAACACATTTTATTTTATCTGGTTTATTTGTTTATTTATTTTATTTATTTTATGGATTTATTGGCGTGCCAGTCACCGTGGTGACGATTCTTATTGTGCGCTCGATCTGACTTGGTCAGTCGATTGTGAGTGATCGTGTCTGGACTAGAAGTCCGTCATACCCTGAACGCTATGACGTTAATTACGTCCTCCCTAAGGAAGACAACCCTTGATTAAACGCTAGAGGTAGGAGGAAGACAGCGGTAAAGCCGTATGCTCAAAGGAGACAAAGTTCATCTGCTTGCAAGGCGTTAAACGTATTTGAACAGAGCAGGGGTTTATTAATTACGGGAGAAACCCGCCGGCATATTCCCACCATCTTGGATGATGCCAAGTGGGGAATAGGAAACCACCCATGCAGCGGCAGGGTAGGCTCCGCAGAAGATCGGGTATATATAGACATAACCCGGAATCCGGATGGGGACCGGCCTGATGTAACACACCCGGTACGAGTGCGATGTCTTATTAATATCCCCCTTCGGAGGGCCATCGGAGATCACGCAAGGGCATAACTCCGTGGGCCAGCGGGGTTAGAAGAGAGTACTACACTCGATTGGTGGGGTATATGTAAATTTCGGCAGCATGTTCCCTCAACCTGGATTATGCCAGGGAAGGATAGGTCATCATCCACGGAGAGCCGGGACAACGACCGAACAAAGATGGGCACCAGGCCCAGGGACATCTCTTGCCTTCATATTATTGATCAATATTCCCTTGGAACCCATCAGAACACATATAATGACATGGTTCTTTGGGTTCATAAGGCAGCGGTGAAATCCAGATTCGGGACGAGAGCTGTAGGGGAGGTCTTCCCCATTATTGTATCTCATCAAGACACAAGTGATGGTCTGTGAGTATCCCCTTAAACGGATGTAGGGGAGATTAAGAAGTTTGAAGAAGAACGGTGCAGAGATGGGCCTCGGAGTGGGTTTCATTTGACTGAAGGAGGGATCTCGGCGTGGTCTTTGGCTTGGACAAAGGGGGCTCTCGGCCTGGACATTTAATGGACAAAGGGGGGCTCTCGGCCTGGTCCTTGGGTTGGCCAAAGGGGGTTCTCGGCCTGGTATCTGGTGGATGGAGAGGGGCTCTCGGCCTGGTCATTGGGCTGGCCAAGGGGCTTCTCGGCGGCCAAAGAAAGGCTCTCGGCTGGGGGTTCTCGGCGGCCAACAAAGGGGTCTCGGCCAGGGGTCTATCCGCCAAAAGAGGGAGGAAGGCCTCTCGGCCTGGGGCTTCTCGGCGGGCTCCTGGGCGCGTCGGAATGGGGGGCGCCGAGAGGGGTATCATCAAGCTTTGGGCAAAAGGGTGTGAATGGCTGCAAAGGCAGAGGGGCTCTCGGCAGAGGGCTTCCCGGCGCGCTCCTGGCCGCGCCGGGAGTCTGCCGCCGGGAGCCTTGCACATAGCCTCACGTGAAAAGTGTCTGTAACAGAATGGGTTGTCGTTTAGCAAAGAAGGGGGAGGCCTCTCGGCCTTATGGTTCTCGGCGGGGAAACTCGCACGCCGAGAAGATGAAATGCAGAATGATTTCAGGGTTTCAGAGCTCAAAAATGATGCTCTGTTTGGGTGTTTTCTGGGATTTCAAGCTCGAATTGATGCCGGGCCAGAAGTGCAAAAGGGGAATTTCATGGAGGCTTCTATTAGAAGGATGCCAAGGGATTTGAACGGGGGAATCAAATGGAAGAAATCAGACCATCACTTGATCTTGTGGAGGGTTTTGACTGTCTGTTGCAGGCCATTTGGGGGAGTCAAGAGATGACTATCCTCCGACCCCTCCAGACGAGCCCAGTGACATTAAAACAAACGGAGAAGGAGGGACTCTCAACGTATAAACTTCAGGCCCTAAGCATTCAATATTTAGAATGGAGGACCTGAGATCGGATCATCGTTTATGAGAGCTGGACAGCCCAGGAAACCAAGAGACTGATATCTCTGGTTCCTGAACCGCGTAAGAGGGCTCGTCAGAAAACTCAGGTTATATATATAGGGAAACAGCCATTGAGATCGGAGGGGGAAGAAGAGAACAAAACTCAATAACCCATTGGATGGGGGTAGGAGTCCTATCCTCGTCCCTCTTCGAAGAACAAACCCATACGATCGGCTCCGAAACCCAAAGAGTCTAATCTATATTTCTTTCAGACAAAGGCCATATACATAGAGAGACAGACAGAGATCAGATGCCTTAATCCATCAATGCCCAGACGGGCCATCTCGATGTTTCATTGCATTGCATGAAGAAAATCTTACACTGATCATGAAAGAAAAATGCAAGGCAGAAAGCTAAAAATCAAGGCCGGAACTCTCCGGCTACAGTTGATAAATCGAGAGAGGACTCGCTATATTACATCAGATAAAAGAAAAAAAACACGGAGGAGGGGAGGGTGGAGCATTGACTCCTCTCCCTCCCCAGTGCCCACCTGGAGCTTTCCTTCTTCTTCTCTTCTCTGTTGGTTGAAAGGGGGGGTGGCTCTTGCTCTCCGAACGGGACTCCCTCTCTATCTTTCTATTGCTCTGTCTTTTTCTCTCGATCCCCTTTTTCTATCTGGCTTTCTCTCTTCTTCCTTTTTTTGGTCTCTCTCTTTTCTGTCGTCCGCCTCTCTTTCTTCGAAGGGAGGGGGTTTTATAACCCCTTTCCTCTTCCTTCTCGGCAGGCACCTTCACGGCGCGCTTGAGGTAGGCTTCCCGGCGCGCTCAAATTTGACCTCTCGGCGCCAGTATCTGGGCTTCGACATGGGCTTTCGGCGCCACCTTCATATAGGCCCACTTGGGGTTTCTTTAAGTGTATCATCATCCCAAAGGGTCTATCATCTATGAAATATCTTGTATTGAAATCGCGATTGCAATCTCCATCAGTCCCCAGACAGGGTTCTTATCAGTCCGTAGACAGGGATTTCATCAGTCCGCAGATAGGGTTTTATCAGTCCGTAGATAGGGATTTCATCAGTCCGTAGACAGGGTTTTATCAGTCCGTAGATAGGGATTTCATCTTATCAATATCGTCACTCGAATGGCGACGAGCTCGGACATCAACCTTGGTCTGGGAAGACCTCAGCCGGGTGCATAATCTGTGGAGACGATTCTTCTTCTGCTCTATCTTCTCGGGAGTCTTTATCATCTTCATCTGCCGGTGCTGGCTTCATCTTTATCTCATATTACTTCCGTCAGTAAGCCGACATCTGACTTACCCTGACATATCGTCTGTGACTTCTTGGACGAAGCAGTAGTATAGCTCTTCTTAAGGGGCTGGAAGATCTCATTAGTCGAGTGACTGCCGCTTTATCAGTGTTGCCGTCTGAGTGACATTGGCACCGGGCATCAGCTTTGGCCGACAAGGGCTTTAGCCGGGTGAAAGGTTGATAAGCTTCATCATTAGTCTTTCACTGTTGGTCAGATCTTCTTTTCAATTATGCTTCCACCCTTGTTCATTTTCCGGGTGTCAACATGGTCACACTGACCAGGAATGCTGGTATTTGAAAGAAAGACATCACCCTCATACCATGAAAGGTAAAAATTATGCTCGCCCACAAAAGCATAGTCCACATGCACACGCACATGAACATTAAAAGAAAATCTAATCTTTTGTGTGTTGTTTCTATTGTGGGAAAAATGGGCATGAGATATATGATTGCCTCACAATGAGGGAGGATGATGTGATTGCCCTGAAAAAGATGGGCCAAGATGTTAAACATGTTGCTAACCCACAAGGATCCAAGCAAGTTTGGGTACCTAAAAATTCCAAATGAGAATTTTGGGTGCAGGATGCCTTGGAGCTGAACAAAGGATCATAAGGTAAATAAAAGCTCAAGGCACAAGTATGTACATAAACCTTTAAGTTCAGTCATCTTGCATGTTTAGTCTTGACATGTAGATAGTGCATCATACGTGTGCCCAATGTCATGTTGATGTAATGATGAGTTGTTTGCTACCTGATATCAGCCACATGAAATGTTTGGACTTTGGTTTTGATGATGCATGTCATGGCTGCATTTTCAACTCGTTATTCATGTTAGCATTATTCAAAAGGAGGAGTCTAGCAATTGACATCATCATGTTGCATTCAGTTCAAAATCAATTGTGAATGATTTGTGTTTGCATCATATTGTCTGCATAATTCATTACCAACCCATGCATGTATTCAGGGGGAGTCAACATCAATCTAGCTTGAATCATTTTACATCATATCATTCTTGCATGGCCATGGTATATCAAATGTTGATGTATGGAAGGGCAGGTTATGCTTGCCTCGAAGTACTCAATATGCGTGAGGTTTCACCTCCACCAAGTACCATGCGTCACTATCGCACATAGGCCATATAGCTAGGGGGAGTTGTCTTCTTGAGGCATTCGTGCATATGGTTCATATTCATTATGTTGCATTTCATAGGTGTAAAATCATGCATTACGTTGGTTCATGCATTTCATGTTTGTTCAGGTCAACCCCTGCATGGTTCAAGTAAACCTCTCTTTGACATTCGTCATTCTATTTGACTGTCTACATTATTCCTTGAGTGCATTCATTGCATATTCTTAGGGGGAGTCGTGTTGTTTTTCTTGGTTCATTCGTCCTTTTTGCATCTGAACCTCAATGGCCTCTAGTGTGATAATAAGTTCAAGAGACAGACATCACTACTGTGTAAGAGCTTTCTATTATATGAACTGATGATTGTCCATTCAATGAGAATGGTTCAGATTTAATGATTTCCTTGAAGTTCTGATATATCTTTTGAAATCATCTATATTTTGTGATTTTAATAGACCTTAACTAGAGATTGCATGTTGTGCCTTGAATAACTATCCTGAAATCTAAAAATCCAAACGTCTTGACAACTTTGGTGATACTATAGAGCTTAGTATTGTTTCTAAACATCTTCATGAGCTGAAATTCTTGTAAAATCAATTTGCAGAGCAATGATAGTGTTGTACGGAGAAATATGTCACGTCATCAAATCAAGTGACGAAAGATATGTCATGATGTGTCTCTATTATCTTTGTCTTAATTACATTTAGACACTAGGCAGAGCAATGGCATAATTACTAAGAAATATATCTTCTCATCACAGAAATGAGTTTGAATATGTCATGACGTGACTTTGCTATCTCTGTTTATTTTGAATCATAACAGTCAGTCTTACCAAATACCTAGGAATACTGGCGTCTAAACAACGTGTATTCTTACGGTTAGGAGGCATGTACTAGACTAGACTGCTCGTAAAATATGAGTCTTGTGCCTTCAAATGCAAAAGATACTGAAAATCACATTTGCTGCGATCATAAAATTCCATGATCTAATCATGATTGTTTAGCCTCAATACTAGTTTTTGTGCTATTTCCTTTGTAGTTCTTGAATATGGATGTATAAGACAAGGGAAGGTTAAACACTGTCATGATATGCACTTCTGGTTCATTTCTATTAAACCATGGATATCGATGCCTTTTGAACTCTATTGATGATCTTGGTTTTCATTAGCTTTGAACCATATATATTGCTCCCGGCATGTTTCCAATTTCCATATAATGGCTTGCTCTTCTACTACCATTCCACTCTGATCTCTAGGACTTTTGTCAACCACTGTACCGTATCCCTCCTTTTTGCTGTTGGCAAAGGGGGAGAATGTCTTGTTGTGAGTCCTTGCTGTGGACTTGAGAGAAAGGGGGAGATGTTGCCTAATGATGCCTTTGAGCGTTGTCAAAGGGGGAGAGTGTATTGTGGATATGGGAGAATCTAAGGGGGAGAGAACCTTCATTTATGATGATGGTTTATGCATAGCATTCATACACTTTACTTCTCCATGAATACGTATATCCATGCATACATATCTACATTCACATGATTCACTATCATGGATCTTGAGCTGCACATGTTACATATGTCATAAACTTTGCTTCTTGGCTATTTCTGCCATATAATGACTCACAGTGCTGCCATCATCAAAAAGGGGGAGAATGTTGAATACGTGTGCACCATGATTACTGTTATGGTTTTGATGATAGTAACTACTATACGTCATACTGTGCTTGCATATGATGTCATTGTGTATCTGTTTAAGTAATCAGTCATTTCATCGAACATGTTGTGTGCATGAGCAGTGCATGGTTTTTGATAGCAAATACTAAGTCACATTGTGTTTGCATATAACGTCATTGTGCATCTGTTTAAATAGTTAGTCATTTCATCGAACAGGTTGTGTGCATGAGCAATGCATCAGTGCATACCATTGTTTATATCTTGCATTGGTTCATTCATATAGTTGGTGCATCTCTTATGCTGCTACATATAAAGTCTATACATTGGATTGCATAGCTTGCCATGCAAAGTCTATACATTCTCCATGCATATCCATTAACAAGTCTATACATTGGATTGCATAGCTTGCCATGCAAAGTCTATACATTCTCCATGCATCTTCATTACTAAGTCTATACATCCTGCAACTCAAAGTCTATACAGCCAGCAAGTCTATACATCAGCAAGTCTGTACATTGGCTGCTAGCACAAACTCAAAGTATGTACGTTGGCTGCATGCACAACTCAAAGTCTGTACGTTGCACAACTTGAAGTCTATACGTTGCTGCACACAAAGTCTATACGTTGCTGCAGATGAAGTCTGTACGTTGGCTGCATGCACAACTCAAAGTCTGTACGTTGCACAACACAAAGTCTGTACGTTGCGGCAGATGAAGTCTGTAAGTTGCTGCAGATGAACTCTATACGTTGGCTGCATGCACAAAACAAAGTATGTACATTGGTTGATGGATGCAACACAAGTCTATACATTGGCCGGCTACTTCACACGTAAAGCCTATACATTACTTTCTGTTGTGTTCGTGCATCAAGCTACCAAGTCTATACATTCATGAAGCAAGTCTGTACAGGCTCATGCATGCTCAAGGTGTTAAGTCTGTACAGAGTTCATACATGCACACAAAGTCCACACATCCATCAATAGCCAAGGTCAAATGCACAAAGAAGTATAGCCAAGAGAATCCAAGGTTAAAGACTCAGTTGATACCTTCTATACTGTCAAGGGTGATGCCACAAACATGCACGGGCTGCTAATGGAGTTGAACGACGGAGCTGAAGCGGATAACGGACCGACCCGGGCAAGCCCGGGTTTTGTCCAGCTGGCGGTCGACCGCCAGCACAGGGGCGGTCGACCGCCCCAGCCAGCAGATGCCAGCTTGCACGAGTTTCAGCTGCAGGTCGACCGCCAGGCAGTAGCGGTCGACCGAAAATCCTAGGGCTCACCAATCTACAGTATTTCTCAATAGAGGTCAACCGCCAGAAGCTGTAGGTCGGCCACCAGCCCCGAGCCATCAATTGTTGACTTTTGTTTCCACTTTGAAAAGGGCCATTTAACATGGATTTGTTTAATCCAAAAGTCACCTAATCACCCATGATTTGTGGATCTGGTCTGGGGCTTGTCTATAGACCATTCAAAGTCTATAAAACTAATACAAGAGGGTTAGAAACCCTAGTTGATGTAGTTGATGAAGTGAATCAAAGAGAGCTCAAGGGAGGCCATTTCGCAAGCACTGTAGCACCTCCGTGAACAGTACTTCAGGCTGGAGTTCTTCATCCTTCCAAGGTGATTCAAGCTCAGATCTGAAGCCAAGCAACCTCCAAGCAAGCAAGAAGCATTCAAGGCTCTCAAAGGTGATCAAAGCTACATCCATACACCTCTTCATCAACTCAAGGAGATTCAAGAAAAGATCAAGCTACATCCAATATTCTTCTTCATCAACTCATGGAGATTCAAAGGAAAGATTAAGCTACATCCTATATCTGCTCCATCAACTCAAAAGGAGCAAAGAAAGATCAAATCCTCAACAGATTCAAGATCCAACAATCTCAGACAAGATCTAATTCATTCTAGCATATCTTCATATCTTGTTTGAGCATTTTCATCTTGTTTCTTTCTTCATTTCATTCAATCTATTGAAACTGAAGATCGTCCCTACAGGTGGTTAGTAGGAAGGCAATCGGGAGTTCTCCGATCTGCGGTGTAGCCGTCCCTGCCGGCTTTGTGTGTAGGAAGACAGAAAGAGGGTTTTCTCTGTTTTATGGTTTGGGGCATGTCCCCGATCAAGTTGTGAGTCAGCAAGGAAGCCTCACCGGGTTTTGGTGAGGGGTGGATGTAGGTTGCGGGGTTGCAACCGAACCACCTTAAAAATCCCTGTGTTGTGGGTTATTCTTCGTATGTGATTGCTCTATCTCTTCTACCCCCATTCACTGGTTCGTGTGCTTTCAAACTTGGTTATCTTATTTTATACACTCAAGCTCTCATAATTGCATCTTGGTTGATCACCACTGCATTCACACACATATGAACTTTGAGTGATCAATATAGCACACACACACGTACGGTTGTTGCAAGCTATTGCATGCTCTGTGCCACTCTACTTAATTCCGCTGTGCATTGTGTCTAAGTGATTCATTCACTTTATAGGAGTGGTTCATGCTTCCGATAGCTCAGAGTTTTAAATAGGCCAAAGCTTTTGATAGGATCTATTCAACCCTCCCTTCTAGATCCGTTTACACCTCGCGGGACCCAACATATGCATTACTACGGAAGCAGCGTGTGTTGTGTTGGGGCTCGTCCCCGTGTTGCTACATTTCGTAGCGTGTAGTGAAGCCTCACCGGGGTTCGGTGAGGGGTGGACGTAGGGAGCCCATCGTGGTCCCGAACCACCTAAAAATCTCCGTGTTACATGTGGCTTGCCTGCGTGATTGTCCATTTCATCTACCTCCTTTCACAGGTTATTTGATAGGTTTTTATTCACTGCACCTCTACACATCGCTTCATCCGCTATCCGTGTTAGCCATAAATTTATTTGTTATTTGCATTATTAATCCGTGTGAGATCGGAAAGATCGAGAGAACACTTTAATCTCACTCAAGTTTAGGTAATTGACGTAGTTAATTTTAATTCTACTATGTTTAGTTTAGAAAGTTTTTAAAATCTGACATCTCGGCTAGGAGACAATTCAACCCCCCTTCTTGTCCACCATCTAGTTTAGGCCAACACAGCAGATGGATGTCAAATCTGCTTTTCTAAATGGTGAAATAAATGAGGATGTATATGTTAAACAACCCCCGAGTTTTGAGTGTCTTGAATTTCTTGACCATGTGTACAAACTTCATAAAGCACTTTATGGATTGAAGCAAGCTCCCCAATCTTGGTATGACAGGCTAAGCAAGTTCCTCACGGAAAAGGGATTCTCCAGAGGTAAGGTGGACCAAACACTATTCACAAAGGTATGTGAAAAGAAAATTTTGATCATTCAATTTTATGTAGATGATATAGTATTTGGATCAACCAATCTATCTATGTGTGAGGAATTTTAGTGTTAATGACCAGTGAATTTGAGATGAGTTCAATGGGAGAGCTAAAAAATTTTCTTGGGTTGCAGGTATGTCAGATCAAAGAAGGAACATTTATAACTCAAGAGAAATACATCAAGGATCTTCTGAAGAAAATCAAGATGGAGATCCTCAAGGCAATAACCGCACCAATGGGAGCATCTACCAGTCTTGATTCAGACCCTGAAGGTAAAACGGTAGAAGCCAAATTATACAAAAGTATGATTGGATCCTTGCTATACCTTACTGCTTCTCGACCAGATATTTAATTCTCAGTATGTTTGTGTGCAACATTTCAAGCATATCCTAAGGAATCACACTTGATAGCTGTGAAATAGATTTTTATGTATCTGTCTGGCACCCTAGACTTAGGCTTATGGTATCCTGCTAAGTGTGAGCTAGATTTGATAGCTTACACAGATGCAGACTATGCCGGGTGTAGGATAGATAGGAAAAGTACTAGTGGATATTGTCAATTTCTAGGTGGGTGTCTAGTGTCTTGGGCATCTAAGAAACAGCACACTGTCACCCTATCCACTGCTGAGGCAGAGTATGTGGCTGCAAGCAACTATGCTGCCCAAGTCCTCTAGATTAAACACCAATTAATTGACTATCTTCTTAGTCTTGGTTGCATTACAATCTTTTGTGATAACACTAGTGCCATTTCCTTAACTAAAAATATTGTTCACCACTCTTAAGATAAAACACATTAAAATCAAACATCACTTTCTTAGAGATGAAGTTATTAAAAAGGAGATTGAGCTTGAATTCATTGAATCTAAAGGACAAATTGCTGACATCTTTACAAAACCACTGGGAAATGAAATATTTAAGTTTTTAAGATGAGAGCTTGCTCTCTGTAAATTCTCTGCATGAATGCTTATTCAGATTTATTGCATCTCCTGATTGCTTCTGATAGAATATGAGTCACTGAATGCCTATTTACTACATTTCATGGTTGGCCCATAGGTATATAAAATGGAAGATGGGGGAAGGACATATATGTTCTGTTTGGAAACCCACTCTATGCGTAGAGGCATGTCCTTCGCCTAGTACCATGGGTCAATTCTTTTTTGTCTAGAATAGGTTAGTGTCTCTCTCACACTCATCTGAAACCTCATGTACACAGTTAAGGGGAGTTTGTGCATTGTCATATCATCCCTATAATCTCAATCCATGCATTGTAATTTCATCTCATACATGTTGATAAGGGAAATTCTGAATAATTCTTTAGTAATTGAACTAATCATCGCTCAACAATGTCGACTTTCAATTTCCCACTCCTAATCACTACTCTGAAATGTCGACTTTCAGTACCGACTCTTTTGAAAACTCACTTTCTCTTTCTTGAATCAGTCATGATCTATCCTCATTCTTGGTCTCAGTATCTGAACATTTCTTGGAATCCTTTTTGAATCTCATCAAATGACAAACTGATAGACAGGTTCATTAATCTAAGCTGCTGAAATAAGAAATCTTCTCCTATAAGAAATAGTAATGAACCCTAAATGAATTGTTGGTTTAAACTTTATGATCTTTAGAGACTAAAAACCAAACTTAATGAAGAAAGTCTGTGGAATACTCTCTAATAGTTCTTAACCATTTCGTGCATGTCATGTCTAAATGAGTCTTGCAAAATTTGAATCTATCTAGACTCAGGATAAATTGGTTGAGAGAATCTGAAAATATGTATTGTTCTTAAACAACACTTTCTGAAAATCAAATGGATAGATGTGTCAATATGATAAATCATATACTATAAAGGTAGAGTATTGATTGAATGCACAGAGAAACTGGGTACTTCATCAATGAAATGGAGAAAAACCCATGTCATGAAGTGCCTCAATTTATCTCTGTTCAGAAAATAAAAGGTTAGCTCTACTGAGTAACTAGGGGTACTTGCGTCTGATAAATGTGTACCCTTACGCAAAAAGGTGGAAACTATACCTGAAACATAATAGTGTATCTTGCCGAGTAACTAGGGGTACTGGCGTCTGATAAACATGTACTCTTATGTAAAAAAGCTAAATCATACTTGACTATTCTAAAGAAATGAAGAAAAGAAATATATGAAACTATCTCTGCTCCAGTAAAGTTTAATTCAGAACTGTGAAAGTTGTTTATCTCAATACAAGTTCTGGTCACTCCTGATGATGCCTTGAGGCTCTCAGATAAACAAGATAATGTAAGACAAAAGCTGACATGATCTATGTGCTCTTGGTTCCTTACTATTAAGAGCTTGTGCAGACTGGTCATCACAGAGTGGTGTTACTAGTCTCTCACCCTCATACTCTTTAAACCACATAAGTTCAGGAATGAACAATCTACACTCTTATAATAGAAGAATCTGTGCTTTACTTGCTTGATTACTGAAACGTTTACACAGTTTGTCACATCAGATATTCTCTTAAATATGATTCTCATCATGGTATCTTCCTGTTTATCCTTTCTGCTAATGGCAAAGGGGGAGAGAGTTTAATGGGGAGAGTTTGATGTTGTTTGGAGAGAGTTTAATAGTTTATAGGGGGTAGTGCATTAGTTGTGCATTGGATTTGCATTGGTTGTGCATTGCATTTGCATCTTGTTGAGAGCATAAGTCTTGATTCTTAACAAAATCAATGTTGACATCATAATGTAAATGTGTTGCCATCATCACAAAGGGGGAGAATGTTGTGGGAGTTTGTGTGGTACAGTATACTTCATGCCATGTCTCCTCTATCTTAATTCACTGAAGTTAATTTCCTAGTTTGTTTTGAATATTGGCATCTATACATTTCATTTGACAACTATACATTGTATTTTGTTTTAATAACACTGATTAGCAGTTTATAGCTTCATGAACTTGCATTGCATACTTAGGTCGGTGCATGTTTGTGCCATCTGCATATGAGGTCGCAACACCCTTCTTGCTTCATTCAAAGAAGGTCAGTGCACATTTTATCATTCTGCATCAAAGGTCGGTGCACATCTTGTATAACTCCATACAAGATCAGTGGATGCTTTTATAGAAGGACGTAAAAGGTCAGTGTATATCGGCCTAAGTCTTTGATAGGGTCGGTGCACATTCGGTAATTGAGCATATAGTCAGTGCAAGTTATGCATATAGTTGGTGCAGGTTTTGCATATAGTCGGTGCAGGTTTGCATTGTGCATATAGTCGGTGCAGGTTTGCATCGTGTATATAGTCGGTGCAGGTGTTGCATTTTACTTGCATATAGTCTGTGCATGTTTCTGTAGAAACACATATAAGTCGGTGCAAGTTTCAGTAATGTTAGTGCACATCCTTTATAAGACAAAATAAAGTCAATGCATATTGATATATGCACGGACTCAGGTCAGTGCACATTTGTGTCATGCATAACCATAGTCGGTGCATGCATTATCTTACGCAGGTAAGAAATAAGTGCAGTGTTTGCCTTACGGATATAGAAGTCGGTGCATCTTTCTATTGAGACACACAACGTCAGTGCATCTTTGTCTTTCTATGCACAGCAGGTCCGTGCATATTCTAATCGGCCAGCACATTGGTCCAAACATACTTTTGCTCCTTCATAGAAGGTCGATGCACACTTATATGGTCTGCTACTAAGGGTCGGTGCACACTTAGTTATTCTACATGTAACGTCAGTGCACATTACAGTGCTACATATATAGAGTCCATGCTAACAGCACTCTCTTGAATTAAAAGCTAATATTGTCGTCTGCTTGACAAGTTAGTTATATGGTCGAACAATTGATGGGTACACTAACATACTACGAACTTGACTTACGAGGAAGATAAAGTACCAAGTTATTGGCACGTGATCCAAGGAAAGGCTTGAAAGGAGATTCAGCCACGTGGAACTGTGAGCTTTCAGATCTTTACATGTGGACCACCAGTAAAGCGCTCGTCTGAAGATTCCCTGGGTGAGAAACGTGGTTTCCACGCTCCCTCCCCTTGCAAAGGTTATAAAAGGGACATGATCCCTCAGATCTAAAGACATTGAAAATTGAAGAGAAGAAGATAGATAGAGCGAGTAAGCGAGAGACGAAGATTGGCAGAGCAAGCGTAGAGAGACGAAAAAGACTACGAAGCTGAAGAGAGCCTGAAGCTGTGAGGAGAAATTTGAAGGAGATCAGAGTATTGTAAGTCTGAGTTTGAGAAAGCTTGAGAGTTTTGGTAAATATTAATTGACTCGTGGATCAAATCCAGAGTCAATCTTCTTCTAGAGAGCTATATTGTTATCTTGTTTCCTTTCTTTCATTTTAAGTTTTCTGAACTCTATCAAGCTTTGAGTCAGCGGGCGAGGTTGAGACCTCGGACAGCGAAGCTGTAAAGCTCAGCAGTAGCAAGCTGTGAGGCACAGTGGTCTGGGATCATTTCCCCGAAGCTGTGGATCAGCGGTGTGTAGGGATATAATCCCAGAAGCTGTGGATTAGCGGATTGAAGCTGTGAATCAGTAGTAAGCCACACTTGGTCAAGTGTGGGGTGGATGTAGGTGAAAATCGAACCACCTAAAATTCCTGTGTTCTGTGTGATTGGATAGTGCTCTAGTGTCTTTATTGCTTATGCTTGCTTGATGTTCGGATGAATGCTTACGAGTTTTTAAGTTATTTAGGACTTCACCTGACATAGTTTCTATTTGAGATTACTGCCAAAGCTTCTCATCTAGTAGGTATATCAAAAGGCGTGGTTGAAAGGATAAGCAAAGCTTATCTGGAATTCCACCTCTTGCGTGAGGATTAGTCTCCGCCATCGTACTGTACCTGGATGTTTGGCTATCTGCTAAGTTCTGTCATCTGATCCTTTTTAATATTATTGATATTTTCGTCTCTAAATTGAGTTACAGTAGTTTGTTTTTATTCCGCATTGATTTTTTAACTACTGTAGATTTTAAGGGGTAGATCTATTCACCCCCCTCTAGATCGTAGCGTCCATCCATCCCAACAGGGAGGAGGGAGACCGTTCACCCCTTCGAGGAAGGGAAGGGACACTTAGCATGCGATGAAATCAAACTATAGAATCTTTTCACACACCATCCAACGAAGGGGGGGTAGAGGATAATGATCAAGCTTACACACAAATCACACTACACAGGAGAGAGAATGTTCCTCTTCATAGCAAAACTTTAATCAAGTGCCCACTAATGGGCCTTCGAGATTGAGCATGTGGTAGACACAAGTTTTTCTATAATTCAGCTTTCCAAGCTATTTTTCAGCCATACTGCCCATTTGCCTGTCTTAAGGACCTATTTGTCACCCTTATTTCCCATTTGTCCGCCTTACTGCCCATTTTGCCTACCTTAGGCCGAAAGAGCCGTCGCCTTTGAGCTTTTTCCTCTTGTGTTGAGCCGTCACCAATAGCCATTTGTCACCGCTCGTACTCATTTGTTTCCCTTGAGCGCTGTTTGTCACCGTTAGCTAGCCATTTGTTACGCTTGGGTCTATTTGTCAGCCTTGTAACCCATTTGTCACTCTTATTCACCATTCTTCATCCTTGAGTAATATTCTTCACGTTAACACCCATTTGTCACCCTTAATGACAAATAGTTAAGCATATGAAGTATTTTTCACCCTTGTGAACTATTCTTCAGACTTGCTCACTGGGTTGACTATTTTGACTCTGATTGAGCTCGTATTGACTCCTTCTCATGAGATGGTGTTGAAATAGCTGTTTGATTGTTGACTTGCTTATATTGACTCTAGGGCATGGCTCCCTTGATAGTGTTGACTCAGAAGCTTGAGTGCTTTGTTGCATTGACCGTGTTAGGTGCAATGTGATCCGTTCTTCAATATTATGATCTCTTTGTCACATGTAATCTTCATATGACACTTGATTTCCTCATTAGACAGCCTGTTTTGGTCGAAGAGTTCGACGTAAGTTGAACAGTTCTGACGTTTTTACGACAGAATAATATTCCGTTAGAAACTATTGATAAATTTCTATCTATTACTGATATTTAGAGATTTCGACGGAAAAACATCAGTCACAAATACGTCGAAAATGCCCGACGGAAATAAATTTGGTCGGAAATACGTCGGACTGTCCCAACATATTTCTGACTGAGCAATTATGTCAAAAATGTGTTACATATTTCCGACTGACAATTATTCCGTCGGAACCCAATGAAATAATTTTCCACGCTTCCTATAATTAAATAATCAAGAGTTTCAAATGGACAAATGATTAGTCAGAAATATGTTAGAAATTTGCGACATAATAAAATTGTGTTAGAAGTACGTCGCAACTTTCCCACATAATTCCGACCATATTCTTTTCTGTCAGAAACTGTTGATAAATTTCTTGTCCTTCTTTAGGGCTTTCCGACAAAATTTAATACGGTCAGAAATACGTCAGAACTTTGTGACATATTCTTGACTAAATTTCATTCCGTTGAAAAGTTCCAACGTATTTCCGACTGAATTAATATGTCAGAAATAGGTTCGTAATTATAGACATTTTTTCAACATAATTTTTTCTGTCACAAAGTAAAATAAGTTCCAACGTATGTCCGACAAAATTTTTTCAGTCGAAAAATGTTGTCGGTATTTTAGATTTTTCTTATAGTGTCCCTTCTGGCAACTGAGCTCCCTAAAGATGAGACACTAGAGGCAGATCAGAGTCAACCGACTGTGTGGCAGCTATACTTCGACGGGGCATCCCGAAGTAAAATTCCAACAACCGGACCAGTTAGAGTCTGAGCCGGGGCAGGTATTGTCCTGAAGTTTCCCGAAGGGGAGGTGGTATATACCTCTTGCTCGATAAATAAGCCCTACACCACTACGAGTATGAAGCGTTAATAATAGGTCTTCAGATCACTCTGTCTATGGAGATCCAGGTGCTTGAAGCATTCGAAGACTCGATGCTAGTTATGAAGCAGGTAGAAGGACAGTTCGATGTCCGGAAGCCAGAACTCCTCCCATACCACCGACAGGTGTTGTGCCTTATGGCGAAATTTTACCTTATTGAAATAAAGCATATTAATCGAGGACAAAATGCTCAGGCTGACACCCTCGCAAAATTGGCTAGCTCCTTAGCCATCCCGCCCGACAAAAATCTAAACATAGTTGTCATTAATAGACGCCAGGTCCCTAGCATGCTAGATGAACTGGCGAATGAAGAAGAATGTGAAGCCATGACATTTGAAAAGGCTCGTCAGCCCGATTGGCGAGAACATCTTTTAAATGGTTCCAACACTAGCAACTGCAGAAGGAAAAGGAACAAAGAATGAAATTAATCAGAATCAAAGATTCCTATGAGATGAGAAAAAGAACTTTGTTCCGAATAATGGCGGATGTCAGAAAGAAAATTCTACTGCGTTGTCTATCAATGGAAGAATCTTGGCAGGTGATGAAGGAAGTCCATGCTGGGTCAGCTTGAGCACACCAGGCGGGTCCAAAAATGAAGATTGAAATAAACAAGCTGGGCTACTATTCGCCAACCATATTCGACGATTGCTCCAAGTTTGCCAAGTCGTGTCAAAAATGCCAAGAGCATGCCACTGTGCCCAGAAGGCCACCGACGCCATTGCATCCTACCATCCCTAGCTGGCCGTTCTCCCAGTGGGGTACAGACATGGTGTGCCCTTTGCCAGCATCCTCATCAGGGTGTAAATATATTTTGGCAGCTACAGATTACTTCTCCAGATGGGGGGAAGCTGTAGCGCTAAGAGAGGTGACGGGAGAACTAGTTGCCAGATTCGTCCGCCAGAATAAAATATTCCAGTTTGGTGTTCCCAACTGAATTATCTCTGACAACGGTAGTCATTTCAGGAACTAGAAGGTTTATCGACTGGCTGATAAATCTAAAACTGATTGTAAGACTTCAACTCCCTACAATCCCCAAGCTAACAGGCTTGCTAAAGCATTTAATAAGACCCTCTGCACCTTACTAGCGAAGACGGTCAACGCTACCAAGAAGGACTGGGAAGAAAGAATGTACGAGGCGCTATCGGCCTACCGTATAGTATATAAAACCCCAACCGGCTACTCGCCATTCTCCCTAGTGTATGGGTCAGAGGCAACAGTGCTAATTGAGCTGGAGGTTCCATCCTTGCGAGTCGCCATTCAATAGGGCCTGGCTAATAGCGATCAAACAAACATAGAAAGGAGACTGGAGGAGCTCGTCGAACTTGAAGGGAGACGACTCTGGGCCCAACAAAATATACAGCTATACCAAGCTCGCATGGCTCATGCTTTTGACAAGCTGGTCAAAGAATGAGAATTCAATAAAGGTGACCTGGTTATGATTAAAAGAAAATAAATAATGGCCTCCAACCCCAAAGGGAAGTTACTTGAAAACTGGGTGGGTCCCTACGTCGTCCACAGACTCTATAAGGGTGGTGCCTACGTCCTCGTAGATCACAGGGGTGTAGTTCAATTCTCCCCCCTTAATGGAAAACATCTGAGTTGTATCATGCAGCTATACCTGCACTTGAAAAGTTAGTTGAGATGCCATGAAAAGACAAGCGTTAGGCTGTTCCTCCCTACCCTACGCCCTTAGCCCGACTGGCTATTCACCTTACTTGGCTGATGGCACTTCACCCCGGTCGAGCTCTCTAAAAAATCCACACCTAGCCCAATTCTCCTAGGACATTACACCCAAGTTGATTCGAGCCTATTGGCCCATATTGCAAATGACTTCGCCAGTGCGCAAGGCTACAAGGGTTATAAGAACTCCAAAATTGTTCCACTGGGTTGCCACTTTACCAGCTGTTCTGACCTTACGTCTGGATCGGTGCTCAGACCTTTCCTATGCGTTGACGTCTAACCCCATGTCGACAAATACATATCTTTATCGGCAAAAGACTTTGGGACCTAGCCGATCTATCCACCTTACCACCCATTCGGACCTTCCTTCTAGATCGCTGCTTAAACCTTTTCTTTGCGTTGACGTCATCCCCACGTTGACGAATACACTATCACACCGGTAAAAGGTTTCATACCAAAGATGAATAACATACCACCTCCGACTTGGACCTTACGTCTAGATCGGTGCTTAGACCCTTTTCCTTCGCATTGACGTTATCCCCATGCCAATGGATATAGTCCCACCAGAGAAAGCTTTGTGCCATAGGCGAATCATACCTACTCCATCATCTGAGCTAGCGCATAAACCCCTTTCTTTGCATTAGGGTCCACCTCACGCTAATGAACAAACCCATACCAACCACTCATATTTGAAAAAAAAATGGGACTTAAAATAGAGGTGCCCCGTCGGACTTGTTCAGATATCCTGAACAAGGGCAAAACTGGCTATAACCCAGCTGTGGCGAAAACCCGTAAGGGCGCTACAAGCAAAATAGGGTACCCCGCCACATGAAAACCCGAAAGGGCGTGTGGGCAAAAGCAACATGGCGCTGGCTCCGGTGAAAACTTGAAAGGGTGCTTGGGCCAGTAATGTGGTTATAGACATGACACCTCCCATTTGAAAAACCCCTTCAGGGTCGAATTTTCTATGCACTCATGGGAGCCCTCACGTGAGATTCCTTCTATAAATCCCACTAGCATAAGCCTTTCGCCTATGCTGCTGATGATTAAATGTATCTTTGCTTGGGTATTTAACCAATGCCGATGAACAAACTGACATCGATCCTCATCATCATCGATGAGATCAGTGAACATACCGTTGACCTGGACCTTTCATCCTCGTTAACGATTAAACTTGTCTTTACTTCATCATTTAGCCAGTGTCGATGAACGAACCAACATTGATCTTTGTCATCATCGGTGAGATCGATGAATGCACCGTTGACCTGGACCTTTCATCCTCGTTAACGATTAAACTTGCCTTTGCTTTGGCATTTAGCCAGTGTCGATGAACAAGCCAACTTCGATCATCATCATCACCGACGAGATCATTGAACGAACCTGTGACTTGGACCTTCCATCCTCGTCAATGAACACACCTCCTTTCGCTTCGGCATTTAACCAATGCCGATGAATAAACAAACAAACCATGTCAACTTTCAACCCCGCGTCGGCACTGACAAACACACCCATCGATCCAGACCTTCCGTCTTGGATCATCAAGCAAGTCTCTTTGCTTTGGCACTAACCATGTGTCAACGATCAAACAAAATCACTGTCAGACACCTGGTTAAGGACTTACAAACATTCCATATCATCAAAAATAAAAAAATGGGGCTTAAAATAGAGGTGTCCCACTGGACTTGATTACACATCTTAAGTGAGCAGGGGTAAAAAGGGCTTAAAACCCAGTCTTGGCGGAAACCCGATAGGGCGCTGCGAGCAAAATCGGGTACCATACCACGTGAAAACCCATAAGGGCGGGTGGGCAAAAGCAAGAAGGGGCTGGCTCCAGCGAAAACCCGAAAGGGAGCTTGAGTCAGTAATGTGGTAATAGAAAAATTTTCTACTCTCCCTACCCATCCTTGCAGAGATTCTGAATAGGACACTCACTACACGTCCCACCGGAGATCTAGAATACTTAAACGCTCGACATAGGCTTTACGCCTGCGCTGCTAAAACCTTCTCTTAGCTTCGATATTTAGCCAATATCGATGAACAAACCTACCTTCGATTTTCATCATCATCGGCGAAATCGATGAACAAACCATTGACTCGGACCTTTTGTCCCCCGTCGATAAACAAACCCCCTTTGCTTCAGCATTTAACCCATGCCGATGATCAAACCTACCTTTGATTTTCATCGTCATCAGCGAAATCGATGAATGAACCATCAACTCGGACCTTTCATCCCCCGTCGATAAATAAACCCCCTTTGCTTCGGCATTTAACCCATGCCGATAAACAAACCTACCTTCGATTTTCATCATCATCGGCGAAATTGATGAACATGTTAGGTGCACAGGGGATCTAGAGGGGGGGTGAATAGATCCCTTTATAAAGATATGCCTAAATTAAACGGAACACCAAATTCAGACTGGAAGGAATTAGAAACTGCAGACTCAATTGCTTACTGAAAATGAGATTGTAGAACCTTTTCACTGAACTAACAGTAAGCTTGTAGATTACTAGTAATAAGAATTAACTGAATCTTAAACAGAAACTAGAGTTCAATGAGCAATTGGAAGATAGAACTCACTAACTACTCACGGCAACAACTTAACCTAAACTAAAATCAACTGCAGAATGTTGTGAGTATTGGATTGCTCAAACTGAAATTGACTCAAACAAATTATGTCCTTCACAAAGTTGCTTACACAGAGATCAGTTTAACACTTAATGGTTCAGACAGAACCACTATCGAACACATTGCATATTATGTTTAACTGAACACACATTAAACTAAGATCAAGCAAGTTATCATTCAGCTGTAAACATCCATGAGCAATCACTTAAATGAACTGGTACTAGATGGAAGTTTGAGTCCAGAGACTCTCCTCACGCAACGTGTGTGAACACACCTTTTGATATACCAGTTAGGGATTTAGAAAACGTATGTCCCTGTGAATGCAGATCGGAGATAAGGAAGCAATCACACAAGCAAACCACACTACACCATGATTTTTAGGTGGTTCGGTCTGCAACCAGTAGACCTACATCTACCACTTACTCAACTGAGTAAGGATTCCCTTGCTAATAGCAAGAACGTGGAGGACACTCTACTACAACGACTGCCAAACAGCTTGAACGAGGGAGACAAATCCCTCACACTTGATCTTACTCCCAGCAAAATCAAAACCCCTGCCACAGGTAGTGACCAGACAAACAAATCATCCCTTCTTCTGAAATCTCAGAAGGAATCCCAGAGAACCAATTCTCCCTTCTTCTAAAAGCTCAGAAGGAACCCCGGAGAACCAATTCTCCTTTCTTCTGAAAGCTCAGAAGGCAACTGGAGGAATAATCCTCCCTTCCTCTGATACCTCAGAGGGAAACCTAATCCCAGAATAGGGAATCAGAAATACAACTTAGGAAGGGAAAAAGAAATGAACAGAAAACAAGAAGGAAAACAAAAGATATGTAGCTCCAAAGGAGCAGAATAACTCTGGATTTGATCCATGAGTTCAAGACACTATCAGATCTTCAATTCTTGCTCTAGCTGCACTCAGATAACCTCTCATGAACTGGCTGCTGATCTTCCTAAGAAATGGGCTCTCAACTTCTATCTTTCTTCTTCTATCTCTCACAGATTGCTCACTCACAAATTCTCTCTCGAACTGAATTACCCAGTCGTGCTTCAATAGCCCACGAAATTCCTTCTGTAGCAGCCTCCTCTACTCACGCCAGCCTCTCCTTCTGCAGCGGCTTTCTTTAGAAGAAGAAAGCATGTATTTATAGAACTAAAATTAGGAATTTTTTGAATAGAATTATCTTTAGATCTTATTGTCCATTAGTCCAGGTGTTCCAGCAGAATATTCTCCTCCATGAGCCTTCTAAAAATGTGCAAGGTGTCCTAGGATCACGTGCCAATCATTTGAGTTCGAAGGCACATGATTCCACTAGGTTGATCATGAGCTTTACTGGAGTTCTTTGAAGCGTCGACGCACTAAGAAGATAGGGTTGACGCATCCTTCACGAAATGCGCTTACAACATGTTCTATTTGCGACACATGCGTCGACGCACTATCGAAGTGAGGTCGATGAATCCTTGGTTGATCTACTATTTCTACTACTGAAGCTGTATTGCGTTGATGCAATATCTTCGTTGCATTGACTCCGTGTTCATGAAGTCTTGGTTCTTGTGTTGCTTCACAAATCAGCTAACTTTGCCTACTACGTCGACTCCCTTTCAAGCTACGTTGACTCCTTAATTGCATTTGAACTAGATCTTGCAGAGGAGCTTTTTCAGCGTTGACTCCCTTTAAACATCACATTGACTCCAGTTGTACTGTAGACACTTGGACAGAACGCTGGCAATTTGGAGTCGACTCCTGATGTCGACTCTCCATTTGTTATCTGCTGATTCTTAAACTATTCTTTGGACTCTTCAATCCATTCTTGGGCACTAGATTCCAGCATATCCACATAACTTGAATAACCTTTAGTTTGACCTTCTCTGATGCCTTGGTATGCTAATTCTGCTTGAATGTTGATCTTTTGTTCTGAGCAATCTTAGAACCATTTTTAATGACAATTTCTCCAGCTTATATGCTTCTGTTCCGATCTTGATGCTTCTTGCATTATGAGACTTGGTTTCTAAACTGATGAAATCATAATTAGCACTGAACTTCTGAACTTCACAGAAATCAAGGATATTTATATGACATCATCAAAAGCATAAAGACTCATAACTGAGTCATAGTCTGACATCATCAAAATCACATGGATACAATAGAACAAACCATCGACTCGGACCTTTCATCCCCCTTGACAAACAAACTCCTTTGCTTCGACATGTAACTAGTGTCGATGAACAAACCTACCTTCTATTATCATCATCATCGGCGGGACCGACGAATGAACCATTGATTTGGACCTTTCATCCTCATCAATGAACGATCCTTCCTTGCTTCAACATTTTACCCATGCCGGTTAATAAACATACTATCAATTCTCGTTGTCATCGGCGAGATCGATAAACCAAATCCTCAGCGTGGACCCTCTGTCCTCGTCGACAAATAAACCTCCTTCTTCCTTCGGCATTCAACCCAGTGCATATGAATCAATCACATTCTACATTCGGCTACCACAAGATGATTGGCAGGTGCCCTAAGGGCCCTGCCCTACCAGGTAGAGGCTTTTCTTGTAAAATGAGGACTGCACCTACCCAGGATCAGGGTTTCCACATAGGAAGATTTGTGGCGTGGTGGAGCGAACCCCTTATCCCTTCCCTGAAGGGGTGAGCGCTCTCCTGCCCTAACAACCAAACATATCCCTGATGAATGGCGAATCTTACCCCTCGGAGGCATGCCCTTTTCATGATGTTCAATACAGAATAGCTTAAGGTTAGCATAGACGTATAAAAAAGAATGGAGGAAAGAAGCAACAGCTAGCATGTCAATAAACGGAATGAAGCACCATATGTAAGTTTCATTTCATGCAAAAGAGACTACATGGTCCCACGGGGCATTCCCCCGGTATACATGGAAGATCCAAAAGAAAAAAGAGAGAGAAAAGAACAAAAGGAGCTGAACAACTATAGAGCCAGTCGGCAGAATATGTCATCAAGCTCAAGGAGTCCCAAAGAGGGATAACTAGCCAGTTCTAGCAAACGGAACTCCTCAGCTTGAAGCCTTGTGACGCTCTCCTGGAAGGAAATGGCTTGCCCCTTTGCCAGCATGGCTTCTTCCATGCTCTGTACTCGCAACTGTTCGGAATTTCAGGTCCTCCTCAACAGGAGCAAGTTCAGCCCGGAGCTCTGATGCCCGTTTCTTCATAGAATCAATATGGAGGGCAGCACCCTCAACGGTTTCCCTTTGCTGCTGCACAGCTTCTTCTTATGATTGAAAGGCAGTCTGACATTCAGCTCGCTGCAATTTTAAAGCAGTCATCTGGTCCGCGAAGCCGCAGTCAAGATACTCCCTTCGGTTTACATATTTCAGCAACAAGGTCACTCGTTGCGTCCATTCTTCTAAGGGACATCCAAAGTCTTGAAGTACTGTAGAAATGCACTCTACTATTTCCTGCAACTGCAAATAAGTTAAATCTTGGCGGGTCAATACAGTCTGTCGCAATACGTCAAGATTCTACCATACCATTTCATCTAAAGAATATAAGCCAAGGGGCGCTACTTCGGGAAGATGAAACTCCACCTTGCTATCAACCTCTACCCAGATGTCATCAGATGGTTCTGAAGAGGATGACGGCAATGTCAGTGATAGACATGATGTTGGGTTCGGTGCTATGTATTCACAGGGGGGGGTGAATGAATATACCCTTTAAAAACTTCACCCAATTAAGAAATTCTTCCTAATACAACCAGAAGCCCAATAAGCAATTGCGGAATTCAGATTTATTAAGACAACTGAAATGCTTATAGATGAACTAACTAGTGAATTAGGAACAATGTCAACGAACTCTCAATACCACAGTCAAACATATAGTGTGCGCAGCAATGAAATGAACACATAGAAAATCAAACCATATCGACCCTATGCATTCATCTAGCGGCAAACCCACAAAGAGATCAAACCACCGCACAATGATTTTTAGGTGGTTCGGTCTTGCAGACCTACATTCACCCCACACTCAAACCCGAGTGTGGATTCTGCTGACTCACAGCTTGAACAGTTGGGCATCACAGCTTGCCATACAATCCGCTGAGCAACACAGCTTGCTATCCAGTGGAATCCACCACTGCAACCGCTGGGGATTACAGCTTACTCGTCCAGAGGCAGCACCTCTGCAAACGCTGACTAACAGCTTGAAGAAAGGATAAAAGATGAAACAAAAACAAGAAGACAAACAGCGACTGAAAGCTGTAAATGAAAGCACAAATGATATAGCTCTCGAAGGAGCAGCTCTGGCTTGGATTTGATCCAATTGCCAGATATCCACTATCTCTCTCTCTTTCTCTGCTCGAGCTCTCTATCTCTCTCTTTCTCTGCTCGAGCTCTCTATCTCTCTCTTTCTCTTCTTTCTCTTCTGCTCTTCTTCTCTTTCTCTTTTTCTTCTCTACTTCTTCTGCTTCTCTTTTCTTTCTCACAGGATCGTGCAGGCTATCCTCTGCTTCAGTGGATCAACCTCCTTCTGATGGAAGAGGCTTCATATATATAGAGCAGCAGGAATTTGGCGTGTGCTCTCCACATCTCCCGCCCAAAGGCTTTTGCCAGAACCGAGGCATTTCGACCATCTGGCAGCATCCTGGCTGGGCTGCATGCACGTGTCATAATCTAGGCACCTCATCCTTCCTTGGATCACGTGCCTTCATTAGGCTCTGCAAAGAATCCCTGTCAGACAGTCGAATAGGATTATCAGTTTAAGACTGAAACCCCTGTACAGACTTCATAGTATACACAATGCATTGTATAGACTTTGCAAAGCGACAGGAATGTATGGACTTTGCAGTGTGTAATGTGCAGACGTTATGCAATGTATGGACTTGCGTTCAACATCAATGTATAGACTTGAAATATGCAGAGCTTAAGCTATGTACATACTTCAAATGTGCAGAAGTAAACGTGCATCAATGTGTAGACTTAGCAAACCAAAGTATGAACAAAGCAACACAATGTGCAGACTTCGTGCAATGAGTGAAGCAGTGTATAGAGTTAGAGTGCAGTGAATGTTCAAGTGATGTACAGACTCTGCCAAGAGTAATGCACAATGCACATATTAATGTACAGACTTCGTTTGTGCTGTGCAAGCATGCTAAGATGCAATGTATAGACTTTATTGAATGCATTCTATGCAGACCCTGTACAGACTTGATGAGACGATGCATTCACGATGTATAGACTTCAGCTCGTGCAAGCAAAGCCAATGTATAGACTTGGCGTTTGTGTGAGCATGCGATGTACAGACTTTGTGTTGTGAACACAGGCTGTACAGACTTGCTAACATGCATGAACAAATGGCATTGTATAGACTTGGCAGTGTGTTATATAGAATGCATCACGCAAAGTATGAACATCAAGAATGAATGCACAATGGCTGTATGGACTTGACATTCTGAACAATGTACATACTTGCTACCTGAAGTGAGAAATGAGTGTGTAGACTTTACTTTGAACAAGGCACAATGTATAGACTTAGTCATGCGTGCAGCAAAGACAATGTACAGACTTGGTCTGTTGTACAGACTTCATGAACGATGTAAAGACTTGCAAGGGAAAGGCTGTACAGACTTGAGCACAGTAAAGCAATTGAATGTATAGACTTCACGATGTGAAGACTTGCCAAAGACAACTGGACGATGTACAGACTTGAGCGAAGCAAAGTCTGTACAGACTTGAAGGTTCACAATGTATAGACTTTGGCAAAGCAGTAATGTACAGACTTACACAGTTCTAGCTACAGTGCAATGTATAGACTTGGAAGCATATGAACATGGCGCTGTACAGACTTTGAGTGAGAGCCTAATGTACAGACTTGGTGTAACTGAGCGTAGGTAAAGATTAAGAATGTATAGACTTGCTCAGTTCAGCACGTAAGTACAGATGCCAATGCAGTGTGCAGACTTTACAAGAGACACTAGACGCTGTACAGACTTAGCCACAAGCTGAACAATCGGATGTATAGACTTGAGATGAATGCATGAACAGTCCGATGTACAGACTTGCCAAATGTATAGACTTTAAGTCCAATGCAGGAGGCTGTACATACTTTGATGAATAAACAAGCCGATGTACAGACTTGCCAATGTAGAGACTTGAGACTTAATGTATGGTGGCGAATGTACAGACTTGCCAGTGTATAGACTTGAGAGCTCTGACTATGTTCACACAATGTAGAGACTTGAATAGTGAGATACAAGGAGAGACGCTGAATGAGACACTGAAGTCTGCATAGACTTTAACAGTGAGACAGTGTACAGACTTAGCAGCGAGCAGACAGACGACGGCCAAGACAATGTATAGACTTTGCGTCTTATGTGAGATGAACGATGTATAGACTTAGCCAGCCTTCAGCTCGATGTACAGACTTGCCTTAAGCAATGGCTGTACAGACTTCATGAACGATGTTCAGACTTTTATGTGTGATGAACAACCGATGTATAGACTTATGCATGAAGCAAGGCAATCTGATGTGTAGACTTTTTCAACATAGTGGCGTGCAACTAAACGATGTGTAGACTTCAGAAATGCATAGAGACGCTACAGGGTGACAACGTCGACGCAGCAGTTTACCCTGATGTGAAGCTAGATCTAGGTCAGTTCAGTGGGTCGACGCAGTGACCCCATGCGTCAACGCATCTAGCCTTATCTTCAAAGCCATCTGAGGCATTTCAAGGCTGCGTCGACCTCGTGGACTCAATGGGTTGACGCCATCAGAACTACTTATGAGATGTATAGACATGCGAATCTGATGTAAAGACTTGGGGGGGGTCAACCCATCTAAGAAGGGGGTCGACCCACAGAGCTAGCACACTCATGCATTCTCCACAGAACAGATCAGATATAACACACTCATGCATTCTCCACAGAATAAGTCAGTCATATGCATTCATGTTGCTATCATTCAATGTGATGTTCTTAGCAAAACAATATGGTGACTCATTTATGTTGCTATCATTAAAACACCACATAATCATCAAAGCACAAGGGGCACAACAATCTCCCCCTTTTTGATGATGGCAACATAATGAGTCTCAAACTATTCTCCCCCTTTGACATAATCAAAAAGAGAGGAAATGGTTTGAGAGATAAAATTCAGCACACAAAGTCAGAGAATGAATCATGGTTCATTAAAATGAGGTTCTCCCTTATGACAATGAAACAGCTCTCCCCCTATCAACATGCAAGATGTACTACTCTCCCCTTAAAAGTAGATGACCCATAACTCCCCCTGAAGCACAGGAATGAACTCTGGTTATCCAATAAATCAATCTAAAATCTGCCATTACAAACAATCTAAACTCTGGTTGTGGCACCTCACATATGCATGAACAGGATGAAACAGGTGGAAAGTCCACAGAACCAGAACTTATTGCAAAACAAGATGGAAGATTCCAACAGTGTGGAGAGTAAAGTGATTGATGATAGAAAGGCAAGAGTAGATAACAATCATCATAAGACATCTCAATGAATAATCAATATCAAGATTTATGTTGATCAGGCTATCTGGAAAGAATCTGATCATGAGGGATTTTAATGCTTGCACCACTTCAATAAGTCTTGAGAAGTATAGACTCTTCTATCATAAAGGGTTATGAAGTGGCAACTTAACCAATCTGATTTAATTATGATGTATACCAAATTTGTCAAATTAAACTCAATACTCATATCTGAATCCAAGTTTTAATAAAGGTGAACCAAATATTCAGATAATACTCAAAATCAATCATCTTTATCTTACACACATGATCTCAATGACTCTTTTAAGAGTTACACAGATTAGTATTGATGTTAAACACTTTTTCCAAGAATATGAGTTGACAGACTTTTCAATATATTTTCATTTGAAGCACATTATATTTTTTTTTCCTGAGTAATTTAGGTTGATCATCACCTTTTTACATGAGGCACAACACGTCTTAGGTGAAGTGACCCAGTTACTCAGTGGGATAACTATCATTGCCTCTCAACTTTGAGAACAGAGTTAGCAATATGAGTGTCTTTTTACATGAGGAGACACCTTGATTAGAGGCCAGACTCCCCAGTTACTCAACACAGGCATGCCATTGCTCTGTCAGGTTTTTCAATAAATTTTCATCCGAGATAACTATGGCACCTCATGACATAAGTTACTTTATTTCATTGATAAAGAACCCCGTTTCTCAGTGACCAAGACATTGCTCTGAATTCATAATTTTTCATTTAGTCAACATTTCTCAAGTTAATGTTTAACCACAGCACTCACTCTATGTATCTCTACCAAAGTAGCCTTGATTTTAAATTTTCAGATATCAGATGAGAGAGTCTAAGGTTTACATGACACATGTGGTTAAAGTTTATTAAACCTTATCATTCAGATATTTTCATTTCAATTAATTACAAATCTGAGAATACATTAATCTTATATCAGTCTGATTCAGTGGTAGTTCTTAAACCTATATGATAGGAATTTCTACAAAATTCTCAGACTGAATTGCATGACATGCAGCTTAAGTTCCTCATATCAGAACAATAAATTTAGCTGACCAACAATCAACAGTAGAAACAAATCAGTCACACCAGCTAAGAGATATATGAAGGATGAGTATAAGCTAGTGGAAGAGTCAATCACCAATAGAGAAATGTTTCAGAAGAGTGTACATCAACACACTGCAGCTGAGTCTGGAATTCAGACAGATCAGCTGACAGGTAGTATCATGAAGAGAGTTGAAGGAAACTCTTCTTTAACAACTCAACGAATAGAAGGCAGAATCCATTTTCAAGAGAGAGAGATATGACATCAGATGAGAGTTGATCAATCTACTAGACAAAAGGAGTTCATGAGGTGAAGAAGAGATGAAATAGGAATGCTCCCCTTGTCCAAATGCAATGGAGTATCTTTTTTTTTTAGGTTTTTCCAAAAATTATGACATGCACTACTCTTCATATATGCAGTATGCAACAAATCTGATAAGGAGAGCATGATGACAAAGTGACAGCAGACAAGCTCCCCCTGACAAAATGCATGATATGTAATGAATCATTTCTTTTCAGATTTTATTTTCTTCAAATTGATGATATGCAGTACACTGCTCTATATGAAGACATGCCCCTTGGTACTTGGCGGAGAGCCTGGTCTCAAGGACCATCTCATACATAGTAAGAACCTCCAGGCAGATTTCCCTACCTTTTAGTAGCTTACCATTTGATATACCAGGGTTATGCAAAGATATGCAGTGCAAAGAAGTCCTATGTGTAGACAGTTACTTCTTTTTGGAGTTTTCAGTATGATGATGTGCAATGCATTCACTACATGTATGCATATGCAATTTCATACAATCATCAATATGCAAATCATGTATGAGGAGAGTTCAGAAAATCCAAACCTGACAATGCTGAACATGAAAGAATATGCAAAACACAGATTTAACATGCTATGCAGAATGTTTACTCAAACATCAGAGCATTCTTTATTCAGATAGCATCATACGAGAGCAATCAACTTTTCAAGATAAATCAATTTAGCATAGATAGATCACTATGATATGCGATCATCTAAAGGACACAACTTCAGAAGAAAGAATTTAAACTGAGTTTTCAGAACTAACCTGAATAGTCCACTTCTGGGGGTTCCATTTTTGAGTGCCTTAGATTATTAACCCCTTTATTCTTCAGCTTCCAAGGCACACCTGTAAAGATGTTAATCAATTTGATCATGCAGGAACCCAAGAAGTCTTGGGTCCTGAATTATCCCTGATGGGTGTTCTGAACAATCTTTTAGCAATATTATCATCATGATCCATCAGGTAACAGTTATCCATGGAATGACCAAATTTTTCACAGTATCTACATGATGTAACAGCTCTTGAATTCTTTTTGTGAACATTTGTATAATCATGGAATCCATGTGAGTTAGCATAAAGATTTCTGTTACTTGCATGAAATTTTGATTTACCATTACCTGTCCACCAACATTCAGAAGCTCGGTGGCCAGGTTTTCCACATTCAGAACATACAACTGTCTTTCCTTTAAAAATAGTTTTATTTCTGCCCAAAAAATTTCTATTTGCAGGGAATCTGACAAATTTGGAATTAAAGTGATTTCCCTGAGCATACTAGCAGTCCTTGACTGCATGACCATATTTCCCACAGATGCTTGCTTCTTGATTCATTGTTACCCCAATGATTTTCTGACCAACACTCATCTTCCTTATGCCCAGGCTTGTTGCAAGTGAAACAAATAATATGCTGGCTTGAAGTAGATTTATATCTATGTGGGCCATGAGCATGTGTGAAAAATCTAGAATTCACATTGTTGTCTTCTTTCATTTTAAAACATGCATTCATTAGATGACCACGCCTACCACAGTAATAACAGGATGCATCAAATTTCTTAGTGGCATGGTTTCTATCAGATAAATTCTTAGAATGCATTGCTTCACCAGCATGCTCATCTTCAATCAACAGTCTGCAATCATCCATTACATGCCCTATCTTGCCACAATAATGGCAGGACACTTTAGTTTTCCTGGCGACATGATTACTAACAGACTGACTAGATGCATGAGAATGAGTACATGAAGCATGAGCATTTTGCATTGACCCATTACATTCAACAGAGCTAACTGATTTCAAGATGTACTCAGAAATATTGTTTACCTTCTTTGTATGACCCTTCTTTTTCAATTTCTGATTATTATTAACAGTTTTTGTTTGCTTTTCATTTTTCTGGGCTTTGAACTGAAATACAGAGGTTGAAGGTGATTTCTGATTTTCATTTTGTTTTGGGGATTGCTTTGAAGTACCAGCTACATCTGAGCTTTGCACAAAGGTGGCATATAGCTGGCTTTTAGTGATTTTCTTAACATCAGAAGTGCAATTTGTTCCCCCTTTTGAATTCTTATCCTCACTTTTCACAACAGTTTTTATTTTTCTTTCAGTTTTTGCAAACTTGGATGCTCAGTTTTCCAGATCATGAATTTTATTTTCCAATGATGCTATATGAGGCTCATAACTAGCTATCTCCTGTTCACTGCAATTGACACATTCACTTAAGACTTTAATTACAGTCTTATACTTCTCAACTTCTTGTTCCAGATTGCTCAAGGTTTTTGATTCTTCATCACAGACAGCTTTTCCCTTTTCTGTGGTGAGAAGTTTTTCAGACAAGCCAGTATTTAACCATTTCAATTTCTCAACTTCAGTCTTCAGTTAAGTGTTTTGTTTGGTCAGCTTCTTAACTTCTTCATCACAATTTTTATTACTTGACATCAACTCCAGTTTCTCAATTAGTTCCTCTTCCCTTTCTTCCACTTTAGTTTTCTCAATAATCAGATTTTTGTGATCCTCTTTAAACGAGGCAATTTGCTTATTCAGCCATTCATTCTCACTAAAAAGATCTTCATTACGTTCTCTTAGAGCTGAGCACATTTTGTAGTTTGATTCAGCAGAAGAAGAATGTGAAACCTCCCCATTGATTTCATTTACTCTAGCCATAAGATTTTCATTTTTCTTTTGAAATTCTTTATTCTCAAATTTCAGTTTGTCCAATTCAGAATTAACTTCAGTAACTTCTTGCATGCTTTTTAGATGCTCATTTTTCTTATTATTCAGCTGATTCTCAATTTCTGACATTTTGTCCAAGCATGTTTATTTTTCAATTTTTAGATAATCATTTTGTTTCTTAAGGTTCTAAACACCTAGCATACATGCATCATAAGATTGTTTCAGATTTGGACAGTTTTCACATGAATCTTTCAAATTTATTTTATCACATTTCTTTTTCAACTTTTTGTTTTCAGATTTTGATTTCTTGGATACTTTTAACAAATCTTCATACATCACTATCAATTCATCAAAAGAGTATCCATCTGATCCAGAGCTTACCTGAGATGAGGTCTCATCATCATCATTTCTCCGATCAGCCATCAAGCATTTGTTGTGATTCCTGGTGAGCTTTAGTTTTTCCAAAATTTCTTTGGCAGACCTGCAAGAGGAAATACATGATATTAGAGCTCTATCAATTGATTCTTTCATTAAAACTAATGCTCTAGTATTGATAGAGTCTTTCAATTTATCATTCTCAGTCCATCTAGATTTATCTTTTGATAAGTTGTATGGACCGTGAGTCATTACCTTCCAGAGATTAGGATCAGTTGTTTTTACATACCGATGAAACTTGTCTAACCAAGAATCAAAATCATTACCTCTGAATATCGGAGGATTAGCCATCAAGATGTAATGAGTGCACCGAAATCAGATAAGCAAATAAAGACACTAAGCCGGTGAAATAAAACACAGAACACAGGAAGCACACTCTGAAATGCACCAACCAGAAATGCAGGATCTGCCGCGGATTGTTAGATCCTATGCACAGCAACCTGCTCTAATACCAAGTGTTGGGTTCGGTGCTATGTATTCAGAGGGGGGGGTGAATGAATATACCCTTTAAAAACTTCGCCCAATTAAGAAATTCTTCCTAATACAACCAGAAGCCCAATAAGCAATTACGGAATTCAGATTTATTAAGACAACTGAAATGCTTATAGATGAACTAACTAGTGACTTAGGAACAATGTCAACGAGCTCTCAATACCACAGTCAAACATATAGTGTGCGCAACAATGAAATGAACACATATAGAAAATCAAACCATATCGACCCTATGCATTCATCTAGCGGCAAACACACAAAGAGATCAAACCACTGCACAATGACTTTTAGGTGGTTCGGTTCTGTAGACCTACATCCACCCCATACTCAAACCCGAGTGTGGATTCCGCTGACTCACATCTTGAACAGCTGGGCATCACAGCTTGCCATACAATCCGCTGAGCAACACAGCTTGCTGTCCAGTGGAATCCACCACTGCAACTGCTGGGGATTACAGCTTACCCGTCCAGAGGCAGCACATCTGCAAACGCTGACTAACAGCTTGAAGAAAGGATAAAAGATGAAACAAAAATAAGAAGACAATCAGCGACTGAAAGCTGTAAATGAAAGCACAAATGATATAGCTCTCGAAGGAGCAACTCTGGCTTGGATTTGATCCAATTGCCAGATATCCACTATCTCTCTCTCTTTCTCTACTCGAGCTCTCTATCTCTTTCTCTGCTCGAGCTCTCTATCTCTCTCTTTCTCTTCTTTCTCTTCTGCTCTTCTTCTCTTTCTCTTTTTCTTCTCTGCTTCTTCTACTTCTCTTTTCTTTCTCACAGGATCGTGCAGGCTATCCTCTGCTTCAGTCGATCAGCCTCCTTCTGATGGAAGAGGCATCATATATATAGAGCAGCAGGAATTTGGCGTGTGCTCTCCACATCTCCTGCCCAAACGCTTTCGCCAGAACCGAGGCATTTTAACCACTTGGCAGCATCCTGGCTGGGCTGCATCCACGTGTCATAATCTGGGCACCTCATCCTTCCTTGTATCATGTGCCTTCATTAGGCTCTGCAAAGAATCCCTGTCAGACAGTCGAATAGGATTATCAGTTTAAGACCGAAACCCCTGTACAGACTTCATAGAATACACAATGCATTGTATAGACTTTGCAAAGCGACAGGAATGTATGGACTTTGCAGTGTGTAATGTGCAGACGTTATGCAATGTATGGACTTGCGTTTAGCAGTAATGTATAGACTTGAAATATGCAGAGCTTAAGCTATGTACATACTTCAAATATGCAGAAGTAAACGTGCATCAATGTGTAGACTTAGCAAACCAAAGTATGAACAAAGCAACACAATGTGCAGACTTCGTGCAATGAGTGAAGCAGTGTATAGAGTTAGAGTGCAGTGAATGTTCAAGTGATGTACAGACTCTGCCAAGAGCAATGCACAATGCACATATGAATGTACAGACTTCGTTTGTGCTGTGCAAGCATGCTAAGATGCAATGTATAGACTTTATTGAATGCATTCTATGCAGACCCTGTAAAGACTTGATGAGACGATGCATTCATGATGTATAGACTTCAGCTCGTGCAATCAAAGCCAATGTATAGACTTGGCGTTTGTGTGAGCATGCGATGTACAGACTTTATGTTGTGAACACAGGCTGTACAGACTTGCTAACATGCATGAACAAATGGCATTGTATAGACTTGGCAGTGTGTTATGCAGAATGCATCACGCAAAGTATGAACATCAAGAATGAATGCACAATGGCTATATGGAATTGACATTCTGAACAATGTACATACCTACTACCTGAAGTGAGAAATGGAGTGTGTAGGCTTTGCTTTGAACAAGGCACAATGTATAGACTTAGTCATGTGTGCAGCAAAGACAATGTACAGACTTGGTCTGTTGTACAGACTTCATGAACGATGTAAAGACTTGCAAGGGAAAGGTTGTACAGACTTGAGCACAGCAAAGCAATTGAATGTATAGACTTCACGATGTGAAGACTTGCAAAAGACAACTGGACGATGTACAGACTTGAGCGAAGCAAAGTCTGTACAGACTTGAAGGTTCACAATGTATAGACTTTGGCAAAGCACCAATGTACAGACTTACACAGTTCTAGCTACAGTGCAATGTATAGACTTGGAAGCATATGAACATGGCGCTGTACAGACTTTGAGTGAGAGCCCAATGTACAGACTTGGTGGAACTGAGCGTAGGTAAAGATTAAGAATGTATAGACTTGCCCAGTTCAGCACGTGAGTAAAGATGCCAATGCAGTGTACAGACTTTGCAAGAGACACTAGACGCTGTACAGACTTAGCCACAAGCTGAACAATCGGATGTATAGACTTGAGATGAATGCATGAACAGTCCGATGTACAGACTTGCCAAATGTATAGACTTTAAGTCCAATGCAGGAGGCTGTACAGACTTTGATGAATAAACAAGCTGATGTACAGACTTGCCAATGTAGAGACTTGAGACTTAATGCATGGTGGCGAATGTACAGACTTGACAGTGTATAGACTTGAGAGCTCTGACTATGTTCACGTAATGTATAGACTTGAATAGTGAGACACAAGGAGAGACGCTGAATGAGACACTGAAGTCTGTATAGACTTTAACAGTGAGATAGTGTACAGACTTAGCAGCGAGCAAACAAACGACGGCCAAGACAATATATAGACTTTGCGTCTTATGTGAGATGAACGATGTATAGACTTAGCCAGCCTTCAGCTCGATGTACAGACTTGCCTTATGCAATGGCTGTACAGACTTCATGAACGATGTTCATACTTTTGTGTGTGATGAACAACCGATGTATAGACTTATGCATGAAGCAAGGCAATTTGATGTGTAGACTTTCTCAACACAATGGCGTGCAACTAAACGATGTGTAGACTTCAGAAATGCATAGAGACGCTACAGCGTGACAGCGTCGACGCAGCAGTTTCCCCTGATGTGAAGCTAGATCTGGGTCAGTTCAGTTGGTCGACGCAGTGACCCCATGCGTCAACGCATCCAGCCTTATCTTCAAAGCCATATGAGGCATTTCAAGGCTGCGTCAACCTCGTGGACTCAATGGGTTGACGCCATCTGAACTACTTACGAGATGTATAGACATGCGAATCTGATGTAAAGACTTTTGGGGGGTCGACCCATCTAAGAACGGGGTCGACCCACAGAGCTAGCACACTCATGCATTCTCCACAGAACAGATCAGATATAACACACTCATGCATTCTCCACAGAATAAATCAGTCATATGCATTCATGTTGCTATCATTCAATGTGATGTTCTTAGCAAAACAATATGGTGACTCATTTATGTTGTTATCATTAAAACACCACATAATCATCAAAGCACAAGGGGCACAACACATGAATCTTTGACCATCTCCTCTCCAGCCTCCTCAACAGTCCCGGGTGGGGTAGAAATGATAACTATAGATTCGTCCCTCGCTTCGGCCGTAGAGCTTGAAATTTCAAGCACAGGACTTGGGGTTAGTACTATGTCCGCGGAGGAAGGTTCTTCATAATCAGCAGCTTGAACGGTCTTTTCTGGTGCTACCTCGGTAGCAAGTGCTAAAACAACCACTTCATCTGCTTCTTCTTCTTTGGGCTCTACTTGTCCCGCTTCGGCGTCAGCTACGTCATCAGTTGGCCCATTTTCAATGCTTAGTGGCCTATATGGGTTGCAGCTGCTCCATTAGATGATCGAGGCATGGAGTTCTCACAGGCTCATCAAGGCCCACCACTTGGGGGTACCCGCTTGGGAATCTCAGTGCAATGGGCCTCAAAACGGGTACTGCACCCCCAGCAGGTGTGAAAACCATGGACTCCAGCTGAAGAGAAGGAAGTAATGTCGCTGCACTCACGGTTGGCATGGGTGGCTCCATTGAGGCGGTGGGATCCTTCAAGGAAAACAAAAAAATGTATCAAAAGGTCTGCATAGTGGAGCATAGGCAAGTACAAGAAAAGTGAATGAAATGAAGAAGCTCACCTCGACCGGGACAAGGCTCAAGTCAACTACTTTGGGACTCACCATCGGTGGGCGTATTAAACCCGATGTACCTTCCCCTTCCTCCAAAAGAGAACTCGGCACACTGAGAGGGCCCAGCATCAACCGTGGCGGGCTGAACAATGGGAGATCACTCCCATAAGAGAATGAGGGGGTGTCTTCTTTTGACGACGCCTCAAAGGGCTCCTCATCACTGGAGGTCCCATAGTCCACCTGCTCTTTGGAGGGTGAGCTTTCCGATGAATCTACTACTACTGTAGCTGGCCCTGGCAGGCGCATTAAGCTATCCTGGGTCTCCTCTGATGAGCCTATCTTCGCCGCAAGTGCAGCCAGTCACTCTGAGGACGTCAGGTAGTTAATGCACCCCGAGCAGGAGAGCTAGAAGGAGGTGCCGAGCGAGACCTACTCAAAGATATCGGTCAGTAAAGATAGGCGGTCCATCAAGAATTTAAAGAATAATGTTGAATTACCTGTACCCTCATGGCTGGGGGTACGTGAAGGCAAATCCCCCTCTGCCGAAATAGCAGCAACCATGCCACCTTCTCCCTCTTCGGCCCCGCCAACAGTGGCAGCCTCCTCTGCAGTTGGGACAGATGGGGTCGCAGGAGCTAAAAAATGAAATGATGAAGATTAGCTCACAACTGAGATAAGATGGCAAAGCAAAATATTATACCTGCAATTGAACGTTCCTGCGCCTGTAGGTCCTCAAACTCCTCAAGCGACGGTATGATTGGGAGTGTCGTCACTGGTTCCACTACAGCTCTATTTTTCTCAATGGCCTCTGTCTGAGCCATTTTAGCTCAAGTTATGGCCTCCTTAACCCGCGGTCTTGCTCGTTTTTGTGGGCCGTCGGCCGGCAAAGGCATGGTCGTTGGTGCCACTGTTGGAGCTTCAAAGTAAGATGGTTTTTGGGCTTTCAAAATTAATTGTCTATACTCCCCATATTTCTTTGAATCGGACCAATCTGCGCACAACACATACACAAGTGAATTACATACCTAGAAACCAAACCCGCTTAAGAAGAATTGATGTGAATGGATGAATAAAAGATAAATATACTTGTCAGCCACGAATATGAAGGAGATAGCGACCAATAAAACAATGAAGATTCTTTGTCACTGGACGCTGCTTCACGAACTAACAAGCAAATGTCTTCGATCGTCATGCAGTGCTCGGCTAGTAAGGCGAGATCTTGATGGTCATGCATTGCCAAACAATATTATAAGCCGAGATGGTCCAGCCCCCATCCATCGGCATATTTGTAAGCAACAAATAGTGGCTGACCCAATATCACTTCAGCCTTATCACTTATTGAGACGCCATGAAGGCGCAACAATACAAACAACCATGAAGTCTGGTTGTAAAACGTGGACCACCGGTCCTCCTTCTTGGGGTACATCCTATAAGGACAGTGTCTATCAGTTTTCGGACGCCAAGGGGTAGTAGGAGGAGAGGGTTCTTCTACCGGCAAAGGAAATTGTTGAATTGCAAGCCTATCTCTCCCTATTCGGCACAGTCCTTTGAGGGTCTTCAAGAATTCATCCTTCTTAACAGTTGGCAGCTCGGGCTGAGGCCTCGGTGTGCTGCGCTTGGCGGCCTTCCAGGCCTCCAGATAAGCTTGCACTTCTATATCTTTCTAGAACTTCAACCTCTTTAGGTGCGCAGGGTCGATCTCAAGCATTGGAGATGGTTGGGCATTTAGGAACTTGCGTTCCACCATATCCCAACGATCGTTCCTGGAAGTCCAGAAGAAGCCCGTCCTGGATTTTCACCATTTGATATACTCTGGCGTTACACGAGGGAAACGCCCGGAGATTGGCGCTCTAAATGAAGCAGTCTGTCTCCGATGGAAATAATCCCACCAGGTGCAAACCTCCTCCACTGCTACTGACCCTAAAGGTACTCTACTTTCCAATGGGAACTATGTTGAGGATGGAGAAATGTGCGGGTCATAGCCAAAATTCCTTCCGAAGCAGAAAGGATAGTAGGACTCTAGCCATGTAGTTCCTCATTTACCGAAAACCAGAACACTTGGCCTAGTGGAAAAAACCCAATCTACCTGCTCCGACTCTAAAGAAGGCCTCGTGCAAGTTGCGTCGATGATAGGATGGGCATAGTTTTCAACTGCTCCAAACCTGCACTCCCGAAGCCGATTCACCAATGGGCTAGAGTGTGTAGCTAGGCACCATAAATGTAGAGCGCCTGGGCAATCCAATGGGATTTTTGTCAATTGTCCCCTGATAGAGAATAGCTGATCCTTCGACTAGTTCGGCTTAGCACTGGCAAACTCTAACATCTTTGGGAATAAACTGGATGACTGTAATGTTCGAGGAGCAAACTCGGGGAATAAGGTGCATACCCAAGCATTGAAGAAGTGTAGAGGACCAATGTCATACCCTGGATTCTTCAGATCGGAATCGGAGAGCTTTTGGATCACTTTCGGGGGTCCTAAAACGTGTTTTACAATCCACTCAGATTTTCCCATGTATAACTTATGGAACCCCATGGAGAGTGAACAGTTGAGTTTTGCGACTCCGGGACGCTACAGGTGCATTGTGCTCGTTCCGAGGATCGTAGAGACTATTTTTTCGTATTTTTCTGAGTTTACGAAATTTCATGCAGAAAATCAGATTTAGGATATATTACCAATTTCCTATTTTTCCTTTTCTTCTTAACCCTTTCTCTCTCCTCTCTCTCCCCTCACGATCTCTCATTTCTCTCCGTCCATTCTCTCTCCTCTCTTCTCCTCTCCCCTAGGGCGTACGACTGGTGCGGAGCTGGGTGAGGTCATGACGACGTGGAGCTGAGCTGAGGCGTGATGGCGCGAGTATAAGAGGGTGGCGTAGGCGCGATCCCATTCGTGGATTCGAAGCCAGTGTGGGTTGTTCGTGTGATGGTTTTCGACGTGGTGTTGCTGTTTTGCCACGTGAGATCTTCGGTGGAGGTAGGGGGATGGATACCCTACTCTTTTCCTGCATTTCCTGGCGATTTGGAGCCGAACGGTGTGAGTTTGAGTGAGTTTTCCAACTTTAAGGGTGAAACCATATTCGGGTGGTGTGAGCTATGTTCGTCATTCTAGACGATGGTTTTCACATTAAGTGGTAAAATATGAACCCCTAGCATGTTAGGATTCATTTCCCTCTAGTTTGAATCCATTCGGTTGTGATTTGGGGCCGGTATGAGTCCGTTTGTCCATGTGACTCGATTTGGGTCGATTCGTGGGAATCGCCCGTTTTTAGCCATTTTGTGGTCGGTTTGATCCCTTCCGGCTTGTGGAAGGTTGATATTGCATGTATGGGTGTCTCCCCGTTGTTCTGGAATGATTGGGGCGTGGAAAATGGGTTTTTGTGTGGTTTCACGATTTTCGGATCGAGGAGTGTGTCGCGGTCCACCAGTAACCACATTTGACTCTCGACCTCTGAAGCGGTTGGTCTTGAACCGCGTCTACTTTTCGGGCTTTATCGGCTCGACATATATGGAGGTGGGAGAACGCGGTCAGCGTTCAACCGCATCTGATGGCCGCGGTTGGCTTGGAACCGGATTTGCTTGTCTTCGTCTCCACCTGCCTTGTCTTCTTCCTAACACGGTTTGGGGCGTCCCGCGGATGGGATTCTCGCGGTCAGTGTTTAACCGCGTCAGGACTAACGCGTCTATCTTGGAACCGCGTTTGTCTTGGAGTTGACTCCGCTTCGTGAAGCGTTGACTCTGTCTTCTTCTCCTCTTTTATGTGTTTTCTATTCGTAGGCCTAAGGCGGTTTGCCTAGAACCGCGTCAGTGTAAACGCAGCTAGTCTTTAACAGCGTCTGGGTTGGCGCAACTTGTTGAGAACCGCGTCTGTTGTTAGTGCGGCTATCCCGCGACCGCGTCAGCCTTCTGGGTGTTTTCTTCGCCGGTATGGTTTTCAGTTATTGTGGCTTCAACCCCTTAGTTAGCCCATTGTTCCGTGAATTTCTTGGACGTTCTATGAGGGCTATGACCGTGTTATAGGGTGTCTCATTATACTGAGCGGTGTTTCGTGTTATTTTAGGGTCATTATGGTTTCCGGTCAACCCGGTTGTGACCTAGTGGTGGACACGTGACCTCGTGAGTGTCTCGTCTATCTTATGAGGATCGAGACATGGTTTTGGACGCTTGAAGGTATTATCTTACCTCTATTTCTGTGTCCATATGTTTGAGGGTTTTGGTAATCCCTCATGTTCCGTGTTTCGTATTATGCGGAATTGTGAGTCTGTTGTGCGGCTGGGAGACCGAGGACTCATTATTATTATTATTGCTGTTATGCATCCGGTTGTTCTGTGCCGTCTTCCATAATGTGTTTTCCGTGATTTTGGCTTAGGGACTAGGCTGATTAACGACATGTTGCTATGATGTGCGATGATCATGACCTAAGTCTTGTGACTCAAGGATTGTTGTGTTAGTAGGTCTAGTTGACTGTCCTGAGTCGGGTAGTAGTCTGGTGTACTGCCTTGTGCTCCACAGTACTTGCGACAGTGTGTGCTTACCCTGTCTGTACTTCCGTGTTCACTGTTTTGAGTCTCTGTGTCTAGTGAGTCTCCACTAGTCCTGTGTGTCGGCCCACCTGGGAGTGGTGGCGGGGTATTCCCGGTTGAGATGGTTTGTAGGCTACTTGCCGTGGGTCCCTTTGTCTTGCCATGAGAGTCCTACGGGAGGGGAAAACCAGCTAGAGGCCTGGCTCAAGACATTGAGCTTGTGTGTGCACACGTGGTCAGGGGCGTTGGACGAGCGCCGACAGGCGTGACCCTGACTAGTCACTCGTTACTTGGTACTTGGTTCCTATTAAGTGTCTCAGTTACCGCCATTCCAGGCGAGTGGGAGATACTTGTGGTGCAGTGTAAGACGTCAGTAGACGCATCTGGCTATTCATCTAGTGAGGAGGTGCTTCTGTCACTTGACGCATGACTTGTGCTTTCGTGACTTGTCCAGGTAGCCTGTTCTTGGCTTCACTCGAGGTTACGGTTACTGTAGTGTACACGATAGTGGGATCGTGTATGTCTAGTGCTTTAGACCATGTAGGTCTTTTGTAGGGCCTTCGTCTGTTTCTATAGGCTTCCGCGATATGGGTTTCATGATTTGTCATTAGATCGGTAATGCCCAACTTTGTGAGATCAAGGTTCGCCTTTCTGTTGTTGTTTAGAGTAGTTTAGAGGGCCGAGGTTCATTCAGCTACCGTGTTCCGTGGTACGGCTGCTTTCCTCTTTACTTTTACTAGTGTTCCTACTTTTGTTGTTATAGCTTTGCTTTACGTTAGAACTGCTGTTACTGCGTTGTTTCATCGTAGGGTTCTGCGGGATCCCTACTGAGCCAGTGAGACGAGACTCACCCCTGCCTTTTCAAGTGTACCTATTCTTCCTCGTGCTTGGAGGTGCAGTGTAGTGGTTCTTAGTTGCCAGCGTTTACCAGTGTCGGGCTTCCCCTGATTGGAGAGTACATTCTCTTTCCTGTTGTACTGTACTTTAATTGAACTGGACTCTGCTAGTTTTAATTGTTATAGAAAATATAATTTTATTTCTGCTATTTTAGCAATCTTGATCATAGTAATTAATTATTTACTGCTTTATCTAGAAGTTCAATGTACTGCAAACACTCCTTTTATCCCTTCGGAGCCTTACCGCTCCTGGGAGGCCTCTCAGAATCTAAGTGGTATCGGGTTTACCTGGTATCCGAAGTCTGGGTCGTCACAACCAATGGTGCACAAATTTCTGTCGGGCAGAGGGATAGCATTACTCCCCACGCCATTAAGCATGCCTGGTAGATGGCCTCGGTGTGAATCACACTCTCGTCACCTTGAGGGAGAGCGAATTCACACAGCTAATATGTTAAATAGGTAGCATAGTGTGTGATGGCATCAACCCCAGTCGGGTTCGGGCCTCCCCTCTGCCCCTTCTAAAATAAAGACGAGAGATGAGTCTTTCGCCAGGCTCGCTTCCTCAATTTGCTAGGAGCCAGCGCGATAGAAGGGAAGTCCTTATATTTCTATTCACCTCCAAAGAAATATTGAAGCCAAACACCCATCCTCACCTATTTCCTTTCTCTGTGAGTGCGGGTACGAGAAGAGGTGGCTTCAGAAGCATCGCGATGCGACAAGCACAGAGTCTGGTATACCTTCATCAAATACTGATAGGCAAACCCGATTAAATAGCGTCCTTCACGTTTGTTTGATCTTTCAGCCAATCGGGCCAACAGACTTCTTCATAAGGCTCTCCATCAATTGGGAGGCCACTTATTTGAGACAAGCTCCAGAGGTCCAAGGAAGTTTTTCCCTCTGCTGTATAGAAAGTGTTATACTCCGGGTAGAAGACTTCTATCGTTCCACATTAAAGTCCTTTAAAAATGGGGTAGCGGAATCTGGAGGCATATACGCTGTGATATATTTCAGCAGTCATCAGAATCGGGCCTTAATGTTGGAGCACGTAATCTTTAAATTCAACTGCTCCGGCCCAGAAACCATGAGAATCTATGGCCTTCAAATCTGCAAACCAACCCACAGCAATTTGGTGCTTGAACCGCACAGCCAGGCAATCAAGCAAGAGTGGTTCTTCTTCGAATCCCCACTTCAGCGGGGCCAGAAACAAGCCAAAGATGGGTTTATCCCGATGAACGTGGCCCGTCGAAACATCCCACCTAGCAGGGATGAACTCTGGAGCCCTGGTCAACATTCCTTCTGTTGGAGTTAGCTCCGACACTCCCACAATAGCATCCCATTTTCGGGATTCGCCAGGGAGATAAATAGGTGCATTCCTCACAACTAAACCCAGCAGACTATCCCGATTTTCAAGAATGCATTGTTCGACCACTTGGACCAGCTGGTCATCCCTCTTACCATTCAGATTGAAGGCCCGAAGAAAAGAAAGTAGATGCTTGTCCTTCAGGAGGTCTACTCTGCAACCTTGGCCACGGTCATAGTGGAAGCGGTCCCTGTCTAAAAGCATAAGCCGCCCCACGTCCATGTTGTCTGTCTCTGAGTCTAAAGATTCAGCCACCATAGCAAGACGGTTCAGCCCTCTGTCGAGCTCATTAACGTTTCTCTAGGTCACAATTGGCCTCATAGGTTCTTCAGATGAACCACTGGCTCTCTACACAGTAGAAGAAGATGTTGCTGAAGCCATTCTACCTGCAATACAAGATTAATGAAATATAATTGGGAGGCATTACCATAAACGATAATTCAATAAAAATTCGACAGAGGCTCCCCTTAACCGGGAGCGTGCCAAATGAAAAATTGGGAGCACGTCCACACACAATGGTGAGATAGTCCCTAAAATTGGGCCATAGATGTCACATCTAGGCCGATGGACACCCGGGGATGAGATTTCGAGGACTAGCCTGCTAGAAACCCCTTGGGGCCATGAAGAAAGGGGTTCAACCCCGTAGAGCGGTCCGCATAGGGCTTTGCCCTCACCGTCTCACTATCGCACCGCCACCATCGTGGGAGAAGCAGAAAGAATGGGCAACGAACCGGCGCCCCATACGCAAAACCCAAGGTGATGGTCGAAGGGAGCAAGAGGGAGCGAGCTCGCCAAAGTGCATCTCGTGCTCGCCGTGTCCAGAGGAGAAAGAGGACTTCACCCGTGTCCAGAGGAGAAAGGGGATCACTCCCACACCGTCACGATGCTCGGAATAGGAAGGGAAAGGTGGAGCCCACCGTCGCCACCGTGCCTAGCGAGGAAAAGGGAGGAGCTTGCCGTTGCCACCCTACCGTGCTAGGAGAAGAAGGAAGGCTCGTCGCTACCGTCGAAGAAGAGATAAAGTAGAAATAGGGTTTTTCCAAACCCTTTCAAGGAATATAAGATAGAAAATGGGAGAAAATTGACCCTTGGCTGTGCCGATCCACCGGCCCGCCCGATCAGTGGGAACCCACGGTGATTCATCAAGCCCAGGGCCCCTACGCCGATTCAACTGCCAAGGGAGCCCTATGTCGACCCACGCGACCAAGGCCAACGGCATCGATTCACCTTAATCGAAGACCCTCCGCCGACTCACATTGCCAAGGGAGCCCCCTTGTGCCGATTCACCCATTAAAAATTCTCTTGCACCAATTCATATGGCGAAGGGTTCTGCACCGATTCAAATGGCCAGACCCCCTGGCGTCGATACATGTGACGAAATAGGCCCTTGCCGATTCACCAAAGGCTGTCCACACCGGTTCAAGTACCGTGGATACCTACACCGATTCACTGCAGCTAAAGCCCCTTCGCCGACTCTACCTTGTGCATGGGTTTTCAAACAAAGTGGGCCCCACTATACCAAGTGTTCCCGGCCTAAACACACAATGTAAGAAAATAGTCACTATGAAGTAGATACATCCACGGGTCCTGCGTTGTTCGTCCCTCACTTGTAACACCCGCGGCTGGGGGGCATTTGTTGACATCTGAAATATTACTACACGGCAATCACACCCTAACAGCCAGAGGAACAACTGGCCGAGCGTGAAGAATCTAAAGGAAGCCTGAAGAGAGGTCCCCTCCGACTGCAAAAGCCCTAGGTCACCTTATGAAGAACCAGGGACTCCATAGTTCATCGTCTCAGGATGTCTGAAGAAGTTTACAACAACCCAGCAACGTAATACAGAAAGTCGAAATCAACAAAGCCAACAGATCGGCATCGAATTGTTCGTGCCGAACAAACCCCGTACATCATCCATCGAGGACAAAAATACACCTGGTGGTCTGCCACCAGATAAAGAAACCTCTTGAGATGAGGAAACATCCCTGGCCCCACAAAGCAGGGTGCCGAAGGCAATATTAGCAGAAAACCCAAGTGACCCGATCAAGGGACACATTACGCCAGAAAACGTCCGTAAGACGCTGAAAAGCTGCCCAATTAGGGTGAAAATGCTTCGAGGGAAAGCACACTCGATGAAGATGCCCCACACATCCACGGAATAGGCTTAAGGACACAAATCACAGTGTCGAAGGCCAAATCCGGATAAAACCTGAGTAATCTGACACGTGTTCGGCATGTTTCGGAAATCACTCGGAACTACAAATCGGGGCCCGGAGACTTCAAAGTCGACATCCCAGAGGTGCTGCATCAAAATCCGAGGTAGTGTGGAACGTCGAGCTGCCGCCGGGTCAGTTCAGAGCTAACAGGGCAACGAAGATGACAAATTTATCAAAATGCCCTCGATGGCTAAAGTGAATCGGCGCACGCCTCCTTGTTCAATAAATCGGCACACCCCCTTACTTTGCTTAGTGAACCGACGCAGGCCAAACGTGGATCTGCGCATTGCTTTGATTAATGAACTGGTGCGAGGAGCTTGATATGATGCTCTGCTTTTGCATCATTGAATCGACAGGGCAAATAGTGAGCGGGCCGATGAATCGGCGCCATACCCTTCGTCCCGTCCCTCACCGGAGCCCCTGTTTCCCTATAAAATGCCCCATTCTCGAGCACCACTAGGGGAGAGGATCATCAGAGAATTGAAGGGAACCTAGAGAGTGAAACCTACAAGGGAAAAGAGAGATCAGGGAAGTTTGAGCCACTTCTCCTAGTTCCAGCCTGCCCCCCCTGCTACAGCATCGTGAGAGGAGTGATCTTCTATCCTGTCCTTAGGTGGGTTGCCGCGACAATAAGGCCAAATAGGGCCAATAGTTCTCTCGTCTTCTTCTTTCTATTGAATCCCTTCCCCTTCGGTCATGCCCTCTCTTGTCTTAAGTTTTGTAATATGCATTATGATGATCTCCGTTGGAGTCCTGTTTTGAATTTTAGTGAGTCTGTAAACGCTCCCTTCGGGGCGACAGTTTCTTTCTATCCCCGTATGTGCTTTGTAATTATAGCGGTTGGGAGTCGTAATGGAGGCTTTAGATGAGCTTTGAATGAACGAATGCCCTCGAGGCTTCAGGGTGCATTTACTGTCTTACACATTGTTCCCTCCCTTTTATCTTCGATTTCTATATTTTCCGTGTGTGTTTTCAATCATCAAAACAGATCTATCAACAGGCGCACGGTGGCATGCTTGAGGCCATATGATTGTAATCCATTGACCGTTTGAATGGTTCGAGAATCTCATGGTATGGTTGAATGGCCATTGGCCACCCCCTCATGGGCGACATTAATCATCCCCCACCGTTTCTGATGGATCCTTCCGCAGCATTTTGGGCATTAATTTCTCCGATGCACATTCTATTTTTGGTATATTGTTTGTGAAGATAGTCGTCTACCTCTTTCACTCACGTTATGAGTTGTAGGGACTCTGTTGTGATTCCTAAAATTTTTTTGTTGAAACTAGTATCTCGTTGGCTTTCCCCTGCATATGCTTGTTCGTCCCTTATAGTGTTCATTCTGGCTCTTGGGCCAGTCACTTACTGGCACCGTCCTTACTCGTTGAAATGCATCTGGGAACTGCCTTGTTAAAAAAAATTTGAGTACACAATCAATGCATCCTTCCTCCACAAGGGCTAGTAATGCATGCTCAGGATATCAACCCGTAGATGATTTTCTGCTCCTTCTGGACTAGTGCATTAATTTCGTCTTAGTTTAACGGATTCGCCAGATATTTTATGCCCTTTTGGACCTATGGTTTGCTGGGCTATATAGCGTAGCTTATGGTCCTTAGTGCTCGGGCAACAATATAGTATTCCGAGCTTGTCATCAACGCTAACGACCAAGGGTCCATCACATCATAAGGGGGGGGGAATACATTCCCTTCGCTTGAGTCATCATATCGATGTTTGATCGATTTTCATTACATCATTTTCTGACGATTGGATTCCTCATGTCACCCTGAGTTCCCAAGGACTTGTCTCTTTATGATATGGTCTCTTGAGAATCCCGCTTAGAGGGTAATAAGTTACAGCCACACGTTTGGCGACATCATGAATCAGGGGCTCGAAATTTCAAATAATTTTGACCATGGATCTTCGGAGCCCCTCGTAGGCTGGTCCTCGGGTCTTCGGCATCCAATTCTAGTCACGGGGTCACCGCTTCCGACCTCCCGATAGTTTACGAGTTCATCTCGGAATCTTTCGTGGATGGATCTCTATTTCTCTCCTTACAATTCCTGGAATATGGGGAGATGTTGCTGAAATTTATCCGCGACTTCCCCCGGTTTCTTTCAGCTTAATTTGCCTCTCCTATTTCAATTAGAATTGGAGCCAACGATAACAATGAACCGATAATAATAATGCATGTTTCGCGTTAATGAGTTATTTCTTAAATTCATATTGCAGCGTGGAGCGTGAGCCCATCCCGGATCTTGTAAAACTTGTGCTTGAGTATGACCTCGCACAAGGACCAAGCAATTGAACTTGCCTCCTTGTATACACGAATTTAAGGCCAATAAGGATGATGTCTTCAACATACATGCACTCCATAGACCACCAGGTCCTTGCGCCTCCCATAAAATGAACATGAAATTTATTGAAGGAGGAATATAATTACATATGCCCAAGAGGGTAAGATGCGTGATAAAAGGGCAATATATGACCCCTGAACTCAACATACAATGATGTGGCATGAACAAAAGAATCTGAGCGAACGGAGTTTTCCCCATCTGGGGGGCCTACGTCGACCCCACATAGCTTGCATCGACCCCTCCCCTTTCCCCTTTAGCCTTTGAGTCGACTCCACAAAGTCTTGCCTCAACCTCTCCACTTTTATCTAGTTGCTGCACCAGCCCTGAAACCCATGGTATCTGCCCTCCTGTTGGCAGGCTTTTCATTTACTCCTTTCTCACGGCATTGTCTCCAAGGGAGGTGAATGATCTTTTTGTCTCTTTAATCACAAATCGTGGTTAATGGCTCTAGGGATGGTTTATTTAAGTCTATGATCCCTTCCACTTTGCCAAATGGGGTCTTCAGAGGACTGAACTGGTGTCCAATAAGTGAATCGGTGCAAGGGAAACCTGTTGTGTCTCTGTGATTTTGATGATGTCAATATTATGTCTTACTATATATATTCTTGATCATATAAATTGATGCATTCATTGGTGATCTGATCATTTATAAGAGTTTGAGATATGTCAGAACAGGTTCTAAAGATGATTCAAAAAGTCGTTAAAAGAAAGTCAATGGTCAATGCCAACAGACAGCAAGTCAACATCACTGGTCAAATGTGAGTCAACCTCTGACAGGTAAAATCAATGCACATACAAGTCTGATACACATCCAGGTCAGTACAGATATCTCAGATTTCTATTTAGTGCAAACTCGATGCTAGTTCCATTCTTGGCTGACTAAGGTCGATGCTAGCTGCACTTCACGCATACACAAGGTCGATGCTAGCTAGCTCGGTGCATGTTCCTGTTGATGCACGAATGATAAGGGCCAATGCACATTTGTGCCTCGGTGCAGGTTTTTGCTTTATGCACTGTACAGTCAGTGCATGTTCATGTTTTGGCCTAATGCATATAGGGTCCGTACATATTTTGCAGCGGTGCATTTCTTTGTTTCTAAGCATGAAGGAGGTCTGTGCTTGTTGCATGATTTAGGTCTGTGCATTATTTGTCATTCAGCTTTTTTTAATGAATATTAAGTAAGTACATGCATTGTCTTGTTCATAAGCTTGCTCGGTGCAAGTTTCTCCAAGTTCTGCATTTCTCGCATAAAGAGCTTGTCTCAGTGCAAGTCCTTGTTCATGCACAGGTTCTGTCGTTCATATTCTGTCTCAGTGCATCTCACTAAGTCGTGTGCACCAAGGTCCGGGCATATCATGTCTCTGCATCTCACCTCTCGAGGTCGGTGCAATATCTAGGTCGGTGAAGACTTCATTCTGCACACATATAGCGTCGGTGCAAGTGTTGTAGCTGCATGCTTGCTAATCGGTGCACATTTGTGGTTCAGCATATCTAGGTCGGTGCAATGTGCTCCTTGGTCCAAGTAACGTCAGTGCACTTTCTGTGTGTTTGCATTTAACATCGGTGCATACGTAGAGCATTTGGGTCTGCAAGTTGGTGCATGGCTTGACCATCAAGTCAGTGTATTCTCTCTTCTATAGAACATCAAGTCGGTGCACATCTGCAATAAGCAGAAACAAGGCCGGTGCACGATTGTGTCTCATGCAATAGAGGTTAGTGCATCTATGGTCACATGCATGCATTAGTCAGAGCATATTCTTCATCAAGTCGGTGCATGTTTAGACTTCATGCAATAAGCATTCATGAAGTCGGTGCAGGTTTGTCTAAGGCATATACTGGCATCGATGCATGTTTGCTAGCAAATATAGTCGGTGCATGCTTTGCATCGCATTGCATGTAAGGTCCGTGCAACATACTGTAGCACACTCAATCTTCCATAGTAGGGTCGATGCATGTTTCATCTCATGCATGTATAGTCAGTGCATCGATTGGCATTTGGCTAACAGGTCGGTGCAGCTTGATTCCTTCAGTAAGCAAGGTCAGTGCATCTTTGGTTTCCCAGCGAAGAAAGGATGGTGCAAATTAGGTTAAAGACAGCACGTGAGGTCGAGCTAAGACCAGGCACGTGTTCCCAGAAATGGTAGAATGATTGGCACGTGACCCTAGGGAAGCATCTTCTGCCACGTGGATTCTCTGGAAAAGGGGGCACAAGACCATCACACGCCTGAGGCGTGAGTCCGTGGGACTCCAGGTCTGAAGCCTTATAAGAAGACATCATCTGCGATCAAAGGACTAGGACGGAGAGAAGACAAAGAAGAAGAACCAGTGAGTGAGCAGCAAGAAAGAAAGAGGAAGAAAAAGAGATTGAAGCTGAAGAGAAGAGATCAGAAGAAAAGAGAGCCGCAGCCAGATTGGAAAAGAACCTGAGAAGTTCAACAAGAGAAGAGTGCAACAAGCTGATTAGTTTGTTCGTGGATCAAATCCAGAACGACTGTGCTCTTTGGAGCTTCCTGGTTTTTTTTTTCGTTCTTAGTTTTGCTTTCCTTTGTTACCCTTCTACATTTCCTGTGTGTTCTTCTGATTCCCTGGTTTGGGATCGAGTTCCTCCTGTGGACTAAGGAGAAGGGAGACTGTGTCTCTGATTTACAAGTGGCGGGGTGTCACTTGTAGTTTACCCTCTGGTTTGGAGGAAGGGTGTCACGTCCCGACGCGGAATATCAGGACTGGCAGTAGAAACAAGTAATAATAATAGACATGATATGCTAAAGCTAGAAGATCACACGTCACCATAAATAGAAACAACTCCATTCATAACATACAATTAATCCATATTCCAAACCATAATAATCTCACTTAACATATCATTTGACAACATCCACTTAACACTATTACATTTATGGAATTCAAATTTTACAACTCTTCCAAAACATTCTAAGACACAAATAGACTTCACAACTAGGACTAGTTTCACAGGCTTCTAACTGGTTCGCTCCATGATCGTCACTCTTGCCTGTCCCCATCAATCTATGAGTCCTCACCTGAGCTACCTAAAAAAAGGGGTAAACAACTAGGTGAGCGAACGCTCAGTAGGTAATAACAGGCAAGTTTAAGTAATTAACTAATTAATTACATGTTTGAGTGCGTAAATAAAGAACGAAAGGAAATGACTATGTAACAAAATAATGAAAGGAAGGCAAAAACATGATATAACTGAAAATTGGCCAACAAGCAATAACTAACCAAGTCAAGAGAAATTCAAGTATTAGATTATTGTCATAGACATCACGCTAGTCATGCACTCGGTGCAATGCCTCACCATGTCATTCAAACTCCCTGGGGCACAAGTACTTGTCGGGCACTCCTCCCAAGACCAGACCGGGCCCTTATGATGCGTTGGCATTGATTTGTTGGATCCAAGATCCCAAGTTATGTCTAGACATTAATCAAGTTAATGGCCAATGATGTCAAGGTATAGCTCACCTCGGAGGATTCCAAGGGTAAGTTGCAGAGATACTTTGACCAGAAAGTTCAAATTATCAAGAACTAATAGGTTCTTTGGATTCACACACGAATAATCATGGAAATCACTATTGGATGATAAGCGGTCAGAACTGGGCCGCTCGAGAATTACACGGTCTGCACTGGACCGTTCAGAATAGAAAGAGCTGAGGATCAGCAACACCGAAGTCAAGGATACACGGTCCATGTAGGGTCGTTCAAAGGATTGGACGGTTGGTAATGGGCCGCTCAAGACTAGTAGAGCCGGAGGCCCACGAACAAGATAAATGGTCCTTACAAGGCCGCTTAAAGATAGACGGTCCAATAAGATCCACTCTATAACATGGGCGGTTCTAATCGGTCTGTTCAATTTAATCAACTAGAAATCTACCCAAATGGGCTTCGGGCTGCCATAAGTGGGGCAGAACTGAACCAGGGTCCAGCCCACTCACCACTGGTCAACCTAGGGCTTATTGGGTCGATCCAAACATGATTTGGTCGAAGATAGATCAAGGTTAAACGACCAATATAAATGGCACTTAGCCAAGGATGCACGGTTCATTATGGGCCGCCCAATGAGATAAACGGTACCTTTCGGGTTGCGCAATTCTCAGGGGGTGCAAGTCGAGCCGTGACTCACAATACGATAATCCAAGCAATTCGATCGTGTACACAGGTTCAGGTCTTGATGGTACAACCTGCCCGACGTCCTAGTGGGAATCCCAGGCTCGCGGGGACTTACGGAGGTCCCGTAATGAAGGTCCTAGTCCGACGGAAGGAATATCCGGCGGAGAGTCCCAACATTACAAGGAATTGAGCTAATAAAACTGCGGAAACCAGTATGACGATCAGTCAATCCTACCGGAGTAGAACGACTGTCAAGCAATCCTAATAGCATTTAAGATGTCATGTTTGAATTTACATAATGAAATCACTAAGGCCATGATGAAACGAGATCAAGTGAAAGAAATTAGTAAAATTCAAGATTCATTTAGTTCAATATGTTCCAATTATCATGTTGTTACTAACTTATCGATTGACCCTCAATCTATTAAAATAATTGATGCCAAAATAATTCTGAAGGGTTGGGCAGTTCTGTCAGAGCCGCTCATGAACCTCGGCGGTCGCACGACAGGCCATTCATCCCTTTTTCAGCCCGAAGACCTGCTAGGGTTGAGCGGTCTGTAATGTGCCGCTGGGGATCATGCACGGTCTAGAACATGCCGCTTAAAGAGAAGGGCGGTTAAGGTTATGCCGCGCAAACTACGAGAACAGACCCAAAATGCAATATATGAACGGTCAGGAGCTAGCCGCCCGCCTTGGATGGGCGGTCTATCGCGAGGCCGCGCAAGTTAGAAACAGTCAAGCCCCCTTTCACCCTGCCCGCCTCCGGCAAGTTGGCTAGGGTTACAATAAATTACTAAATACGCACAACATGGAGCATAATAATTAGGGCTTTTGGATTCAAAAGAAAGAGCATGGAAAACTCTACAAGATAACATAAACAATTTAAGATTTGTGCCTGTAATCCCTACTAAAACGAGATAGAACAGGTATACCCCTAGATGTAACATGCTTCCACTAAACGCTAAAATTCTAACAAGATACTAAACAACTTTTAAGGCTTTAGCATTCAATAGAAAGAGCACTCGATGCTGGTTCTAACCATATATGATACTTAAGGTTTGGCTTGTTCTAACCTACCTTAAACGAAGGAACAAGGAAGAAGAGGGGACGACGACGCGCTAAGGACGCCCTGCTGGTGATCGTCGGAATTCTCCCTCCACCTGAGTTCTCATCGGCCGCCACAGCACCCAAATAAAAATAGGGTTCCTAAGGGTCGTTTATATAGGTCACACAAGGTCTAGAGTCTTCTATTCGCGAAATAGAGTCCAATCAAGTTGGACGTGCGCGAACCGCGCAGATAGGGTTAGCCGCCGCCTTCTAATCCAAAATTCGCTCTCTAGGTTTAGGGTTTCGGGGAAAACCATGAGGGAAAATGATCCTCTCATCCTAACCTTTCATTTGGATCCGATCTCAGCCTAAATGATTGGGTAATGGGCTCCAATTTCGCGTTTTAAGGTCCAATTAGTTTTAAGTGTGATTTGGGCCTTAATCAGTTAATTCAGCTTGTTTATGAATTTTATTTGGGCTGGTCATAGAAGACACTATTATTAAACATTTTATCCTCTACAAGATTCTAATTTTTCTAGATTTTTATAAAAATGGTCAAATTTTCACTTATCCTATTTCTTAAGGAATTTTCTTATTAACTTTCACATAATTTTTATTATTTAATAAATCGTGTTAAGTTATGTTTTGATGATAACTTAACTTAATGTGTGCTTTAATGATGATAACTAAATTTATGGTTGATTACACATGTTCTTGATGATTGTGTTCATTCATCTTATTATTTATGCTGGTTGCACATGTTTGTTTTACAAGAGGCAAGAGGTTTCATAACCTCTTTAACGTCAACAAACGTGCAATTAACCTAACTATCTTGCATGCAGGTTCAAACTCATGGCCGTCACCTGGTGAACCAAAACTCTACTTCCCTACAATCCAAAACAGGTGGTATATGTCATTTACTGTCAAGAACCATTGGTGAGACTCCTACCTTGTATTAAAACGAAGCTTTATGCTTTAAACCATCAAGATTCACTCCTTTTCAAACTTGTGTTCATGAATCATTCCATGTGTTAAACCAAGTCTAAACAAACTTGTAATCAACTATAACACAAGCCATTTTCAAGTATCGAACCAATGGATAGTTTCAAGTGAACTAACACTTGACTTTTGAAGGTTTGGAGACTGGCGGTCGACCTGTGGACCCTTGGCGGTCGACCTGAAATCACAGAACTGAAAAATTGGCAACCTGTGAACCTGGCGGTCGACCGCCAGGAGCTAGCGGGTCGACCTATTTTCCCAGCAGCCACAAAGCTACAGAATGGCCCCTAGCGGTCGACCGCCGGCCCTCCACCGATCGACCGCCAGCCCCGAGGCCCTCCTTTGTTGACTTTTGTGTCAAGTTCGAAAGGAGGTCTTTCACCCCATTTCTTTAATCCCAATGCTCCCAATCACCCCAGAATTTGTGGATCTAGGTCTGGGACTTGTCTCCTAACCTTCCAAGGGTTATAAAACCTCTCTTTGAGGTCATAAACCCTAAGAGACTCCAAGAGAACTAGAGGGATCAAGTTGGCTCAAGGGAGAGGAGGAATATCACTGTAGCCGTGAACAGTGATTCGAAGATCAAAGCCTCATCATAGTTGAAGATCCAAGATCTATTTTGAAGCCTTCATCTTCCCATGAACTGAAGCAACAACAAATCAACCTAGAGAGATCAATATAGTAGCTATCAAGGGAAGGTTGCTGCAACGATCGTGAACAACATTCCTTTCACCAAGTTCTTCATCCGATCGAAGCCATTCAAGCATCAACTGAAGCCATTCAGTCATCTTCCAAAGCCAGGGAGTTCCAATCAAGCAAGGATCTCAAGAAGAGCTTCAAGTGAGATCAAAGAAGAGGCTATCCAAGTGAGGAAGAGGAGAAGTACTGTAGCCATGAACAGTACTCCGTGCAGCAAGTGTTCTTCATCCAACTTCAAGCCATTCAAGGTAGATCTGAAGCTAACATCCTCCAAGCAAAAGAAGTAGGAAGCAAGCATTCAAGGAAGATCAAGGTGAAGTTGTCTAAGGAAGAAGAAGTGAACAAGCAAGCAAGCAAGCAAGCAAGCAAGCCATCCAGGGGAATTCAAGTGGAGATCAAGAGGTGTTCAAGTGACGATTGAAGATATGTTCAAGATCCGTAACATGCATTCAAGGGGAACCCAAAATAGGAGTTTTCTAAACTAAGCGTCCTCATATTTATGTTTTGGGTTTTGTGTTTGTGTTCATCATAAACTGAAGAATCTGTGTGTGTGTGTGTGTGGATTGTGTTGGATCCGTGGTCGTGTGTGTGTGTTGTTTTGATTCGTGTGTGCGTAGGTCTTCTTAGATCTACGTGTGTTGTGTGGTTTTATTCAGATCATAGTATTTGTGTGTGGAGTGCTGCATTTATCGCAGCGTGTGTATGATCCGCTTGTTGGATCGTGTTGGAGACTTCGTCTCCGTGTGTGTGTGTGTTGGAGCTCGTCTCCGTGTGTGATTTGGGGCGCGTCCCCGTGTGTGTGGGCAGGCGTCGTCCTGTGTGTGTGTTTGGAGAGTTGTCTCCGTTTGGGGATTTATCCCCGAGTGAAGCCTCACCGGGTTTGGTAAGGGGTGGACGTAGGATTGCCGTCGTTGCATCCGAACCACCTTAAAAACTGTTGTGCATTGTGTGTAATTTGTGTGGTTTGATTGTTTTCGCTGTATGGTCGTGTGGGAACGGTGAGTTTGAGAGAATTAGTTAATTAGTTTTCAATTACTAATTATTATTTACCACATATTTTGTAAAAAGATAAAAGTTTCTTTAAAATTGGTAAACACCCAATTCACCCCCCTCTTGGGTGTCATTGATCGCGGGACTTCAATTGGTATCAGAGCCAAGGCTCTAAATTCATAGATCTAACGATCTAGAGTGATCCGGATTAATGACAACAATGATGTACACCATGAATTCCCCACCTGTGTTTGATGGTTGCAATTTTGATTTATTGTTAGGTAAAATGTGTAGTCTTGTCAACTCATATGACCCAAAGCTATGGAAGCTTATTTCACATGGTCCATATGAATTGCCTAAAGATAAAAATGTCTGGACTGCAAATCAAAAGTTTAAACATGATCAAAATTGTTTAGTCTTGAAGTTATTTACCACTGCAGTCAATTCTAATCACTTTCCCTTTGTCTCCCACTGTAGGTCCGCAAAAGATATCTTGGATGGCTTAACCAAAGTCCGGGAAGAGCATGAAGACTAATGCCTTGTTGCAGGCACAAGTGACCAAGGAAGTGATCAACAAATCGAATCAAGCTCAAAGGTAAATTCCGATTCTGATAATGAAGAAGAAGTCAGCTATGAAGATTTGTTGATTGCATATGATGCTCTTGCTGAAAAATACAAGAAGTTAAAATCTGAAAATAAGAAATTGAGAAAAACTGTTGAAGAAAATAACCTTGTTTCCTCATGTAAAAAATGCTTGCATCTAGAGGAAATGATTGAGGCTCATGTGTTTGACATTGAATTTCACACAGATCAAATATGTTCTTTAAGAAATGAAAACAAGGAGATGACTGCAAAACTAAATTCTATGGCCGATGATCAAACCTTGATAAATGAACTGATTCATGATGAAAAGCTTGTTAAAAAAAATGAGAAACTGAAGGAATTGAACAAGGCCATTTCTGAAAGGTTGTTAACTATTGAAAAAGGAAAATCTGTGGTTGTTAGAGAATGTGAAAATGTGGATGAACTTAGGCAAGAAGTAGAATGCCTTAAGACTACCAATATCATGTTGAATGTTAGTCTTTCCACTTGTGAAGAAGAACTTGCCAATTCTGAATTAAAAATTTCATCTCTTCAATCTGAAATTCTTGACTTGAATGATTCGCTGTCTAGATTTGTAAATGGTCAAGAAAACTTGAACAAATTACTTGGGATGAAAGTGAATTTTCAAAGGGAAGGGCTGGGCTATAATCCTGTAAACAAAAAGAAGTTTGAAAATAAAATTTATACATCCTTTGTGCACAATTCAAATATAGCCAGCACATCAAATGAAAATAAAAAAAAAAAGGAAAATCATGTTGCACACACACATGCATCCACAAAGAAAAATAATTTGCATCAAAAATCTAAAAATGCTGTTAGCACCTCCATGCATGTTGAGCATTCTTCTTCCACACACACACAACCACCTAGAAAGAAACTCACATGCTTTTATTGTGAAAAATATGGACATGCTATGCATGATTGTTTCATTTTGAGAAATGATGATTTGAAAGCTTGCAAAAACAGAATTGACTCCAAAGATTCAAAGCAATCATTTACCACAAAACCTTTCATGCGTTGTAATTACTGTGGTAAAAGTTGTCATACAATTTCATACTGTTGGTTAGGCATGAATAAAAAAGATTTTCACTCAACACGTCATGCTTACATACACAAACCAGTAGAATCAATGAGAAAGAGAAATGTGATGCCAAGTGCTTCTCTCCATCACTTTGAAAAATATGGGAATGTTAAGAATGATTATGTTCTAAAGAAAAGTGATGATTTGAATGTTGTGAAAAGTTGGAAACCACATGCCCATGTTGCTGCTAACCCACAATGACCCAAAAGGATTTGGGTACCTAAGCATGCAAAATGAGAAATCTGTTTTGCAGGTGTGCCTTGGGAATAAGAAGCATGAAATTTATTTTCATCAAGAAGGTAAGGCACACGGGCTAGTGACATAAGTCAGGTTGGAAAAAAAATTAAAAACCAAGTTTGAAAATCAGGTGATATCCCTCCTACTTTCTGTGGTGACTCTGTCATGTTTTAACTAACCTTGTGTCATATAGTCATGTAGTCTTGCATATGTCCGTACATGCATTCCATTCATAGTTGCTTGCATATTTGTGCATACATCACTTGTCATACAGCATTTTGTTGTAGGAGAACTTGAATATTTTTCTGATCATGTTTTCAATACACATATTGAGTTTGCATACACTTTCATACACTGTCATGCATCAGTTAAACACTGTGAATTCATTTCATAATGCATAGCCATCCTCCTACCTTCATCATCCTTGACTACATAGTATATGAAATGGTGACATGTGGAAGGGCAGGTTACATCTGTCTGAAAGCTATCACTACGCGTGAGGTGATCTTCGGATCTAAGTTCTCCGCCTAATACTATGAGTCATTTATTCAAAAGGCTGCATATGGCATTGAATCTTTATTGAGCATACCACATTCATGCACACACTAAGGGGGAGCAATCACATTCATCATATAGGCTTAATGTTTAGGTTCACACATGAATCATGCATTGCATCTAGATTTGTCTAGGGGATGCTGGTTGTTAAAATACTTTGGCATGCCATTGTCAATAAACTTGAATCGAAATTGACAAATCAAGTCTCTTGTCCTTGGATGCAGATTATACTCCCAAAATCTAAATAATGATGGGCTAGTCCTGACCGAGCTTAAATCAACTGGAAGAATACCTTGCAAGGATAAAAATGATGAGAACCCTCTCAAGTTGCTACAAGAAGAAGGGCTACTTTGTGTAGAACAACCTCCAGGATCGACTCAAGTACAAGGTGGTGAAAGTCTTGTATGTGTTGAAGCAAGTACCCAAGGCATGGTGGAAGGCTTGGAAGAAAATGAATTATCAAGATAAAGGTATGAAAACCAAAATATGAAGTACTAACCTTCATGGGGTTAGTGATCTTAGTGCATGAAGGCTTCCAATCTTGTCGTTGAACTAAGGTAACTCAACCTTGTCAGTTCATGCAATGACCGTCTTTATCACTTGGTGACACTCTCAAGTGACAAGGTATTGATTCTAAAAATCTGAATTGTCATTTACTAGCATGTTGTGATGAATTGGTTGAATCAAAGAGAAAATCTTGAAAGGTGTGTATGAATTGGATATTGCATATTTTTCACTGCATGATCACACCTAAATTAAATTGCATATCTAGTATATCAAATGGCATCTGTGGAAGAGTGGATCATGTCCACTTGGAAGTATTTCCTATGCGTTGAGCTGGGTCTTCGGACTAAAATCTCTGCCTCGTACCAGATCTTGAAAATTGTGATTGGTTGATTTGTGAATGATTCCTTGAGCTGAGCTATGTAAGTTGAAAATATGTTTCTGATCAAAAGATTCAAACATCTGGCTTCTGAATGATTTCTAATTTCAAAATTGTGAAATGATCTTGAAAATCTATTTTTGAATAAATCTTTGAAATCAATCGGGTTGCATTGTTTGTCTTGACAAATGCTTGATTGTTTATCATGTGAATGCCCTCATGTGAAATCTATCCAAAAATTTTAAAATCAAGTTTTGCATCTTGCCTTTGCATACTTGCATTGCATGTTGCATACGTTCTCTCTGCATGCTTGTTTGATATTATATGCTATTCACCCCCATCCCTTGGCATTTCTATGGCCATATATCTCCTTGCTAAATAATGCTGCATTTGAGTCATTATTAGAGTGTTTCATGTCGTACACTCTGGGGGAGTTCTTATTTCATAAGTGCATCTATTTAGGGGGAGTTGCACTGTTATGTATTCATGATATTTTTGGTATACATGCTGAATCAAATTCGCACACTTCATGCACAAAATGTAAAAATGAGTGTTAAAGATAAGGATATATGAATTTCTCTTCAACACTCGAGATGTTAAACTTGCTGCATGTATGTTGAAGAGATAGTTGAGGAAAAAGCTGCCTACTCATCCTTGTTAAAAAATCTGAAATGAAAATGAAAGATAGAGCAATGCTCGGTCTCACTGAGTAAACTGGGCACATGTCACCTGAGACGTGATGTGGTTCATATCTGAAAAGTGTTGACTAGTATCTCTGGTCAAAATGAGGTGAAATGGTTCAGTATTCTGAGTAACTGGGGATTCTGGCATGAGCTCCATGCGTCTACTCGCGTAAAAAGGAATCATTTGAACCTGATCACTCTTGAAAAATTCTGACTATCATGTGATATTGGTTGAGTTGAAAAATATTGGTGAAAACTCATTGTGGTAGAGCGTAGCCTCCAATACGCTGTTCTCAAATTTGAATTGCAGTCTGTAAAATGTCTCCTTGTGTTGATTTGAAAATCTGAATATCCATATTGTAACTATCATTTTTCATGTTACTCACTTACACCCTTGAAATTTGATTTAATATGTATTCAGAAAGTTGATTGACTACATTAGCAATTGCATGAATCTCCTATATGCTTGCACAACCTCCCATGTGCTACACATGTGTATTTCAGTTGCCATGACTCTCTTGCACCCTTCTTATATCTATCCTCTCTTAAACAAGTCTGAGGGAGCTATATTGCTTGTATATATATGTATTTGTTTGACTGTACATCTCATATGGCATCATTTGTATATATATAGCTTCATGCACTATAACCAAATGTCAAAATCGAAAAATGCATCACATTCCAAATGTTTTCTGAGTTCAAAAATTGGCCTAGTTGTTTTTCACTCCATTGTATGCTTGCATTTAGTTTCATATGATTACATTCATATTGTCATCATGTCTGTTCAGTTGCATTGCATGCATTCATAGTGTCACATGTGTTGCATTTCATGCATTTCAAACCAAAATATAAAAATCAGAAAATTTGAAAATCAAAGAAAATCCTTCTTATATCCATTCCTGCTCTTGCTTGTTGTGAAAATTTGACATAAGATCTAGCTTTTGAATGCTATCCTGCTGAACACCTCATCTTGTGAACATCTCCACTGGCTCCCATCCTTGAGACCAATCATTCCATTCAATTGGTATCAATACATGCTTGATTGTTGAATTACAAAACTAATCACCAATTGATCTCATCTGATTGGAATCATATTGCTTTGTTCATCCATGATTTGCCCCTGCTTCGTTTGATTTGATAAGATGGGCAATTGCTGTTTCAAAGCGAGATAAGCTTGTTCTTCTTTGTTTGGCTTCTTCCAGCCTTTGCTGTTGATATGTTGATCATGTCACAAGGGGGAGAAAGGTTTGCATTACTCACTTTTTGATTATGTCAAAGGGGGAGAGAAATTGATGATTGTGTGTGACAGGGGGAGAAGAACATCTGTGCCATTCCATTGTATATCATCATTAAGTTTGTCATCATCAATAAGTATAAGTTTGTCCTCATCAAAAAGGGGGAGATTGTTAAGTTATGGTTTTGATGATAACTTAACTTAATGTGTGCTTTAACGATGATAACTAAACTTATGGTTGATTACACATGTTCTTGATGATTGTGTTCATTCATCTTATTGTTTATGCTGGTTGCACATGTTTGTTTTATAAGAGGCAAGAGGTTTCATAACCTTTTTAATGTCAACAAACATGCAATTAACCTAACTATCTTGCATGCAGGTTCAAACTCATGGCCGTCACCTGGTGAACCAAAACTCTACTTCCCTACAATCCAAAACAGGTGGTATATGTCATTTACTGTCAAGAACCATTGGTGAGACTCCTACCTTGTATTAAAACGAAGTTTCATGCTTTAAACCATCAAGATTCACTCATTTTCAAACTTGTGTTCATGAATCATTCCATGTGTTAAACCAAGTCCAAACAAACTTGTAATCAACTATAACACAAGTCATTTTCAAGTATCGAACCAATGGATAGTTTCAAGTGAACTAACACTTGACTTTTACAGGTTTGGAGACTGGCGATCGACCTGTGGACCCTTGGCGGTCGACCTGAAATCACAGAACTGAAAAATTGGCAACCTGTGAACCTGGCGGTCGACCGCCAGGAGCTAGCGGTCGACCTATTTTCCCAGCAGCCACAAAGTTACAGAATGGCCCCTAGCGGTCGCCCGCCGGCCCTCCACCAGTCGACCGCTAGCCCCGAGGCCCTCCTTTGTTGACTTTTGTGTCAAGTTCGAAAGGAGGTCTTTCACCCCATTTCTTTAATCCCAATGCTCCCAATCACCCCAGAATTTGTGGATCTAGGTCTGGGACTTGTCTCCTAACCTTCCAAGGGTTATAAAACCTCTCTTTGAGGTCATAAACCCTAAGAGACTCCAAGAGAAATAGAGGGATCAAGTTGGCTCAAGGGAGAGGAGGAATATCACTGTAGCCGTGAACAGTGATTCAAAGATCAAAGCCTCATCATAGTTGAAGATCCAAGATCTATTTTGAAGCCTTCATCTTCCCATGAACTGAAGCAACAACAAATCAACCTAGAGAGATCAAGATAGTAGCTATCAAGGGAAGGTTGCTGCAACGATCGTGAACAACATTCCTTCCACCAAGTTCTTCATCTGATCGAAGCCATTCAAGCATCAACTGAAGCCATTCAGTCATCTTCCAAAGCCAGGGAGTTCCAATCAAGCAAGGATCTCAAGAAGAGCTTCAAGTGAGATCAAAGAAGAGGCTATCCAAGTGAGGAAGAGGAGAAGTACTGTAGCCGTGAACAGTACTCCGTGCAGCAAGTGTTCTTCATCCAACTTCAAGCCATTCAAGGTAGATCTGAAGCTAACATCCTCCAAGCAAAAGAAGTAGGAAGCAAGCATTCAAGGAAGATCAAGGTGAAGCTGTCTAAGGAAGAAGAAGTGAACAAGCAAGCAAGCAAGCAAGCCATCCAGGGGAATTCAAGTGGAGATCAAGAGGAGGTGTTCAAGTGACGATTGAAGATATGTTCAAGATCCGTAACATGCATTCAAGGGGAACCCAAAACAGGAGTTTTCTAAACTAAGCCTCCTCATATTTATGTTTTGGGTTTTGTGTTTGTGTTCATCATAAACTGAAGAATCTGTGTGTGTGTGGATCGTGTTGGATCTGTGGTCGTGTGTGTGTGTTGTTTTGATTCGTGTGTACGTAGGTCTTCTTAGATCTATGTGTGTTGTGTGGTTTTATTCAGATCATAGTATTTGTGTGTGGAGTGCTGCATTTATCACAGCGTGTGTATGATCCGCTTGTTGGATCGTGTTGGAGACTTCGTCTCCGTGTGTGTGTGTTGGAGCTCGTCTCCGTGTGTGGTTTGGGGTGCGTCCCCGTGTGTGTGGGCAGGCGTCGTCCTGCGTGTGTGCTTGGAGAGTTGTCTCCATTTGGGAATTTATCCCCGAGTGAAGCCTCACCGGGTTTGGTGAGGGGTGGACGTAGGATTGCCGTCGTTGCATCCGAACCACCTTAAAAATTGTTGTGCATTGTGTGTAATTTGTGTGGTTTGATTGTTTTCGGTGTATGGTCGTGTGGGAACGGTGAGTTTGAGAGAATTAGTTAATTAGTTTTCAATTGCTAATTATTATTTACCACATATTTTGTAAAAAGATAAAAGTTTCCTTAAAATTGGTAAACACCCAATTCACCCCCCTCTTGGGTGTCATTGATCGCGGGACTTCAAATCGGGGTATTACAAAGGGAGACTATGTTTCCGGTTGCTAGTGACAGGCTGTCACTAGTGGTTCCCTCCGGTTTGGAGGAAAAGAGGAGAGTGTTCCTCTGGGTCAAGCTGTAAGGCAGTGTTTGTTGCAGACTGAGTCTGCTATGAACTCTAGCTTGTGCTAGTAGAATCCTCACTCGGTTTGAGTGATGGGTGGACGTAGGCAGACTGTGGGTCTGGCCGAACCACCTAAAATTTTGGTGCTCCGTGGCTTGCTTTGTGAGTTTGCTCCTGCCTTCTACCTCTCTCACAGGGGCCCTTGTCAGGTTGGGTGTGCGCCGCCTGTTTGATTCATTGATTGCATGATTCGTCAAATCTGTGGAGTGGTTGATTTGTGTGCGTGTGCTTCAATATCATTCCCCACTAGTTTACAGATTCCCTTTAAAGAATTCAAGGTCATCCCTGTGCTGGTTTCTATTCTGAGAAATCTTCCTTGTCTTACTTGGTGCTTTACTGTGCTTTCTCCGATTGGTAGTTCACCTGGGTGAAAGAAGTTCAGCCTTAACAATGTTTAAATCGGCAAATCCTTCTATTTAAGATCCATTCACCCCCCCTCTAGATCTAACAATTGGTATCAGAGAGGGTTGCTGTCTTATCGGATCCAACGATCCGCAGTAGATCTTGTAGCCTCCTTGGTGTATTTCTAAACTTGCTCTCTGGTGCATTGATCTGTTTGCCGATTTATTCCATGGGTCCTCCACCGGTCTTCAATGGCTCTGATTTTATTTCGTGGGTTAGTAGTCTCCATAGCTATGTGAAACTGATTGATCCTGATCTGTGGAAGTTAATTTCACACGGTCCTCACATATTACCAAAGAAAGAATCCAAATGGACTGACAGCCACATATCAAGGCATGGAGAGAATAAGAGAGTTTTGAATCTAATGAAAGCAGCTATTGACAAGGCATTACACTCTTGCTTTCATGACTGTAGGTCCGCTAAGGATATTATGGATAAGCTGAAGCTAGCACACAGAAGAAGGGGGGAGAGCTGCATGATGGCTAATGGCAGCGATCAGGGCAGCAATCGGAATGAAGAGGATGATGATGAGGAGGTAAATCCCTTCGAGAATTTTTCTCTAGATGATTGGGAGAATGCATATGGTGATTTATTAGAGTCACATAAGAGATTGAGAAAATAATATAAAAAATTGAAAAAGAGTACTGGGGTGGATAGCTCAAACTCTTCTTGTGAAAAATGTCTAGAGTTGAAAGAATCTCATGATGCTTGCTTATCTGATATTCAAAAGCTTAAGAAACAATCTTGTTTATTAAAAAATGAAAATCAAGAGCTTGCAAATGAGATTACTAAATATGAAGAAAAATTTAGAAAACTTGAAGTCGAGAAGAATCTAATAGCTAAAAAATATGATGTGATAAAGCTTGTGAACATAGAGCTTCAGAAAGACATTAAAAATCTGCAAAGAGAATCTGAAACTTCAGATAATCGAAAAGCATCACATGATGACCAGATTCTTGTTGATGAGTTAATTCAAAATGATGCTCTAGTTAAAGAAAATGAAAAGTTAAAATAGCTGAGCTTTGCTATGTCTGAAAGACTTCTAACCATAGAAAGAGGAAAGTATGTTTACATAGAAGGGTCTGATAAACTGAGCAATCTGGAACAGGAAGTTGAGAAATATAAAATTGCTAACAAGGTGCTAAGTGAATGTGTTAATTACAGTGAGCAAGAGATTGTAAGTTATGAGTTACACATTGTCTCTCTAGAAAATGAAATCCAAGACTTGAAGAACTCTCTGTCAAAGTTTGTTGATGGTCAAGAAAACTTGAATAGGTTGTTAGGAGTCAAGGCAAATCTTCAAAAGGAAGGGCTGGGCTACAAGCCAATTAATAAGAAATCTTTTAAAAATAAACTAATGACATCCTTTGTAAAAGAATCAAATGTTGTCACCATAAATGTCAAAGCTCCTAGTGTAGCCACCACTTCACAAGTGAAACAGCCCATCGTTTAGAAAAATCAAAAACAAAATGACCATCAGAAACAAGCTAAAAAGGTGAAAAAGTATGTTTACGTGAAGAACAAGCAAATAAATAATCATGTTGATGTTGTCCATGTGACACATAACCTAAACACACACACACATGCACACGAAAAGAAAATGTCATGCCACTATTGTCATAAACTTGGTCATCTGATGCATGAGTGTAGGTTGATGGAAAATGATGATCTGAGTGCTAGCATAATGCATGCTAGAAAATTTCATGATAAAAATCCTTCATTTCAGAAAAAGGAAATTGAATGTTTTCACTGTGGTAAATTAGGACACACGATTACACAATGCTGGTTTGCTAGTGATAAGAAAAAAATCACATTCATATCATGCTAAATTTCATGCAAACATTCATGTTGTTAACAAGAACAAGTTTGTTTCAATAAACCAGCACATCACATGCTTTAACTGTAACATGCCTGGTCATAAGGCTACTGAATGCTAGTTAGGTTCTCATAGGAGAAACTCTCCTGTTGGCTCTCACTGTGAAAAGTATGGCCATACAGTCAAGGATTGTTGGCATGTCCTGGGTTGGAATGTGAATTTCAAATATGCTAGATACCCTGCTAGGGAGAATATGCTTGGTAGAAATAAAAAGAAAATTTTCCATGATAATGCTAATGTGTAGAAAAGAAATTTAAAACATGTCGTCTCATGTTATTACTGCAGGCAAGTTGGGCATTCCATGAATAGTTGTTCTCTAATGATTTTTGACGATGTGAAAGCCCAAAGGATGTGGAAGGCACCCATTAGAGGTCCCACTAACAATGTAGGACCCAAGAAGTCTTGGGTACCTAGAAACACAAAATGAGATCTGTGTTTTGTAGGTGTGCCTTGGAAGCTGAAGAATAAAAAGGGGGTTAATAAACCAAGGCACCTGATTATGGTAAAACTCCATTTCCGTATGCTCACGAGTTTGGTTATTTGAGTAAAATACATATCATGTTTGGTCTGTTCATGCATATCTGTCATCATTTGCACACTGTGAAGTTTCATGTTTTTCAATGCACATGCTGAAATATCTGTCTAAATATTGGAATGATAACAAAAATAAATAAATTACACTTCTGAAAAATTGAATTGACTGAATTAGATGCTTGCATGTTGTGTTGGGCATGAAATGTTCATATATATATACATCTATCGAGTAGGTTGTCATTGAAATAAATGATGCCTGAAAATCTTTTGAATGAGGTTGCTCATCTGTTGAAGAATTTATTGAATATCTGATTAGACTGAATTGGAACGGCATTCCCTGACTTGAACGTTTAAAATTTGGATCCTTGCGGTCATTCTTGATGATTCAATGCATTTAGTTAGGGGGAGTCAAAGCATTTGCATACATGAGTTAATTGCATATCATTTCTAAAGAAAATTCCAAAAGATTGGTTGACTGCATATAGACAGGGGGAGCATACAAAAGCGTTTGAGACGCATGGTGAGTCTATTCTATCTCTGTCTGAAACCTTTACTGTCTAATCTCTGTTCTTCCAGCAACTCACATCAATAATTGATTTCAGTTGGTTTCATTTACCTTCACCTATCATTTGAACTCACATGAACATTAAACATCTGCCATGTTCTCAACTCACTGATCCTAAATGATTCTCAAACTCTCTGAATATCCATGGTAGCACATATCTTTGAAATTCTCTATCAAGCTTGATATCCTGTTGTTGTCTACAAAAATCCATTTGAAATCTCATGGGCATTTCCTTGAAATCTACAGCCTTATTACAATAAACCTGGTCATCTTTACTACATGCTTGAAATTCATGTGCCTTCACATACATGCATGCTCCTTGATGCTTGTGTCTTAATTCACAACTTGACTGTTACCGAATCTTATTGAAAATTTTGAAACCTGAGAAGATTTCAATTTGTGTACCATGATCATAAATCTGAAAAACATCTGTACTAGGAATCTTCCATTATATGGAACTATGAATGTTCTGAAAAGATCAAATTGGTTTAAGTTTAATGTATTTTTAGCTTGCTTCTTAAATGCCATGAAACTATCTGAATCAGTTTTATTAAACTTTAACCAACTGTTTCACGTTATTTTTTGAAAAACCTTTTGTAATCTGAAATATTAAAATCATGACCTATTTGGTTGAAATGCATGAAATCTGTATTATTTTTAAACAAGTCTTTCTTCAAAACCTTCTGGGTAGTTGTATCTAAATGCTAATTCAGCTATGTAAATGGCAGAGCAATGGCTAAATGCGCTGAGAAACTAGGATCCTTGTCAAAGACAATGGACCCAAAGCCATGATGCTTCTTAGCTAACTCTGTTCAAAAAATTAATAAAGGTTAGTTTCACTCAGTATCTAGGGGTACCTGCGTCTGGTAAACGTGTACCCTTACGCAAAAAGGTGATATCTATACTTGAAACAGAATGGTGCATTCTGCTGAGTAAGCTAGAGGTACTAGCGTCTAATCAACGTCTACCTTTACGATGAAAGGCATGAATTATTCTTGACTGTTCAGAAAATAAAAAGAAATGAAAATCTCTACTGGCCCCAAAAAGGTGAAAAATTCATATATGTCAAATTGTTTAACCTCAATACTCATGATTGTTTTTCCTAAAGAAGTCATTGAAATAGATTGAGTAAGATGTAGGGAGGTTAATCAACATGTTAACATGAGGGCTTGGTTCACTTTTATTAAATCTGAATTCAGATATGAGTAAAGAGCTTCATTGACAAACTATATATGCATCATATTTAAACCATGCTATTCAATAAAGATTCACTCATAAGCCCTTATAATAGAAGACTCTGAAATATTCATACTCTTGGATTTATGATATTGGTATCTCATTGAAAATCTCAATTGAAGCTCATTGAAAACCTTGTGCTTAGTCTTTATCATTGCTCACTGACTAATCTTCAATCTGTCTTGAATTCAGGGGGAGCATAAGTATTTCTTGAACTGCATGACTAACCTTGCTCATTCTGATTATCCTTGTACTTCCAAAAATTTGTCTCCATTGGTATCAGCTAGTCTCATAAAATCTGTCATGGGCTGATTTCATCTTTGATTGCCCCTATGTTTTTGTTGATCATCCTTGAGAAAACATATTAATGTGCCATTTGCTTCAAGGGGAGAGATTATCGGCTGCATTGCACACTGATTCTGCTTCAATCTGTCATGACCTGAACTCTTATTTGTCTGATCATGTGTCTTTGCTAATGCTCTCTTTGATCTTGACTTGTCCACTTGATCTGTTTTGATCTGCTTAATCTTGACTAGTGCTTTGAACCTCTTCGAAGCCTACTAATTTGTCCAAAGAGGAACATTCTCTGTTTAAGGGGCAGTATGAGTTATTCCTTCAGTCAATTGATGCATGCTCTCGCATTGTTCATACTGGTCTGCACATTACTTTCTATTCCTTCCTTTTTGATGTTGTCAAAGGGGGAGAATTTATGTGACTATGTAGACTATCATAGTCTGAGTAATTTTATGATCATTTTCTGATCTGTCAGATGCTCATTGTTGATCACCATGAACTTGTTGCAATGACTCATAATATTATCATCATCAAAAAGGGGGAGATTGTTGTGTCTCTGTGATTTTGATGATGTCAATATTATGTCTTACTATATATATTCTTGATCATATAAATTGATGCATTCATTGGTGATCTGATCATTTATAAGAGTTTGAGATATGTCAGAACAGATTCTAAAGATGATTCAAAAAGTCGTTAAAAGAAAGTCAACGGTCAACGCCAACAGACAGCAAGTCAACATCACTGGTCAAATGTGAGTCAACCTCTAGCAGGTAAAATCAATGCACATACAAGTCTCATACACATCCAGGTCAGTACAGATATCTTAGATTTCTATTTAGTGCAAAGTCGATGCTAGTTCCAGTCTTGGCTGACTAAGGTCGAGGCTAGCTGCACTTCACGCATACACAGGGTCGATGCTAGCTAGCTCGGTGCATGTTCCTGTTGATGCACGAATGATAAGGGCCAATGCACAGTTGTGCCTCGGTGCATGTTTTTGCTTTATGCACTCTACAGTCAATGCATGTTCATGTTTTGGCCTAATGCATATAGGGTCCGTGCATATTTTACAGCGGTGCATTTCTTTGTTTCTAAGCATGAAGGAGGTCTGTGCTTGTTGCATGATTTAGGTCTGTGCATTATTTGTCATTCATCTTTTTTTAATGAATATTAAGTCAGTACATGCATTGTCTTGTTCATAAGCTTGATCGGTGCAAGTTTCTCCAAGTTCTGCATTTCTCGCATAAAGAGCTTGCCTCAGTGCAAGTCCTTGTTCATGCATAGGTTCTGTCGTTCATATTCTGTCTCAGTGACTAGATAGCGGACAAGAAGGGGGGTTGAATTGTCCCCTTGACCTAGATGGCGGATTTTAAAAACTCTCTTAACTGAACACAATGTAATCAAACATGAATTACATTAAAAAATAAATTCTCACCCTTTCATGATTTTGAGAGCATGATTTAACCTGCACTTTAGAGAATTCAACATCATGTCAAACACAATTCAATTCATATGAGGAAATTAGCATCAAACTTTCTCTCCATATAACTCTCTCATCCTATAGAGGAGAATGTTGAAATGCAAGTAGAAAATTAGTGATGCAAAGCCTTTCAATCTATTTTCTCCATAAGCTAACATCACACATGATTAGCTCAAACCAGCCATGAGTTGCTTAGTCAGTCCAAAGCAACTAGCATTTTCACACCCCACACATATCAATTAGACTGAAATAGTCCAATTCTGAATAAGGAGCAACAGAACTATTTTTGACTGAATCAAGGTTAAGTGAATGTGCATCTGAATTTATTGACTTTGTGTATGCATGAAACTGAATGTATAGACTTTGTGTATGCATGAAACTGAATGTATAGACTTGGAAGCTTGAAGGCCAATGTACAGACTTGGCTTGAAGGCCAATGTACAGACTTGGCTTGAAGGCCAATGTACAGACTTGGAAGCTTGAAGGCCAATGTACAGACTTGGCTTGAAGGCCAATGTACAGACTTGGAAGCTTGAAGGCCAATGTACAGACTTGGCTTGAAGGCCAATGTACAGACTTGGAAGCTTGAAGGCCAATGTATAGACTTGGAAGCTTGAAGGCCAATGTACAGACTTGGCTTGAAGGCCAATGTACAGACTTGGAAGCTTGAATGCCAATGTACAGACTTGGCTTGAAGGCTAATGTACAGACTTGGAAGCTTGAAGGCCAATGTATAGACTTGGAAGCTTGAACCAATGTATAGACTTTGATGCCCAAAGACAATGTATAGACTTAGTGCAATGCAGAGGCTATACATACTTCAAATGTAAAGACTTTGAACGTGTGTGCTGGCAATGTATAGACTTTGGCACACAATGCAACAAGACTCTGGATGATGTATAGACTTTACCTTCAATATGCAACAGAGTGTATAGACTTTGTATCAAAGAGTGTACAATATCAAGGAGTGTACATACTTTGGAAATAAATGAAGCATTTCAGAGCAACTCAAAACAAACATTCATGTGAGGCATAATCAGTTCATAAACATGAATAAACATGAATTATAAATGCAGTTCACAGCATGTATAACCATGGGCAACAAGATATCACGCATTTGTCAGTTCATTAAGAACACCAACATAATGTTTCCATGAAAACACCAATGTGAACATCAACATTAAGGATGTGTGCATGAAGGACCATTGTTTATGAACCACCTGCAAAACAAGATATTATAGTGTTAGCTTGTTTATTGTGCAGACACCATTTAACCATAAAACACACAATATATTAGAATCATCAAAACCATTGTCAGAGACAACAAGGGGGCGCACAGAACCTAACACATCTCACTAAGTCGTGTGCACCAAGGTCCGTGCATATCGTGTCTCTGCATCTCAGCTCTCAAGGTCGGTGCAATATATAGGTCGGTGCTGACTTCGTTCTGCACACATATAATGTCGGTGCAAGTGTTGTAGCTGCACGCATGCTAATCGGTGCACGTTTGTGCTTCAGCATATCTAGGTCGGTGCAATGTGCTCCTTGGTCCAAGTAACGTCAGTGCACTTTCTGTGTGTTTGCATTTAACATCGGTGCATACGTAGAGCATTTGGGTCTACAAGTTGGTGCATGGCTTGAACATCAAGTTGGTGCATTCTTTCTTCTATAGAACATCAAGTTGGTGCATTCCTTCTTCTATAGAACATCAAGTCGGTGCATATCTGCAATAAGCAGAAACAAGGTCGGTGCACGATTGTGTCTCATGCAATAGAGGTCAGTGCATCTATGGTCACACGCATGCATTAGTGAGAGCATATTCTTCATCAAGTTGGTGCATGTTTAGACTTCATGCAATAAGCATTCATGAAGTCGGTGCAAGTTTGTCTAAGGCATATACTGATGTCGATCCATGTTTGCTAGCAAATATAGTTGGTGCATGCTTTGCATCGCATTGCATGTAAGGTCCGTGCAACATACTGTAGCACAATCAATCTTCCATAGTAGGGTCGATGCATGTTTCATCTCATGCATGTATAGTCAGTGCATCGATTGGCATTTGGCTAACAGGTCGGTGCAGCTTGATTCCTTCAGCAAGCAAGGTCGGTGCATCTTTGGTTTCCCAACGAAGAGAGGACGGTGCAAATTAGGTTAAAGATAGCACGTGAGGTCGAGCTAAGACTAGGCACGTGTTCCCAAAAATGGTGGAATGATTGGCACGCGACCCTAGGGAAGCATCTTCTGCCATGTGGATTCTCTGAAAAAGGGGGCACGAGACCATCACATGCCTAAGGTGTGAGTCCGTGGGACTCCAGGTCTGAAGCCCTATAAGAAGACATCATCTGTGATCAAAGGACTAGGACGGAGAGAAGAAAAAGAAGAAGAACCAGTGAGTAAGCAGCAAGAAAGAAAGAGGAAGAAAAAGAGATTGAAGCTGAAGAGAAGAGATCAGAAGAAAAGAGAGCTACAGCCAGATTGGAAAAGAACCTGAGAAGTTCAACGAGAGAAGAGTGCAACAAGCTGATCAGTTTGTTCGTGGATCAAATCCAGAACGACTGTGCTCTTTGGAGCTTCTTGTTTTTTTTTTGTTCTTAGTTTTGTTTTCCTTTGTTACCCTTCTACATTTCCTATGTGTTCTTCCTATTCCCTGGTTTGGGATCGAGTTCCTCCTGTGGACTCAGGAGAAGGGAGATTGTGTCTCCGGTTTGCAAGTGGCGGGGTGTCACTTGTAGTTTACCCTCTGGTTTGGAGGAAGGGAGATTGTGTCTCCGGTTGCTAGTGACGGGCTGTCACTAGTGGTTCCCTCCGATTTGGAGGAAGAGAGGAGAGTGTTCCTATGGGTCAAGCTGTAAGGCAGCATTTGTTGCAGACTGAGTCAACTGTGAACTCTAGTTTATACTAGTAGAATCCTCACTCGGTTTGAGTGAGGGGTGGACGTAGGCAGACTGTGGGTCTGGCCGAACCACCTAAAATTCTGGTGCTCCGTGGCTTGCTTTGTGAGTTTTCTCCTGCCTTCTACCTCTCTCACAGGGGCCCTTGTCAGGTTGGGTGTGCGCCACCTGTTCGATTCATTGATTGCCTGATTCGTCAAATCTATGGAGTGGTTGATTTGTGTGCATGTGCTTCAGTATCATTCCCCACTAGTTTATAGATTCCCTTTAAAGAATTCAAGGTCACCCCTGTGCTGGTTTCTATTCTGAGAAATCTGCCTTGTCTTACTTGGTGCTTTACTGTGCTTTCTCCGATTGGTAGTTCACCTGGTTGAAAGAAGTTCAGCCTTAACAATGTTTAAATCGGCAATCCCTTCTATTTAAGATCCATTCACCCCCCCTCTGGATCTAACAAAACCCCCTGGTGCACCGATTCAGTCCATTCTCTACACTCTCCACACTTCCTTCCTGTGCCAATTCACCTCTCCCACCATTCTATTATCCTCAATGCGCCGGTTCACCCTCTTGTCTACACTCTCCCCAATCCCTCTTACACCGATTCATTTCCCCCCTCCACATCTGTGACGATCCACCTGCCTCGCCAGCCTTCGCCAGTTCACTTCATGCCCTTTTTTTAATCAAGGTGTGGCTATCACATACATGTGAAATAAAAAAATAATTAAATGATGAAATGATAGTAGTAAAAACAAGGGGAAGAGAAGAAAAGAAAAAGGAGCGAATAAAAACAAGGTTGTGTTAACGTGAATAAACGTCATGCTAAAATAAAATTTGAACATATGATCGTATGAACCTGTAAGGATATGTATTTATCTTGCTGCATGCTTGCCTATTTCGATCCTCCGGTATGTCAAACGGTGATCTACGGAAGGTCAAATTAACTCTGGCTAGATGATCTCACTGAGCGTGAGGTGATCTTTGGATCGAAGTTCTCCGCCATGTATCGAAGGTCGATTTAATAAATTGTTACCATATTGAGTGCTTGAATGTATGTTTAGATCTTGTACGACACACACTTTTGCCTTGTGCATCCTTGCATATTTGCTTAGCCCCGGCGGCTCTCTACCTTGATGATTAATCAAGGATTTTCCTTCTTTCAGAAGAATGTAATTAACATCATAGCCTTTATGGTATGGCGGACTTCGGGTCCCAACACGATCATCCATCTTTGCCTGACCGATCAGATTGAGCGCACAATAAAACTCGTCACGTTCGTGATTGGCACGTCTTTGCATAAAATAATATCACAATAAACCCTTTCCCACAACGCCCCAATTCTGATAAGAGCCGGAATTTTTCACAGTGTATACGCCTCCCGATACCAGTACCCCACCTCCAAGGGCTTATGCTGTGGCATGATTGAAGTCTTCAATGCCAAGTTTAATACATTCTATACAGTCGAAGGAGAGACTTCGTTGGATCTATGGAGCCTTTCTCAACTCAGCGGTCTGCTTATTGATGGAGAGCCGTATGAAGAAGTATGCTTGACAGATTCGTTGAAACATGAGTCCAACGGAGAAGGCCGGTACTTCATAAGTTTCTCATATGGATATCTGATGAAGGTGTTTAGGACGCTGTGCTTGTCCTATTATGAAGACCCCTCTAAAGCTTCTTCGTCTCATACTAGGAAGAAGGGAGACCGGAATAAAGTCTGGATTGGACTATGGATTCAATATTTCTTCTGAGGTACTTTGAAGTATAAAGATTACCCTTCCGTGGAACCAGTCGCTACTAAACAGATGAAGCGAGCCCGCTACAATGCAAGTTTGATGTCTTCAGTTCATCAAGTGTACCAGGGTGGGCCAAACCTATGCGGCTTTCTTAACATATTGGATATGTTCTTTTGCTCTTCCATACGGAGATGAGATAGTGATTCTGCCAGAAGCCATTTACCCTGCTTGCCAAATGGCTTGGGGTATGAAGTTAGCCATATGCCCAGCATCGATTTACCTGATTTACAAGATGCTGGGAGAGCTGCATAGGTCTCGCATTCCTCGAAGCCTTAGGAATGTGGGACCAATTCATTTCTTTAATGCATGGGTGTGTACATTATTTCCTGAATTTGCTCCTGATAAGTGTCACCTTTTATATCATAATTTGCATCACATGTATCATCTTTGAACACTAAAGAACAAAATTATGTAATTTAGATGAATAACTCCATTCTCACACATAATTTGAGTCTACATGTATTTTGTCATCATTTTTTGAGTCAAAATGACAATGTGAGATTTAGTCAAGAGATTGCATAACCATTTTGGGATCAAAAATAGTGATTATATGAATTTTTTAAATTTGCAGGAATTTGTGACCAAGCTCAAGGTGCCAATTAAAATTACACCCAATTGAAGAGGCGCTCATTAGAAGAATGAACGGTGTTTTGAATGGGCGTTAATTTGAAGACAGAAGAATAAGTGGCTGAGAAAAAGGGCGCCCATTCCTTTTGATCAAAAATAGAAAGAAAAAGAGTTGAAAAAAAGGAAAAGAATCAGCGACCGATCGCTCGGGCGTTCATTCCTTGGGAAAGAAACAACGGCTACTTAGAAAGGCATCCATTTATGAAGAAGCGACCATTCAAAAAGTCACCCATTCTTCTTCATGAAAAGTGAAGAAACTGTTAAAATAAGGAAATGAAGAATATGCGACCGTTTAGAAAGTCGCCAGTTCTGGATATAATGACCACTGCTTTAGTCGCCATTTACTATTTGAATCCAACCAGAACTCTATGAGCACAAATGAAGTTATCCTTCCATGTTTGATGCAAGGAGGACTCTATCTATGGCAAGGGACATACTTTGAGCAAGATCTTGATGTTGCAAACTCGGATTTGAGCTTTATCTCCAAGGATTTGTAGAATTGAAGTCCCCTAAGCACTATAAAACCCGCCCTAAGGCAATCAGCCGGAGATCTAAGCCCCTTTTCCTTACTCTTTGTACTTCCTTTCAATTTACTGTATGTAGAAAAGTTCTCTGCTTTTAAGTGCTCTTTAATTTCTTCTTCTTCCTCTTCTTCTAATTCTCTCTCGTTTTCAAGCTATTTCAAGTTTTTCAAAGCTCCATCTTTTCCATTTTACTGTTCATCTGCGCATCTCTCTATTCTCCCCCTATTTTCTCCACCTTCTGCTCCTCTTCTTCTCCTACTTTCTTCATAAAACTTCTTAGTTTGTTAGAGTTCTTAAATTTCTTTTTCTTCCTCATCCTCTAGTTATGCATTATTTTTAATCTATTTACACTTTTTCACTGTTCTATCCTATTCACCCGTAAAGTAGCGTTTTTCTCTGTTTTCCCTCAGTTTTCACCTTCTTCCTCATGTCTTCTCCCTCTGCACTCTTCATGAAACTTCTTCCTCTCTTCAAGATTTTCAACTTTCTTTTCTTTCTCACCTTCAAACTCTTCTCTATTTGAAAGTTATTTCAATTCTCCTTTAGCTCTATTTTTATTTTATTTTTCACTGTTCTTCTATCTTCCCTTCCTCTATTTTCTTCTAAACATCCCTTTGGCAGAGATTCTTCTTCGGTGCTCTAAAGGCGACGTACCTCTCCAAGGAGGGACGATCCAATCAAAGGCTCGGCACAACGTGGGCGGTGCTATTCTTCACTATCTTGGCTCTATTTCTTCTCTTGTTCTTTTATTTCATGTTGTAATTTTTATTTTCTATACAGTTGTAATCTTTCATCTTAAGCAATAAAAATTCAATCTTTTACAATTGTGTTCTTCTTTCTCTCTCTATCTTCTTCCAAAGTTCTCTTCTCAACCCTCTCATATTCTTTAGATAGGTTTATTTTAGTCTCAAGTTTATGAAATTTTATTTTCTTTTAGCATAAAACTCACTCAAAATTCGGATTTCTCAAATATAAGGATTTTCCAACTTGCTTAATTGAAAATATTCTTCTTCGTGGAATTGACCCATTGTAACCACTCTACTTACAGTTAATATCTTTTTAGTGAGTGAGTACGGTTATTTTTAAAATTATGGCATGACTTTTAACGACGAGTGTAGTGCGTATCAATTTTTGGCGCCGTTGCCGGGGAGGAAAATGATTTTTGATAGTTGAAAATTCTTGTGTTTGATTTGTATATTACTTTTTCTATTTTTCTTTTATAGGAAAATAAAAAAATAAAAAATCAAAGAAAAAGAAAAATAAAAATTCGGACCTAAAATTCACAGAAAATCAACTATTGCAGAAAGCAAGAAAGCGTCGCTGAAAGTCTGTATCTGTCACAACAGGGAGCAGAATTCTAGAAATCTACAAATTCTGAGAATTAAGTATCGCCAAAGTTCAGTAAGCGTAGGTATAGGTCTTGTTTTAAAAATTTCTGAAAAATCTCAAATAAATTAAAAAAATTCTAAAAAATCTAAAATATCAAAAAACCAGAAAAACTCAGAAAGCATGATTTTAGACCTTATTCTTTAGTAGGTTGCATGTTGTTTAGTGCTTCTAGTTGCTATTTATCTTTTATACATCTCCCTTTTAAAAAATAAAAATAAAAAAAATTCTCTGAAAAAAATTGAAAATAGAAAAAAAATTAATTCCTTGTTATGTCATCATACTTTCATACTAGTTATATCTCTTACATGCATTGTTGCATATAGTTGATTCATTGTTACTTGTTCTTGCATCATTTGAAAAATAAGAAAAAAATCATCATTCTCTTCTTCTGTTTTTCCCTTCCTAAGGGCAATATAGGCACACCCCTCTTGGAATTGGAAGGACCCTCAATTGAGCATTACGTCTCTTTGGATTGGAATCCCCTTTTTTAAGATCTCCATAAGTCTCCGCACCCTTGGATTCCTTCATGGATGTTGGGCCGGTTGTACCAAGAAGCACCCCGAAGTAAGTTGGCCCTTAGAAGGTCAAAAATAAAATAAAAAAAATAATCATGTTGCATGCATTATTCATATAGTTGTTCATTGATTGCATTGCTTCAAAAAATAAAAAAATCAAAAAAATGTTGGGTGAGAAATTCTTATTTTTGAGTTGGGCTTGCATATTCAATAAGGCATACCTTTTGGCCCATTTTTCTTGATGCATTCATTGGGCTAAGAATCCAAATTCTTTCATGTAACCTTTTTCGCACCTATGGGCCAACCCAGCCCATTATGGTCCAACTCAACCTTTATCATTCACCCACAATGGCCCAACTCAATCTTTCTCATTCACCTAACCAGGCCCGACCCACTACGAAAGCCCATACTCTTGGCCGGCCCACAAGGAAAGTCCATCACTCATGGGGGCCCAACTTCATTCCTTTAACCAAGATCATATCCAATCCACTCAATTTTTTCATGGGCCCTTTAATTCATCTCGACTTCAAGAACAAGTCCAAATTGTTCAAAGACTGTCCACCCCTTCTTATGATTCTTATTGGGGAGGATAATATAATAATTCTTGGGATTCTTATCAAGGCCCGGCCCAAAATCCTCTGGATCAATTCTTTCAAAAGTCGGTGCCATCTTCAAATCGCTTTCATGATCAAGCCCACTATGGAGGACAACCCACATCCTCTCCCCTACCTCACTCTCAAGTTGATCATTATTCAACTTCTTATCCTTCGAACTCTGCTTCTCAACTTACAACTCTATCTCCTCCACGCTCAACACTTAATCAGGAGGAGAGAATTAATCAATTTCATCTCATCATGGCCCAAAATCAAGTCCGACTAGATCAACTTACTGAAACCATCAAGGGCATGGAATTGGATCAATTGTCTAGCTATTCCTATGCCAATTCTGATTACCAACTCCCACAATTTGACAATACTAAATACTTTTATGATCAACCCATGGTTTTCCATGAACACAATACTCAAATCACTCTCAATTTAGATCATGTGGGACATATGGAGGAGTCTTATCCGAAAGTTTTTGAGGGAGTTAGCTATAGCTGTGATGATGATCAAAAAGATAAGCTTGAGGAGCTGGAGCGTCATTGCCCTTATGCAGAGAGTTCTAAAGAAGTTGATGATCTCAAGTTAGGGAGAGAAGAAGAGGAAGGCGATGTGTGTCAAAATGATCAAATTTCACCAATTTCCCTTCCTGAATTTGAAGAGATCAGGTTTCAAGAAGAAAAAGAAGAGGTGACAGTGGAGAAGGATTTGAGTGATATTATGAATCAATTGTCTTGGGTAGATGAAGAGGTGGGTAACTTCCATGATCTTACTCTCGATGGGGCATCCTTAAATCAAGAGGAGGATTACTTTGTGATTAATAATCTTGATGATTTAAAAGAAATGAATTCTAAATATCTTCCTCCTTTAAAAGAACATGGTGAAGGGGTCTGGTTGGAAAAATTTGCCTTTATTTTTTTTTAATCAAAAATCAACCAACAGTTAAAGCACTGGTCGAATGCACCCCACCCTTAGAGAGGGAGGATGTTCTCACTCCCCCAGGTATTAACTGTGATCTTTTATTTTATTGATATTGATTAAAGATTTATAGGAACAAAGGGGCATACCCCTGACGAAACAGAAGGGCTAAACTTTAGCCCTTGAAAGAGACTCAAGATATAGCAAAATACAAAGCTATGAATTACAACCGAAAAGCTAAACTACTCGGATGGCTGGCAGCCCAGCTCTATCCAATCTTAATGCACCCTTTGTCAACCAAGGGAGATCTCCTACTTGAATGAAGACTTCATTTTCTGGAGTATTGCATGCATAAGACGCCAGGGAATCTGCAACCTGGTTGCCCTCTCTATAAGTATGCAATATCAAGCAGCCACTTTCATGGGTAAGATCCAAAATCTTCCTCCACCATGGGAGAATCATCCAGCTAGGAGGAGCTTCTTTCCTTACTGCCTCCACAAGAAGGGCACAATCTGAATATACAACTGCCAAACATAGATCACCTAGCTTAGCAATTGATAACCCATCATATAGAGCCCTTGCCTCTGCCAAAAGACTATTCCCAATGCCATAGTGGAAAGCAAAGCCAACCATCCATTTACCATTTTAGTCTCTTACACAACCTCTACCACCACACCTGCCAGGATTACCCTTGGAGGCCCCATCACCATGCAATGTGAACTTCTGAGGTGCCAATCTACAGAAGACCAGAAGTGGCTGCTTTAGATTGATCCGGGGGAATAGGTGAAAAGAAGCAAGGCAGCTGGATTGAGCTGGGGATAAGGGCTTGCGGAAGCAAAGCTTGTCCAGAACCAGGGCTATTGAGGAGGAAATTCTCCTCTTTATTGAATCCGTTCTTAGAGCCATACCCTCAAATCTGGTAGCACACCTTTGTTTCCAAATCTCCCACATCATCAGAATTACTGCATACATCCCCACAAAACTGATGGCTGAGAGTAGATTGGTAAAGGTTAGTAGGTTCCAACACCTAATGGAAATCTAATTACTTAGATAGACCTTGTTGCTTACCAAGGGTTGCACCCAGCCCCACAGTTCAGAGGCCAATTCACCAGAGATGAATAAGTGGTTGAGGTCTTCTTGGGCAGAAGAGGAGCAACAACTGCATTTGGAGACAATGGGAATACCATAATCTGCCACCCTGCTGTCCACTGGTACTGCCCGATGGATAAGCTTCCAGACAAAAAGAGCTACCCTCGGTGCTATTGCTGAGTGCCAAAGCTTCGCCCAGGCAGGCCTTCAAATACCTTTAGTCCGTATTAGGTTGCAAGCTGATTTAACTGAAAAAGAACCCTTTAGGGTACCTGTCCAGACACAGCAGTCAGTCTCATTGCTAAGTTGAATATTAGGAAGGTGGAAGTCACTATTGAGGTATCCCCGTGCAGCATGTTGGGTGTCGCATAGAACCTCTCTAACAGAAGCCAAGGGGAGGCTATTGAGCTCAATCCTTTCATTAGCCATTGCAACATTAATGGCTGGACCACACCCAGTCTAATTGTCCCTCAAGAAGTCTATATTAGCCCCATTCCCTACTATCCATATGCTGTTAGAGATAATAATATCTTTGGCCTGTCTAAAGACAGCCGAAGGCATTCCAACTGGGAATGGTTTTACACAGTTGGCTAGATGGGCCTTGATGAATCTGCGCCTAGCATACATGGACCATAGAGAAGACCCATGAACAATGTTCCAAAGGGTTTTGATTGCCAAAGAAGTCTAAACCCACTGTAGATCTCTGATTCCCAGACCTCCCTCTAACTTAGGTCTCTGGATATCTAACCATGCTACCCAATGCCTGCGTTTGGTGCCTTTCTCTCCATGCCAAAAAAAATTGGCACATAGCCGGTCAATGAAAATGATCACCTTCTTTGGGATAAAACAGGCTGAGGCAAGAAAAATTGGCATACTATATAGGACTGAGTCAATCAATACAGCTCTACCAGCTTGAGATAGAAATTTTGACTGCCAGCCTTCCAATTTTAGCTACACCCTGTCCATCAGAAATGTGAAGTCTGAACATAGGTATCTTCCCTTTTTAACCGGGATCCCAAGATAGTTAATACTTGCAGTCTGATATTTATATCTAGTAAGGGCTAAAAAAAATACCTTTAATTTACCCACCCCATTGTTGGATAATATGATGAATAATCTTAATACGATTGATGAGTTTGGTGAAGGGGCCTGGTTGAAAATATTTACCTTTAATCTACCTACCCCATTATTGGATAAGTTGTTTGATAATCTTCATTCGATTGATGAATTTGATGAAGGGGTCTTATTAGAGAATTTCACATTTGATCTGACTCCTGAGCCTAGTCCAATAAAGTCTGAATCATTTGATGAATTAGATTCTAGGCTCATGCTTCCTTCCAATTTGATTCCCCGAAAAGTTAAGCCTCTTCATTGTGAGATTCTAGGACCTGAGGTGGATATGCCAGCTATTTTTACCTTTGATTTGACTCTCCATCAGGAAGAACAGTTTATTAGTATTCTTAATGCACATGAGGCTATTAGTGAGGGGAGTGTGGCTAGTAATGTCAATCTTATTCATAAGCCACCTGTTCCTATGCGAGTTGACATAGAGGAAGTAGTCAATAAAGGGGTCCAGTGGATAGTTACTGGGCAAAGGATCCACCCAGATCTTACTAGGTTAATGGCCATTGCTTTGCATATGCCCCCCAAGGAAGAGAATTGGTTCACTTATGCTCCTAATGTCCCAACCAAGAATGAGTGGAGCAAAATTACTTTTAGCCCATGCATGTACATAGTTTTCTCGTGGCATAAATGTTGGAAATCAAAAGTAGATAAGATAATATGGTGGCTCATTCTCAAATCCATGTGTTGGTTATAGAGCTTGCATGCGTCTAGTTGAAGACGGAAAACTTAACGCTTCTGGGAGGTAACCCAATATTTTTGTTATTTGATGTTTTGTTTTAGTTTATTTTTCATTGAATAGGTAAGAGCCAAGGAGAAGAAGCTGACGTTGTCGCCACTATCTCAAAGGAGCAATTCACCTCACACACCAGGTTGTATCCTTCCATCCCAACTATATTCTCTCTTACAATGTTCTATTGCTTTCTATTGCATATGCTATTGAGGACAATGTCATTTAAATTGGGGGGGAGAGAGAAAAATTTTATTTCATGATGCATATAATACAACCTGACATGAGTTCCTGCATCTTGTCGTGCATATCTTCTAAGTTGTCTTGCATTAAACATGAAAAGTAAAAAGATGAAATCCCCAATTAAGTTTTCTTGATTCATGCTTGAATTGAAAGCAATTCTGGAATAGGAAAGACTAGGGAGAAGGATGATGCAAAATTTCTTCAATTTAGCCATGAAAAACTGATTTAAGAATCTCTTTAAAGTTCATGTGCACTTTAAAAAAGAAAATTCATATTACACGCTAGTGAAATAAGCGGGACAAACCTTCTGCTATTTTGGGTATGTTGTCTGACACTCTGCACTTCTTGAGGAAGAGATCTTTTTGATATAGCTATCTGTCAAAGTTATCTATCAAATAAGTCTAAAAGCACATTGTTGAAAAAAAAAGAACACCATGAAAAATGTCCCTAGTCTTAGTAATCGGACCTACATCACCTAACAAGTGTTAAGGTTCGTGTCAAATGGAAAAAGGGAACCTTAATCTACATAACCAGGCCTGCTTCTCCTAAGGTAATAGTCGAGGTTCGTGTAAAACAGTAAAGGGTAGTGTAGCATCATGTGTGTAGAAAAATAAAAAGATCCCAAAAGGGGATAAATAAATAAGGCAGACAAAAAGCTAGTATACTTAATGCTCTGATTAAGAGGTTCATGGTTGAAAGGCAGTTTTTTGAAACAACAAATGGGGGATACAATTGTCTATGCTATGGATTTAGTATTACACATGCACAAGTGTTATTGAACTTTGATTTGAATTCCTGATCATGTTCCTAAATTTCCAAACTAAGGCTAGTGTGCATTAATGATTCCGGATTCCTAATATTTGGTTGATTCTATGAAGGAAGAGCTAGATATAAAGGTATGAACTTTGTAAACTATTGTTGGTCCTAAATTTTAATCTAATTGCATTGCTAAGGGACTAACAATGAGTAAGTTGGGGGTGTGATAAGTGTCACATTTTATATCATAATTTGCATCAGATGTATCATCTTTGAGCATTAAAAGAACAAAATTATGTAATTTAGATGAATAACTCTTTTCTCAAATATAATTTTAGTCTACATGTATTTTATTATCATTTTTTGAGTCAAAATGATAATGTGAGATTTAGTCAAGAGATTGTATAACCATTTTAGGATCAAAAACAGTGATTATATGAATATTCTGAATTTGCAGGAATTTGTGACCAAGCTTAAGGCGCCAATTAAAATTGTGCCCAATTGAAGCGGCGCTCATTAGAAGAATGAACGGTGTTTTGAATGGGCGTTAATTTGAAGGCAGAAGAATAAGCGGCTGAGAAAAAGGGTGCCCATTCCTTTTGATCGAAAATAGAAAGAAAAAGAGTTGAAAAAAAGGAAATGAATCAGTCACTGATCGCACGGGCGTTCATTCCTTGGGAAAGAAACAACAGCTATCCAGAAAGACGTCCATTTATGAAGAAGTGACCGTTCAAAAAGTCACCCATTTTTCTTCACGAAAAGCAAAGAAACTGTTAAAATAAGGAAATGAAGAATATCTGACAGTTTGGAAAGTCGCTAGTTCTGGATATAACGACCATTGTTTTAGTCGCCATTTACTGTTTGAATCTGATAGCCACTAAACCCGTCGTTGAAAAGTCGTGCCACAATTTAAAAATAATTGAACTCACTCACTTAAAAAGATTGGAATTAGAGTAAAGTGGTACAAACGAGTCGATCCCACGGAGAAGAAATATTTTCAATTAAGCTTGAGATGAAAAATTCTTATGTTTGAAAGATCCGAATTTTGAGTGATATTAAACTAATGAAAAGAAAAATTGCATGAAAATAAAGTATCTAAAGAATATGAGAGGGTTAAGGAAAGAAATTAGAAGGAGATAGAAAGAGAAGAACATAATTTCTAAAATAAGAATTTTATTACTAAGAAAGGTGGCAAGTACAACTCTATGAAAATAAAAATTACAACTTGAAAATAAGAGAAAAGGGAGGAAATAAGAGCCGAAAAATTTAGATGAAGAACGATGCCGCCTCCGCCGTGCCTTTGAGTGAACTACCCTGCCATGGAGATGACACCGCCTTTAGAGCACCAAGGGAAGAAGATCTGGCATAGGGATATAAGGAGAAGTCTGGAGGAGGGAGATAGAAGAAGAAAAGAATAACTAAAACAAGTGTGTTTGTGGGTTTATAAAAGAGATTGAACAGAGAGATAGAAAGGGGGTACGGTGGAAGTGCAGTAAAAACACAGTAAAAATAGATGAAAAATAGAGGGTGAATAGAAAGAGAATAACTTTAAACTTAAAAGGAATTTGAAGAAGTGGAAGAAGAGAAAGTTGTATATCCATATGAGACGAAGAAGATTGATGAAGAACACAGAGAGAGAAAATGTGAGGAAGATGGTGAAAATGAGGAAGAATAGAATGCTGGTGCGCGGATGAACAGTGAAAAGCCTAAAAAATTAATCTTTGAAAAACTAAGAATATCTTAAAACTGAGAAAGAATTGGAGGAAGAGGAAAAGAGATATTTGGACAGCACTTAAAAATGGAGAAGTTTCCAGAAGAAAGCAATTTGAAAATATAAACAGAAAGCATGTAAAAATAGGCTAAAAGGCTAACTCCTACCCACAGTGCTCTCGGGTGGCTTTATATAGTGCTCAACAGAACCATCATGATAGTGACTTGCAGATCAACTCCAAATCCGATGTTATAGCATAGATTAGTTGCCTAAATTAGGTCTCTTCCAGGATAGACTCTCCCTTGATCAAAACATGGAAGGATAACATCGACTGTGGGTATATTGCCTTGAAGAGACCTTGTTATTTTTGTTTCAAACTCTTATGAAAATGACAACTGGGGTAGTGGGCGGAAATTAAAATAGCGTCTGGTCAAGCGGTCGCCAAATCATTATCTCATCTTTTTGACATTTTTCTTTTTTTTCCTAAATCCAAGAAATGGCGACTGTACGGATGGGTGCTAATTCCTTTTTCTTTTTTTCTTTAATTTCCCGTATAAATGAATGAGCGCCTACTCCCACGATCGCTTATTCTTTTTCAAAGAAACTGCGCTTACTTCAACAGTAGCTAATTCTTCTTATTTTCAAACTTTTCTTCTTTTTTCTATTTTCATCAAATGAAATAGCGCCCATGTATGCAGTCCCTAATTCTTCTTTTTATTTTTCTAAAATAAATGAGCGTCCGTTTAATCTGTCGCTAATTCTTCTTTTTCGTAAAAATCTTTAAAAATGGCGTCTGATTGTCCGGTCGCTATTTCTTGAAAATTCAAAAAATTCAAATTATCAAAATATTTCATCCCAAAAATGACTTTCAAATGATTGTACAAATTCTTTGAATATTTCTCACATGGTCATTTTGGCTAAAAATATGGTAAAATGCATGCTGACTCAAATAATGTGTGAGAATGAGATTTGTTCATATTAATGCACAATTATGCTCATTACATGCTCAAGAATGATGAATGTGATGCAACTTATGATATGAAATATAGCACTTATCACACCCTCCAACTTACTCATTGCTGGTCCCTTAGCAATGTAAATAAATTAAAATTCGGACTAACAAGAGTTTGTAAAGTTCATACTTTCATATCTAGCTTTTCCTTCATAGAAAAAAGTAAAGATTAGGAATCCGGAATCATTAATACACACTAACTTTAGATTGGAAATTAAGGTACATGATTAAGAATTCAAATCAAAATTTAGTAGCACTTGTGCATGTGTAAATACCAAATCCACAGCATAGACAATTGCATCTCTCATTTACTATTCCGAACAAGTGCCTTTCAACCCTACACCTCTTAATCAGAGCATTAAATTTATCCCTATGGGATCTTTTTTCTACACACATGATGCGGCACTACCCTTCACTGCTTAACATGAACCTCGACTCTTGCTTTAGGAGAAACAGGCCTAGTTACACAGTTTAAGGTTCTCATTTCCATTTTACGTGAACCTCAACACGCCTTAGGTGAAGTAGGCCCGGTTACTAAGATTCGGGATATTTTTTCATGGTGTTTTTTTTTCATTGTGCCATTTGCACTAGTTTAACAGATAACTTGGCAGAAAGCTTATAAAAGGTCTCTTCCTCAAGAAGTGTAGAGTATCAGACAAACATACTCAAAATAGCAGAAGACTTGTCATACTTGTTTCATTAGTGTGTAACGTGATTTTTCATTTTTCTAAAGTTTTCATTTTTCTAAAGTGCACATGAACTTTAAAGAGATTCTTACATCAGTTTTTCATAACTAGATCGAATTATATTTCCATCATCCTTTTTCTTAGTCTTTTCTATTAAGAATCACTTTCAATTTCAAGCATGAATGAATAAAACTCATTTGGGGATTTCATCTTTTTCATTTTTATACAGAACAAATATGCATGCATTTCAGGTTGTACTATATGCATCATGAATTTTTCCTCTCCACCCCCCCAACTTGAATGACATTGTCCTCAATGGCATATAGAATTGAAAACAATAGAACAATGTAACAATGAATATATTTGAGATGGAAGGCTACAATCTGAACACACACACATGCACACAAAAAGAAAATGTCATGCCACTATTGTCATAGATTTGGTCATTTGATGCATGAGTATAGATTAATGGAACAAGATGATATAAATGCAAGTGCAATGCATGCTAGGAATTCTCATAAAAGAAATTATGCATTTAAGAAAAAGAGAATTCACTGTTCTTACTATGATAAGACATGCCATCGTGGCTCGGAATGCTAGTCTGTTTATAGTAAAGGTAAGTTTAACTCTCATTATGTAAATCCTCATGAGAACCAGCATGTTGTGTGTTTTAAATGTGGTAAGCCAGGCCATAGGGCCATTGAGTGTTGGTATGCTCAGAAAAAAAAATTTAATTCTAAATCTGTTGAATTCCCTGCGAACAGAAATGATATTGGAGAAACTAAATTTGTTTTTAACAGAAATGTTCTTATGTGCTTTGAATGTGGGAAATCTGGCCACAAAGTCTCTGACTGTTAGCTGGCCAGTGATAAGAAAAATGCTAGAGTAGACAACAAGAAATTCCATGCTCTAGCTCATAACAAAAATGTGAAATCTGTTGTGCATTGTTATCATTGTGACAAGATTGGACATGTCATGAAAGAATGCTGGCATGCTCAAGGGAAAAGATCTAATTCTACACCCATAAACTTCCCTAAATATTAAAACATTTTTGATAAAGATAAATTTGTGATTAAGGAAGAATTTCATGCATGTTTTAATTATGGAAAGCCAAGCAACAGAGCTGCTAATTGTTGGCTGGCTTGTTTAAGTAAATAGAATGAAAATTCTATTAACAGAAGTTTCCATGAAAATGCACACAGATTTCATGATTATAGTACTGTGCATAGAAAGAATTCTAAAATTGCTACATCATGCTATTATTGTAGACAGTTAGGACACTCTATGTCTAATTGTTATCTGATGAAATTTGATGACTCTCAAGCACAAAAACTGTTTAGAGCACCAGTCAAAGGTGACACTGCCATTTCAGGACCCAAGATATCTTGGGTGCCTATTTGTGCCAAATGATTTGGTGTTTTGCAGGTGTGCCTTGGGTTGAAGAATAAATTGGGGGTAAATAAACTAAGGCACCCTAGTATGAAAACCCCATTTCTGCACACTTCAGGTAACATTCTTGCATTCTTCAGGCTTGCTTTCTTCAGAAATCTTGTTTGATGTATTTAATGCTTAAGTTGTTAAATAAAATCTCATGCATACATATTCTTAACTAAATTATCATTTGCACTACACAATCTGAGCTTCTTCATATATTGAGCTATGTGTAGACATATTTATTAAAGACATGCTGAATTCATTTCTCATTTGCATGCATTAATGTTTGACATTTGATTATGCACATAGTGAAGGCTAGAAAGTCATGAGCATAGTCTGCATATTTGTGCATATATGTGAATTGCATATGTCAACTGTCTGCATACACATATGTTTGATATACAGTCATTGAAAATTTGATGCATATAGGATAGTTTTGGCACTGCATTGTCATGCATGACCACTATAGTATGTCAAATGGTAAGCTACTAAAGGACAGATGAAATCTGTCTGGAGGTTCTTACTATGTGTGAGGTGGTCCTTTAGACCAAGTCCTCTGCCCAGTACCATGGGTCATACTGCATATAGGGCAGTCTGAATGATCATGAGCTTGAATCATAAAATCATATGGTTAGCCTTTACTGCATATATTGCATAAATTCAGGGGGAGTTTGTCGAGCCTTTGCATGTCTTCATGCCACATGTGATCATATAATGCACTTAGCTAAAGAGAAGTCACTGCATATGCATACTAACAATTAATTGCATTGCATGTCAATTGCATTTACAAAATTCCAAAAAGAAGTGACTGACTGCATATAGATAGGGGGAGCTCTTTAATTCATCAGTCTGTCACTGTCTGAATTCTTACTATCAACACACTTTCAACACATCTGGCTGTATCTGGGTGTCAGTGATTCCTATCATCAAATGACTTCTATTGATCCATCATCTGAATTCATATCTTTCTTGAATCTAAAATCTCTGTCTACTACTCCTCAATGTAATTCTTTTGGCAAGCTCACCCTTGACATTCTTCACTTAACTGTTAGGCTGGTTTGACTGAAATTTAATCTTTGCTACTGGCTTCTGAACCTCTGTTCAATCTCAACCTCATTGTTCCTGCTGCATAACTTGAAATGTCTGTTAGTTTACTGATCATCAACTAAGCTTCTTGAAAATCTGCTTGATTCACTTTGATAAAATCTGTAATAAGCATGAATTTTGAAATCATCACTTTCTATGCATGCTTATTTACATTTCTGATGTTTGCTACTCCTCAGATAATGACTGAACTGAGATTTGAAGAAAACTTCAGCCTGTGAACTGCTTCATAAATTTGAAATCATATTTAATGTGGAACCTTCCATTATATAGGTTTAAGAATATTTGTTGATATGCATTGGTTTAAGTCTAATGTACTCTTAAGTTTAAACTTAATGGACTTGAAAATATCTGATTCAATCTTTTTAATAAACCTTAACTGGTTGTTTCATATAAGTTCATGTAAGATTTCCTGAAATCTGAAAAGTTGAAATCTTGATTGAAATACATTGGGTAAGTATTGTTCTTAAACATTTAATCTGTTTGAAACTGTTTATAAGAAAATTATGGACAGAGCAATGACTCTGGTTACTGAGAAACATGTCCAAAGGATTCTGTCATGAAGTACCATAGTTAACTCTGTTTAAAAATCTTTGAAAATAATGTGAAAAGATGGTAGAGCAATGGCATGGTTGTATTAAATAATTGGGGATTCCGGCCTCTAGCCAAGGTGTCTCCTCATGTAAAAGATGCTTCTAATGCTACCTCTATTCTCTAAGTAGAGAAGCAATACGGTTATCACACTGAGTAACAAGGTCATTTCACCTAAGACGTGTTGTGCCTCATGTAAAATGGTGTTGATTAAACTAAAATTGCTCATTGAAAAACAAACGGATGCTCTATAAGATAAATCTACAAAATATATGCATTAAAAAATTCTGTAAGAACAGTCAAATTTAGATATAAACATGAATGTTTAATCTCAATACTACCTTGTGTTACTCTCAAAGGGGTCATGGAAATTAAACTGATTAAGATGGAAGATGGTTGAACTAGAATTTTATATGAGCAAGTGGTTTATTTTTATTAAAGAATTGACTCAGATATGAGTATTGCATCTTATTACAAGGACTCTGATTGCATCATGTTTAAACTATAATTTTCAATCAAAGCCAATTCATAAGCCCTTACAATGGAAGACTCTGAAATCTAGATATTGATTTATGAAGTTGGCATTGTTCTAAAAAATTCTTCATCTCAGATTCTTTGAATTTTCACTGATACATCTGTTCAAATCACTGCTCTCTGTCCATACCAACTCTTGATCACTTACTCAATTGTTTCTGAAAAATCTGTGTTTTGACTGATCTCTACACAGTATCTTTGTTAAAGGGAAGAACATATTCTTCTCTAGCCTGCACTCGTTGTTTCTCAAAGGGGGAGAATTATCTGTCACTTCATCTGTTCTGTCCAAGGGGAGAATGTGCTAACCTTAGACTAACTTTATTCCTTTTCAAAGGGGGAGGATAGCTTGTGGCCTTATCTGATTCAGTCAGGGTGTAGATTACGGTACATTGATCTTTATCCCATCTGCATCTCATAAGCATAAGGTTCTACATGACATGCATTCATCTTTCAAAGGGGGAGAATGAGTTCCATTTCTGCTATCTTCAATGGTTTTATTCCATCTGTGCATTCTGACCACTCTTTTTGATGAAGTCAAAGGGGGAGAATGAGTTGAGTCTTATGATGGTCACAGGCTGAGAATATTTTGGTTGTCACTTGGGTAGAATGAATTGATGGATACAATGAATTGATGGTTTGTCTGGTTTTCGTGACTCATATGACTCATAGTGTTGCCATCATCAAAAAGGGGGAGATTGTTGGATATTGTGTTTTGATGATGACAAACACTATGACTCATATGTATGATGTCATATGTGTTTTTATGATTCCATATGTGCTTATTGCATACATCATGTGTTTTGTTACAAGTCTGGCATAAAGTCTGGCACAACCGTTCATATGTGTCAATGTATCACAGGTCAACCATAAGTCAAAGCAAAGTCTATACTGTGTACATAAAGTCAACGCGTCTACATAAATTCTGTGCACATGACAATTTACTTAATAACCTGTGTCCATGGCATTTTGTTGAACAAGTGGTGTGCATGATCCTCATATTGCACTATGCTTATATAGAGTCAATGCCAGTTGCATCATGCATAACTAGGGTTGGTGCTAGTTGTAATTTCACATAGCTAAGGTCGATGTTTAGTTGATGTTGTTTAGGTGCATGAGTCAGTGCATCAAATGTAGAGTCAATGCTAGCATCACACATATTGCATTCAGGGTTGGTGCACGATTGCATTTTGCACATAGTCAGTGCAGGTTTTACATATAGTCGGTGCACGATTCTATTTTTCATATAGTCGGTGCACAAGTGCATTCTGCATATAGTCGGTGCACGATTTCATTGAGCATATAGTCAGTGCACGATTTCATTGAGCATCTAGTCGGTGCACGAATGCATTGAGCATATAGTCGGTGCAAGTTTACATTTTACATGTAGTCGGTGCAGGTTTTGTTGTGAGCATATAGAGTCGTTGCAGGTTTTGGGCATGTAGAGTCGGTGTAGGTTTCGTTGTGACCACATAAGGTCTGTGCACTTTTTTACCTTACGCATATTGGAGGTCGGTGCATGTCTTGATATACACATGCAAGAATCGGTGCAATGTCTGCTTCATACACTTAAGGTCTGTGCATGTTTTCATAGAAGTTTTAGTAAGGTCAGTGCACATTCTTTATAAGGCAGAATAAAGTCGATGCATATTGATATATGCATGGACTCAGGTCAGTGACATTTGTGTCGTGCATAGCCATAGTCGGTGCATGCATTGTTTCACGTAGGTAAGAAGTAAGTGTAGTGTTTGCCTTACATACCTAGAGGTCGGTGCATCTTTCTACTGAGACAGACAACGTTAGTTTATCGGTGTCTTTCTATGCATAGCAGGTCCACACATATTTTGATCGGCCAGCACATTGGTCCAAACATATTTCTGCTCCTTCATAGAAGGTCGATGCATACTTATATGGTCTATTGCTAAGGGTCGGTGCACACTTAGTTATTCTACATGTAACGTCAGTGCACATCACTATGCTGCATATATAGAGTCGATACAAGCAGCATTCCATTGACTTAAAAGCTAATATTATCGTTTGCTTGCCTAGTCAGCTATATGGTCGAACACTTGATCGGTGAGCTGACAACCTGCGAACTTGACTTACGAGGAACTTAAAGTACCAGGATAAAAGTGCACGTGATTCAAGAAGGAAAGTAGCCTGGAGCATCTGACACATGGAAAGTGAACCCTCTCCATCTGACACGTGGTCTTCCAATTATTGGCGGGAACATTTCCCTCCACATTACCAGGCGATTCCTTTTGGCGATTGCTGGGATCCTACCACGTGGAACCATCTGACGGAGGGAGCATCATCGTCTCCATCAAATTACCTCTGGCACCCCTGATATCTGTATAAAAGCACCTATAGAGAAGAACAAGAGAACAATGAGGTGAAGGTAGAAGAAGAAAAGAAGTGTGAGCAGCAGAGAGCTAGCAGAAGATAAAGAAAGAGAAAAAGAAAGAGGGGGAGATAGAATTGAAGGAAGTGAGAAAAAGGGATCAGAAAGAAAAAGCAGACTGAGAAGAATTAGAGAATGTTTTAAGAGCAGAGATCGTAAGAGAGTGCAGCAGCAAGATCGAAGGAGGAGGAAGATCTGAAGCTTCTGGATCAAATCCAAGCTACATTGCTCCAAGAGCGAGCTATATTTTCCGAGATTTATTTCTAGCTTTCCGTTGCTGAATTTTATCATACTTATTTTCCATTTTACATACCTTTTCATAAGCTGTGAATCAGCGGTGGCATAAGCTGTAAGGCCTAGCGGTTTGAAGCTGTGAATCAGTGATGGCATAAGCTGTAAGGCCCAGCAGTTTGAAGCTGTGAATCAGCGGTGGCTAAGCTGTAATGCCCAGCGGAGCAAGCTGTAAGTCAACGGTTGTAGGCAAGCTATAAGACCCAGCGGTTTAAGCTGTGTATCAGCAGAATCCACACTCTGTTTGGAGTGTGGGGTGGATATAGGTCTGGAGGACCGAACCACCGAAAAATATTCTCTCTACTAGGCTCGCTCCATTTGGTAGTTTTGCCTGAGTTCCTCTAGGACTCATTTGTGTGCTTAGTCTATTTCTGCAAACGGTTGAGGAGCTCTTGAGTAGTTCATTGCACATGTTGACCATCTGTCAGGCAGTGTACCTCATCATACCCCATAATCAACTATCAACTGTTTGATCGTGTGTCTCATTATAGTTCACACTCAGCTAAGCTAATTAGTCTTTAATTCCGCATAGCTCACTGATTGTAGCTTAATATTTTAAATTGGCCAGAATTTTTAAAAGGGGATTCATTCACCCCCCCTCTGAATCCGTGTGTGCACCATTGCACCTACTCCTTACAAACTAACAATTGGCATCAGAGCATACCATTGGTTCTAACATGCTTGACATGATGAGTGGAGCCACCATCTTTTCCAAGATTGACTTGAAAAGTGGCTACCACCAGGTCAGGATCTAACCAGGGGATGAATGGAAGACAGCCTTCAAAACAAAAGAAGGTCTGTACGAGTGGCTCGTCATGTCATTTGGGCTATCCAATGCCTCCAGCACATTCATGAGGCTCATGACTGAAGTCCTTCGCCCCCTCATTGGTCATTTTGTTGTCATCTAATTTGATGACATTTTGATCTATAGCCACAACCTTCAGGACCACGTCCAGTATTTAAGGGAAGTCTGCAAGACTTTGAGAAAAGAAACCCTGTATGCCAACCTAAAGAAGTGTGAGTTCATGACATATCGAGTCACTTTCCTTGGATTTATGGTCTCTAGTCAAGGAGTGTCTATGGACCAATCCAAGGTCCAACCCTTAGTAGACTGGCCGGAATCCTAGAATGTCCATGACGTTCGTAGTTTCCATGGGCTAGCCACTTTCTACAGATGCTTCATTAAGGGTTTTAGCACCATTGTGGCGCCCATTATGGATTGCATCTATAAGGAGAATTTTGAGTGGACTAAAGCCGCCTCCTAGGTTTTTCTTGTCATAAAGGAGCTAGTGACCAAAGCCCCTATCCTCTGCTTGCCTGATTTTTTCAAAGTCTTTGAGATATCCTGTGATACATCTGGCGTAGGTATAGTAGAAGTGCTTAGTCAAGAAAAGTCACCCTGTGTCTTATTTCAGTGAGAAACTTTCTGATGCAAAGCTTCGATACTCTACCTACGATAAGGAGTTTTATACCGTGGTCCAAGCTCTCAAACACTTGAGACATTATCTCTTACCTCAAGAGTTTTACTTATACTCGGACCACGAGGCCTTGAAATTCCTTAACTCTCAGAAAGGCCTAAACCTTAGGCACGGTTGATGGGTAGAATTCCTCTAGTCCTTCGCCTTTGTCCTGAAACATAAGGCTGGAAGTGAGAATAAGGTGGCTGACGCCTTGAGTCGAAGGGTCTCTCTTATTTCCACTGTTCGGGTAGAGGTTACCGGATTTGACAGTATGAAGGCACTCTATAGAAAGTGTCCAGATTTTGGCCCTGCCTACTCTGCCCTGTCTGCTGGATCCTCGACAGCATTTTCTGACTATCTACTCCAAGATGGTTTTCTCTTTCGAGGACAGTAACTTTGTGTCCCGAAGACTTCTGTACGGGACTTTCTGATCTGGGAAATGCTTGCTGGAGGTCTTGCTGGTTATTTTGGGAGAAACAAGACCATCCATTCTGTTGAGGAGCACTTTTATTGGCCTGGCCTGAAGAAAGATGTGGCCAAGATTGTGACCCAGTGTCAGACATGCACAATGGCCAAACAGGTCAAACAAAACACTGGTCTCTACACTACTCTCCCCATTCCTGATAGACCTTGGGTTGATGTGAGCATAGATTTCATCATTGGTTTACCTCGTACTGTTCACAAGCATGACTCCATCTTTGTTGTCATTGATCGGTTCTCTAAGATGGCCCATTTCATTGCATGCTCCAAAACATCTGATGCATCTAGAATAGCCCATCTTTTCTTTGATGAAGTTGTGCGTCTATATGGTCTCCCTCAAACCATAGTGTCTGACCGAGATATCCGGTTCACTAGTTATTTTTGGAAGACACTTTGTCACCTAGTTGGCACTAAGCTCAAATTCTCCACTGCCTATCACCCACAAACTGATGGGCAAACAGAGATCGTCAATACGAGTTTAGGGAACGTTTTGAGGTGTCCTGTAGGCGATCATTCTGTCAATTGGGATCTTCTCTTGGCCAAAGCAGAATTTGCATATAATAGCTCTGTCAATAAATCCATAGGTATGAGTCCATTTGAGTTTGTGCATGGATACAAACCTAGAAAACTTGTGGATCTCATTCCCCTTCCCCTCGAGTCCAGAACTTCCAAATCATCCAAAGAGTTTGTACAGCATGTCAAAAGTCTGCATGAGTCAAGTAGCAAGCAAATAAGCCTCAATAATGAGACCTACAAACGTTTGGCTGATTCGCATAGGCGTCACCACGAGTTTAAAGAAGGTGACTTGGTTATGGCACGAGTTCGACCCGAACGACTCCCCTCTGGAGCCGTTAAAAAGTTACAAGTCCGTAGTGATGGTCCCTTCCAAATACTATGGAAGATTGGCTCCAATACATATGTTGTGGACTTACCTCCCGAATATGGGATTAGCTCTACATTTAATGTGGCAGATCTAGTGGCTTACAAGGAACCCATAGTGATTCCTAGTGACCCGTTCGAGTCTTCTCCTCCCATTGAGAGTGAGCCCACCCCTGTGCATCCACCAGTCTCGAGAGCACCACGCGAGTAAATTGAGAGGATACTAGATGAGCAGGTGACAGCTACATGGAGTTGGGTTTACCAGTGCTACCTTGTCTGCTGGCAGGATCGCCCACCTTCCGATGATTACTGGATCAGCCGGGAAGATCTCCAGCGGCTCGATCTTGACTTACTGGAGCACTACCAGAGCGATGTCACCCCATACTCGACAGAGTCGAGTTCTAGCCGCCCCAGGAGGGTTGGTGGGGACACTGGACCAGTCACAAGGAGCTGGCGTCATACCGCCCCGACACCACCGAGCTTGTGGCTAGGAGACACGGCGTCCTAAGGCCCATTTCTATTTTTCTATGTATTTTATTTCAGCCCATTTGATTGTATTGAGTGTATTGGGCTATATGTGTGATTTAGTGTCTTTAAGCCCATTATGGTTGTATTAGGCTATTTACTATTTAGCTTATTAGGCCTTTTGTCTATGTATTTTATTTCAGCCCATTTGATTGTATTGAGTGTATTGGGCTATATGTGTGATTTAGTGTCTTTAAGCCCATTGTGGTTGTATTAGGCCATTTACTATTTAGCTTATTAGGCTTTTATCTTTTGGGCCCAGTAGCTCATTAGTCCTTTAGTGGGCTTTTGTCTTGTTAGGCCAATAGTCAAAGGATATAGAGGTCATTAGTTGAATTATCTAGGGGTACTTGTGTCCTTGTGTATTTTTGCCAAACCTTATATAAGGGAGGCTAGTTGTATCATTTTGCTCAATGAAGAAAACCAAGAACATATGATAGCTTTTCTCCGATTGCTTCCCTTCTCTCCAAACTCCCCGTGAGATTCGAGTGATTGCCCGGCGAGAGGCCGTCCGGTGAGAGACCGTCCGGCGAGAGGTCGAGCTACGCGAGAAAGTATCTATCCCCTTCCAATGTTACCCACCATCATGTTCATGTTCTTGGAGTGCCGATGATCGTTTCCACGCCGCCGCCCGCGTCACTCTTCCCCTCACCCTCTTGGCCCTCGTCTGGTCGGGGTCGGCTACGCCGACTGCTCACCTCCTCCTCGTCTCGATCGCGCCTCACACCAGACCTAGGAGGATGAGAGGCGCTTGAAGCTGTCGAATGAGCTAGCAATTGTGTTTCTAGCGAAGGGTCTCTAAGTGTTAGAATCTCCCCTATAGAGAAGGTTAGTGGCCCTTCGATCTGTAGCGACTCTAAAGGGGCAACGTGTCTGCCCTCGGCCTCACCCACAGGAGTCCTGCTCTAGTACTTCTTCAGTACCCTCTGTCTCAAAGCCTCTAGCTATTGTCGAGCAGAAGTAGCCTCCTCGAGGGCCCACCGCTCTTGGATCATAGCCTCTACCTCTCTAGTCCGGGCCTTGGCCTCTCGTTGCTTCGCCTCGGCAAGGAGCCCTCTCAGTAACACGTCTATCTCCTCCCCGGCAAGACAGCGGGTAAGCTCCTCCATGCGGGTGGTAGCCGCGCCCAGCTATGTCTCAAGATATCTCCTGGAGGCCAAGCCATCCTTCACCTCCTCTCACTGCAATCAAACATAAACAGAAAGTCACACACAAAAAGGACATAGGGAAGCATGCTAATTTAAAGGGAATTACGCACAACTTCAGGTCTTACCACCTATCTCAGCTCGGCCTCCGTCGCCTTGGCCCGCTCAAGCGCCACCTCCAAGTAAGCCTCCAAATCCTCGATCCCCGCTGCTCCGGATGAAGGGTCTTCCTCTGTTTCCCTTTTGCCCCTCTCGCAGACTAAGGCCAGGTCATCTCGCTATAAAGAGGCTGGTATTGTTAGTCAAACATAAGGAGAATGATCATTCACTTTCATTTTAATTTGGCTTACCAGCTCACAGATCTAGTGTTTCAGGCCCACGCTCTCATAGTCTAGAACCGCAATTATTCTGAAGGATGCGAGTAGCCTCCGTATCTAGCATCTACATCAATTTCCCACTAGAGGTTAGAATCACAAAGTGTAATCTCATACACCAAAAAAATATAGAGTCTCACCATGCAAGTGTCGAGACGGAGATGTCCTGCATACCGATACCTGTAGTCCACCAAGTATGCCTCGCCGTCCCTCAGTCTTTGATCCAGTGCCAAGGAGACACCCTCCTGTACTACCTCCGCCTCTATCCTATACAGTGAGGCCCAGTCCTGGTGGCTCACTGTGGTCTAACGTCTTCTGTGATCCGGGCCGTGCCCCTTGGGAATTGCTACTAGTGGCTGATGCCACCCTAAGGTCAACTGAACCAGCTGTAGGTAGAGTGGCTCTCATAGGTTCACACAAACGAGCACGATGTCTCTATGGAACCAGGGCCGCCCACTCACCACCCACGACTAGGAGGAGTCATCATCTTTGGCATATGGTGTCCACACCACCTGGACAATTCAAATCAAAATGCATTAAGTAACCATGAGGAACATGAATAATAGTATGAAGTGAAAAGAGTGAGAGTGCATACCCTGTGGTGTGGGAACTCATCTAACACCATCCTGATGTCCGTGATCCACGTGGCCACCAGGTGTCGGTCAGGCGAGACATCCTACCTCGCCATGAGAGGGACCTCCATGGCTTGCCCACAGATGATCATGCTTCGATTGAAAGGGAAGCGAGTATAGCCCCAGATTTGTCACAAACACAAGGTTAGAACTCACCAAAAAAGTCAAATGTAAAGTGCAGATTGGGTTCCATGAGCAGTATATTACCTGTAAGAATGGGGTGAGTCCACCCAGGTTCCCAGAACCTGGTTGGAACGGGTCCATGTAGGCGAGGAGGTGTGCTAGCATTGCCCTCCCCCATGTATATCGCGGCCCGTGCTCGAAGTCCCGGAGTAACAGTAGGTACTTCAAGTTCAAGTTGTTCGACGCTGTCGCAAACAACAATCACCCGAAGAAGTACAAGAGGAAGAGTTGGACCTCATGATCCTCCTCCCTCTCCTTCAACTGGATCCTCTACCGTACCCTCTGTAGGTACACCCCTAGCTCCTCCAGTGGCCCCCTGGTCACACCAGCCAGGCCCACCATCGGACTAATGCACCCCAATGGGATCACGGTCATGGGCCCCTTCGTGTGGACCAGCCTCAATCCGAGAAGCTGGTCCACCTCTTGCCTGTAATCTCTTCACTCCTGGTTGATGATAGGTGCTCCGTCCACTTGTAAATCTGTCAGGTAGGCTACATTCTCGAGAGTGAAGATCATGTGTCCCCATGACATCACAAATGCGTGACAATCGTCCACCTACTGCTCTCGGAGTGCCATCAGGAAGGTGCACTATAAGAAATGGGACCTATAGTCATGGATTTTACCTACATTTCAATAAAACGTAGGTATATATAACTTATTCCTACGTTTTTTAAAATCCATAGGTAAATTCCCTACGCTTTGTTGTAACGTAGGTATATGTCTATCGTAGTCCTACGTTTTCTTACAGAGCGTCAGAAAATGTAAGATATTCTTGCGATTTTGTGGATGACGTACGAATAGATATTAGATATTGTTTCACTTTTAATAAAACGTAATAATAGATCTCTTCAAAAAAAATAAAAAATCTAAAAATGTAGGAATTGTGGGCGATCCAGATGGCGGCAAAATTGATGCCCTGATACTTTTCATTTATTTCCATTTTAACACCTGATTTCCCCCCAGTCACACCCATTTCTTTCCCTGCTTCTCTTCCTCCCCCATCCCTTTCTCCTCTCTTCTCCCTAGATCGTGAGCACACTCGATTGAGCACGGCGGGCGAAATGGATAGCTGCCTCTTGTCGAAATGCGGCCTGAGGCCCCTTCTCAGCCGCTGGGTCCCCTCACTGGCGTCTCGGCTCCTGGGTAACGCTGGGAGGTTCTTGGCGTCCGTTCCGACCCTCAATGGTGCAGAAAGGATCCGCCTGGGTAGGTAGATCTACCTCGGCTACTTCCGGGCCTCCAGGGATTGGGGGCTTCGGGTAAGCGCACCGGTGAAGGTCCTCGTGGAGGAGGAAGGGGAGGATAAGAGGGTGCTAAGCGGCGGCAGTAGCAACACGAGAGGTGAGGTGGAGGGGGAGTTCGATCCCTGGATGTCGCCTCCATTCGCGTTGGCAGAGATCTGGGAGGCGATTCTGAAACACTGCTGGGTGAAGGACCCCTGGCGGTCGATGAGCTATGTGGTCCGCGACGTGGTTGTCGTCTTGGGACTAGCAGCGGTGACGGCTTACCTTAATAACTGGGTTGTGTGGCCGCTATATTGGGCGGCGTAGGGCACCATGTTTTGGGCCCTCTTCGTGCTCGGTCATGATTGGTAGCCTATGCAATGTTCCACATTTTTTTTCACATCTCGATTTTAGTTCTGCTATTAGATTCCATAGTTAGTTTTCGTAGGCTGTGCTGTTCCACCAGAATTTCGTTATCTAGTGTTGATTCGATCTATTGCCTCTTTTGTGGGAGATTTTTTTTTCAATTCTATAGCGGGCACAGAAGTTTCTCCAACAATGTCAAGTTGAAAAGTGTCGTCGGGCACTTCCTCTGCTCCTCCATTCTTCTGCCGTACCATGGCTGGTGAGTCCTGCTACTCACCATTGGAGTCTTTATGTTCCATGTAAACGCCTCTGTAGTCCTTCTCGATAACACTGTTCTGTGGGTACTTGCAGGAGGATAAGCCACATAACACATCACCAGAACCACGGGCACGTTGAGAACTATGAGTCATGGCACCCTGTGAGTTCCCCTGCTTGTTCTATTTCAAGTTTTGCTTTCTTGTGATTGGTCCTTCTGATTACAAGGTCTTATTATGCTATCTTGTAGCCATCTGAAAAAATATACAAGAGCTTGGACCCTGTTACCAAAATGCACGGTTCACGGTGCCCTTCCCCCTGCTGGCTTATCCCATCTACCTGGTGAGTGCCTTGGTTGGAGTTGGCATGTAGAAGAGCTTTGTGTCTCTTCTTGGTAGATCCTTACTCTTTCTTCTTGGACTGTTCATTAGTGGTCAAGGAGTCCAGGGAAGACAGGCTCTCACTTTGACCCTAGCAGTGACTTATTCCTTCCGAATGAGAAGAAAGATGTGTTAACATCTATAGCCTACTGGATGGCGATGGTTGCGTTGCTAGTAGGGCTTACATGGGTTATAGGACCAATGTGGATGTTTAAACTCTATTTTGTGCCCTATTGAGTAAGTTCAAGTGCTTATTCTATGAAGAGTTGGTTGACCAAATGTGAATATTTTGTAAGATTCCCTATTTATGTTAATTGTTTATGATCTCTCCTTTCGTTGAAGATCTTTGTTATGTGGTTGGACTTTGTCACGTACATGCATCACCATGGCCATGATGAGAAGCTTCCGTGGTATCGTGGGAAGGTAAGCTGGATGCGCATGCAAACCTATTCTAAATGTTTGCACAAAGAAGTTATAGATGACAAAAACAATAGAAATAGGGAGGGAATTTAGAAAGATCTCATAAATCTTAAAGAATAGCTTTGACAAAGGATTTGATGAAACCATGTGCGTGCTTCCCCGTGTAAAATCCAAGCTTGAGATCAATATTCCCTTTCTTGGTGCACAATTCATGTTTGTAATGGCTCATATGCACCGACTTCAGTGGAAAATAAAAAAAATGAATATTCTTTATGACACATGTTGTCAACTAGTAATCTTGGTAAACAAACAAAAAATATTTTTTTGATATTCCTTTTTGTCCCTCAACCATCACAAATTTCACTCATCAGTTATAAAGTATTTTTTTTTATGAATGGAAACCTAGCAAGGCGAGCATACCTTGGGCTCACATAGCTTTAAAGTATCCACTTTTTACCTTTTGTAATTATAGTTTGTACTTCATGTAATTATCTTCAACCACTTGGATGTGGACTTCAAGGTGAAGGCTAAAAGATGACAATAACTATCATTTTGTTGGAATGTCACAACAGTGAAAGTTGTCAGAGAAGCTCTTCTTTGCTGAAGCTAAAGAAATGGAGTTGCAGGAAAGGAATTTCTTCACACTTTTGTCAGAGGCCTTAAAGTGTTCTTCCTAAAGATTGGTTGTTCTTTTCCCTCCTGGTAAAAAGTAAAATACATAATTTTCTAGTATAAAAATAATCTGACACTCTTCCCCAGTTATTAGTCAGATCATTTCATTTTGGTTGTTTTGCATTCAAGCTCCTGTGTAAAGATCCACATATTTGACACACAACACCACAAAACAACATAAAATGCATATTTCACGTGTCATACAAATACACTGTTTTACACCAAAACAAACAGCCCATTTATTTTGTACGTGAGGCTCTCCAGTAAAACCAGAAGCACTTGCCCTCTCATAGGCTGGTTGCACTTTGGGTTGGAACTAGCTTAACTAGAAATGTCATCTCCAAACTTACATAAATATTTTTATATCCTGAAGATTGGCTGTTCATGTGTATATCCATGTATGGCATTTCTTGATGTTTTATAGCCTTCCAAGCTTCTTTCTGTTTTTATGTTACCCAATTTTATCTAATCTTTATCGGCTTTAATTGCTTCTAGTTACAACGCAACAGAGTTTTACTCTGAACGCATGCTGAAATATTGGCAAGCGTTCTTTTTTCATTATACATAATTTTATATTGTTCTCACACGGTTCTCATTGCTTCTAATTAAGATGCTGCAAAATCTTATTTTGATGCCCTGAAGTGGAGAGGGTTGAAACACTAAACTAGTTGGCTTTTTCCCTTTCCTTTGTTTAGCATTTGAATTATGAAACTATCATAGTCCATGGAATGACTGGTTTTAATGCCTGCCTGCCAGAAGGAACATATTATGACTGGATGAATTCACTGATCTTTTTATTTTCAGTCTTGAATTTTCAATCCTTGGTTTGCTTCTGCATATTGGTTAAGTTTATTTGAACTTTTTTCCCCTGACTTTTGTTTTAGCTCCTTTCAGAGATAGGTTGTGCTTCAAGTACAAGTTTGTCCAAATTTGAAATAGATAGTGTGAAGGTTATTATGGCTCATGTGAAATGGAGGAATATGATGATGATAGAACTTGGAGCTTAGTGACAATAGGTATTTAAGAAGTATTGTCAATCATGTGCTCGAATAAAGTTTGATGATTTCCTCGTAAGGATGCTTCCTCAAATCTGTACAAGTCACCACTAGTCATTCTATTGATTTTTTTTTTTTTTGCTTTTTTTACTTTTATATGCAGTTCCTTCATTTTTGGTCAAGTATGTAGCTGTCAGGATCACTGCTTTGCATAAGTATAGAAATGCGTGTACAGACACACACACACACACGTGCATATTGGAAGACTAAGAATTAAATGAGACGAGGGATGTATCAGGATGCTTAGTGTTTAATCCACAGTAACCTAAAAAAAGGGAAGGGATAGAAAAGGAAAAGGTTCTGTTCCCTGCAAGTGACCAGTAACATGGGCTAACTTTACAAGTTTGTCCAAATTTCATTACAAATACCTGACTGCATATCGCCATCAACATTTGGTTACATGAAAGGACTGTCTGGCCATAAATACCCTTTGCTTGCAGATCCTTGTGTGGATCAGGCAGCTGAGATGCACTCCACAAGGATTCGGTGGTAGGTGCTTCTCATTCTTCAACTCAGCGTCTTCTGTAATGCCAGGTTTGCCACTCGGTTATTTTGGAGTAAAGAGTAAACAGTCCGGGGATAAGTGTTCTGTTAGTCTGTTCCCCACAAAGATATTAGGAACAATGATTATAGCTTTGCAGGAAACTATAAAATGGACAGGAAAATTTGCAAGAAATATGGTCTAATGATTATTCCAGAGTTTATAAAGACTCAATTCTTCTATTAGCCCATGTGATCTTGTTTTGTGCTTCTCTGAACAAGGTGGTCCACAAGATACCTCCCTCTGATTTTAAGATGTTCAGGAATTTGGTGGGGAATGTGTCATCTTGTTCTTCTATCATTCGTCAGAGTACACTGCATTTTAAGGTACCTCTACGCTCCATCTCCCTCCAAGCGAGAATGCTGGGCAATAATCCGCAGTGGGCTTTTAATTTGCAAGATTTTTCATTCCCAATTGCAAAGTACGACTACCTTAATGCTTCAAATGCTGTCATCCTTTTTTTCTTTGAAAGTGGGTAGTATCACTAATTATATAAAATAAAAAATGTGAATGTACAAGTATAGTCAATGAGCTCCCAAAAAAATCATGTATAAAGGGCCACACCAAGATAGTGTGGAACAGACTAACCCCATGACAAGACAAAAAGTGGGGAGTTGAGGGGCATTAACATTACATAGTAACTCCGCCTATTTCTTCACCCTAGCACAAATGAGGGGCATTAACATTACATAGCAACTCCACCCATTTCCTCACCCTAGCACAAATGAAAGATACAATAGAGTCCTAAGCTCTAACCTCCCTCCCGAAGATCCTACTATTCCTTTAAAATGCTGTCACCCTTGACAGACTTGCCAGTTATTATCGCTTCCTTAGCCATTTCAAACTATGCTCCGGTCATCTAGATCTTTCTTGTTTTCCTTCTTGTTATCCTTGCTAGATTTATTTGTTGTTTTAGGCTGGAGAAGGTCTCGTCTTGTAGTGAAAGAGTAAAATGACTCTTGCTTCATAGGAAGCTTGACATTTTCCTTTGATTGTGTATATCGATTCAAATTAGCTTTATATCAATTTATTTTCACAAAGCTAGCTGATCAAATGTGTTGGACAAAAGATTTGTATGTCCGGAAAAAAAGGGAGTATAAATGGCATAATTAGAAGGCTTGTTTTATCCTCATGGGCACTTGTATGTTGTCTTTCTATTCATTGTTTATTTAGCAAGGTGGTTATAGTGGATCTATTTATTAGAAGCGATGCAGCAAACTAGCCCCTTGGTTGAGATCAAATACTCATTAAAATACTTTAACTTCCCATGGCTCAGTCTACAAGATGATTGCTCTCATCTTCTTGCAATTTTTCATATACCTTGGGCTATGTGATTGTCTTTTGCTGTTGCCTGTTCGAACTGGCTATCTAGAACTCATCACAATTTGCATGCAGTAGGAAAAGGGGGTTCCTCCTGCCTTTTCAGATCGAGTCCTCCTCTTATGGGTCACACTTGGATTTGAGGTGAAACATTGAAATGTCCGGATTCTTCTGTGTGCATTGATGTAGGGGATTAACAGTAATTTACAGGGAAAACAACTTTTTTTTTATTCTGACTAGTTTTGACACTAATGATCTCAAAATCCTATGATCTTAACTTTATTATGCTAAATCCAAAAGATTCCTTGTACAAATTAACTAAAAATTAGGTTCACAAAGATTTCTTCAAAGTCTGCACACATTCATGGCAATATAAATTCCACCTTCTTCACCTAATCAACATTACAGTGTCTCCAACAAAGCCTCCAAAATCTGATAACTCCTTTTGTTTTATGCTTATTACATTGAGTGTTTCATATTTCCTTATTACTTGTTCTTCTCTTGCATTTTCAAATTAAAAACTTCCATATTGTTATAGAAAATGCGTTCTTGGCCAATGAAGGGTGAAGAATGTAGTGTACTAAGTATTTTTCTGTATATTGTCACAAACAATGGATAGTTTTTCAGATGGTTTTCCAGCTGTCCCAACTTTTTCCTGGTGAAAGGTAAATGGCTAGATTATCTATTTCTTTGGTAAAGATTGCAGTATCTTATATTTTAAACATGATGGAGATCCTAGTCAACATTATTGTGCATGCATCTATGGGGCACTTCAGATGCTTGTTGTGATCTTATAGTAACGGAGTGGTGATTAAGATATCAGGAAAATTGATTTTTGCACTATTTTATTTTGTATCCTTTTATAGCTCATGCAATACAGAAAATGTATAGTTGTCTTTTATTTCAATGGACATCCAAAGTAATTTTGGAGGAGAAGGCTCGATGTTATAGGTGGCAATAAGGAGGATCGTCATGGGCCTACAATTTTCATGAATAAGTTGTTGGCATAGACGGTAATTAATCATCAACCTCCTCTTTGTGATTCTTGATTTATTTTTAATGCTTGATCGTACTTAATTCTCTTAAATTCTTATATTGTGGTTCCTACAAAGTATTTTTTCTGGCATACAGTTTTATAATATGTCTACGTGTTCCGACCAACCCAGTAAAAACTTGTACGTGGGCATTCACAGATTGAGAATGCTGGGTAGAAATATTGCATGTGCAGTCGAGTGTTAGTTTAGTTAGCCCAACTTTTGAGGCATTACAGTCAATATGTAAGTTCCACCTTATCTCCTTGTGCCCATGGACTTGTTTATCTCCTACCTATGAGTTTCCCTCATTCATTTTATATTTTATATCACCTTCTCCACATACTACAAATGGGTTTGATTTGTCTTAAAATCAAAACACATGGAGTTATTTATGAGGCTCCCACTGAAGAGGAAATTGATATGGCAATTTCTTGCTTATTCCATCTGAAATTCCTAGGCTTTGATACGAACTGTTGAAGTCATGTGATAGGATTTCTCGTAGTCTATTTGCTGCATTCCACCTAAAGGATGGCCTTGATGCTTCCTTTTTTCTTGAACACTTGTTCTTTACAAATTTCATATATTAGCTCTATTCGCTTATAGGACATCCTCAATTAGGGGAAGAGTCCAAATTAGATGGAGATAGTTTTTTCCATCCAGAAAACTAGTTTTAATAATTGTCATTGCCTTATCTTAATACATAATCTAAGAAATATATAAAATTGAAACGCCAAAAAGCTATAGACCAAACAACAAATTTCACTCACAGACTCTATCTCTTATGTTTCAAATCTGAGAAACTCTTGGTCTGGTTGGGTTTTCCTGGTTGCTTAAAAGAGCAATGAAAATTTCAAAATCAGACTGTCTCGTACTCGTTTTAATTTTTGAGATTTTTTCATTTTCAGGGAGTGGGTGAAAAAGTCCCACACTGGTATCATCGGTGCATCTTTTTGTTGTATAAACTTCTTCATGTCATTGCAGAGCCTTATTTATCATTTCTCCAGTAGGAAAGTGCTTAGTTGTATGTCAGATGTGACTATTATGTTGTATTCATTGTTATAAGTTTGTGCCTTCACCATATCAGTGACAAGTACTTTTTTTAGGTTACGACACATTTGTCAAAGATATTCCTCAAAGATATGGAAGCTCTAGCTGGTGGAGTTGATGACATGACAAAGCTTTCATATTTGCACGATCCTGGTGTTTTACAAAATTTGTCAACTAGATATGAGCTTAACGAAATCTATGTAAGCTGTTTTTATCTTTCTTTGAATTTTTGTTAAATTTCTCTTTTCAGATATTACTTATTGCATTAAGTGAAAAATCTAGTACTTTCTATGCAACATGTTGTGATGCTTGTTTCCGAATTTCATGACAGACATATACAGGAAATATTCTTATTGCAGTAAATCCATTTCAAAGGTTGCCGCATCTTTATGATGCCCATATAATGGAACAATATAAGGGAGCATCCCTAGGAGAGCTAAGTCCTCATGTTTTTGCTGTAGCCGATGTTGCTTACATTTGATCATGCTTTTTTTTATGGGGCCTTCATAATTCGACTGCAAAAATACCCATAAAACTACATGTTCCTCCTTATAGACTAGAATGTGAATATGGAGCCATGTAACCTGACATTTTCTTCTATCCATGCATGCATAACTGTAATTCAACATGATAGAATTGGACAACACAGTTAACTTGGTCTGTCTCTTGCATACATTACCTGGCCTATCTCTTGCATACATTAGTGTTGGGATCAAATATCCTCATGGTGTGCAATGTCCATGGTTTAAAAATTGGGAGCTTCAGACTGGAACTAGCCAAACTGTGTCACAACTTGTTAGAACCAGTCTGGCTCCATCATATTGGGTTAAACAAGAGGCCTAAACCAATTTGAACCAGCTCTAAACTTATTCCTAGTTTTTTTTTGAAAGTGGGTAGTACAACTGTGTGTTTGTTTTACATACCAATTTACGCACTTGGACTTGTATCATGAATGCTTGCTTCTGACATTAAAATGACATGTTATTTTCTTTTTATTTTGAGCATCATTTTCCCTTTATGCTGAATCTTCAAATATGATAAATATTTTGTGATATAGCTTCATTTTATTGGTTGTATGTAGTTCCCATTAGGTTGGGAGGATGACATTGACTTGCATGTGAAGATGGGGCAGACAATGGTTTGCTTCTTTGCCAGGTTATTACACATTTTTTATAAACAGCTCATACAACTTCATGCATGTGTATTAGAGCGATCAAGGGTAATCCTTTACGAAGCTCATACATCTTCATGCATGTGTCCGTTGGTGCATGTACAGATTGATGGACAGATTTACATACTTTTTGTTTACCTGTTTATTTTTCAGCCTTGCCGGGTGCATGGATGAGCATGCATCCTAATACTAGGTTGCCAATGTGACTGCACCTCAAAGCCCATGGCCATGAGAACCCCCTATTCTCCATGTAACATCATGCAAGATGGAACATGAGAATAGATTTTTTTATTTTATTAATAAATCATAGTGTGAAAAAGAAATCATTTCAGGTATAATATCATGCTTAATCTGTTAACAAGTTTTTAGCAAACTATGACAAGCCGAGATTTTTTATATTGAATTGGATTGCCTCTGTATTTTATGTTTTCTGTAACCTAGATTAGTGGAGACAGGGGATCAAACTGGTATTACCCCATTCACATGCTCAATCGTTTTTTTAAATTTGGACTTTTGCTTCTCCTAAAATATGAAAACTAAATCAATTATTTTTTAAAGAATAATATGCATGCAGAAAAAAGGTCACCCCAAAATTTAAATTATTCTAAGAGATTCATTTCTATTCACTTGGATCTGGTTCAACAAGTTGTTAGTTCCATGTTTTTTCCTGACTCACCCTGAGCCCATTGCCTACAGTGTATGATCGACATAATAACTAAGTGATTGATGTTGAATGGCAGCTTGTCATGAAATTTTGTCAAATTATTGGGCATTTGAGTGGATCTAGTTGGCCCCAAGTTGATTGGTGAGGTTTACAACTGTGAGGATGATCGGTGAGTAAGCAACTTCTCTTTGTGGTGGCAAATCTGTGAGCATATTCACCTCTAAGGATGGGATTTTGAAATTTTTTTGTTACTAGTTGTTGAAGCCAAAAATTTAGGCAAGCTAGAGTACCATATGAATTTCTTTATAGTCTTAGTTTTTATTTTCAGTTCCCTTAGCTAGAGTACTGTGTTGATCGGGAATGAAGATTTCTTATTTACAGCCATTGACCTCTTTTACGACAATGGGAGTAGTTTGAAAACAAATGGAAGGAACTTTAAGGACGAGGAGCATTTCATAAGCCATATACTAAGAAATTTGGTAGGTGTCTTTACCTACAAGCTCCATCTCTTGATTTTATCATTTTAGGTTTTCTCCAGCAATCAACTTGTTTTGAAAATTAGCTTTACTATTAAAATAAGTAATTTTTGAAAATCTTAACACTGTTTCTAAGGGTTAGCTAGCTAAATTGCCTCCTTTGTCGATAATGTGGGGGCTGTTTTAGTTTTTTTCCCACATTTTATTGTAATGTATTCCTTATTTGGGTGGCATGGTGTTGAGATCATATTCCGAGTGTAATGGACATTATCTTCTCGATGGTGTTGAGATCATATTCCGAGTGTAATGGACATTATCTTCTCGATGGTGTTGAGATCATATTCCGAGTGTAATGGACATTATCTTCTCGATGGTTTGCTCGTAAGGAGAAAAACACTATTTTTTGGTTGAGACATGTTGAAGGTTTGAAGAGGTTGCTAGTGTAATATGTGGTTGGTTTTTTTTTGTTCTTTTTAATCATTTCTGTGCTTGTGTGCAGGGTAGGTTGTTAGTGTATATTTCTTGTATCCCCATTTCTTCCTTACAATTAGATTGTCATCTAGTAAACATGATTCCCCTTTCTTTTAAGATAGGAATGGAATGTGTAACATTCTACGGCGTATATTACTTCTCCAGAAGCTTTTAACATGCAATTATTTATAAACCTAGCAGCTTTAAGGTCGTTTTATTATAAAGTGTTAACTAGCCTGCATGTAGCTCAAAAAAGCGGTATTGAAGAGCATCTACCTTTGTCTTGTTTTGGAGTCACTTAAATGTTTATGTTGTCTATGAATGAATGTTTGAGCTGCTAGCAAACAGATCATTAGGAGTGATGATCTTGAAGAACTGAGGAAACTGGGATCTGGCACCTTCGGTACAGTTTATCAGGGAAAATGGAGGGGAACTTTTTTTTTCATTAGAGGACCAATGCACAGCTAGGAGGTGAAATTTTATTCATATAGATGAGTCTAAAGAATTATATTGTGCAGATGCTAGGCATTCCTAGCTTGTCCAAATGGGCAGCGCCTCTAATAATACTTGGAAGCTACTGCTGGGAAGAAAAATAAAAGTTACATTTGTTTGTGCAAGCTAGATTGGCCAGAGAATCTGCCACCTTATTCGCCTCATGAAAGATATGAGTGATGGTATCATTAGCTGAGAGAAGGGCCCGAATTTCCCTCACATACTTCAGTATCTCCTAGGGACAAGGAATCTTGTGATTAATAACTTGGACCAGAATTTGGGAATCACATTCAATGTTGCTCGGATGTGAAGTGATGGTTCTCAGGTATTTTAGACCATCCTTTAGAGCTCTAGCTTCTGCCATCATGCTGCTAGCTTGAGCATAAAAATGGGAAAAGGCCAAGATGATTGACCCATGAGAGTCCCTGATAACTCCACCCCCACCCGAAACTTGAGCAAGCTTGGAAGCACCGTCCGTGTTCAGTTTAATGTAAGGCCAAGGAGGAAATTGCCATTTGATAAGTTTCATCTTTGGATTGTTGTTCCTGATGGACTGAATACCACATGCAGCTAAGACTGTTTTCCTTTCATGTTTATCTTCCAGAAGCTTTGACAGCGCAAGTGATTGCTTTACCTGGGAGAGAATTTTTTGGATCATGTTCTGAATTTTTGGAGGCTTGCCCTCATGGATGACAGAGTTTCTAGTAGTCCACATCTCCCACAAGCTGAAACCAGTCACAGCAATAATGAAGAGACCAAACAGAGATTTACCAGCAGTAGTTTGAATATTTTTGGAAATGAGTTCTCTGGCTGTCCTACCTCCTATCTCCAGTCCTTTAGTTTGAAAGAAGGACCAGATGTTCACAGCCCAGTCACTCTGAATAAAGAGATGGTCATTTTCCTCTTCAGTATGGTTCTGACAGCATTTGCATTTGGAGCATATAGGGATACCACAAACTTTTATATTCTGATCAGTGGGCAGACAGTTGAAAAATACTTTCCAGATATGCAGTGATATTTTGGTTGGAATCCATGGGGACCAAATGCGATTCCAGTTGATATTCATCTCCATTAGTTGTGAGTGTTGGGTATGCATCATTTTTTTATAAATGGAGGAGACTGTGTAGTTCCCATTTCCTGATAATGACCAGATGAACTGATCTGAATATGGAGTCAAAATGATTGGTGTCAAAGTTCTCCTGATATCTGCTGGTAGGTGCAGTTCCATGACATGAGTGTCCTCCGGGCTAGGATTCATGATTATGTCTCTAACAGTTGCATTTTTATTGGGGATACTATCACTGCATATATAAGAAGCAAGTGTTCTGTTTCCCAGCCATGTGTCCTGCTAGAAATTTGTTAGAGCCCCATCACCTAGTATGACCCTCTGATTGTGCAGAATGATTATTTTTGCTTTAGTCCAGCTGCTTTTGTTGATGCCCTTCATGCCTTTGAAATTTACCTCAGAAAGATGTGCATTCTGAATATACTTTGCCCTGAAAAACTCTGCCCAGAGGGATTGAGAATGTAGACCATTCCACAGCATTTTGATCCATAGGGCAAGGTCCATATGTCTTAGGGACATGATCCCAAGACCGCCCTGCTCAATAGGTTTGCATACATATTTCCAAGATCTCCAGTGTTTCCTGTTGCCATAATTCGAGGAGCCCCAGAAAAAATTAGCAAAGGATCTGTCCATCATCTGATGTATGCCAGCATGCAGAGGGGTGGATGCTAGAATATAAATTGGGATGGACGACAGAACATGTTTGATCAAGATTAAACGAGCACTCTGAGAAAGCAATCTGGCTTGCCATCCTTCTATACGCTTATGAATGGTGGTGATGATGCCAGCAAAAAATACTTTTTTAGTTCTGCCCAAAACCAGAGGGTAACCCAAGTATTTTTGTGGAAAGGTTTGTCTAGAGAAGCCTGTTATGTTTTCTATTCTTCTGTTAAGAATGGAGCTGCTGTTTGAGTGAAGAAGAAAGCCACTCTTGCTAATATTTATCAGTTGCCCTGATGCTTCCTCATAAGTTTTTAATGTGTGCATGAGATTTCGGAGGGAGGTGGCACTTGCATTAGCAAAAATTAAAGTGTCATCAGCAAAAAGGAGGTGGGATATGGATGGGCACCTCCTAGGGCCAGAATACCAGCCCACTTTCCCCTTGTCAAATTGGTCCTTAAGCAACCTACTGAGAGATTCTTGGGCTAGAATAAAAAGAATGGGGGCAATGGGGTCACCTTGTCTAATGCCTCTGGTTGATTTGAAGAAGCCAGCTAAATCTCCATTTAAAGCTATGGAGAACCAACAATTAGTAATCAATCTTTCAATCATATTAATGAAATGAGTATCAAAACCAAACTTCTTCAGGACTGCAGCCAGGAAATCCCATTCAATTCTGTCATATGCCTTGGCCATGTCCAATTTAAGAATGACATTGCCACCTCTGGTTTTCCTGCCTAATTCTTGAACCAGCTCTTGGGCCAAAGCAATATTCTCAATGATGTACCTGCCTTTGACAAAAGCAGTTTGTTCCTTTGAAATGAGTGATGGAAGAATTCTGCTCATTCTGTTGCTTAGGATTTTAGAGATGATTTTGTGTGAGAAGTTACATAAACTGATCGGCTTGTATTCTGAAATGTCATTTGCATTCTTTGTCTTTGGAATAAGGGCTATGACTGTGGCTGTGAAACATCTTGGAAGGGGTTTTCTATCAGAGAAAAATTCCTGAATGGCCTTGATGACAATGTCTGCAATTACATGCCAAGCATTTTGGAAGAAACTGCCAGTGTAGCCATCCAGGCCAGGAGCACTATCAGGGGATATAGAGAAGACAGCATCCTTTATTTCCACAGCCGTTGGGATAGCAATTAACAGTCTGTTGTCATCCTGGGTCACTTTATTTGGAATGCAGTTCAGACTGTCCATGTCAACATAGTGGGGTTGGGAAGTGAAAGCAGTTTGGAAATGGGTGACTGCAATATCCTTCATCTTCTGAGGGTCTGATGTAAGGTCACCCGTGGCTGTCTTGAGGTGGGTGATAGAGTTTTTTCTTCTATTAGCTAAAGCAGTTGCATGAAAAAATTTAGTGTTTCTGTCTCCTTCTGCCAACCACCTGATCCTGGACTTTTGTTTCCAGAAAATTTCATGCTGTAAAATTCTTTCTGTGAGAATGTTTTTGGCACTTTCTAGAGATGACAGTGTAGTTGGGGAGGGTTGCTGGTCATAGGTGAATTCTACCTTTAAAACCATATCTTCTGCTTCCATCAAGTTTTTGTGAACATTTCCAAATACATTCTTGTTCCAATCCCGAAGGAAATACCGCAATGATTTAAGCTTGAGAATCAGAGTGGTAATAGCTGAGGAGGCTAACGGACTGGTTCTCCAGGACTGCTCCACTGCTGTAAGGAATAAGTCATGCTTTGTCCACATTTGCTGAAAATAAAACCTGCTTTTTGCATTGTTTTGTCTAGCCAATTTGACTAGAAGGGGGGCATGGTCCGAAGCTTCTCTAGAGAGGTGTTCCACAGTAATGGGAAAAGAGTTCATCCATGAGTTATTTGTGAGGACTCTGTCAAGTCTAGCCCAAATGCCTTTGGAACCTATTTGCTGATTGTGCCAAGTGTATTTGGAGCCCATAAAACCAGCATCTATTAGACCACAGTCATTCATACAATCCTTTAAGTCATTCATGGACCTTAATGAAGGGATATTACCCCCCAATTTTTCCTCAACTGCCGTGATGCTGTTGAAGTCTCCAGCCACAATCCACGGGCCACTAATAAGAGAATTGACCTGAGTAAGAGAATCCCATAATAGGAGTCTTTCCGCTGGAGTGCATTTGGCATAAATGAAGGAAGCATAGAATTCAGGCAAATTTTGAGAGGTCTGTTTGATAGTAACTTGTTGATCATGTTGACAAACAATATGAAAATTCAACTGTCCTTTCCACATAATCCAGATGTGGGCTTGCTCATCTTTGTTTGCAATACATTTGTCCATACCTAGCTTCTTGCAAATTCTATCCATGTTGATGTTATTAATTTTAGGCTCAAGAATGACAATGCAGTCAGCTCTGTGTTCTTTAATGGAGGGGAACTGATGTTGCTATTAAGCGTATAAAAAAGAGCTACTTTTTAGGAAGAACATCCGAGCAATAATGCTTGGTATGTGATCCTCTGATTACTACTTGTAAGTCTAAACATTTTTAAATATCGTAGGCATAGATTGTCATCGTGGACCATGCCATGAATTCTTATAGTTTTTGGCACATAGACTAATGTTCAAATGACAATTGCAATTTATCACTCTTGCACTTGTATTTGCAAAAAGACCACATAATTACTTTCTTCACCATTTTTTGCACGTAAGAAAAGCCACATGAACGTGTGCAAAAAGACCAGTTTGTGGTGTTTTTGCACCCCACTGACATTTTTAGTGATGCGTGCGCAAATGGAAATGCAAGAGTGATAACTTTTTAGTTTTTGTTTTAATAATGGCTTATATGGATAAATCCACTTTTTAAGAATTGCCACTCAGTTACTTTGTTAATTATCCTAATAACTTTCAACACCCACTGGATATTATTACAAAAGAACCAAACCCTTATATATTCTTCAAGGTTTGCGTGTGATCATCTCAATCAATTTTTAATCGCCTGACAATTTTGACTGGGCTTCGAATCCTTTGGCACTACTATGTTTTCAAATCCACTGTCATAAACTATATCAATTTTAATTTTTATCAACTACTGCAGTATCATCCTCTTTGTGACTTCTTAATTGCCCGAGCACTCTAGTCCACCTCAACTTTAAGGCACATCTGAGATTTGAGGAAGTCCTTTGTTCTATTGCAATGATTCTTTTTGCATTATAGGCAAAAGATTTCTGGAGAGAAGCATAAATTTTGTCAAAGCTGCACCATCCAAATGTGGTAGCTTTTTATGGAGTAGCTCCAGATGGGCCTGGAGGAACATTGGCGACTGTAACAGAATACATGGTGAACCCTCCAACATCCGTACCTCTTTCCTAGATCAGTGTGGAACTACCTGATGAGGAAAAAGCTGAGGATGTGCTACAGACCTTGTGGTGTATGATGGAACAAGGGAATACATAGAAGTGGAATGTACAAATCCTACATAGGAGTAATCTTAGATAAAATCATGTAAGAATTTTACATATTTCTTTTTTCTTTGTGTAAGGGTGAGTTTTTGGCTATCCACAGTAACAGAAGCCATTTGGTTGAAAAACTTGGCACCTTCATCTTACTAATATTCTGATCAACAGGTTTCACTAGCTCAGTGATGGGGACATCTCCGACCACTCCACATTTTCTTTGAGGTTTCAGATGATCACCAGTAGTGCTACATCTTGTTCGTCACTTTGTTTTGAGTCATATGATGTATTTTTCATTTTCTTATTTGAGTCTTATCATGTAATTTTCCTTTTAATTGAGTCACGTACCTAGGTAAATAGGTCATTAGAGTGGTTAATGTGTCATTTGGGCCCAATAAAGTGGGCTAGGCCTAGGGGCGCCCCCCCTCTTTGGTTTGTATAGTCATTAGTCTAAGAGTCAGGGACTTATTGTAAAATGTGAGATTCCTATAAATAGGACCCCATTCCCCCACTTGAGAACTATGGAATGAATAGTTGAAAGAATTTCAGAAATCCAGTTTAAATCTCCTTGGAGTGAGAAGCTCCCTCCCTCTCTCTCTCTCTCTAAAAGGGGCGACCCTTTCTCTCTCCTCCCTCCCAATTTCAAAATTCCCTCTCTCTCCTCTCTCCTCCACATCATCGCCACATCACCCTCTCCCCTCTTGCCACATCACCTAGCCCTTCCTATTCCCCATACCATTAAAACCACTCTTCAATTCCCTCCCTCTCCCTAGGTGACCATTCCTCTTCCCAAGCCACCCTTCCTCTTCCCAAGGCACCCTTTCATTCTCCCAAGCACCCCTTCCCTTCCACAACACACCCTTTCCCCTCCCCAAGGCCACATTAACCATCCATCATTAAACTGAATTCAAATCCCTCTCCCTCCCTCTTTGCCAACCTGCGCCCTCCACCCTCTCTCCCTCTCCACCCCAGGTCGTAGACCACTCCCCACCACCTCCTAGCTGTGACCCAAGTTCTCTCCCAGCCTCTCCACCATCCCATCCTACCCCCCAACCATTCCCCATAGCCATCCCACCACCACTCCTTGTTGTATCCTCGCCCTCCCCACCCCTATCTTCATCTATCACCTCTCTGCACAGGCCAGTTCGCAGGTAGCAGTTGAGGCCCGAGTTGAAGAGCCTGCCACGCCTTCATCGCACAACATCTGGGGGTGTATCAAACATTCCTGGAAAGCTCTTCGAAGTGGCTTCGCAGGCGAGGTGGTCTCGCATCCATCTGACGTCTGTGCTGCTTGGGAGGGGTCTTTCTCCCTCGACTGCACAGAGCGGCTCTAGCAGAGAACCTGAGGCCGAGTGCAGACGCAACCACGGCTGCTCTGGTATGACTTTGGACATGATTCTTTAGCTGAAGTCTTCTCCTTCAAGTCCTCTATCGACTCTAAGAAGCAGAGTAATTTTTGGACCCCGGAGTCCCGAGTTCCAGATTTTCACCCCAAGGTGCGCATGGTTAGTCTCCCCTGATCCAGATCCGACCCCCCCTCACCTTTCTAGGTATCGAGATCTACTCCGACCTCCGCCAGTGACCCCGTTGATCTCCGTTCGAAGAAAACTCGACCACAATCACATCAGTTCTGGTCCCGCATCATTCAGACCTTGGGAGTGATCGTGGCACCCTCGTCTTCATGCAGTGGCAGTCTGGGAACAGTCAGAGCCAGAGTCATTCGGTCCTGTTCCAGCCAATGCCCCAGCCACCGTCGAATCCAAGAAATTCCCCAAAAATTCAGACATCCTCCTGGGCTAACCCAGGAAGTTTCGGCACCAGTTTCACCCTAACCTGAGCTTGGCAGAGCCCATAGCAGGGCCGTCATCGACTGTCTATCGTGTTGTTCCAGAAGCAGGCAGAATCAACATCGTTCGCCATTTCGGCTTTTGCCTATTTTCCCCGCCCCCGCCTGGCCGGCTTAGCACCCCTCCCTGTGCGGAGGTAGTATTTGTGTGTAACCCTAAATTCCCCACCCTTTGTCCAACCCTCCTGTGTGAGGTGTAGTGTAATGTAATTGATTGGTACAGGTTAAAGCTTCATCGGCGTAGCGTGCGGGTGTCGTACCCACGCTTCCCCGCTCGCCTCGTCTCCTGCCGAGATCGGTGTCTTCACGTCGATCAGGTGAGCTCCTGGTCACTTCCTCCGCTGGTTTATCATTGCTTAATTAGTATTGTCTTTTAGTTCCGTCAGACGGCGAGTGAGCGCCCGATCCAAAATCGATCAAATTGAGTGACCACCGCGGAGTGAGTTGTGAGAGAGCACACCCTATAACCCACGCCCTTGGCGTGCCGGCCGCCCATTGGATTGGGCATCCCTGGCCCATTAGGGTCCTCCCCAAGCTATCCATACCCCTGGAACCCCAAGGTCCAACCTCGGACCCTCACCATCATCGCCGGTCCACCTACGGACCTAGGCGTGCACGACGCGAGTGAACCCGCTTGAGTGAATCCGCCGTTCGGTTCGGTTGCTTGCATAGATAGGTCCAAGTGGCTTTGATCGAGTGGCTGCCACCCCCAAGGTGGTTTCACATCACTCAGGGGCTTCAGTTTGAGAAAATTAGTAAAGTCACAACATTTTAGTATCTCAAGGTTGGTTTTGCTCTATGTTATTCAATCCGATTTGGGGCATATTTATAGTAGTTTTTTGCTTGCTATCCATTACATTTGGCTTGCACTAAAGTATATGCATGCTTCTCTTTAACATCTCCTTAGTTAAGAGAGTCAAGTAGTACTTGTCTCTAGGCTTTTTCTCTTTCTTACAGTGTCCACCTATAGACCTGGGCGTGCACGACGCGGGTGAACCCGCTTGAGTGAATCCGCCGTTCGGTCCGGTTGCTTGCATAGATAGGTCCAAGGGGCTTTGGTCGAGTGGCTGCCACTCCCAAGGTGGTTTCACATCAATTTGGTATCAGAGCAAGTTCACAACTTGTCTCTATCAAGTTGGTCCTAGGGCGCATTTACATTTTGTGTCACCTAGTGCATCATCATGTATACCCTTGTGGGGGATGAGATTCTTAGGGTTCCTTCTTGGTCAAGACGACCAGATCATTTATCAGTCTATTTGATTTGTTTATTAGAGATTTATTTGCATAGCGCGTGCCAGTCACATATGTGACAAGTTTATTATGCGCTTGATCTGACTTGGTCAGACGAATGTAAAGTTCGTGTCAGGACCCGGAGTTCGTCATACCATAAAGGTTATGACGTTAATTACGTTCCCTAAGGAAGAGGACAACCCTTGATGAATTGTCAAGAGAAGATGCCTCGAGGGATGATACGAAGGCATAAAGAATACTGACTAAAGACACTAGTGGATGCTGGGAGATGGGGTCATTTGGTTGACCATTCGTTCAAAATGCAACGAGTTCATTAATTGGTCTATTCATATAATTAAAGATTCGGCTATGCTCATTTAGGTAGCAATGCATGCCAATGCAAATGTGCGTTCATGATCTCAGGATGGATGCTCAGCATAATTGAAGACATCAAGGCTCTTTCTATTTATTTATTTAGCTAGGTTTATTAAATCAATTAGGGCTATAACATCAAGCATCAAGAATCAACACACCATAAATGAGATGAACATGAGGCCAATGCATGTATGAGTTATCCTAAAATGGCGCGGGGCACTATTAGGCTAAAATGGCGCGGTGATGAAGTGAGCCTAAGACGGTGCGGTGATCGGCTGGGGTTAAAATGACGCGGTGATTTGTTGTGGTTAAAACGGCGCGGTGATTGGCTGTGGTTAAAACGACGCCGTGATTGGCTGTGGTAGGGCAATTTTGGGCAATTTTGGGGTTTAGTGGAATGCAGACAAGTTCCTTAGAACTTTGGTATTATTTGAGAAGATTAGAGGGTTTATTTAAGTCCCAGATGCACTGCAAACAAGACAAGTCCGGACTTATGCGAGGTTCTTACTCGAGCATAGTCTAAAGTAGACTTTATCGGTGCAAATTCATTGAAATTTAGACTAAGTCTTCAGTCAAAATTTGGGCAGCACCTCCCCTTACCCAGAGGGTTACGGGGGCAAAGTGGAGACAGTCCCACAATATTGGGGTACGCTCTTTAAAGCTGGGAATGTCAAACGGTGACCGACGGACTTCAATAGAGGGAAAAGGACCCCGAGGGCTAGCCTGCTAGGGGCATCCATGCTCTATGAGTCAAAACATCGTTAAGGGATGGCCGAGATGGGAAGATACCTTGAGGGCTAGCCTATGAGAGGTTACCTTCCCACAGCCACCACAATTCCCAAAGGGATGTGGATTTGATGTCGGGCTAAGAGCCCCTTTTAATGTTCACCCTCCGGTGATCTGCAGAGATGCATGTCATTACGAGACATGTCCCCTGAGACCTCATAGTGATGTGAGACTCTGATGGGAATGTTCCCCTGCCCAGGCAATGAGTTACACGAGGAAATAAGCCATCAGACGCGATCACATATGGAATGCACTAGACCGAAGAGATGACAACAACCGGTTATATGTATATGTATTCATCAAGGTAACGGGCTAGTAGGGAGGTTGACGAGCTAGACTAAAGGTTCGAAGGTTATCCAGAGGACTGAGACTCTGGAGGGGGCCAATGGTCGAACAGTTCAGCGGCTTCTGCAACACGAACAACCACGACACTCACAGATTTCAGAAATGGCCCCTTCTTTTAGCCCATAATCACGAATAGGGAGGCACCGAGGAATCGTCTCCGGGGCCGAAGGAGAGTGCATTTATACACACGCCTTCGTCTCGGAGAGAACACATGGGCATAGTGAATATTTGATACGATCTACGCAATAAAAGGACCCCGGGGAGGGGATTATTGATGTAGCCCCTTTGGGATAGCCTAGGGCATACTCAGCACCGCGAAGGTGACATCCGCACTCAACACCTAGAACACGAGGCGTTGAACACAAACACCGAAAGAAACGGGGGAAGAGAGGAAGAGAGGGGAGAGGGCTTGCCGCTCCACCCACCGCCGCCGTCTATGCGAAGAGGGAAGAGAGGAAGAGAGGGGAGAGGGCTCCCTCCTGCTACTCCGTCCACCGCCGTCCATGCGAAGAGAAGAAGAAGAAATGAAGAAGAGAAGAAGAAGAGGAGGGGAGGATTCCCCCCTGCTGCTCCATCCTCCGTCGTCCGCGTAAAGAGAAGAAGAGAAAGGGAAAAGAGGAGAAGGGAAGAAGAGAAAGAGAAAAAGATGAGAAGAAGGATAAGAGAAGAAGAGGGAAGAGAGGAAGAGAGGGGAGAGGGCTCGCCGCTACACCTACCACCGCCGCCTGTGGACATGCAAAATTGCACTATTATATGTCCCAACTAGTCCAACATCAACAACAACGTCAACTGAAGAGACTGTGAAGAAGGGAAGGCCATCCGGACTCTCTGAATACACACACAGCCATGAAGCCATCTCCGGAGTCATGACAGTGAAGAGAAATCAACCACCAAGGGCCTCGCAAACCACGGGCCACGGAGGAAATCAAACGGGCCATGACTCGTGCTCATAACGGGCTCATAACGGGCTCAGAAATGCACCCCTGGTGGCCTTCAGCGGTACGCCCATTTGGCCTTCAGTGGCACGCCCGTTTGGGGCTTCATCGGCACGCCCGTTTGGGGCTTCAGCGGCACGCCCAGTTGGGGCTTCAGCGGCACGCCCAGTTGGCCTTCAGCAGCAAGCCCATTTGGGGCTTCAGCGGCACGCCCATTTGGGGCTTCAGCGGCACGCCCTTTTGGCCCTCCTGCGGCACACTTATTGAGCCCGCCAGCGGCACAGCGTGAAGGTGTTTCAACGGCCGAACGATGTGACGCCCATGCCCTACGTATCCTTGGCGCGCAGTGAGCTATCAGAGGTGTCAACCAGAGGTTGGGCCACGCAGGCTACTCCCCTGACATCCAGGACGGGGGAAGTCAAACCCCATGATGACCAGCCGCTTCCCGCCTCCGACTGCCGTGCTCGAGGGCTCCCGCTGCTGGGAGAATAAAACCACTCCCATTCCTGCGAAGAAGAATGACAGAGGCCCATACACAGAGAATAGGGACACAGGGATAAGAGACGAAGAGACACAAAGCCACCTACGAGAAGAAGGAGAAGAGAGAAGAGAAGGGAGAGGGCTCCGGCTTGGAGTCTTCCGACAACCACCAGGCAAAGAGAAGAGAGTAAGAGAGAGAGAGGGCTTGATGTATGTGGACGCGGGATTTTTATTCCTCTTGTTATTATTTTATTATTATTATTATTTATTTTCCCTCGAAGTAGGTTCGTTTCCCTCGAAGATGAAGCCGGATGGGAAGTGTATCGGAGACACTCCCTTGACTCATCGGGGTTGATGACATTGGACTAGATTTCGGCAGCATCTCCCCTCAACTTGGAACATGCCCAAGGGGAAATAGGTGATCATCCACGGAGTGCCGGGATGAAAACCGAAAGAGAAAGGCACTGGGCCCTGGCACGGTGTGATGTTGGGGATGGTTCCCCGTGTATTTATTCCATGGGGTGTACCCTGTGACCTGTAGATATCCCTCGAATTAGTGTGGCAGGGTGCTCAAAGATTGGGCAGAGGAGGAGAGGCTCTCGGCGCAGCGATAACGAGCATAGGCAGGCTTCCCGGCGCAGGGGAATGGGTTCTCGGCATGGCTTTAAAGAAAGAGGAGGGAGCTCTCGGCGTGAGGTTCCCGACGCGGGGGAATGGGCTCTCGGCATGAGGTTCTCGGCATGGCTTTAAAGAAGGAGGAGGGAGCTCTCGGAGTGAGGTTCCCGACGCGGGCCGCGCCGGAAAGGTTTGTGGAGGTTTGTGGGGTTTTACGGTGCTCTGTTTTGGGGATTTTTCCTGGGATTCAGATAACGGCTAGGGGGTTTTAGGATGCAAACGAGGAAGGGACCAATGGCTCTGCCAAGTTACCAGATTAACATCAAGGAGTCACATGGATAGAAGGGATTCGAGGGATTGAAGTCACCAGGCGTTCGAACCCTATGGAACAGGCTTTATGCCATTCATATCGCCGACCATCCAGGAGATCAAGAGATGACTGTCTCTGATCCCTGCAATGGCCCCAATGGCTTGGGAAACTTGAGAGGACTATGGACTTCGCAACGTTTAAATCATCGATGTCATCGAGGGAGAGAGAGGGACAAAGTCCAAAGATCCACGGTAAGGATTGGGACTCTGTTACCTCCTTCCCATCTGAAACAAGCATGCATATAGGCACAAGAAATCACTAGAATTCTAAGCATCCGAGCAATTAATGTACGCGGGGGATAACATGCATTCTGAGAGAGAGAGCACAGGGAGAAAAGGGCCAACCAATACCATTTCATCGGAACAGCCGTGAAGTTGCATTTCACTGTTTCATCGTTTACATCATTCATAGAACAAAGGGGACGGAGAGAGGAAAAACAGATTAATACTCTATCTCCTCGACAACAGGGAGATCTCTTCACTTCGAAAGTGGAAAACGGAATCGAAGCTTATACATCAAAAAGAAAGGGAAGCAGGAAGGGAAGACGGCAATAAAGGGAAGGGGAGGGCGGAGCATTGACTCCTCTCCCTCCCCTAGCACCCCACCTTCTCCTTCCTTCCGACCTCGCAGCAGCTTTTCTTTTCTTCTCTCTTTTTTTATCTGGCTATCTGGAGATGCCTTTCTTCACTCCTCTTCGATGGCTCTCTGTTGCCTCCCCCTTTTTTCTCTTTTGGCTATCTGTTGATCTTCTCCACTTTTTTTTCTCTTTGTTCTGACTCTCTGTTGCCTCTCCCCTTTTTCTCTTCGAATGAGGGGGTTTTATATCCCTCCTTGGTATCCTATCGGCCGGCCTGTCCCGACGCGCCTCAATCGTAGGCAGACCTCCCGGCGCGTGGGACTTCAGCTTCTCGGCGCCGCTTTTTAGGCTTCGACAAGGGGATCCCGGCGCCACTTTTATAGGCCCATTTAGGGCTTTTAAGACCTCACATAGACTTCGGCCTTTATTGGTCCTTCAAATGTATCAGAACCCGAGAAGGCCCTCCACTGGTGACACAGTTTCTATTGAGATCATTCATAGATTTTCATCAGTCGGTAGACTGGGGTTTCATCGGCGTTGCCATCTGAATGATGACAAAGTCGGACATCATCTCATTGGTATCGCCACCTGAACGGTGACAGGATCGGACATCAGCTTTAGCCTGAAAAGACTTCAGCCAGGTGACTGCTATTTCATCAGTGCCGTCGTCTGACTGACTATGGCATCGGACATCAGCTTGGCCGGGAAAGGGCTTCGGCCGGGTAGATGGTTGACGAGCTTCATCATTGTTCTTTTACTATTGGTCTGATCTTCTTTTCAATTCTGTCTCCGCCCCCTTGCTCATTTTCCAGGCGTCAACAAATGCCCCCCACCTGCGGATGGCGTAAGTGCAGAATAAGCGGCACGGGGTCCGCAGGTGCCCTTCATCATTTGGGGGTATCCTCCTCAATCTCTCTTTGACATTGTCCTTCGGCTTAATCATGTTACTGTAGCAATATTATGCACATGTATCTTTCATTTTCATGTTTTTCATCCCCATATCTTCTGATTTTATTGTCAGCACTTTGGAGCCTTCTTGGCCTTGCCTTGGGCTTCTCGGCGCGAGGTAGGGCCCTTCTCGGCGCGGGTGCTTCTCGACGCGGCCTGTTGTCGGTGCGGGCTTCTCGGCGCGACCCTCTCGGCGCGGGCGTCTTCGACGGGCTTCTCGGCGCGGGCGTCTCGGCGCGCCCTTTTCTTCCGGCCGACGGGGGGTTCTCGGCGCGCTTTCCTTCGCGTCGAGAAGCCTTCCCCTTTCTTTCTATTTAACCTCGTGAGAGGCTTTTTTACCCTCATTTTCATCGGCCCTCTCTCTCTCTTCATCTCCTCGGCGGCGAGTTTCTCCCCCGAGAGCCTTACTTCATTCCCCCCCCCCCTTTTTGACCGATTCATTCTAGGGTAGGTTCATCATACGGGATTGAGTCCCATTTTATGTTCGGGATCACTCCCTCTTGGTGGGTGACTCCCTATTTTTCTTGGGCAGACCCCGGACAAGAGGAGATGCTGCCGAAATTTTTATAGGGTTTCATATTACAATCTTTACAAGACTGCCTCTTGTTTTGGGATTTTCACTCACATCTCTTCTTCGGCTGCAGATACTACAATGGCTTCCAGCTCTCCTGCTGCATCTTCTGGAGCTGTTGGGGCGAGCTCGCCAGCGCAGCCAGATATATCACGGGCTGTAGTAAATTGGCTGAACGTGCATAGCCTGGACTTCGGGTATGACAAAGTTGCTGCCGTTGACGAATCATCTGATTCTGAGACGGATACAGTATCAACATAGAGGGTATATTCCACTGCAATGGAGACATGCTTCAGACGGGGCAACGACTATCGGCCGGATCTTCCGAAGGACTGCCACTTAATGCCGTTCATCCGAACTTTCACAGTGGGTGGCATGCGAGACTATCGGATAGCCCGTGCTGTCGAAGCTGCCATCCTTGCCGAACGAGATAGCCTGAAGGAGTCGGTGTACCGCCACAAGGCCATCTATTTTCCTGGGGAGAAGCGTGATTGGGACGCAGTCCTCGGTATATCAGAGCTGGAGCCGGAGAAGAAAATGTTGACCCAGGCCCCGGAATTTACACCTGCCCGGTGGGATAATGCTAGTGGCCGAGTTCATAGGGAGAAGCCTGGCTACGGTCTATTCCTGGCGCCGATAAAGTGGGGGTACCGAGAAGAACCCTTTGTGTTGAATTGTTCGACCGTCCAGTTCAAGTATCATCTAGCTGCCGGCTGGTTTGGACATACCAAAATCACTGACGCCCACCTATTCCGGGTGGGAGCGGTGGAGTTCACCGAGTTTGTTTTAAAGGAATACGCCCCTCTGCTGATCAGAGCCGGGGTATATCACAGTGTCTTTGCTTCTAGATTCTGCTATCCCATATCCCGAGGGTTGTGCTGTGGAATGTTCAAAGTATTCTGCCCTTTGTTCAACATATTCTATACAGCAGAGGGTGAAACATCTCTCGACCTCTGGAGCTTGTCACAGCTTTCTGGTCTGCCTATTGACGGCGAGCCGTATGAAGAGGTCTGCTTGGCAGATTCTGAGAAGGATAGCTCAGATGGCGAAGGCGAGTATTCACTTGGCTATTCCTACCGGTATTTAATGAAGGCCTATCGCTCCATCTGTCTGGCGCATAGTAGAGGATCATCCAAGGGTTACCATCCTCGAGAGAAAGGCAGCAAGCTGAGGGTCCGGATAGGGCAGTGGATTCAGTATTTCTTTGACGGTCCCTTAAAATATGCAGACTTCCCTTCCGTGGGTCCGACTGCCAGCAAGCAGATAAGGGCTCCTCGCTATAAGTCAGCGTTGCCATCTTCATTGCGCCGTGTAGGCAATGGTGGTCCAAATCCAGCAGGGGTGGACCCTATCACACATTGTGCGGCTTACTTCACATTCTGGTTGTGCACTTTCGCTCTCCCTCAAGGGGACGAGATAATCATTCGGCCCGAAGCCATATACCCGGCATGCCAGATGGCCTGGGGAATGAGGCTGTCACTTTGCCCAGTGGCCTTGTGTTTAATCTACAAATCTTTGGGGGATCTGTACAAGCATCGGACTCCCCGCTCTTTGAGGACCATGGGCCCTTTTCATTTCTTCAATGCCTGGGTCTACAGTCTATTTCCTGAATTGGCTCCTAGAACTCTGCAGGCAGATACAGTGTTACCCAGAATGATTGAATTTGCCAGTGCCGAACCTGGCTCTTTCTCTGATCAGTTGTTCAAAATAAGGGGCCGACTGATAAGGGTACCAGTGGATGCCCCTGGCAGCATTCATTTCTGGAGCTTGGCAGCGGGTTCAGCTCCTTTGGTTCATTCTCAAAGAGAATGTAAGATGGAAGAGGTAGAGACCTATGTTCACCCCGTTTCAGGGGCTAATGCTGTTCGGTCTATTCTGGAGCCGGAGCTGGTTAGATGGGCCATGGCCATTCGACCCAGTGTTTTAGTCTTTAGGAAGGGTGGTCTGCTTTTTCTGGAACCATATTATCCATTCCGCTTCGGGCGGAACTTTGGCTTTGACCAGCATATCCCTACATCAGTTGCTCAGTTTCCCCTGGATAGCCGGGCCAAGCACGGATCCGCCATTGTCGGTGATGGCCGGTTGTGGTGGGATTTCTATCATCGCCATGATGGCGCCGTTTTCAGAGTTCCCACTGTTTCCAACCATGTCCCCCATGTCACATCAGAGTATATCAAATGGTGGAACATTCGGACCAGCTTTTACAGGGATGGCAGGGGTGCATTCTGGGACGTGGCCGAGCGTTCTTTCCTGAAACAACAGCCCAGGCCGGTATTTGACATCCCCGAGGCCCACCTAAAAAGGATTTATTCACAACATCCGAGGGAGGCCGAGAACTATCTGGCTCAGCGTCGGGTGCTGAAAGAAGGAGGCTCCGAGCCACCTGCTCCTGTCTTTGCTGCCATTAACGAAGATACTTTTATGAAGAACTTGAAACATCTGTGTCATGTAGGAGGCGCTCTTCTGGAGGCGGATCAGTACCCTTTCCCTGTTGAAGAGCCGCTCCTGACGGTCATCCCCTGGAAGGGTCCGACAGATAGATTTCATCCCTACAGGACGTTTGTGCGCAGGGAAGATAGGACTCAGACGTACTACAAGCACACGTCTTGGCTGTTTGTTCTGCTGAATGTACATGGGTTATCTGCAGAGAGTCCGATAGCCGGCATATTGAATAAGCCATTGTTTATTTCTTTTCATTATGTCGACGGCTGGGGCATGGACCACCTCGACTTATTTTGATGTCTTGAATTTCATGGTCATAGCGATCTGGCATCTTTAGTGGAGAAGTGCCAGACATTTGGTGATGTCTGTTGGCTTGTCAAGGAGGCTACTTTCCGCTCCAAGGAGGTAGCTTATCTGTACTGGCCGCTTTCTATCTTTTATGATGGCCCAGTAGGTATGATCTTTCCTTTCTAACTGTAGTGCTTTCTGTCTGTTATTCAAACTCTGCATCTACTGGTCTCATTGCTTCTTTGACGTCTTCAACAGACAGGCCAGATATAAAGCGACAGGGGCTTTACAGAAAAATCATTGCGCAAGCTGAGAAGCCTGCTTATTTCGAAGTCCCTGCAGCAGCACCGACGACCACTCCCCTGCCTCCGGGCAAGAAGAGAAAGATTTCTGCAGTGAAGACTGCAGTCGGGAAGGCCAGGAAGGCTAAGAAGGCCCATGCTCGGCAGTCGGCTTCAGCAGTGACGGACCCTGGGACCCCTCTTCCTGATATCCCCTCCTTTGATGAGTTTGAATCTCAAAGGGAGGGCGCCCAGACGTCAGTCAAGGGTAACATCAACAGCCTGCAGTTGTATCTTTCATCGTCTCTTGCTGAATTTTATAGAAATCTTCGAATCTGACCCCCCCCCTTTTTGCACAGCCCAAGAGCCAGTTGTGACACCTTCCGTGGTGGAGACCAGATTACCCTCCCCCACGCTGGCTAGTGAGGCGGAGGGTAAGTGTGCTTTTTTTATCTTCTCTTGGACATTTCGATTATTTGTTTATTGTCTCTCTCACGAACCTTTCCCTGCAGTGACGGCCGGTGAGGGGGCTGCAGTTATGGGAGCAGCTGGCGATATAACTCAGCCATAAGAGGGCCATAAGACCCAGATGAAACGGGGCCTTGTCCCTGTGAGGTGCATAGTTACCCGGTCTTCATCTAGGCAGCCGTTAGGGACACAAGTCCCGCCCGTGGATAGCGTGGAAATCTCTTCTAGCAGCTCCGCGACCGCTTCCGAGGCAGAGGGAGAAGGAGCAGATTTCAGCGAGAGCGAGACAGAGGGTATCTCCCAATCAGAGGCCCCACTCGTATGTACTGCCATTGCTCCACTGTTCACCCCCTCCAAACTGCTGGTGCCGTCTTCTGAGGAGGAACTACCGGAAGAATTTGCTGGCTTGGACACCGAGGCATATATAACTCCTCCCTTTGCTGCTTCAGCAGTGGAGCTTTCCTCTTCCTTGCACTCCTTTGAGGATATCGACATCACATTAGAAGTGGGTCTCTCTCATTTTCCTCATTATTATTATTATTATTATTATTATTTTTATCTGCTGCTTGATGTTGCATTGATCTGTTCACAGGAATCCCCTGTTGCTAGCCCGATAGCGACTGCAGCCTTTGAAGCCATTTTATCTGACACCTTGGCTATTGTTCCTGCTTCGTCAGCCACTTGTGCAGGCGTTTCTGAGATAATTCGCCCTGTGCCGGTGAGGGTACAGTCTTCTACAGACTTAGCATTGCTGGACTTGAGGACCTCGGGGGAGAGTTCGGCCCTCATCCGGGTCTTGGATTTTAGAGCTGAGACGGACCCAGCTAGGGGTTCTGCCTTTATACCGGCCGCAGTGATGACCATTGCGCCGGAGTTAGCAATTCCCATAACAGTAATTATGGAAACCGAACTTTTGCCTCTTCAGTCCGTAGCCCCTGCCGCCTTGACATTGAAGGAACTGGTCGTTGAAGTGGGGACGGAAGAAGGGGAGGTAGCTGCCACAGAGACCGGAGTATTGTCCATAACTGACCCAGAATCAATCTCCTTGCTCTCGGAATCTGAGGAGGAGGACCCAGGAAGCAGCCACTCCAGCACTTATTAAAGTTACCCCTACGAGCATTCAAATAGCAACTCCCGAGGAGATGGAGGTGGAAGGCCCCTTGGTTTCGTCAGGGATTGCAGAGACAGCTCAGTTGGCACCTTCAGCAGACCTCCCGTCTTCCTCTTCCCAGCCTGATGTTACACTATGGGCGGATATTGGCAGTGAGGTGACTTTCGAAGTAGCTCCAGTTCCTTCTCCTGGCTTCGCTTCATCTGAGAGTTTCGTCTGGCAAAATCTGGACATGTTGCGCCAGCTGGTGGAGTCCCAGCCTAGACTGACTTATCTGCGGATGAAGGAGATAGCCGAGCGTTTCACCGCTGGTCTACAGGCGATGGGCTGTCCCATGGAAATATGGGCCCAGCGGGTTCTATTGTTGTTAAAGTTTATACATCGTCGGGACTTCTTAGCACATATTATGTCTGATAGACTGGCAGCTTTGAAGTTGCAAAGGAAGGAGTGCAAATCTGAGCTGGAGAAGATGGACTCTGTTCTTCAAGAGCGCCAATGCCAACTGCAGTCTCTGGCGAAGCGGGAGCAGTTCGTGCGTAGCCGGATAACCATCCTGGAGGCTGAACTGTTTGACCTCCGGGCTGAACTGCCGCAGATAACAACTTCTCGGCCGCAGCTTGCGGAGGAAGTAGCCCTGTTGGAGGGACAGGTGGCATCCTTTCAGGATGAATCTGCTCGGCTACAGGAGGAGGAGGCTCGACTTCATGAGCTGGGGGCTGCCCCGCATGTAGGGCTTCTGGCCTTCGAGGACATATTCCGGCGGCCGTGAATATCCGTTTCCCCCTTTTTGTAATACAATTCCCCCTCAGGGGCCCTTCTTGTATTCCCTTTTTTATTCAATGGAAAGGAATCTTTACACCAGTCTCATATGTGGTTTGTTCTTAACTTATCGCACCATCAATATTTCACGGCGATTTGGCAGCGGTTTCAGCGGTCCCTATGGGAATAGCCCGTACCTAGCAGGAGAGCGTCCACCCCTTCAGAGAAAGGATGGGGAACTCGCTCCACCGCATGACGGCCTCCGGGGGGGGGGTGCTTTAAACCGAATTCTGTTGGTGGTAGCAAATGTACTTCTTGGCCATACGTGTCGCAAGGGAGACGGTTTGCAGGAATGTGAATGAAGAGGCTCAGAGCACTATCCGGAACGGGCGAATGGTCCATCCTGGGCAGGTTTCAAAGCTAGTCGGGGCAATGTGCCAATCGACCAGTACATGATTTCATCATCGATATTGGGTTTATATCGATGCAAAGGAGTTTTACAGGTTTCATCAGAGTAGACGTAAGGTCTAGACTGGGTAGAGGTTATCACAGGTGGGACCTTGAAGGGTACGTGGTTTTTATTAGGACAGATGTAGGGTCTGAACTGGATAGAATTTCATCATTGATCGGGCGAGGTGCCAGTCGATCAATAGCTAGTTTCATCATCGATATTGGGCTAGAATAAAAAGAATGGGGGCAATGGGGTCACCTTGTCTAATGCCTCTGGTTGATTTGAAGAAGCCAGCTAAATCTCCATTTAAATCTATGGAGAACCAACAATTAGTAATCAATCTTTCAATCATATTAATGAAATGAGTATCAAAACCAAACTTCTTCAGGACTGCAGCCAGGAAATCCCATTCAATTCTGTCATATGCCTTGGCCATGTCCAATTTAAGAATGACATTGCTACCTCTGGTTTTCCTGCCTAATTCTTGAACCAGCTCTTGGGCCAAAGCAATATTCTCAATGATGTACCTGCCTTTGACAAAAGCAGTTTGTTCCTTTGAAATGAGTGATGGAAGAATTCTGCTCATTCTGTTGCTTAGGATTTTAGAGATGATTTTGTGTGAGAAGTTACATAAACTGATCGGCTTGTATTCTGAAATGTCATTTGCATTCTTTGTCTTTGGAATAAGGGCTATGACTGTGGCTGTGAAACATCTTGGAAGGGGTTTTCTATCAGAGAAAAATTCCTGAATGGCCTTGATGACAATGTCTGCAATTACATGCCAAGCATTTTGGAAGAAACTGCCAGTGTAGCCATCCAGGCCAGGAGCACTATCAGGGGATATAGAGAAGACAGCATCCTTTATTTCCACAGCCGTTGGGATAGCAATTAACAGTCTGTTGTCATCCTGGGTCACTTTATTTGGAATGCAGTTCAGACTGTCCATGTCAACATAGTGGGGTTGGGAAGTGAAAGCAGTTTGGAAATGGGTGACTGCAATATCCTTCATCTTCTGAGGGTCTGATGTAAGGTCACCCGTGGCTGTCTTGAGGTGGGTGATAGAGTTTTTTCTTCTATTAGCTAAAGCAGTTGCATGAAAAAATTTAGTGTTTCTGTCTCCTTCTGCCAACCACCTGATCCTGGACTTTTGTTTCCAGAAAATCTCATGCTGTAAAATTCTTTCTGTGAGAATGTTTTTGGCACTTTCTAGAGATGACAGTGTAGTTGGGGAGGGTTGCTGGTCATAGGTGAATTCTACCTTTAAAACCATATCTTCTGCTTCCATCAAGTTTTTGTGAACATTTCCAAATACATTCTTGTTCCAATCCCGAAGGAAATACCGCAATGATTTAAGCTTGAGAATCAGAGTGGTAATAGCTGAGGAGGCTAACGGACTGGTTCTCCAGGACTGCTCCACTGCTGTAAGGAATAAGTCATGCTTTGTCCACATTTGTTGAAAATAAAACCTGCTTTTTGCATTGTTTTGTCTAGCCAATTTGACTAGAAGGGGGGCATGGTCCGAAGCTTCTCTAGAGAGGTGTTCCACAGTAATGGGAAAAGAGTTCATCCATGAGTTATTTGTGAGGACTCTATCAAGTCTAGCCCAAATGCCTTTGGAACCTATTTGCTGATTGTGCCAAGTGTATTTGGAGCCCATAAAACCAGCATCTATTAGACCACAGTCATTCATACAATCCTTTAAGTCATTCATGGACCTTAATGAAGGGATATTACCCCCCAATTTTTCCTCAACTGCCGTGATGCTGTTGAAGTCTCCAGCCACAATCCACGGGCCACTAATAAGAGAATTGACCTGAGTAAGAGAATCCCATAATAGGAGTCTTTCCGCTGGAGTGCATTTGGCATAAATGAAGGAAGCATAGAATTCAGGCAAATTTTGAGAGGTCTGTTTGATAGTAACTTGTTGATCATGTTGACAAACAATATCAAAATTCAACTGTCCTTTCCACATAATCCAGATGTGGGCTTGCTCATCTTTATTTGCAATACATTTGTCCATACCTAGCTTCTTGCAAATTCTATCCATGTTGATGTTATTAATTTTAGGCTCAAGAATGACAATGCAGTCAGCTCTGTGTTCTTTAATGGAGGGGAACTGATGTTGCTATTAAGCGTATAAAAAAGAGCTACTTTTCAGGAAGAACATCCGAGCAATAATGCTTGGTATGTGATCCTCTGATTACTACTTGTAAGTCTAAACATTTTTAAATATCGTAGGCATAGATTGTCATCGTGGACCATGCCATGAATTCTTATAGTTTTTGGCACATAGACTAATGTTCAAATGACAATTGCAATTTATCACTCCTGCACTTGTATTTGCAAAAAGACCACATAATTACTTTCTTCACCATTTTTTGCACGTAAGAAAAGCCACATGAACGTGTGCAAAAAGACCAGTTTGTGGTGTTTTTGCACCCCACTGACATTTTTAGTGATGCGTGTGCAAATGGAAATGCAAGAGTGATAACTTTTTAGTTTTTGTTTTAATAATGGCTTATATGGATAAATCCACTTTTTAAGAATTGCCACTCAGTTACTTTGTTAATTATCCTAATAACTTTCAACACCCACTGGATATTATTACAAAAGAACCAAACCCTTATATATTCTTCAAGGTTTGCGTGTGATCATCTCAATCAATTTTTAATCGCCTGACAATTTTGACTGGGCTTCGAATCCTTTGGCACTACTATGTTTTCAAATCCACTGTCATAAACTATATCAATTTTAATTTTTATCAACTACTGCAGTATCATCCTCTTTGTGACTTCTTAATTGCCCGAGCACTCTAGTCCACCTCAACTTTAAGGCACATCTGAGATTTGAGGAAGTCCTTTGTTCTATTGCAATGATTCTTTTTGCATTACAGGCAAAAGATTTCTGGAGAGAAGCATAAATTTTGTCAAAGCTGCACCATCCAAATGTGGTAGCTTTTTATGGAGTAGCTCCAGATGGGCCTGGAGGAACATTGGCGACTGTAATAGAATACATGGTGAACCCTCCAACATCCGTACCTCTTTCCTAGATCAGTGTGGAACTACCTGATGAGGAAAAAGCTGAGGATGTGCTACAGACCTTGTGGTGTATGATGGAACAAGGGAATACATAGAAGTGGAATGTACAAATCCTACATAGGAGTAATCTTAGATAAAAGCATGTAAGAATTTTACATATTTCTTTTTTCTTTGTGTAAGGGTGAGTTTTTGGCTATCCACAGTAACAGAAGCCATTTGGTTGAAAAACTTGGCACCTTCATCTTACTAATATTCTGATCAACAGGTTTCACTAGCTCAGTGATGGGGACATCTCCGACCACTCCACATTTTCTTTGAGGTTTCAGATGATCACCAGTAGTGCTACATCTTGTTCGTCACTTTGTTTTGAGTCATATGATGTATTTTTCATTTTCTTATTTGAGTCTTATCATGTAATTTTCCTTTTAATTGAGTCACGTACCTAGGTAAATAGGTCATTAGAGTGGTTAATGTGTCATTTGGGCCCAATAAAGTGGGCTAGGCCTAGGGGCGCCCCCCCTCTTTGGTTTGTATAGTCATTAGTCTAAGAGTCAGGGACTTATTGTAAAATGTGAGATTCCTATAAATAGGACCCCATTCCCCCACTTGAGAACTATGGAATGAATAGTTGAAAGAATTTCAGAAATCCAGTTTAAATCTCCTTGGAGTGAGAAGCTCCCTCCCTCTCTCTCTCTCTCTAAAAGGGGCGACCCTTTCTCTCTCCTCCCTCCCAATTTCAAAATTCCCTCTCTCTCCTCTCTCCTCCACATCATCGCCACATCACCCTCTCCCCTCTTGCCACATCACCTAGCCCTTCCTATTCCCCATACCATTAAAACCACTCTTCAATTCCCTCCCTCTCCCTAGGTGACCATTCCTCTTCCCAAGCCACCCTTCCTCTTCCCAAGGCACCCTTTCATTCTCCCAAGCACCCCTTCCCTTCCCCAACACACCCTTTCCCCTCCCCAAGGCCACATTAACCATCCATCATTAAACCGAATTCAAATCCCTCTCCCTCCCTCTTTGCCAACCTGCGCCCTCCACCCTCTCTCCCTCTCCACCCCAGGTCGTAGACCACTCCCCACCACCTCCTAGCTGTGACCCAAGTTCTCTCCCAGCCTCTCCACCATCCCATCCTACCCCCCAACCATTCCCCATAGCCATCCCACCACCACTCCTTGTTGTATCCTCGCCCTCCCCACCCCTATCTTCATCTATCACCTCTCTGCACAGGCCAGTTCGCAGGTAGCAGTTGAGGCCCGAGTTGAAGAGCCTGCCACGCCTTCATCGCACATCATCTGGGGGTGTATCAAACATTCCTGGAAAGCTCTTCGAAGTGGCTTCGTAGGCGAGGTGGTCTCGCATCCATCTGACGTCTGTGCTGCATGGGAGGGTCTTTCTCCCTCGACTGCACAGAGCGGCTCTGGCAGAGAACCTGAGGCCGAGTGCAGACGCAACCACGGCTGCTCTGGTATGACTTTGGACATGATTCTTTAGCTGAAGTCTTCTCCTTCAAGTCCTCTATCGACTCTAAGAAGCAGAGTAATTTTTGGACCCCGGAGTCCCGAGTTCCAGATTTTTACCCCAAGGTGCGCAAGGTTAGTCTCCCCTGATCCAGATCCGACCCCCCCTCACCTTTCTAGGTATCGAGATCTACTCCGACCTCCGCCAGTGACCCCGTTGATCTCTGTTCGAAGAAAACTCGACCACAATCACATCAATTCTGGTCCCGCATCATTCAGACCTTGGGAGTGATCGTGGCACCCTCGTCTTCATGCAGTGGCAGTCTGGGAACAGTCAGAGCCAGAGTCATTCGGTCCTGTTCCAGCCAATGCCCCAGCCACCGTCGAATCCAAGAAATTCCCCAAAAATTCAGACATCCTCCTGGGCTAACCCAGGAAGTTTCGGCACCAGTTTCGCCCTAACCTGAGCTTGGCAGAGCCCATAGCAGGGCCGTCACCGACTGTCTATCGTGTTGTTCCAGAAGCAGGCAGAATCAACATCGTTCGCCATTTCGGCTTTTGCCTATTTTCCCCGCCCCCGCCTGGCCGGCTTAGCACCCCTCCCTGTGCGGAGGTAGTATTTGTGTGTAACCCTAAATTCCCCACCCTTTGTCCAACCCTCCTGTGTGAGGTGTAGTGTAATGTAATTGATTGGTACAGGTTAAAGCTTCATCGGCGTAGCGTGCGGGTGTCGTACCCACGCTTCCCCGCTCGCCTCGTCTCCTGCCGAGATCGGTGTCTTCACGTCGATCAGGTGAGCTCCTGGTCACTTCCTCCGCTGGTTTATCATTGCTTAATTAGTATTGTCTTTTAGTTCCGTCAGACGGCGAGTGAGCGCCCGATCCAAAATCGATCAAATTGAGTGACCACCGCGGAGTGAGTTGTGAGAGAGCACACCCTATAACCCACGCCCTTGGCGTGCCGGCCGCCCATTGGATTGGGCATCCCTGGCCCATTAGGGTCCTCCCCAAGCTATCCATACCCCTGGAACCCCAAGGTCCAACCTCGGACCCTCACCATCATCGCCGGTCCACCTACGGACCTAGGCGTGCACGACGCGGGTGAACCCGCTTGAGTGAATCCGCCGTTCGGTTCGGTTGCTTGCATAGATAGGTCCAAGTGGCTTTGATCGAGTGGCTGCCACCCCCAAGGTGGTTTCACATCACTCAGGGGCTTCAGTTTGAGAAAATTAGTAAAGTCACAACATTTTAGTATCTCAAGGTTGGTTTTGCTCTATGTTATTCAATCCGATTTGGGGCATATTTATAGTAGTTTTTTGCTTGCTATCCATTACATTTGGCTTGCACTAAAGTATATGCATGCTTCTCTTTAACATCTCCTTAGTTAAGAGAGTCAAGTAGTACTTGTCTCTAGGCTTTTTCTCTTTCTTATAGTGTCCACCTATAGACCTGGGCGTGCACGACGCGGGTGAACCCGCTTGAGTGAATCCGCCGTTCGGTCCGGTTGCTTGCATAGATAGGTCCAAGGGGCTTTGGTCGAGTGGCTGCCACTCCCAAGGTGGTTTCACATCAATTTGGTATCAGAGCAAGTTCACAACTTGTCTCTATCAAGTTGGTCCTAGGGCGCATTTACATTTTGTGTCACCTAGTGCATCATCATGTATACCCTTGTGGGGGATGAGATTCTTAGGGTTCCTTCTTGGTCAAGACGACCAGATCATTTATCAGTCTATTTGATTTGTTTATTAGAGATTTATTTGCATAGCGCGTGCCAGTCACATATGTGACAAGTTTATTATGCGCTTGATCTGACTTGGTCAGACGAATGTAAAGTTCGTGTCAGGACCCGGAGTTCGTCATACCATAAAGGTTATGACGTTAATTACGTTCCCTAAGGAAGAGGACAACCCTTGATGAATTGTCAAGAGAAGATGCCTCGAGGGATGATACGAAGGCATAAAGAATACTGACTAAAGACACTAGTGGATGCTGGGAGATGGGGTCATTTGGTTGACCATTCGTTCAAAATGCAACGAGTTCATTAATTGGTCTATTCATATAATTAAAGATTCGGCTATGCTCATTTAGGTAGCAATGCATGCCAATGCAAATGTGCGTTCATGATCTCAGGATGGATGCTCAGCATAATTGAATACATCAAGGCTCTTTCTATTATTTATTTAGCTAGGTTTATTAAATCAATTAGGGCTATAACATCAAGCATCAAGAATCAACACACCATAAATGAGATGCACATGAGGCCAATGCATGTATGAGTTATCCTAAAATGGCGCGGGGCACTATTAGGCTAAAATGGCGCGGTGATGAAGTGAGCCTAAGACGGTGCGGTGATCGGCTGGGGTTAAAATGACGCGGTGATTGGTTGTGGTTAAAACGGCGCGGTGATTGGCTGTGGTTAAAACGGCGCAGTGATTGGCTGTGGTAGGGCAATTTTGGGCAATTTTGGGGTTTAGTGGAATGCAGACAAGTTCCTTAGAACTTTGGTATTATTTGAGAAGATTAGAGGGTTTATTTAAGTCCCAGATGCACTTCAAACAAGACAAGTCCGGACTTATGCGAGGTTCTTACTCGAGCATAGTCTAAAGTAGACTTTATTGGTGCAAATTCATTGAAATTTAGACTAAGTCTTCAGTCAAAATTTGGGCAGCACCTCCCCTTACCTAGAGGGTTACGGGGGCAAAGTGGAGACAGTCCCACAATATTGGGGTACGCTCTTTAAAGCTGGGAATGTCAAACGGTGACCGACGGACTTCAATAGAGGGAAAAGGACCCCGAGGGCTAGCCTGCTAGGGGCATCCATGCTCTATGAGTCGAAACATCGTTAAGGGATGGCCGAGATGGGAAGATACCTCGAGGGCTAGCCTATGAGAGGTTACCTTCCTACAGCCACCACAATTCCCAAAGGGATGTGGATTTGATGTCGGGCTAAGAGCCCCTTTTAATGTTCACCCTCCGGTGATCTGCAGAGATGCATGTCATTACGAGACATGTCCCCTGAGACCTCATAGTGATGTGAGACTCTGATGGGAATGTTCCCCTGCCCAGGCAATGAGTTACACGAGGAAATAAGCCATCAGACGCGATCACATATGGAATGCACTAGACCGAAGAGATGACAACAACCGGTTATATGTATATGTATGCATCAAGGTAACGGGCTAGTAGGGAGGTTGACGAGCTAGACTAAAGGTTCGAAGGTTATCCAGAGGACTGAGACTCTGGAGGGGGCCAATGGTCGAACAGTTCAGCGGCTTCTGCAACACGAACAACCACGACACTCACAGATTTCAGAAATGGCCCCTTCTTTTAGCCCATAATCACGAATAGGGAGGCACCGAGGAATCATCTCCGGGGCCGAAGGAGAGTGCATTTATACACACGCCTTCGTCTCGGAGAGAACACATGGGCATAGTGAATATTTGATACGATCTACGCAATAAAAGGACCCCGGGGAGGGGATTATTGATGTAGCCCCTTTGGGATAGCCTAGGGCATACTCAGCACCGCGAAGGTGACATCCGCACTCAACACCTAGAACACGAGGCGTTGAACACAAACACCGAAAGAAACGGGGGAAGAAGGGGAACATAAGGTGCTATTCTACTCAGCATCAACTCATTATTATTGAAATCAGATCATCACGATATAGATTCGGGGCGGCATGGCATTGTCGCTCAAGACCGGCCGGCGATTACAAAGACAGGGATGAATCCTTGATTACGGAGAAGGGGGGAAGACAGAAGGAAGCCCAAGCCATAAAAACAAAGAAAGAAAGGGGGGGGAGGCTCATACCCCCCCCGACCTTATACATTCGCTGGGGTTTACAGAAGTAGCAATAGTAGGAATAATCGGACGGAGAACCACTAGAACCCACCTGTAGGAACAGAGTATCATCGATGGAAGCTTCTTCCTCGGCAATGGGCTACTTCAGGAATGAAGACAGGAGAGGCGGCGCTCCGGATCTCTCAAGAAAAATCCCCTTTTCTTCTCTTCCAAGCCGGTTTTCTATTTGATTGTTTATATGCCCGTTTCTCTTCGCTCTTCCATTTCTTCTCTTTTCTTCTCATTTAATTCGACCACACGGCCCTTTATATAACGAAACCCTCAACCATGCTTCATCTGGCGTGGGAGTAGCGCGTCGGGTAGAGGCTTTGATTAGCGCACCGGGAATGGGCAGCTGAACGTAGGGCGCGCCGGATTAAGGGGTGCGCAGGTTTCAAGTCATTCTATCGTGTTTGCTTGACACGAGTCCGACAGTGGGCCCCGGACTGACTCTGGGAGTCACTATGACCTTTCATCTCTCCGTGATCTTGCCAAACCATAGTGGGAGGTATTGACAAAGCTTCCAGGCCACTTAACGGCTGCTTTCAGAACCTCGTGCATCTTCAGCTTGGACACGCGGGTGTTCCGCTGACGTGGCTTTCGGCATAGTTGTTCGTGCTGTTGGCTCGACTTGACCTGCACTAGTGGCTTTCACGGGGAGTGGTATAATGCCCGGGGTGCTTTGGCCTCAACTGGGCGGTCATTTGGTCACTAACGGACCTACTTTGCTGAGGAGCCGCACCCGTGCCGGGTTGTTTGGGACTTCTGCTGACACGGCCTTCGACACTGTGGCTTGTGCTGTTGGCTCGGCCGGACTCGGGCTCGAAGTTTTCTTGAGGGGTGGAATACCAGCTAAGATGCTTTCACCCTGACTGGGCGATCATCTGGCCACTAACGGACCCAATATGCTGAGAAGCCATACCCATGCTGGGTAATCGGGGTCTTCTACTAATAGAGCCTTCGGTCTCTTGTTCTGAAGGGTGTGGACACCAAAAATTGTACACCCAGATATCCTACTCGGCCTCGCATCAACAACGTCGCCGAGTGAAGAGGCCCTGGAGAGACTGGTCATCCGGACTCCCCAAATATGCACACTGCCGTGAAGCCGTCCCTAGAGTCACAACAGCGAAGAGGAATCAACCACCGGGAGCCCCACGATCTATAGGCCCCGAAGTAAATCAAATTGGCCACAACTCGCGCTCACAACGGGCTCGGAACTGCCCATTTAGCCTTCAGCGGCACGCCCCAATGGCCTTCAGCGGCACACCCCCTGGCCCTTCGCCGGCACGCCCTTGTGGCGCTTCAGCGGCACGCCCCTTGGCGCTTCGCCGGCACGCCCTTGTGGCGCTCTAGGGGCACGCCCCTTGGCGCTCCAGCGGCACGCCCCTTGGCGCTCCAGCGGCACGCCCCTTGGTGCTTCGTCGGCACGCCCTTGTGGCGCTCCAGCGGCACGCCCCTTGGCGCTCCAGCGGCACGACCTTGTGGCTCTTCGGCGGCACGCCTCTTCCAGTACTCCAGTGGCACGCTGGCTGAAGCCTTCAACGGCACGCTCCCCTGGCGCTCCAGCGGCATGCCGACGAGCTTCTTCAGCGGCACACCATCGCGGCCCTTCAACGGCACGCGTTGGCGGCCTCCCAGCGGCACGCTTCTTGTGTCTTCCAACGGCACACTGTCCAGGCTCTTCAACGGCACGTTCCGGCAGACCAGATCTTGCGCCCATGCCCTATAGATCCTTGGCACGCAGTGAGCTATCCGAGGTGTCGATCGGAGGCTGAGCCACTCAGGCTACTCCTCTGCCACCAAGGACGGGGAGGTCAAACCCCATTCAATGCCCTTCACCTCCCGCCACCGTCGTTCGCGCCCGAACGCTCCCGCCGCTGGGGTATAAAATGCCCCCCTTCTTCGGCCAAAAAAGGGGAGGAGAGAAAAAGAGACGGACAGAGAGGCAGAAGCAGAAGAGTGAAGAGGAGAAGAGAAGAAGAGGGAAGAGAGGAAGAGAGGGGAGAGGGCTCGCCGCTCCACCCACCGCCGCCGTCTATGCGAAGAGGGAAGAGAGGAAGAGAGGGGAGAGGGCTCCCTCCTACTACTCCGTCCACCGCTGTCCATGCGAAGAGAAGAAGAAGAAATGAAGAAGATAAGAAGAAGAGGAGGGGAGGATTCCCCCCTGCTGCTCCATCCTCCGTCGTCCGCGTAAAGAGAAGAAGAGAAAGGGAAAAGAGGAGAAGGGAAGAAGAGAAAGAGAAAAAGATGAGAAGAAGGATAAGAGAAGAAGAGGGAAGAGAGGAAGAGAGGGGAGAGGGCTCGCCGCTACACCCACCGCCGCCGCCTGTGGACATGCAAAATTGCACTATTATATGTCCCAACTAGTCCAACATCAACAACAACGTCAACTGAAGAGACTGTGAAGAAGGGAAGGCCATCCGGACTCTCTGAATACACACACAGCCATGAAGCCATCTCCGGAGTCATGACAGTGAAGAGAAATCAACCACCAAGGGCCTCGCAAACCACGGGCCACGGAGGAAATCAAACGGGCCATGACTCGTGCTCATAACGGGCTCAGAACGGGCTCAGAAATGCACCCCTGGTGGCCTTCAGCGGCACGCCCATTTGGCCTTCAGTGGCATGCCCGTTTGGGGCTTCAGCGGCACGCCCATTTGGGGCTTCAGCGGCATGCCCAGTTGGGGCTTCAGCGGCACGCCCAGTTGGCCTTCAGCAGCAAGCCCATTTGGGGCTTCAGCGGCACGCCCATTTGGGGCTTCAGCGGCACGCCCTTTTGGCCCTCCTGCGGCACACTTATTGAGCCCGCCAGCGGCACAGCGTGAAGGTGTTTCAACGGCCGAACGACGTGACGCCCATGCCCTACGTATCCTTGGCGCGCAGTGAGCTGTCAGAGGTGTCAACCAGAGGTTGGGCCACGCAGGCTACTCCCCTGACATCCAGGACGGGGGAAGTCAAACCCCATGATGACCAGCCGCTTCCCGCCTCCGACTGCCGTGCTCGAGGGCTCCCGCTGCTGGGAGAATAAAACCACTCCCATTCCTGCGAAGAAGACGGACAGAGGCCCATACACAGAGAAGAGGGACACAGGGATAAGAGACAAAGAGACACAAAGCCACCTACGAGAAGAAGGAGAAGAGAGAAGAGAAGGGAGAGGGCTCCGGCTTGGAGTCTTCCGACAACCACCAGGCAAAGAGAAGAGAGTAAGAGAGAGAGAGGGCTTGATGTATGTGGACGCGGGATTTTTATTCCTCTTGTTATTATTTTATTATTATTATTATTTATTTTATTTATTTGGTTTATTAGGCGTGCCAGTCACATGTGTGACAATTTCATTGTGCGCTCGACTTGACTTGGTCAGTCGATTGTGAAGTCCGAGTCGGGACCAAAAGTCCGCCATACCATAAAGGCTATGACGTTAATTACGCCCTTCCTAAGAAGGACAACCCTTGATTAAACGCCAAAATAGGAGGCCTCAGAAGGCAGTCAAAATACTAATGTGCGAAATAAAGGCTTCATGCTTATGGAAGAGGACGAATGGAGGGCGGATTTATTTAGTTCGACGGACTAAATCGGGTGGCACAACCTTTAACTTTGAGCCATACCGGGTAAGGATAGAAGACCATCCACGCAGTGGCGGGACGGAATTCGGCTAATCATTAGGGTATTCCCTTTTGACACTTCCACTTGACCGGATACTCCAAATAGGTTCGTTTCCCCCGAAGATGAAGCCGGATGGGAAGTGTATCGGAGACACTCCCTTGACTCATCGGGGTTGATGACATTGGACTAGATTTCGGCAGCATCTCCCCTCAACTTGGAACATGCCCAAGGGGAAATAGGTGATCATCCACGGAGTGCCGGGATGAAAACCGAAAGAGAAAGGCACTGGGCCCTGGCACGGTGTGATGTTGGGGATGGTTCCCCGTGTATTTATTCTCGGCGTGAGGTTCCCGACGCGGGGGAATGGGCTCTCGGCATGAGGTTCTCGGCATGGCTTTAAAGAAGGAGGAGGGAGCTCTCGGAGTGAGGTTCCCGGCGCGGGCCGCGCCGGAAAGGTTTGTGGAGGTTTGTGGGGTTTTACGGTGCTCTGTTTTGGGGATTTTTCCTGGGATTCAGATAACGGCTAGGGGGTTTTAGGATGCAAACGAGGAAGGGACCAATGGCTCTGCCAAGTTACCAGATTAACATCAAGGAGTCACATGGATAGAAGGGATTCGAGGGATTGAAGTCACCAGGCGTTCGAACCCTATGGAACAGGCTTTATGCCATTCATATCGCCGACCATCCAGGAGATCAAGAGATGACTGTCTCTGATCCCTGTAATGGCCCCAATGGCTTGGGAAACTTGAGAGGACTATGGACTTCGCAACGTTTAAATCATCGATGTCATCGAGGGAGAGAGAGGGACAAAGTCCAAAGATCCACGGTAAGGATTGGGACTCTGTTACTTCCTTCCCATCTGAAACAAGCATGCATATAGGCACAAGAAATCACTAGAATTCTAAGCATCCGAGCAATTAATGTACGCGGGGGATAACATGCATTCCGAGAGAGAGAGCACAGGGAGAAAAGGGCCAACCAATACCATTTCATCGGAACAGCCGTGAAGTTGCATTTCACTGTTTCATCGTTTACATCATTCATAGAACAAAGGGGACGGAGAGAGGAAAAACAGATTAATACTCTATCTCCTCGACAACAGGGAGATCTCTTCACTTCGAAAGTGGAAAACGGAATCGAAGCTTATACATCAAAAAGAAAGGGAAGCAGGAAGGGAAGACGGCAATAAAGGGAAGGGGAGGGCGGAGCATTGACTCCTCTCTCTCCCCTAGCACCCCACCTTCTCCTTCCTTCCGACCTCGCAGCAGCTTTTCTTTTATTCTCTCTTTTTTTATCTGGCTATCTGGAGATGCCTTTCTTCACTCCTCTTCGATGGCTCTCTGTTGCCTCCCCCTTTTTTCTCTTTTGGCTATCTGTTGATCTTCTCCACTTTTTTTTCTCTTTGTTCTGACTCTCTGTTGCCTCTCCCCTTTTTCTCTTCGAATGAGGGGGTTTTATATCCCTCCTTGGTATCCTATCGGCCGGCCTGTCCCGACGCGCCTCAATTGTAGGCAGACCTCCCGGCGCGTGGGACTTCAGCTTCTCGGCGCCGCTTTTTAGGCTTCGACAAGGGGATCTCGGCGCCACTTTTATAGGCCCATTTAGGGCTTTTAAGACCTCACATAGACTTCGGCCTTTATTGGTCCTTCAAATGTATCAGAACCCGAGAAGGCCCTCCACTGGTGACACAGTTTCTATTGAGATCATTCATAGATTTTCATCAGTCGGTAGACTGGGGTTTCATCGGCGTTGCCATCTGAATGATGACAAAGTCGGACATCATCTCATTGGTATCGTCACCTGAACGGTGACAGGACCGGACATCAGCTTTAGCCTGAAAAGACTTCAGCCAGGTGACTGCTATTTCATCAGTGCCGTCGTCTGACTGACTATGGCATCGGACATCAGCTTGGCCGGGAAAGGGCTTCGGCCGGGTAGATGGTTGACGAGCTTCATCATTGTTCTTTTACTATTGGTCTGATCTTCTTTTCAATTCTGTCTCCGCCCCCTTGCTCATTTTCCAGGCGTCAACAAATGCCCCCCACCTGCGGATGGCGTAAGTGCAGAATAAGCGGCACGGGGTCCGCAGGTGCCCTTCATCATTTGGGGGTATCCTCCTCAATCTCTCTTTGACATTGTCCTTCGGCTTAATCATGTTACTGTAGCAATATTATGCACATGTATCTTTCATTTTCATGTTTTTCATCCCCATATCTTCTGATTTTATTGTCAGCACTTTGGAGCCTTCTTGGCCTTGCCTTGGGCTTCTCGGCGCGAGGTAGGGCCCTTCTCGGCGCGGGTGCTTCTCGGCGCGGCCTGTTGTCGGTGCGGGCTTCTCGGCGCGACCCTCTCGGCGCGGGCGTCTTCGGCGGGCTTCTCGGCGCGGGCGTCTCGGCGCGCCCTTTTCTTCCAGCCGACGGGGGGTTCTCGACGCGCTTTCCTTCGCGTCGAGAAGCCTTCCCCTTTCTTTCTATTTAACCTCGTGAGAGGCTTTTTTACCCTCATTTTCATCGGCCCTCTCTCTCTCTTCATCTCCTCGGCGGCGAGTTTCTCCCCCGAGAGCCTTACTTCATTCCCCCCCCCTTTTGACCGATTCATTCTAGGGTAGGTTCATCATACGGGATTGAGTCCCATTTTATGTTCGGGATCACTCCCTCTTGGTGGGTGACTCCCTATTTTTCTTGGGCAGACCCCGGACAAGAGGAGATGCTGCCGAAATTTTTATAGGGTTTCATATTACAATCTTTACAAGACTGCCTCTTGTTTTGGGATTTTCACTCACATCTCTTCTTCGGCTGCAGATACTACAATGGCTTCCAGCTCTCCTGCTGCATCTTCTGGAGCTGTTGGGGCGAGCTCGTCAGCGCAGCCAGATATATCACGGGCTGTAGTAAATTGGCTGAACGTGCATAGCCTGGACTTCGGGTATGACAAAGTTGCTGCCGTTGACGAATCATCTGATTCTGAGACGGATACAGTATCAACATAGAGGGTATATTCCACTGCAATGGAGACATGCTTCAGACGGGGCAACGACTATCGGCCGGATCTTCCGAAGGACTGCCACTTAATGCCGTTCATCCGAACTTTCACAGTGGGTGGCATGCGAGACTATCGGATAGCCCGTGCTGTCGAAGCTGCCATCCTTGCCGAACGAGATAGCCTGAAGGAGTCGGTGTACCGCCACAAGGCCATCTATTTTCCTGGGGAGAAGCGTGATTGGGACGCAGTCCTCGGTATATCAGAGCTGGAGCCGGAGAAGAAAATGTTGACCCGGGCCCCGGAATTTACACCTGCCCGGTGGGATAATGCTAGTGGCCGAGTTCATAGGGAGAAGCCTGGCTACGGTCTATTCCTGGCGCCGATAAAGTGGGGGTACCGAGAAGAACCCTTTGTGTTGAATTGTTCGACCGTCCAGTTCAAGTATCATCTAGCTGCCGGCTGGTTTGGAGATACCAAAATCACTGACGCCCACCTATTCCGGGTGGGAGCGGTGGAGTTCACCGAGTTTGTTTTAAAGGAATACGCCCCTCTGCTGATCAGAGCCGGGGTATATCACAGTGTCTTTGCTTCTAGATTCTGCTATCCCATATCCCGAGGGTTGTGCTGTGGAATGTTCGAAGTATTCTGCCCTTTGTTCAACATATTCTATACAGCAGAGGGCGAAACATCTCTCGACCTCTGGAGCTTGTCACAGCTTTCTGGTCTGCCTATTGACGGCGAGCCGTATGAAGAGGTCTGCTTGGCAGATTCTGAGAAGGATAGCTCAGATGGCGAAGGCGAGTATTCACTTGGCTATTCCTACCGGTATTTAATGAAGGCCTATCGCTCCATCTGTCTGGCGCATAGTAGAGGATCATCCAAGGGTTACCATCCTCGAGAGAAAGGCAGCAAGCTGAGGGTCCGGATAGGGCAGTGGATTCAGTATTTCTTTGACGGTCCCTTAAAATATGCAGACTTCCCTTCCGTGGGTCCGACTGCCAGCAAGCAGATAAGGGCTCCTCGCTATAAGTCAGCGTTGCCATCTTCATTGCGCCGTGTAGGCAATGGTGGTCCAAATCCAGCAGGGGTGGACCCTATCACACATTGTGCGGCTTACTTCACATTCTGGTTGTGCACTTTCGCTCTCCCTCAAGGGGACGAGATAATCATTCGGCCCGAAGCCATATACCCGGCATGCCAGATGGCCTGGGGAATGAGGCTGTCACTTTGCCCAGTGGCCTTGTGTTTAATCTACAAATCTTTGGGGGATCTGTACAAGCATCGGACTCCCCGCTCTTTGAGGACCATGGGCCCTTTTCATTTCTTCAATGCCTGGGTCTACAGTCTATTTCCTGAATTGGCTCCTAGAACTCTGCAGGCAGATACAGTGTTACCCAGAATGATTGAATTTGCCAGTGCCGAACCTGGCTCTTTCTCTGATCAGTTGTTCAAAATAAGGGGCCGACTGATAAGGGTACCAGTGGATGCCCCTGGCAGCATTCATTTCTGGAGCTTGGCAGCGGGTTCAGCTCCTTTGGTTCATTCTCAAAGAGAATGTAAGATGGAAGAGGTAGAGACCTATGTTCACCCCGTTTCAGGGGCTAATGCTGTTCGGTCTATTCTGGAGCCGGAGCTGGTTAGATGGGCCATGGCCATTCGACCCAGTGTTTTAGTCTTCAGGAAGGGTGGTCTGCTTTTTCTGGAACCATATTATCCATTCCGCTTCGGGCGGAACTTTGGCTATGACCAGCATATCCCTACATCAGTTGCTCAGTTTCCCCTGGATAGCCGGGCCAAGCACGGATCCGCCATTGTCGGTGATGGCCGGTTGTGGTGGGATTTCTATCATCGCCATGATGGCGCCGTTTTCAGAGTTCCCACTGTTTCCAACCATGTCCCCCGTGTCACATCAGAGTATATCAAATGGTGGAACATTCGGACCAGCTTTTACAGGGATGGCAGGGGTGCATTCTGGGACGTGGCCGAGCGTTCTTTCCTGAAACAACAGCCCAGGCCGGTATTTGACATCCCCGAGGCCCACCTAAAAAGGATTTATTCACAACATCCGAGGGAGGCCGAGAACTATCTGGCTCAGCGTCGGGTGCTGAAAGAAGGAGGCTCCGAGCCGCCTGCTCCTGTCTTTGCTGCCATTAACGAAGATACTTTTACGAAGAACTTGAAACATCTGTGTCATGTAGGAGGCGCTCGTCTGGAGGCGAACAGTACCCTTTCCCTGTTGAAGAGCCGCTCCTGACGGTCATCCCCTGGAAGGGTCCGACAGATAGATTTCATCCCTACAGGACGTTTGTGCGCAGGGAAGATAGGACTCAGACGTACTACAAGCACACGTCTTGGCTGTTTGTTCTGCTGAATGTACATGGGTTATCTGCAGAGAGTCCGATAGCCAGCATATTGAATAAGCCATTGTTTATTTCTTTTCATTATGTCGACGGCTGGGGCATGGACCACCTCGACTTATTTCGATGTCTTGAATTTCATGGTCATAGCGATCTGGCATCTTTAGTGGAGAAGTGCCAGACATTTGGTGATGTCTGTTGGCTTGTCAAGGAGGCTACTTTCCGCTCCAAGGAGGTAGCTTATCTGTACTGGCCGCTTTCTATCTTTTATGATGGCCCAGTAGGTATGATCTTTCCTTTCTAACTGTAGTGCTTTCTGTCTGTTATTCAAACTCTGCATCTACTGGTCTCATTGCTTCTTTGACGTCTTCAACAGACAGGCCAGATATAAAGCGACAGGGGCTTTACAGAAAAATCATTGCGCAAGCTGAGAAGCCTGCTTATTTCGAAGTCCCTGCAGCAGCACCGACGACCACTCCCCTGCCTCCGGGCAAGAAGAGAAAGATTTCTGCAGTGAAGACTGCAGTCGGGAAGGCCAGGAAGGCTAAGAAGGCCCATGCTCGGCAGTCGGCTTCAGCAGTGACGGACCCTGGGACCCCTCTTCCTGATATCCCCTCCTTTGATGAGTTTGAATCTCAAAGGGAGGGCGCCCAGACGTCAGTCAAGGGTAACATCAACAGCCTGCAGTTGTATCTTTCATCGTCTCTTGCTGAATTTTATAGAAATCTTCGAATCTGACCCCCCCCTTTTTGCACAGCCCAAGAGCCAGTTGTGACACCTTCCGTGGTGGAGACCAGATTGCCCTCCCCCACGCTGGCTAGTGAGGCGGAGGGTAAGTGTGCTTTTTTTATCTTCTCTTGGACATTTCGATTATTTGTTTATTGTCTCTCTCACGAACCTTTCCCTGCAGTGACGGCCGGTGAGGGGGCTGCAGTTATGGGAGCAGCTGGCGATATAACTCAGCCATAAGAGGGCCATAAGACCCAGATGAAACGGGGCCTTGTCCCTGTGAGGCGCATAGTTACCCGGTCTTCATCTAGGCAGCCGTTAGGGACGCAAGTCCCGCCCGTGGATAGCGTGGAAATCTCTTCTAGCAGCTCCGCGACCGCTTCCGAGGCAGAGGGAGAAGGAGCAGATTTCAGCGAGAGCGAGACAGAGGGTATCTCCCAATCAGAGGCCCCACTCGTATGTACTGCCATTGCTCCATTGTTCACCCCCTCCAAACTGCTGGTGCCGTCTTCTGAGGAGGAACTACCGGAAGAATTTGCTGGCTTGGACACCGAGGCATATATAACTCCTCCCTTTGCTGCTTCAGCAGTGGAGCTTTCCTCTTCCTTGCACTCCTTTGAGGATATCGACATCACATTAGAAGTGGGTCTCTCTCATTTTCCTCATTATTATTATTATTATTATTATTATTTTTATCTGCTGCTTGATGTTGCATTGATCTGTTCACAGGAATCCCCTGTTGCTAGCCCGATAGCGACTGCAGCCTTTGAAGCCATTTTATCTGACACCTTGGCTATTGTTCCTGCTTCGTCAGCCACTTGTGCAGGCGTTTCTGAGATAATTCGCCCTGTGCCGGTGAGGGTACAGTCTTCTACAGACTTAGCATTGCTGGACTTGAGGACCTCGGGGGAGAGTTCGGCCCTCATCCGGGTCTTGGATTTTAGAGCTGAGACGGACCCAGCTAGGGGTTCTGCCTTTATACCGGCCGCAGTGATGACCATTGCGCCGGAGTTAGCAATTCCCATAACAGTAATTATGGAAACCGAACTTTTGCCTCTTCAGTCCGTAGCCCCTGCCGCCTTGACATTGAAGGAACTGGTCGTTGAAGTGGGGACGGAAGAAGGGGAGGTAGCTGCCACAGAGACCGGAGTATTGTCCATAACTGACCCAGAATCAATCTCCTTGCTCTCGGAATCTGAGGAGGAGGACCCAGGAAGCAGCCACTCCAGCACTTATTAAAGTTACCCCTACGAGCATTCAAATAGCAACTCCCGAGGAGATGGAGGTGGAAGGCCCCTTGGTTTCGTCAGGGATTGCAGAGACAGCTCAGTTGGCACCTTCAGCAGACCTCCCGTCTTCCTCTTCCCAGCCTGATGTTACACTATGGGCGGATATTGGCAGTGAGGTGACTTTCGAAGTAGCTCCAGTTCCTTCTCCTGGCTTCGCTTCATCTGAGAGTTTCATCTGGCAAAATCTGGACATGCTGCGCCAGCTGGTGGAGTCCCAGCCTAGACTGACTTATCTGCGGATGAAGGAGATAGCCGAGCGTTTCACCGCTGGTCTACAGGCGATGGGCTGTCCCATGGAAATATGGGCCCAGCGGGTTCTATTGTTGTTAAAGTTTATACATCGTCGGGACTTCTTAGCACATATTATGTCTGATAGACTGGCAGCTTTGAAGTTGCAAAGGAAGGAGTGCAAATCTGAGCTGGAGAAGATGGACTCTGTTCTTCAAGAGCGCCAATGCCAACTGCAGTCTCTGGCGAAGCGGGAGCAGTTCGTGCGTAGTCGGATAACCATCCTGGAGGCTGAATTGTTTGACCTCCGGGCTGAACTGCAGCAGATAACAACTTCTCGGCCGCAGCTTGCGGAGGAAGTAGCCCTGTTGGAGGGACAGGTGGCATCCTTTCAGGATGAATCTGCTCGGCTACAGGAGGAGGAGGCTCGACTTCATGAGCTGGGGGCTGCCCCGCATGTAGGGCTTCTGGCCTTCGAGGACATATTCCGGCGGCCGTGAATATCCGTTTCCCCCTTTTTGTAATACAATTCCCCCTCAGGGGCCCTTCTTGTATTCCCTTTTTTATTCAATGGAAAGGAATCTTTACACCAGTCTCATATGTGGTTTGTTCTTAACTTATTGCACCATCAATATTTCACGGCGATTTGGCAGCGGTTTCAGCGGTCCCTATGGGAATAGCTCGTACCTAGCAGGAGAGCATCCACCCTTCAGAGAAAGGATGGGGAACTCGCTCCACCGCATGACGGCCTCCGGGGGGGTGCTTTAAACCGAATTCTGTTGGTGGTAGCAAACGTACTTCTTGGCCATACGTGCCGCAAGGGAGACGGTTTGCAGGAATGTGAATGAAGAGGCTCAGAGCACTATCCGGAACGGGCGAATGGTTCATCCTGGGCAGGTTTCAAAGCTAGTCGGGGCAATGTGCCAATCGACCAGTACATGATTTCATCATCGATATTGGGTTTATATCGATGCAAAGGAGTTTTACAGGTTTCATCAGAGTAGACGTAAGGTCTAGACTGGGTAGAGGTTATCACAGGTGGGACCTTGAAGGGTACGTGGTTTTTATTAGGACAGATGTAGGGTCTGAACTGGATAGAATTTCATCATTGATCGAGCGAGGTGCCAGTCGATCAATAGCTAGTTTCATCATCGATATTGGGTTCATATCGATGCAAAGAAAGTGTTATAAATTTCATCAGAATAGACAAAAGGTCTAAACTGGCGGGGTTTTAATTGGACATGGTTTCATCACTGATCGGGCGAGGTGCCAGTCGATCAGTGGTTGGTTTCATCGTCGATATGGGGCTTATATCGACGCAAAGAGTTTCATAGGTTTCATCAGTATAGACGTAAGGTCTAAACCGGACAGAGGATTTCATCATTGATCGGGCAAGGTGCCGGTCGATCAACGGTGGGGCGTATGTAGAGGTGTAGGTCTCGTCAGGACAGACGTAAGGTCTATTCCAGCGGGTTTTATGGCGGGTGGGACTTTGCCAAGAAATACATAGGTTTCATCAGGATAGACGTAGGGTCTATCCTGGCAGGGTTTCATCGTTGACCGGGCAAGGAGCCGATCGATCAAGGGAAGGTTTAGGAGTTTGATCAGGACAGACGTAAGGTCTGAACTGGCCAGGCTTTATCAGACTGGTGACGGGTTTTATTGTTGGTGGGACATGTGAAGAAAAAAAAAAGGTATGTAGATTTCGTCAGGGTAGACGTAAGATCTATCCCGGAAAGGCTTTTATCATCGGTGGGGCATGGAGCCAGATGACCGACGGAAGGCTTCATCAGTGACGGGGAGGTGAAGGCAACGTGCCGGTTGGCATGGAACTTCTGAATTACCACATTACTGACCCAAGTGCCCTTTCGGGTTTTCGCCAGAGCCAGCCCCCTCTTACTTTTGCCCACGCGTCCTTTCGGATTTTCACGTGGCGGGGTACCCAATTTTGCCTACAGTGCCCTTTCGGGTTTTCACCACAGCTGGGTTTTAGCCATTTTTGCCCTTGTCCAGAATGCCCGAACAAGTCTGGCGGGGTATCTCTATTTTCAACCCCATTTTTTTTATATACTTTTTGTCATTTTTTTCTCTTTTCTTTTTTCATTGTCTTTTCTGGGACCAGAACTTTCATCCTATGGATCACGGCGCCATATGTTTATTGTGGACACATGATTATTGATGTGGGTGTCAACATCAATGCAAAGGGCAATATGGTTTCATGATCTATCCAGACGAAAGGTCCGAATCGATTTAGAGGATATAGATAGCAGCTCGGGCACGAGGCCGTTTGCTGAAAATATGAGTTTCATCGTTAATGCGGGGTTTAACATTAACGCAAAGGAATAGAGTTTCATGATCTATCTAGACGGAGGGTCTGAATCGATTCAAAGAGCAGTGTTATGCTATGTCGGAGCGGACGGAAGGTCCACCCTGGATGGATTTTTGCGTCGATCAGGCAGCGTGCCAATCGATCGATAGCAGGTTTCATCTTTGGTATTGGCTCATCCCAATGCAAGGATTTCATATGTTTCATCAGGATAGACGTAGGGTCTAAACTGGATAGGGTTTTATCATTGATACTGGGCGAGATGTCGATCGATCAATGGTGGGTTTCATCATCGGTATTGGATTTATACCAATGCAAGGAGTTCATGGATTTCATCAGGATAGACGGAAGGTCTAAACTGGATAGGTTTCATCATAGATCGGGCAGTGTGCCAATCGATCAACAGCAGGTTTCGTCACGGCAGGACGTAAAGAGACTTGTAGATCTAGTCGGAATAGGCGTAAGGTCTAAACCGGACAAGGTTTTATTGCTGATCGGGCAGTGTGCCGGTCGATCAGTATCAGGTTTCATCATCAGTATTGGGTTTATACCAATGCAAGGATTTCATAAGTTTCATCGGGATAGGCGTAAGGTCTAAACCGGACTGGTTTCATTGTTGATCGGGCAGTGTGCCAGTCGATCAATGGCATGTTTCATTACGGTGAGACGTATGATAGGTTTCATCGAGATAGACGTAAGGCCTAAACCGGGCCAGCTCTATCGTGGTTGGTCTCAGACAAAAACAAGTGGAAGTGTTTTATCAGAACAGACGAAAGGTCTATCCCGAGGTGGGCTTATTATCGAGGGAATTTTTCTTGAGCAATGCATGAAGGCTTCAACAGAATAGACGTAAGGTCCATTCCGGATGGGTTTAATCGTTGATCGGGCAAGGCGTCGGTCGATCGACGAGGAGTTTTATGGTGGGAGGTAAGGCTTTCTTTGGAATCACCACATTACCGACCCAAGCGCCCTTTCGGGTTTTCGCCGGAGCCAGCCCCCTCTTGCTTTTGCCCACGCGCCCTTTCGGGGTTTCACGTGGCGGGGTACCCGATTTTGCCTGCAGTGCCCTTTCGGGTTTTCACCACAGCTGGGTTTTGGGCCATTGTTGCACTTGTCCCTAATATAGGGGCAAGTCTGGCGGGGTATCTCTATTTTTAACCCCATTTTTATTTTCTTTTATTCTCTTTCTCTTTTTTTTTTTTTTGAGGGCGACAGGTCGGAATGCCATCAGACCAAGAAAGGGGTAGCTTGGCTAGGGCGGAGTGCCACTAGACCAGGGAAAGGGTAGCTCGGTTAGGGCGGAGTGCCGCTAGACCAAGGAAAGGGTAGCTCGGCTAGGGCGGAGTGCCGCTAGACCGGGAAAGGGTAGCTCGGCTAGGGCGGAGTGCCGCTAGACCGGGAAAAGGACGTAGCCTGGCTAGGGCGGAGTACCACTAGACCAAGGAAAGGGTAGCTCGGTTAGGGCAGAGTACCACTAGACCAAGGAAAGGGTAGCTCGGCTAGGGCGGAGTGCCGCTAGACCGGGAAAAGGGTAGCTCGGCTAGGGTGGAGTGCCGCTAGACCGGGAAAAGGGTGTAGCCTGGCTAGGGCGGAGTACCACTAGACCAAGGAAAGGGTAGCTTGGCTAGGGCGGAGTGCCGCTAGACCGGGAAAAGGGTAGCTTGGTTTGGGCGGAATGCCACTAAACCAAGGAAAAGGGTATAGCTTGGCCAGGGCGGAGTGTCGCTAGACCAAGGAAAGGGTAGCTCGGTTAGGGCGGAGTGCCGCTAGACCAAGGAAAGGGTGTAGCTTGGCTAGGGTGGAGTGCCGCTAGACCAAGAAAAAAGGGTAGCTCAGTTAGGGCGGAGTGCCGCTAGATCAAGGAAAGGGTAGCTCGGTTAGGGCGGAGTACCACTAGACCAAGGAAAGGGTAGCTCGGCTAGGGCGGAGTGTCGCTAGACCGGGAAAAGGGTAGCTCGGCTAGGGCGGAGTGCCGCTAGACCGGGAAAAGGGTGTAGCCTGGCTAGGGCAGAGTACCACTAGACCAAGGAAAAAGGGTAGCTCGGTTAGGGCGGAGTGCCCCTAGACCAAGAAAGGGTAGCTTGGCTAGGGCGGAGTGCCGCTAGACCAAGAAAGGGTAGCTTGGCTAGGAAGGAGTGCCGCTAGACCAAGAAAAGGGTAGCTTTTGCCCGATTACTTGGGGAATATTGGTTGTGCTGTATGATACAGCTTTAGATGTCTTCCGTTGAGTGGCGAGAATTGGATTTCCCCTCGATGGTTAACAACTACGTAGGCCCCTCATTCGTAGACCCTCTGTATCACATAAGGACCTTCCCAATTAGCATTCAGCTTTCCTTTTGGGTTGGATGCCATGACTTCTTTTTTCTTGACCATGACGAGGTCACCTTTCTTGAATTCTCGTCCTCTTACGAGTTTGTTGAATGCAGTGGCCATGCGGGCCTGATACATTTGGATACTCTTCTGAGCTCGGAGGCGCTTCCCTTCCAATTCAGCCAGTTCTTCTAGTCTTCTTTCTGCATTGGTCTGTTCGTCACGGGCCAGGCCATATTGGACTGCCACTCTGAGTGACGGGACTTCCAGCTCTAGCGGAACCACTGCCTCTGAGCCGTACACCAGCGAGTATGGCGAGCACCCTGTAGGTGTCTTGAAGACAGTGCGGTATGCCCACAAAGCTTCATACATTTTCTCTTCCCAGTCCTTCTTATTAGAACTGACGACCTTGGCCAGCAAGGTGCAGAGAGTCTTGTTAAAAGCTTCTGCCAATCCGTTTGCCTGTGGATTGTAAGGAGTGGAGGTCCTCCATTCGATCTTATATTTCTCAGCAAGCCGATAGACCTTCTGATTTCTGAAATGACTTCCATTGTCGGATATTATTCGGCTGGGGATCCCGAACCGGAAGATAATGTTCTGTTTGATAAATCTGGCGACCAATTCACCAGTCACTTCTCTTAATGCTATAGCCTCCGCCCATCGGGAGAAGTAATCTGTTATGGCCAGTATGTACTTATGTCCGACCGAGGAAGTCGGTAGTGGCCCGACTACATCAGTTCCCCATTGTGCAAATGGCCAGCTGGGAACTGTAGGGTGCAGAGTCGTAGGAGGCCTTCTAGGCACAGTAGCATGCTCCTGGCATTTCTGGCATGATTTTGTAAATTTACAGCAGTCTTCAAACATGGTGGGCCAATAGTAGCGCAGCTTCTTGATTTCTATCTTCATCTTGGGACCAGCCTGGTGGGCACCTGCTATCCCAGCATGTGTTTCTTTCATCGCTTGCCAGGCTTCCTCAGTGGACAGACAGCGGAGTAGAATCTTCTTGCGTGCATCTGCCATTATTCGGAACAAAATTCCATTCCTGAGTTCATAAGAATCTTTGATTCTTAGGAGTTTCATCTTTTCTTCTCTTTTCTGCGGCAGTTGTTGGTGTAGAAACCACTGCAGCAAGTGCTGTCTCCAATCAGACGCTTGTTCTGTGCTGATGGTGGCAACCTCGTCTTCTTCGGGGCACTCTTCTAGCATACTGGGGACTTGCCGCCGGTTCATAACGACAATGTTCAGTGTCTTATTTGGTGGGACTGCTAGTGAGCTGGCCAGCTTCGCCAGTGCATCAGCCTGGGCATTGTGTCCATGGCCCACATGCTTAAGCTCAATATGGTAGAATTTCGCCATGAGGCGCACAGCTTTTTGATGGTAGGGATTCAGTTATGGCTTCCGCACTTTGAACTCCCCTTGGATCTATTTTATTATCAACATCGAATCCCCGAATACTTCAAGCATTTGGATACCCATGTTGAGGCTGATATATAGCCCGATTATCAGAGCTTCATACTCGGCCTCATTATTGGTGCAGGGCTTGTTTATAGAACAGGAAGTATGCACGACCTCCCCTTCTGGTGATTTCAGCACAATACCGGCTCCAGCCCGGCTCCAGCCCCGTATTCTGGTCTTTCCATCGGAGTCTGTCTCTGTTCTAGATGCTCCATCAAAGAACAGTTGCCACATAACTGACTGGGTCTGGCAGGCCTCGAGTGTCTCATCATCGGGTAACTCAGTCCCTAGCATATCATTTTCCGGCACAGGATGCTCTGCGAAGAAATCAGCCACGGCCTGTCCTTTTATCGCCCTCTGGGGTGTATAGGTAATATCGAATTCCATCAGGATCACTGCCCATTTGCCCAATCGGCCCTTCAGTACTGGCTGAGTCAATATGTATTTGAGCGGATCTGCCGCAGATATCAATCTGACTTCATGTGACAACATATAGTGTCGGAGCTTCTTGACAGCAAAGACCAGCGCCAAGCAGGTCTTCTCTATGTAGCTGTAGCTTTCTTTAGTTCTAATCAGCCTCCTACTCAGGTAGTACAAGGCTTGTTCTTTGCCTTCTTCATTTATCTGTGCCAGCATTGCCCCCAGGGAACAGTATGTGGCCGCGATATACAGTATCAAGGGCTTGCCCTTAATTGGTGCCCCCAGCACTGGAGGGGTCTTGAGATATTCTTTCAGCTTCTCAAAGGCTTCCTGACAGCCATCGTCCCAGAGGAACGGCACATCTTTCATCATGAGCTTGTGAAAGGGGTGGCATCTTCCCGATAGATTTGATATAAATCGTCGGATATAGGCCAGACGCCCTTGCAGAGATCTCAGTTCGGGCAGATTCCTTGGTGGAGGGAGCTCCTGGATAGCCTTAATCTTGGATGGGTCAATTTCAATGCCCCTATGACGGACAATAAACCTGAGGAATTTTCCACTGGACACGCCGAAGGCGCACTTCATAGGATTCATCTTGAGCTCATATTTGCGTAGCTCTGGAACACTACCCTCAGGTCTTGCAAATGGTCTTCTCTTCTTTTAGTTTTTACTACCAAATCATCAATGTAGCACTCTACTTTCTTGAAGAGCAAATCATCAAAGATCTTTGTCATAGCTCTTTGATAGGTAGCGCCAGCGTTCTTAAGACCAAACGGCATCCTTTTGTAGTGGAATATCCCCTTCGGGGTACGGAATGCAGTATGCACTCTGTCTTCCTCAGCAATCCAGATTTGATTGTGTTAGCGCAGCAAGAGTGACGCGGGACGGGGACCGACACGGACTAAGACTCACAAAAGACTCTAACTGAGGCCGGCAGTAGCACGCTCAAGGGTCGCCAAGTGGCTGACCACCGTGATATCCCACAGAATGAGGGACGTCTCTCAACAGAAACTCCGACCTCGGCCGTCCCAAGGAGGGAAGCGCACGTGTCTAGGCGTATAGTCGACCTCCAAAGACAAGGGGAGTCGAGTCCTAGCTCGGTGCTCGACTAGTGCTAGGGATGGATGCTCTCACTCACGATCCGCGGTGATGGCAATAAGTGGCTAGGCACCTATCCTCTCTCAAGCGGCATAATCGATCACATACTAAAAGAGCAAGCAAAAGGAGGGGAGTCGGAGCGCGTACCTCCACGCCTAGGCGTGGGGAAGGAACCCCGGCCGTGAACCAACAACCCCGATACACCAGAGGTCAATAAAATACAACCCAATAACGGCCCACTCCTCGCAGGGAGGTAAAAGGCTACAACCAATACGTTCGGGGCTGCCGGACACGGGTTGACGGGCCGCACTCGGTGACGGGTCGGCCACGAGGAGGTTCGGGTGCAACGCTGCAGAAACCGGTGTCGCGCGCGCCTGGGCGGAGGGGGGTCTCACGGGCTGATACGACGCCCGTTTGAGGCACCGTCAGAGAGGACGCGTCGCTGACTGTTGGAGGAACGCTCCGGCCAAAGGGGCGCGCTGGATCCGCCGGTGGTGACCGTGGGCGCTGCTGAAAGTCAGATCAGGTTCTGTGGGCACAGAACTGCGCACGCCGACGGTAAAATCTGGAAATCGGCCTTCTGGTGCCCGAACAAGTCCGGGCCGGTTGGGGGTGAAAACTGACTGGCAGAGATCGCCCTCGGCCAAATGGCGCTGGCAGACGACGCCGGTGCGAGCCGCAGGAGTCGCTGAAAGTCGGGGCTGGTTCGCTGGGCGGACTGGGCAGACACGCTGGCGCAACCCCACGAGATCGACCGCCACGGACGGTGACGATGTCGAAACGCGACGCCGTCGGCGGCGTTGGAAAGTTGACTCGGAGATCTACGAACCCTAAAGAAACCAAGGCAAAAGACGCAGCGTGGAGGCCTGGGGAAAATTCGCAATCAGGGCCTCCCCGCTGGGCGAGCAGAGAAAGTGGTGCTGGCGCAGGTCGGCGGAGAAAATCGGTACGGGCGGTGCCGATCTCCGATTGATGCAAAACGGGCGCCGACGCGAAGCTGATCCGCAGACGTATCTCCAGGAAAATAGGTCGTGGCAAAACTCATCCAAGAAGGGGGCGCGAGCTCTGCTACAAGTCGGGGCAGAAATCTGGAATCACGAACACGAACCGTCGAGGAAGAAGACGAGGATAAGAGGGAACCCCGGAGTCCACCGAGGGCTGAGGCGTCACACCTCGCCGTTCTCCCGTCGCAGGAGCAGAAAGAGAGAGAGAGAGGGGCGCAAAAAGCTTTTGCACAATACTCCACTTGTATTCAAATTCATGTGTAAAAAACTGTAATCGGTACAAGGTGAGAACTACTTATAGGGGATGGGAAAACCCTAATCTAACTAGAAGGGGAGGGGTGCGCCCAGCTCCAAGGAGAGAAAGGCGGCCCATATTTCAGCAAGCTTAGAAAAAATAAGAAAGGAATCTAAGTGGGAGAAGGAAGGGATGGAGTTGGGGAAAGGAGGAGAGGGGAAAAGGGGAAGGGAGAGGGGAGCGCCCCCCACCTTCCCTAGTAGAACTAGGAAGGGGTGGGCGGCTGCCTCCTCCTCCTCTAGATAGGGAGGGGGCCGCCCCCTAAACCCTAATGGGCTTCTTTTAAGTGGGCTTCAAGCCCCAATAAGCCCCTGACCCAATAACAAGATCCATTACCCCACAAAGCAACCCAACTGGCCACTATATGGCCCAATAAGTGCCCAAACAAGAAGATGTCCACGCAGGGACCAAAAGACAAGGCCCACAAGGCCTGAGCAAGTCCAGACTGAGGCCCAACATGGCCTAAATATGATGAAAAGATAACTAGAAGGTGCCGCCGTCGCCGAGCCACAAGGAGGTAGCGGTGTGCCGGGTGCTCCGTCGAGGATAGCGCCGTGTGTCCTCACCAATTCTCCCCGGGTGGGAAGAACTCGACCCCGTCGAGTAAGGGTCACGGTCGCTGAGGTACCGCTCCAGCAGGTCCTGATCGATCCGCTCCAGCTCTCCACGTGTAATCCAGGTGTTGTCCGACTCGGGGCGCCCTCTCCAACGCACTAAGAAGCGTTGGTAGGCTCCGCTCCTGGTAGTAGTCACCTGCTCATCCAGTATGCAATCTATATGCTCGCGTTTTTGTAATGGGGCTGGAGGAGGTGGACTCTCAGTAGGTGTATCACTCACAACAGGAGGGTCAGGCCCAAATAACTCACTGGGTATCACCGCGGGATCCCGATAAGCTACCAGATCAGAGACATTGAACGTCGAACTGATCCCGTAGTCGTCTGGTAGCTCGATCTCATACGCGTTCGACCCAATACGCCTCAACACTCTGAATGGTCCTGCACCGCGGTCTTGGAGCTTCTTTACGGCTCCCGAAGGAAACCGTTCCGGTCTAACCCGGACCATGACGTACTCTCCCTCGCGGAACTCACGTGTGCGTCTGTGCGCGTCAGCTAACTCCTTGTAACGTGCGTTGCTGGCCTCTATATGACGACGGACATGGTCATGCAACTGTCTAATATGCTCCGCAAAAGACTCAGCTGACTCAGAGACTCGGGACTGAATGGGGGAGGGAATCAAATCAATCGGCTTCCTAGGTCTTCGACCAGTGACAATCTCAAATGGACTCAACCCTGTAGACCTATTGACCGAATCATTATATGCAAACTCTGCTAATGGTAAGACAAGGTCCCAATCTCCAACTCTATCACGCACTAAACACCTCAGAAGATCCCCTAGACTTCTATTGACTACCTCCGTCTGACCGTCAGTCTGGGGGTGGTATGCGGTGGAGAACTTCAACTGGGTGCCCATCATCCGCCAAAGGGTTTTCCAAAAATAGCTCGTAAAACGCACATCCCTATCAGAAACAATGGTACGCGGCAACCCAAACCTGGACACACAGTGGGTGAAGAACAACCTGGCAACTCTAGAGGCATCCGATGTCTTGGAACAAGGAATAAACAAGGCCATCTTGGAGAAGCGGTCAACCACAACAAAAATAGAATCATGCCGCCGTGCAGTACGGGGCAAACCAAGCACAAAGTCCATGCTGATATCCTGCCAAGGACTATCAGGGACAGGCAGAGGGGTATAAAGGCCAGTGTTCTGTTTCCTCTGCTTCGCTAGGGCACAAATACGACACTGGGCAACTATGCGGGCCACATCCCTCTTCAAACTGGGCCAGCAGAAACGGTGCTCAACAGCCTCTATGGTCTTGTTTCGGCCGAAGTGGCCGGCAAGACCTCCTGCATGAAGCTCCCACGTAAGAAAATCACGAACTGAAGTCCGTGGGATGCACAACCTATCACCTCGAAATAAGTGACCATCCTGAAGGACATACTCGCTAAACTCACGGGACGGTCCTGACTGAAGGGCAGAATAGATGGGACCGAAGTCCGGGCAATCAATGTAGGCCTCCTTCAACTTCTCTAAACCAACCACCTGAACATTCATGGTGGATATCAACATCACCCGCCGACTAAGAGCATCGGCCACCTTGTTCTCAGCACCTGCCTTGTGCTTGAGAACGAATGTAAACTCCTGCAAATATTCCACCCATCTACTATGTCTGGCATTCAACTTCTTTTGGGTGTGGAGAAATCTCAATGCCTCGTGGTCAGAAAAGAGCACGAACTCCTGGTGGAGGAGATAGTGCCTCCAATAGCGCAAAGCCTGGACAACTGCGTAGAATTCCTTGTCATAAGTAGAGTAACGCAGTTTGGCATCATTGAGTTTCTCACTGAAAAAGGCTATAGGGTGGGACTCCTGGCTAAGCACTCCCCCTATGCCTACACCTGAGGCATCACATGTAACCTCAAACACCTTAGAAAAGTCAGGAAGTGTAAGAACGGGTGCCTGGGTCATGCGATCCTTGATAGTCTGGAAGGCTGTGGCAGCAGCCTTCGTCCAGGTAAACTCGCCCTTACGGATGCAATCCGTGATCGGGGCGGTGATAGAACTGAACCCCCTAATGAAACGGCGATAGAATGTCGCCAGACCATGAAAGCTCCTAACATCGTGGAGTGAGCGGGGCTCGGGCCACTCCACTATGGCACGGATCTTCTCCGGATCAGCGGAGACTCCGTCACGGGACACAATGAACCCTAAGAAAGAAACCTGGTCAGTCATGAAGCTACACTTCTTAGGGTTGGCAAACAAGCTCTCCCGTCTCAGAACAACACACACCTGCCTAAGGTGGTCTAGGTGTAACTCCCTAGTGCGGCTATAAATCAAGATGTCGTCGAAGTAGACGACCACAAACACTCCAATCATAGGACGCAACACCTGCGTCATCACCCGCATGAAGGTGCTAGGGGCGTTAGTCAGCCCGAAGGGCATGACCAACCACTCGTAAAGACCATCCTTGGTCTTAAATGCAGTCTTCCACTCATCACCTGGTCTGATCCTCACCTGGTGATAGCCACTCCTAAGATCGATCTTCGAGAAAATCGTGGCTCCCGACATCATATCAAGCAAGTCATCCAGCCGGGGAATGGGAAACCTATACTTAACCGTGATTTTATTGATCGCACGGCTATCGATGCACATACGCCATGTGCCATCCTTCTTCGGCGCTAGCAGGGCGGGAACAGCACAGGGACTCTTGCTATCCCGAAGGGAACCCCTACTCATCAACTCATCAACCTGCCTCTGTAGCTCAGCGTGGTCCGCGGGACTCATCCTATAATGTGGAAGATTGGGCAAGGACGAGCCCGGGACAAGATCAATCTCGTGCTGAATGTCACGCAATGGTGGAAGGCCTTCGGGAAGGTCCTCCGGGAAAATATCAGCAAACTCTCGCAACATCTCAGCTAACTGAGGGTCTGTCACTCCCTCGAGACTGGGGACCACCTCACCCGTCTCCCTGACAACCACAGCTAAGAGAGGGACACCACTAGCAACCTCTCTCTCCATCTCTCGGGGACTGATGATCATCAACCTCCTAGTCGGAGGGGCCTCTATGGTGAGGGTGGGAGAGGGGGTGGAAACTGACACCGGAGGTGGTGGTGGTGGTGGGCTGACCTTCCCCTGGTGAGGGGTGGTCGTGGCACTAGGGCCGGCTGGTCCCCTAACAGTAGGGTCCCTAGGTGGGGCTGGGTGGAGGGTGATCCTGTGGCCGTTGTGATCAAATGTGCAAGTGTTTGCACGGCCCTGTAGGGTGGCATCCATGTCAAACAACCACGGCCTCCCTAAAATAATGCTACCTACCTCCATAGGTAGAACATCGCACCAAATTTCATCCTGATAGGTCTGGAACTGAAGGGGCACCAGGCAACGGAGCCTAACAGGAATGGAGGTAGAATCGACCCACGAAACCCTATAGGGGGCAGGGTGGTCAACTGGGGTCAACCCAAGGCGGGTAACAGTGCCAGTAGATATGGCGTTGATGCAACTCCCGCTATCAATGACAATCTTGCAAGCTTTACCCCCAAGCCTGCAGAAGGTGTGAAAAATGGTGGTGCGACGCCAGTCGTCACTCACCTGGGGCTGGGCTAGGATGCACCTAACTACCCCTAACTGTGGGTCACCCTGAAAGTGGCTACCCTGGGCACCATCCTGCTCTCCTTCGAGCAGATCATCGAAGAACTCCTCAACCAAGTCCTGGTCTACCTCATAACTAACAGGAATAGGCTCAGTGGGGGACTCAGTGGAAGTGGGGTCTGCCATGACAAGGGCCTTCCTCTCTCGAGTGGGGCATCTATCAGCAAAGTGGCCAAATCCGCCACACCGGTAACAAGTAGTACGTGCGCCCGCACTGGATGAGGCTCCAGCGGTCATAGGACTCTTGCCCTTGTCATCATGACAGGGCGCGGGGAGTAAAGGCTGAGAATGCGCAGGGTGCGCGGGAGGTGGAAGTGTAGGGCGTGTGGGGGGGTAGGGCGGCTGCTGGCGAGGTGGAGGAAACGGGTCCCTAGGAAGGGGTGGACGAGGCCTGGGACCAGTGGGGTCCTGGCGAAGAGGCTCCGCGGGCCGAGCCGCCGGATATCGACCATACTGGGTGGAAGTGGAGCGAGGGTCAAGACCCCGCTGACTAGGCATCCCCTGACGAAAGGTGGGGCCAAACTCCAACTCAAATTGCTCTAACTCTAGGGCAACCTGGTAAGCCAGCTCTAAAGTGTCTACCTGGCGACGGTAGAGCTCATACTGATACTCGGGCCTCAAACCACGGCGAAAACGCGAAACAGGCATGCCCTTCTCCTCATCAACTCCACATCGCAAATAATACTCGTCAAACTCGGCGATGTACTCGGTCACGGACCGATCGCCCTGACTAAGGGTCTGCCATCGGTCGATGAGCCTCTGGCGGTAAGAAGGAGGGACATACTTCTCGCGGAGCTTACGCCGCATGTCAATCCAGGTTTCTATGGGTGGATCCTGCCTCTGCAACATCAGGCTCTCGACATTCCTCCAGTAGGTCTGGGCTCTCCCCACGAGCTTCATCTTGGCAAATCGGACTTGCCGAAGCTCAGACATCTCAACCCATTCGAAATACCTATCCATGCTATTCTCCCAGTCTATGTAGACTTTTGGGTCAAGGGACCCCTCGAAAGTGGGTGGATCGGCACGGACGGTCCTAAGGATCCTATCATCCTCATCCTGATGTGGTCGACGACCACGGTACTGGCGCCCATTCCCCTCAAAATCATTCTCGGACCCATAGTCATCAAAGTCGGGGGCTCGGGGACGTCGCTCCTGAGCCCGAGGGGCTTGAGCGGCAGCAACTGGAGGGGCTCGATCGGCTCTAGGAGGGTCCTGGTGGGGCACTTCATCAACTCTCCCAATCCGTCCAACAAGGCCCTGGATGGTTAAGTCAGACACTCTGGCACGATCCTCAATGATCTTCAGACGGCCATCTAGATGCTCAGTCAACTCCTTGATGGACTGGTCGGACCTGTCCATACGGGTCATAAGTTGGGTAATCAGATCCTCTAGAGATGGGCGTCCCTGAGGTGGGTGTTGGTCACCCATGGCGTCCGGGCGATGGTAATCCGAACCACCCCGAGTGGGCATGCAAAGGAGACTAAGGGAAGGGTAGGCTGACACCCTAAGACCTAGAGGGACACGAATGCAATGAGATGCAAGACTCAAACAAGACACGTCCAAAACCTAGACACGACCCTAAGACCCAACCTGTAAGGACAAGTTGGTAACCTGGCTCTGATACCAAATTTGGCGCGGGACGGGGACCGACACGGACTAAGACTCACAAAAGACTCTAACTGAGGCCGGCAGTAGCACGCTCAAGGGTCGCCAAGTGGCTGACCACCGTGATATCCCACAGAATGAGGGACGTCTCTCAACAGAAACTCCGACCTCGGCCGTCCCAAGGAGGGAAGCGCACGTGTCTAGGCGTATAGTCGACCTCCAAAGACAAGGGGAGTCGAGTCCTAGCTCGGTGCTCGACTAGTGCTAGGGATGGATGCTCTCACTCACGATCCGCGGTGATGGCAATAAGTGGCTAGGCACCTATCCTCTCTCAAGCGGCATAATCGATCACATACTAAAAGAGCAAGCAAAAGGAGGGGAGTCGGAGCGCGTACCTCCACGCCTAGGCGTGGGGAAGGAACCCCGGCCGTGAACCAACAACCCCGATACACCAGAGGTCAACAAAATACAACCCAATAACGGCCCACTCCTCGCAGGGAGGTAAAAGGCTACAACCAATACGTTCGGGGCTGCCGGACACGGGTTGACGGGCCGCACTCGGTGACGGGTCGGCCACGAGGAGGTTCGGGTGCAACGCTGCAGAAACCGGTGTCGCGCGCGCCTGGGCGGAGGGGGGTCTCACGGGCTGATACGACGCCCGTTTGAGGCACCGTCAGAGAGGACGCGTCGCTGACTGTTGGAGGAACGCTCCGGCCAAAGGGGCGCGCTGGATCCGCCGGTGGTGACCGTGGGCGCTGCTGAAAGTCAGATCAGGTTCTGTGGGCACAGAACTGCGCACGCCGACGGTAAAATCTGGAAATCGGCCTTCTGGTGCCCGAACAAGTCCGGGCCGGTTGGGGGTGAAAACTGACTGGCAGAGATCGCCCTCGGCCAAATGGCGCTGGCAGACGACGCCGGTGCGAGCCGCAGGAGTCGCTGAAAGTCGGGGCTGGTTCGCTGGGCGGACTGGGCAGACACGCTGGCGCAACCCCACGAGATCGACCGCCACGGACGGTGACGATGTCGAAACGCGACGCCGTCGGCGGCGTTGGAAAGTTGACTCGGAGATCTACGAACCCTGAAGAAACCAGGGCAAAAGACGCAGCGTGGAGGCCTGGGGAAAATTCGCAATCAGGGCCTCCCCGCTGGGCGAGCAGAGAAAGTGGTGCTGGCGCAGGTCGGCGGAGAAAATCGGTACGGGCGGTGCCGATCTCCGATTGATGCAAAACGGGCGCCGACGCGAAGCTGATCCGCAGACGTATCTCCAGGAAAATAGGTCGTGGCAAAACTCGTCCAAGAAGGGGGCGCGAGCTCTGCTACAAGTCGGGGCAGAAATCTGGAATCACGAACACGAACCGTCGAGGAAGAAGACGAGGATAAGAGGGAACCCCGGAGTCCACCGAGGGCTGAGGCGTCACACCTCGCCGTTCTCCCGTCGCAGGAGCAGAAAGAGAGAGAGAGAGGGGCGCAAAAAGCTTTTGCACAATACTCCACTTGTATTCAAATTCATGTGTAAAAACTGTAATCGGTACAAGGTGAGAACTACTTATAGGGGATGGGAAAACCCTAATCTAACTAGAAGGGGAGGGGTGCGCCCAGCTCCAAGGAGAGAAAGGCGGCCCATATTTCAGCAAGCTTAGAAAAAATAAGAAAGGAATCTAAGTGGGAGAAGGAAGGGATGGAGTTGGGGAAAGGAGGAGAGGGGAAAAGGGGAAGGGAGAGGGGAGCGCCCCCCACCTTCCCTAGTAGAACTAGGAAGGGGTGGGCGGCTGCCTCCTCCTCCTCTAGATAGGGAGGGGGCCGCCCCCTAAACCCTAATGGGCTTCTTTTAAGTGGGCTTCAAGCCCCAATAAGCCCCTGACCCAATAACAAGATCCATTACCCCACAAAGCAACCCAACTGGCCACTATATGGCCCAATAAGTGCCCAAACAAGAAGATGTCCACGCAGGGACCAAAAGACAAGGCCCACAAGGCCTGAGCAAGTCCAGACTGAGGCCCAACATGGCCTAAATATGATGAAAAGATAACTAGAAGGTGCCGCCGTCGCCGAGCCACAAGGAGGTAGCGGTGTGCCGGGTGCTCCGTCGAGGATAGCGCCGTGTGTCCTCACCAAAGAGTGATATAGAAGGAGGGGGGATGAATAGATCACTCCCAATTTGCAAAACTTAGGCAAGAAAATAAATCTACCGCTTATGCCCCTTCTAAACTAGCACACAAAGAATTGCAAATGCAGATACCACTCAAGATCGAATAAGAGAATGATGATGAAGAGCTGAGCAAACAAATAATCGAAGTGACAAACAGATAGAGAGCGCAGATAAAGACCTCAAACCACAGAGAAGACAACCGGTTTTTTAGGTGGTTCGACTGCAGTCAGCAATCTACATCCACCCCTCACTCCAACTAGAGTGAGGATTCCACTAGCCACTGCTAGAGCACAGCAGACTCAGTCTGCGAACAACTTGCTGCCAAACAGCTTGAAAAACCCAAGGGAGACAAATCTCTCAACCAAGTTCTGCCACCCGCAGAGCTTGAAACCTGTTCTAGCACCCAGCACGAACAGAACCTGAGAGTGCCTCTCCCTTCCTCCACACACCGGAGGGAACCTGCTAATAACAACCCGTCACTAGCAACACCAGAGATCAACGATCTCTCTTCCTCTGCAACCCAGAGGGAAACCGGAGTTAGACTCTCTTCCTCCACATACCAGAGGGGAACAGATCAGAATTAGACGAAGAACACATAAAGAAAATCAGAAAAGAAACTAAAGACTGATCAAGAAAACATTCGATACTGAGAGTTAATACAAATGTAGCTTCCTGGGAAGCAATTTCAAAAACCAGATACTGCAAACTCTCTTTCTCTCTTCACTGCTATCTCTCTTTTTCTTTTCTCTTCACTGCTATCTCTCTTTTTCTTTCTCTTCACTGCTGGATCGAGCTCTCTGTAATTCTGCCTTTTCTTTCTTGGCTCTGATCTACCTTCATCGGTGGGCGAAGGTTTCTATTTATAGCGGCAGCAGGTGGATAGGGCACAACATGCGTGTGCTTCCCACGCTCGATCCAGAACCTTCCTGCCACGTGTCCTCATTGGGTTGGTTCCTCTTGTCTTGGATCACGTGCAGCCCATTTATTTGGGAATATTCTTCCTCGTACCTGTAAGGAGATAAAAACCATTAACACGCTGTATGGCCACTAAAACTAAAGCTGCATGAGGTATATGATAACAACACGACGTGACAACTACACGAGATAAGAAAAGAACGACACGAGATACAATGGACAAGACTGACATAATCAAGGAAGGTGACACGAGGTCAGATCAGGATAGCACCAGGTGAGAAGAAAATATCACGGAGTGAAACAATAGAAGAACACGTGATTTAGAAGAAACCTGAAACAACACGAACTAACAAACGGCAACAAAAGATGACATGAAGTTAAACAACACTTGAAAACATAAGAAAAACAACTCGAGCACAAAATAGCTCGAATGAACGACTCGAAGACGAGGCGACACGGGCTGACCACGACACGAAGACAAATAACAGAAACCGTCACGAGTTGAAGACAACACGAAGATGAAAACAGAAACCGACACGAGTTGAAAACAACACGAAGATGAAAACAGAAACCGACACGAGTTGAAAACAACACGAAGACGAAACACAGGAATTGACACGGAGTGTGGTCAAGGTGAGAAGGACACAAAGTCTAAAGCGAAAAATAGCACGAAGATAGAAGAGTGACACGGCTATCACGACACGTGATGAAGCAGTGACACTAAGAAAAAGAACGACTCGAGGAACAACAGTAAGGGACACGAAATTAAACAAGCAGACATAAAAGATGACACGAGATGAGCAACTAAAGGACAGAGAGAAACGACACGAGGTTCACAGAGAAGCGACTCGGAGTTCGTCAGAACTATTCGAGCTGCTTCAGTAACACGACACGAAGATAGAGGGAGACACGACACGAAGTTAAACAACCGAGACTAGGACTCGAAGACATAGATGACAAGGATAGAACAACACGAAGTATTACCTCATACAAGTTTTCCTGTCAAGCATGGAAATCAACACGAAGTGTTGTAAGCTCAGACGACACGAAATCTTTTCGTGTTAGTGAGGAGAAACAACACGAAGTGTGGCTCAAGTGGCACGAAAACAACTCCCAAAATTAACTGAAGTGGCTCGAGGATTTACATTAACACAGAGAAACATTTTTGTTCACAAAGGTTCATAGTGTTGAAACCATCAAGACATTATGACTCAGGCAACACTAAAATTCATTTGGTCAAATTGTTCAATTGAACAGGACATTCCCTTACTGTGTAATCCATTCACTTACATGATGAAACATGAGATTATCTTGAGATAAAGAAATGATTTATAGTGTGAGACATCATCAAAATCATAGGGACACAACAATCTCCCCCTTTTTGATGATGGCAACACTATGAATCAGGCAATATCAAGGTTTATCAAGATTTAACATGAAATCAATATCAGCTTCAACAACAGATTAAATTCAAGGCATGCTCATTCAAATGAATTAAACATTCCCTACAACACACTCTCATTTCCCCCACAACTCATAAACATATCAGCATGAAGCAACATGACTCCCCCAAAGCTCAAGACAAAACCAAGACTCACTGATATTGCAGAACATTGCAGAACTTCTCACTAAAATTATAGACATTGCAAACTTCTCTCCCCCTTTGACATCAGCAAAAAAAAATACAGAATGTGTGACAGTGCTGGAAACATGAGGACTCAGGGCAGTAACTGCATAGTGCAGAAAGTCACGAGTAGGTCTTAAGAGAATAAGTGAGTTTCTAATCTCAAGACAAGATTCTTTAGATTTCAGTATATAATAGAGAAGTGGAATGATAGACAAGTTTATCATCATACATAGTAGATGATTTAGAGCAGGAGTTGACAAGTATGGCCAAAAATAGCTGATCATTCAACTATTCCACTTAGACAGCAAGAGACTAAATCAGAGAGGTGTTTTCAAGGTATTGAGGACAAGCAATCCATTAGTTGCATAACAACAAGGAATTTTTGTTGGAGATGATATTCAAGAGGATCAATGAGTAAGTTGGTGGTTCACTTCCTTTGACATTAGGGAGACACCTTGATCAGAGGCCTGAATCCCCAGTTACTCAGAGTGAGTACCTCATTACTTCCTTCCCCTTTTTTTTATTAAGGAACAGAGTTAGTAACTGTGGCTTTTGACATGAGGAAACACCTTGATTAGAGGCCAGAGTCCCCAGTTACTCACCAGCAAGCCACCATTGCTCTGTCATGACTTTTCATTTATTTTAAGCATTTGACACCTCATGACCTGGGAGAAATATTCATTTCATTGATGAAGCTCCCAGTTTCTCAGTGATCAAAACAGAACATGTTTGTTCAGTTAAGCCCTTGAGTTAAAGAGATAGAATGATTGAAGACAATACCAAAAAGGACTTTTCTGGAATTGAGTCTTGAAGTCTAGATTTCAAGTTGATTGGGTCAGATATCAAGACATACATGTTTTTTTTTTTGGCGTGAACCATAATCAATGACAATGTAGGAAGATATACTTTATGCAATTAGTCTAGATCTCTGAAGGAGTACCAAAGGAAAGATTCTGACCTGGAGATTAGAGTCATTGACTTATAGACTTAAGAGATAAGTGACACTCTACTTTCTGAGAGAACCACACTAAATCAGTCATGCAAGACCAGCAAAGGTACACATCTGGACAGCCCTTTTGAATATGTCAAAGAACTTCTCTTCTCACATTACAACTCAGCTCCCCCTAAGATATAGCATACCTCAATAAAACATTTCAGCAAAAACTCAAGACTTTCCTTTATTTAGAGCATTCCTGAAAGCTAACCAGTAAGCATTTTAAACTCCCCCTTACAACAGGAACAAAGCTCCCCCTCACAATTAAGACACTTTGTATAAGCCTAATTCTCTTCTCAATGTAGTGAATTTTTCATTATCCAGAGGTTTTATGAAAATATCAGCAATCTAATTATCTGTCCCTACATGAATCAGTTCAAAATTATTCTTAGACACCTCATCTCTTATAAAATGATGTCTTATCTCTATGTGTTTGGTTCGAGGATGCAAAACAGGATTTTTAGCAAGATTGATGGCACTTGTATTATCACAGTAAATAGGTGTACACCCCAGGTCTACTTGGTAGTCCTGAAGCTGGTGTTTAATCCATATAACTTGTGTTCCACAACTCCCTGCAGCCACATATTCAGCTTCTGCAGTGGAGAGGGCCACAGAATGTTTTTTCTTGGAGCCCCAAGATACTAAACACCCACCCAAGAATTCCCAATGGCCACTTGTGCTTTTCCTGTCTAGTTTACAGCCTGCATAGTCAGCATCTGTGTATGCTACTAGATTCAATGTGCGAGATGCAGGAAACCATAAACCAAGAGAGTGACTAGCTGACAATATCTGAAGATTCTTTTAACTGCAGCTAAGTGTAGTTCAGTGGGTCTAGACTGATACCTTGCACACATTCCTACACTGAATTGTATATCAGGTCTAGAGGCTGTCAAGTAAAGAAGTGATCCAATCATACCTCTATAAAGTTTGGCATTTACTTCTTTACCTGTCTCATCTGCATCCAATGATGCATTGGTGCCCATGGGTGTAGTAATGTGCTTTAAGTTTTCCATGCCAAACCTTTTGAACAGTTCCATTGTGTATTTGGTTTGGTTGATGAAGCACCCATCGTCTAGCTACTGTACCTGTAATCCAAGAAAATATTTTAGTTCTCCAACCAAGCTCATTTCAAATTCAGCAGACATCATGGTAGAAAATTCATCACATAGTTCATGCCTAGTTGATCCAAATACAATGTCATCTACATATACCTGAACTATTATGAGATCTTTATTCATGCCCTTGGTAAATAAAGTCTGATCAACTTTACCTCTTTTGTAGCCCTTGCTGATCAGAAATTCAGACAATCTTTCATACCAAGCTCTTGGAGCCTGCTTTAGACCATACAAGGCTTTGTTTAACCTGAAAACTTGGTTAGGTTGAGAAGAAAATTGAAATCCAGGAGGTTGTTCAACAAAAACTTCTTCTTTAATAACTCCATTTAAAAAGCCACTTTTAACATCCATTTGTTGGAGTTTAATGTTCTTTGAGCATGCAAAGGCAAGCAACAATCTTATAGCTTCCATCCTAGCAACTGGTGCATAGGATTCATCAAAGTCTACACCGAATTCCTGACAGTAGCCTTTGGCTACTAGTCTGGCCTTATTCCTCGAGATAATTCCATCTTCATTCATCTTATTTTTGAACACCCACTTGGTTCCTATGACATTAATACCATCTGGTCTTGGGACAAGCTCCCAGACATTATTCCTTTCAAACTAACCTAATTCCTCACTCATAGCATTGACCCAAGCTTGATCAGCTAAGGCCTCTTCTACTGTTTTGGGTTCAATTTGTGAGACTAAAGCAATTAAGTCATCATTATTCACATTTCTAAAATGAGACCTAGTCCGAAGAGGATCTTCAGGATTGCCTATGACTTTATCTAAAGGATGGTCTTTAAGAAATCTGATATTTGTTGAAGACTCACCTGTTTCTCTTGGCCCTTCCTGATTGGGGGAATTTGTTTCTCCATTTGGCTGAGTCTTCTCTTCTTCCTGTTGGTCTTCTAGAAAGTCTCCACCATGATTGGAATCCCTGTCAAGATTTTTAACATTAGAGACATCTTTCTTTTCACTAAAAAGGATGTGTGGAGATTCTTCCACTTTCTGATCTGATATGTTAAATACCCTATATGCCCTTGACACTTCAGAGTAACCCAAGAATATTCCAGGTGAACTCTTGGCTTCAAACTTGTCTAAGTCTTTCTTATCATTGCTATGAATAAAACATTTTGCTCCAAAAATTCTGAAATGAAACAAGTTTGGTTTCTTACCTTTTAGAAGCTCATAGGGTGTTTTCTTGTGTATGGGTCTTACCATAGCCCTGTTGATTATGTAGGTTGCTGTATTGGCCGCTTCTACCCAAAACCTTCTAGGTAACTTACTTTCAATCAACATGGTTCGGGCCATTTCCACCACTATTCTATTTCTTCTCTCCACGATCCCATTCTGTTCAGGTGTCCTGGGAGAGGAAAACCTGTGAGTTAGTCCTTCTTTGTCACAAAGATCAGTAAACATGGAATTTTCAAACTCACCTCCATGGTCAGATTGAATAGAACTAACCTTGTACTTCCCTTCTTGTTTGACCTTATTGAAAAACAGATTAAACTTTTGAAATGCATCACTCTTATTTGCTAAGAAAAATATCCATGAATATCTGGAGAAGTCATCTATGATGACATAGCCAAACCTGTTACCATTAAGACTCTGAGTTCTGGTTGGACCGAAAAGATCCATATGAAGAAGTTCCATTGGTCTAGAAGACAATGGCTCAGATCTTAATTTGAAAGAATTTCTGGTCTGTTTGCCTAGAGCACAGGCATCACATGCTTTTGATATAGAGTTGAATTTAATTCTAGGCATGCCTCTAACTAAATCATGCTTGACCAATTTATTTAAAGTTGAAAAGCTAGCATGACCTAGACGTCTATGCCATTCAAAGGCATCATTTTCAGAATTGACAGATAAGTAAATAGTGGATTCAGATTTCTCATCTAAGTCTACAATGTAGACATTATTAATCCTGTTGGCTACAAATTTAACCATGTCAGAATTTGTTTAAGGATTTTACATGAACTATCATCAAATACAACCCTGTGACCCCTGTCACATAATTGGCTAATGCTAATCAGGTTGTGTTGTAGCCCTTCCACATGTAATACTTTTTCAATGGAATTTGTGAAAGACTTACCTACTGTGCCAACTCCAATAATTTTACCTTTGTTCTTTCCTCCAAACTTGACCAGACCTCCTGGCTTCATCTCTATGTTACTGAACTTGGATCGGTCTCCTGTCATATGCCTAGAGCAGCCACTGTCGAGGTACCACTTGTTGTCTTCAGCTGCCAGGCCGACCTACACAAGTATATCAAGCAGAGTGATTTGGAACCCAAGATGAGTTGGGTCCAAGGACATTGTTTAAATCTCTGATCAAGTGTTTAGGTATTCAGATTTGTTTCAGCATGGTTTTCTCTGGCACCTTCCTTTCTGATTTTTTAAAGTTCAATCCAGTTGAACTGGAGAAGTGAGTTCTATTCCTTTCATTGGTCTTCCTATTCCTAGGAAATTTCCTGTAGACTTGTTGATTGGCATATCTTTGACCATGAAAGTTATTCCTCCAGTAGGTCTTGTTTGGACCCATCTGATTGTTATAATTCCAGCTTTTATTCTGATTTGTTTTCTTGGTCCAGCTACCATTTGTGTTCTGGTGAATAGACTTAATGTTATTTTTCATAAAGTTCATTCCAATCTTAAATGGTTGTCCAGTACTGGTTTTTGTGTTTTCTTTAGGACTTTGAGTTTCCTTAGAGCTGTTTGAGCTGGATGGTGTATCCAGCTTTTCTTTTCCCTTCTCTGGACAGAAGGTGATGGTCTTGAATTGCAAGGGTCTCTTGTTGGTTGGGTCATAGCCTAGACCTTCCTTATTGAAATTGACCCTAGTCCCTAGTATAGCATCTAGGCTAGTCTTTCCTTGGACAAACTTTTCTAAGACTTTTTGTTTGTCTTCCAGCTCCTTTTCAAGAAACTCAGAATTCTTTAGGAGTTCAGCATTTACTTTCTTCACAGCTTCATATTTCTCTGAATTCATTCTGATTTCACTCATGCTTTCTTCAATTTTAGTTTTGAATTCATTGAGCTGTTTTTGACTTTCCTGAATTTCTCCCTTAAGCTTATCATTCTCTTTCCTTTGTGAGGTCATTTCTTCTAGTTGTTCTTTTAACTTTGCATTTTCCTCACAGACCAGAGTTTGTTCTTCAATATTTATGTTAAATTTTCTTTTCAGAACTCTGCGCTCTTTGCTAAGTGAATTAAATTTATCTAGCAAGTCACCATAAGCATCCTCCCAGTCATCAATTGAGAAATTTTCAAAAACGTTTATTACCTCCTCTTCACTGTTTGCCATAAGGCAAATTCCATCTTCGTATTCTTCTGAGGAAGCTTCTTCTGGGTCATCTTCTTGCTCACTCCATGTGCAGACCATTGCCTGTGGCTTCTTCTTCTTCTGCACCTTTATGTTTTTCTTCTGAAAATAGGGACCTTTCTTCTGGAGTTCTGGGCATTCGCCTTTCATGTGTCCCTGTTTGTTACAGTTAAAACAAGTCAGTTTCTTAGGATTTCTATCCCTGTAATTGGTAAACTCGGCATTCTTGTTAAAAGAGTGTGGGTTCTTCTTCCTAAAGGTCTTTCCCTTTGTCCTCAGAAACTTTCTGAACTGACGAGTGAGCATAGCCTGCTCCGCCTGGTCGAGATCTGATAAACCTTCAAGCTCAGACTCAGACTCGGGGGTACTGCTGCTGCTCCCACTATTACTATCCTTGTTGCGGGAAGCTCTTAGAGCTACATTTGTACCCTTCCTCTCACTTCCTTCTCCACCTCCTTGGAAATTCATTTCATAGGTCATCAGGGATCCTATGAGTTCATTCACAGTTAAGACAGTCAAATCTTTTGACTCCTCAATCACAATGGCCTTAGTGTGCCATGCCGGGGATAAAGATCTAAGGATTTTCCTGACTATATCTACCTCAGCAAGATCCTTCCCTAGCCCTTTAAGAGTGTTAGTGATCAAGGATAACCTGGCATACATTTCGGTTATATTCTCATCTGCATTCATCTTAAACATTTCATACTTAGAAGTGTAGAGGTTTACCTTCGAGGCTTTCACTTGAGCTGTACCTTCATAGATCAATTGCAGCTCATCCCACATTCGCTTGGCAGTTCTGTATGCAGATATACGAGCATATTCCTCTGGATGAACAGCACACTGGATTATGTTCAGCGCCGTCCAGTTGAGTGACGAGAGCTTCACATGATCATCTGTCCAAGCTTCCTCATTTGGTGGCAGCTCATATGGCCCCACCGTGATTACTCTCCACAATTTATGACTCTGAGCTCTGATGAACACTTCCATCCTGTTCTTCCAAAACAGATAGTTACTACCATCGAAATAAGGAGGGCGACTAATGGATTGACCTTCGGCCATGAAGGTTCTAGGACCACCACCATTTCCTTGAACGTTCGTCCACATGACGTAAACCCGCTCTGATACCAAATGTTAGCGTAGCAAGAGTGATATAGAAGGGGGGGGATGAATAGATCACTCCCAATTTGCAAAACTTAGGCAAGAAAATAAATCTACCGCTTATGCCCCTTCTAAACTAGCACACAAAGAATTGTAAATGCAGATACCACTCAAGATCGAATAAGAGAATGATGATGAAGAGCTGAGTAAACAAATAATCGAAGTGACAAACAGATAGAGAGCGCAGATAAAGACCTCAAACCACAGAGAAGACAACCGGTTTTTTAGGTGGTTCGACTGCAGTCAGCAATCTACATCCACCCCTCACTCTAACTAGAGTGAGGATTCCACTAGCCACTGCTAGAGCACAGCAGACTCAGTCTGTGAACAACTTGCTGCCAAACAGCTTGAAAAACCCAAGGGAGACAAATCCCTCAACCAAGTTCTGCCACCCGCAGAGCTTGAAACCTGTTCTAGCACCCAGCACGAACAGAACCGGAGAGTGCCTCTCCCTTCCTCCACACACCGGAGGGAACCTGCTAATGACAACCCGTCACTAGCAACACCAGAGATCAACGATCTCTCTTCCTCTGCAACCCAGAGGGAAACCGGAGTTAGACTCCCTTCCTCCACATACCGGAGGGGAACAGATCAGAATTAGACGAAGAACACATAAAGAAAATCAGAAAAGAAACTAAAGACTGATCGAGAAAACATTCGATACTGAGAGTTAATACAAATGTAGCTTCTTGGGAAGCAATTTCAAAAACCAGATACTGCAAACTCTCTTTCTCTCTTCACTGCTATCTCTCTTTTTCTTTTCTCTTCACTGCTATCTCTCTTTTTCTTTCTCTTCACTGCTGGATCGAGCTCTCTGTAATTCTGCCTTTTCTTTCTTGGCTCTGATCTACCTTCATCGGTGGGTGAAGGTTTCTATTTATAGCGGCAGCAGGTGGATAGGGCACAACATGCGTGTGCTTCCCATGCTCGATCCAGAACCTTCCTGCCACGTGTCCTCATTGGGTTGGTTCCTCTTGTCTTGGATCACGTGCAGCCCATTTATTTGGGAATATTCTTCCTCGTACCTGTAAGGAGATAAAAACCATTAACACGCTGTATGGCCACTAAAACTAAAGCTGCATGAGGTATATGATAACAACACGACGTGACAACTACACGAGATAAGAAAAGAACGACACGAGATACAATGGACAAGACTGACATAATCAAGGAAGGTGACACGAGGTCAGATCAGGAAAGCACCAGGTGAGAAGAAAATATCACGGAGTGAAACAATAGAAGAACACGCGATTTAGAAGAAACCTGAAACAACACGAACTAACAAACGGCAACAAAAGATGACACGAAGTTAAACAACACTTGAAAACATAAGAAAAACAACTCGAGCACAAAATAGCTCGAATGAACGACTCGAAGACGAGGCGACACGGGCTGACCACGACACGAAGACAAATAACAAAAACCGTCACGAGTTGAAGACAACACGAAGATGAAAACAGAAACCGACACGAGTTGAAAATAACACAAAGATGAAAATAGAAACCGACGCAAGTTGAAAACAACATGAAGACGAAACACAGGAATTGACACGGAGTGTGGTCAAGGCGAGAAGGACACGAAGTCTAAAGCGAAAAATAGCACGAAGACAGAAGAGTGACACGGCTATCACGACACGTGATGAAGCAGTGACACTAAGAAAAAGAACGACTCGAGGAACAACAGTAAGTGACACGAAATTAAACAAGCAGACATAAAAGATGACACAAGATGAGCAACTAAAGGACAGAGAGAAACGACACGAGGTTCACAGAGAAGCGACTCGGAGTTCGTCAGAACTATTCGAGCTGCTTCAGTAACACGACACGAAGACAGAGGGAGACACGACACGAAGTTAAACAACCGAGACTAGGACTCGAAGACATAGATGACAAGGATAGAACAACACGAAGTATTACCTCATACAAGTTTTCCTGTCAAGCATGGAAATCAACACGAAGTGTTGTAAGCTCAGACGACACAAAATCTTTTCGTGTTAGTGAGGAGAAACAACACGAAGTGTGGCTCAAGTGGCACGAAAATAACTCCCAAAATTAACTGAAGTGGCTCGAGGATTTACATTAACACAGAGAAACATTTTTGTTCACAACGGTTCATAGTGTTGAAACCATCAAGACATTATGACTCAGGCAACACTAAAATTCATTTGGTCAAATTGTTCAATTGAACAGGACATTCCCTTACTGTGTAATCCATTCACTTACATGATGAAACATGAGATTATCTTGAGATAAAGAAATGATTTATAGTGTGAGACACCATCAAAATCATAGGGACACAACAGGTTGTATCCGGATGACCAATCCATAAATGACAGGGCTTCATGACCAGTAGTCGCATCTTTCATCACTTCAGTGATTGGCACTGGAAAGTCATCTTTCGGGCAAGCCTTATTAAGGTCCCGGAAATCAACACATATTCTGATCTGCCCATTCTTCTTCTTTACGGGCACTATATTGGCTAACCATGTAGTATACTGATTTTCTTCAACAAAGCCTACATCAATCAGCTTGTCAACCTCTTTGTTAATCTGATTTATTAATTCAGGGCGCATTCTCCTGGAAGGCTGCTTTACAGGGCTAGCCTCTGGGTTTATTGCCAATCGGTGCTGCGCCACATCAGAACTCAGTCCCGACATTTCATCATATGTCCATGCAAAGCAGTCTCGGAATTCTTTCAAGAACTGTATATACTGTTCCCTGGTAGCTGGCTCCAGCAGTGCACTGAGGAATGTCGGCCTTGGCTCATCTGCGGTCCCCAGATTTATTTCCACAAGCTCATCGACGGTGGCCTGACCTCCATCTTCGACCTCGGGCGGGGCTTCTTGCAAGTCAATGAAGCCTCCCGGGATATAATCTTCTTCAGTTTCATGATTCTCTGTTTCATCATACTGGTCATCAGCGGGTGCTGACTCATCATATACGGTCAATATTGTTGGATTATGTTCAGTCTGCCCCGAGGACGGGACTGGCTCAGCAGGAAACTCAAAAATGGAGTCTTCCGCCCTTAGAGGCTCTTCTGATGCAGACTCCCTTGAGAGATCATCATTCTGTAGAGCCCGGACTTCTTCCAGGATGCGCTCAAACTCCAGGCATTCCCTCAGCTCTTTGGCTATTTGGTCTTCATCCGGGGTTCCCGTATCAAACTTTGCTTCAGCATGGAACAGATCCTCTTTGCAAGGTTGGTCTTCCCAGTACCAATCTTTCTTTGCTTCATCAGACGTCCCCGTCTTCGGCTGACTGTCTGGGGCTTCATTGTTCATTATGGATTGATAAATGATTTCTTCATCTTCTGAGGGGTACTTGTCATATCCTACCTCGGGAGGGTCTTCATGCTGGTAGGAGACAGAGATGACGCCCACCTCAGCTTCATAGTATTCTTGAAGGGTATAACCCAATCCCAGGTGCTGAGTGATCTTCCTCAGTTCTTTATTATCCCGAGGCGGATCCCATAGCTCCTTGAACGCCTTCTTCTGGGCAGCAGGCTGCAATGACGGCATTTGCATCTTAGAGAACATCTGCGAAACTCGTTGGGTAGTATAATCCAAGCCTGTAATCAGCACCATCTGGTTTGCAGCTTCTTCAGGGACCATGCAGTCTTGATCATCTTCCTCGATTGACTCCCCGGTGTAGAATATGGTAGGAGGCTCGCAGAAGCAAGGGATTTCCATAGTCTTCAGTGGTAGCACCGTCTGGTACTCTAGGCTGGCGATGGGCTTGACTAAACCCTACAGAACCTCCACCTGTGTGTACTTTTCTTTCATTTCTTCATCGATATCATCCGGGTGAATGCTAGGAGGGGTGATCCGAGCAAAGTCACCAGCATAAGAGATGTGAGATACCTCATGCTTTTTAATATAGCCCTTTGGTGGCGGTGGAGACCAGTTTCTTGCCTTCGTCGCCGGCTTTTTCTGGCTGACCACAACCTCTTTCTCTTCACAATTTTGCGACATCTCGGTGTAGTAGGATGCATCGAGCATATGACACTCGAATACTTCGAAGGGATGTAGATCCACAAACACCCTCTCTTTTTTTCCTTCATGGCAGTATTTAATGCACTGATGTAGCGTGGACGGCACTATCTGATATTCATGCAGCCACGGTCTCCCCAGCAGGGCCTTATATGTGGTGTTGGAGTTGATTACATAGAATCGTACCACGGTAGTGAGATCCCCCAATGTGAGGTTAAAATCAGCCACCCCAAGGGGCGTCTCACATTTCTGGTTGAATCCCGCAATTTTCATGTCTCTGACCTTGGTAAGCTGAAGATCAAAGTAATATTTTTGGTAGATGCGGTATGGGAGAATGTTCACGGCAGCCCCGGGATCTATCAGTATCCTATTCAGTGGCTGACAGTTCAGGGAGCCCCTCATATACAGCGGTCTGTTATGGCAAGAATTCAGAATCAGCATGTCATCCTCTGTGAATGTGACTGACGGCCCAGAATTCACTTCTGCCAAAAGTGCCTCATACTGTGCCGGTGACTGTAAGGCGTCAACAATTGCTTGGCGAGCCTCTTCACTCAGAGAGAGAATCTCCCAGATGGAGAATCTGGTAGGCAGCTTCTTTAGCATTTTCATGATCCGGCTGCCCACCCTGACATTAGACAGTCTCATTTCTTCCGCCCATCGGGGTTTTGGAGGTTCATGTGGTGCCCGTGGCCTCTGCTGCCCAGTGCTGGTTTCATCCTCTGGACTGATTTCTTGGGAGGCTTCTTCTGTAACAATGGGCCCTGGCGTCGTTGGAGGGTTATCCTCCTCTTTCTCATTTTGTTTGCAGGCAACCAATGCCGACTGCTGAGGTCTCTTGCCTTTATCTGGCCCAGCCTGTGTTGACTGCTCATTTTCCAGACTGGACAGAAATTCCAGAAATGTTGGAGTTTGACCTCCTTTCTTCTTTTCTTGGTACAAGCTGGCAGGGGGAGGAACCTGGACACCTCGTACCTCCGGTTCAGGGATCTGGTATGGCTGTTCCCCTCTGAACATAATGTTATGATTAGTTGGTGGTGGGCGCCCCCACCTTCTTCCGGAGCGTGTTGCATGTGCTGAGGTTGAGGCCTCGGCATGGTTGGCTTCTAGCAGGGCATTTGATGTTTCATCCTCATCATTCTCCCCGGGCGAGGTAAAGAGTGCCGACATGGTGTTACATTGTACTGTCACGACCCTCTTTCCCTTCTTGGACTTGGGCCGTCTCTTCTTTTTCTGGGAATTTGGCTTTATTGGCCCCTGCCCCCAGAAGGGTTCAATCTCAGCTTTTTCTTGTTCTGCCTCTGACTGCTCTTTAATTTTCAATTCTTCGAGCTGTTCCCAGAGTATACAATCTTTCACCGGCAGGTGCCCGGGCTTTTTCTGTTCATATTCATCGAGCCCATTAATATACTGCTGTAAACGCCTAGCTGCAGGACTTACTTCCTTATGTGCAGGTAGGGGGACTTGTCTTCTCCGGTTATGAGTGGGGATCCGGATGACTGGCCCTGTCTCAGCTGTGCGCCATACTGGCTTTATTGGAGGTGGTTCAGGTCTTGATGTGACACCGCGGATAACTGCTCCATTGGTATTGGCTGCGGGAGTCTTCTTTCTGTTCTTTATGGGTTTCATCTGCCATCCTTCCTGATCCTTCAGTGGGGTGAGGAAGCAAGCTTCATAAGTATGCCTGGTACATTCTTCAACGGCCTCCTTAGGCAGCTGCTGGTAGACTAAAATCATATTGGCAGCCATTTTTAAGGCCGGAGGCTCATGTGGATGGGGTGGCTCCACTTGGTAATCTCTCAACTGTAGCTCGCCCTTTTTGACCATGCCTTCCATAATATCTTTGAAGACGTAGCAATCTTCAATTGCGTGCCCCAGCGCACGGTGATACGGACAGAATAATGGGTCACCTTTCTTTGCCGCGTCATCGGGTCTCTTTGGCTCAGGCAATGTTACCTTGTTGAACTTGTATGCCCAGTTGAATAGTGCAGCTGTCTTATCTTTCGGAAAAGAGTATGGCTTTCTCATTTTGTTTCTCAGAGAGACCTTATTGTTTCTTTCTGCTGTGTCTGCTGGCGGGGGAGCTTCATCTGCCCCCTTCTTCCCTTTCTGTTGCTCGAAGGTTCTGAAATCGACGGTGTTAGCCTCAGAGTGCGATGGTCGTCGAACGTTAGATTTCCCTTTCGGCACAGTTGGAGCATTGGCCGTCAGACGCTTAGACAGGAACGTCTCGACCTCCGCCACTATATTGTTCAGCCGGTCAAATGTTCTGACATCTGCACCAATCATCTTTTCCAGTACCTCTCTCTTGAGGCTCTGCTTACATATTTGCACTGCATCTTCTTGATGAGGAGGTCTTCTGCATCTCATAGCTAAGTTCCTCCACCTTTTGATGTAGTCTAGTGCTGTTTCATCTTGCTTTTGCCTGGTTGCATATAGTTCTGCTATTGTAATTTCTCTTTCCGTGACGTGAAATCTGTCGCGAAACTTTCTTTGCATATCAGGCCAATCGGTCACTGACCCAGCCGGCAGGCTTGAATACCATTCAAAGGCTATCCCGGTGAGGGATGAGCCGAAGAACTTAAGCAGATGAGCTTCATCAGCTGCCAAGTCACCCATGATTGTGGTGTAGTAAGCTATGTGCTCCCTGGGAGAGCCTTGGCCATTAAATTTCTCAAACTTCGGCGGCTTACTGACGCTTGGCGGTAGTCTCTTAGCAGCATACTGGGGAGGATACGGTACCCTGTACACATCGTAGGTACTAGCTTCATCACCAGTCTTTTCAGACAGCTTCATCTCCACAATCTTTTCAATCATCAGCTTCTGGGCTATGGCTGGATCTATGTTTTCCGGGAAGAAGTGAGCTTGTTGCTGATCGTAAGGAGTTGTCATCACAGTTGCGCGCAAGGCTGACGCGGCAGGCTGCGTCTGAGATACAGAGGGCTGAGCTACCGTCTGCTGCAGAACGGGTTGGCTCGGTGCTTTGCCCTTATCAGCCGGGAGAGGATTAGCTAGGATAGCCATTTCTGTTGAGCTGGCAGTTTGCCCCACAGGCTCGGCTTGCTTGGAGACCGGTGTAGCTTCATGCCTCTATTTTAGCTGTCTTCTGAGAGCATTGATCTCTTGTTGATATCTTCTAAACATCATCAGGATCATGGGATCCAGGGTTGACGGGATCTGTAGATCTTCTGAAGTCCCTTCAGCATCATCGACGAAGGGATTATCTTCATCTTCTGCTGTCACCACATTAACTGTCATAGTGGTGATCTTGCGGACTTCATCATTAGTCTTCATCTTATCTTTTGCCGCCTGACTTCTCCTTGTGACGGGGCCTGGTCTGGTTGCTAGTCTGAGCAATTCATCTGGCTGTGTCGGTAACATATCCTGCCCTTTGACAAGCCCGGCCATATTGCAGGCAAAGATCTGCATCTTTTCCCTCTGCCTGTAGACTTTCCTTCTCACCTGATCGGGGTATTTGAGCCGGTCAAAGACTGATATTCTTTCTCTAGCTTCTTCCCTGTGCAGGTCTTCTTTCCCATATCCGGCTCTGTGGCCTTCTTCATAGTCATTGGAATTGGAGGAGGAGACTCCGAGCATCACTTCTTGAAGGGTTTCTTCTTCTTCTTCATCCAAGGTGCCCAAGGCACGGGATAATCTTCGCCGCCCGAGGGCGGAGTTCCCCAGGTAGTGAAAGTAGTCTTGAGCCACTTGTTTCATCTCCTCTTGATTGTGCCTTCGTGGCTCTGGTTGGAGCATCAATCTTTCCTGGCTCTTCTGCTGATAAGCCAGTCTCTCCACCTGAGCAGTCAAGTGCTCGGCTTTGCAGTATTTGAATATGTCGGCCTGTCCGGCACAGGCTCTTGGTCTTCTTAGAGTGACAGCAGCGACTGGTCCGCTTATTCTCATTTCCTCTTCCTCCCTAAACCTTCTACTCCCATCCTGGCAGCGGTTGGCAGCAGCAGCATAATTCTTCCTTTCCCATCTTTTGCCCCCAGCCATGGGGTGGGTGACCGTTAGGTCTTCCTTCTGCTCATATCTTATGCCCCTCATCCTGGGGTGAATAGTAGTCAGATTTCTCCCTTCATTCTCTTTCTCATCTCTCCTACCCCGAGCCCTGGGGTGAATAGCAACATCATTTCTTATGTCTTTTCCTTCTTCTCTTCTGCTTCCTGCCCTGAAGCGGACAACAGTGGTATCAGCAATGTTCTCTTCCTCTTGAGCTGGGACCCAGCTCTGGATTTTCTTCGGCCGCCAGATCTGCCTGAACTTGGGCGGCTTCGGTGCCAGTGGCTTTCTATCCTCCTCTTTCATGTCGGCCCTCCTGGTAGCTAATACCCGGAACCTGTTGGTAGTTGGCACCATCGGGACGATCACGTCCGGCTTGACCGCCCTTGGGCAACCACTGAGGTTTACCCGGACATCTCCAATCAGCATTGTCTTTCCTGAGTTGGATATCCGACGACCCGCAGCAGTGGATCGGGCTCTCCTGTCGGGTCTCCTCCTTCTTCTAGTAGCAGATGATGTGCCCCTTTTCGCCTCGTGATGGACGAAGCAGGGCACGACCTCAGGAGTATCCTGCATCACCTGGCTAATCTTGGGGCTGGTAGCTTGCGTCAATGTCTCGACAACAGTCTTTTGCTCCTGGTTGTCAATCTCGAGCAAGCCAGTGAAGATGAGGCCCAGGCAGTTGGGCATCCCGACAGCAGGCGGCATCGATCCGAACGAAAGAGGTACCGCTAGGTAGCCTTCTCGAACATGGGCATCGACCGCTTGTTGATCAAAGCATACAGACATGATTCCAGCCATCATCGTAGCTTCCTGAGAATAGAGAAAGCACGGAATCAGAAATTTGAGGGGGGGCCCACTGGGCCTCCTATTTTGGCGTAGAGATGAAGGGAGACTAGGTCCCACCGGGCGTGCCAGACTTGTGGACGCGGGATTTTTATTCCTCTTGTTATTATTTTATTATTATTATTTATTTATTTTATTTATTTGGGTTTATTAGGCGTGCCAGTCACATGTGTGACAATTTCATTGTGCGCTCGACTTGACTTGGTCAGTCGATTGTGAAGTCCGAGTCGAGACCAAAAGTCCGCCATACCATAAAGGCTATGACGTTAATTACGCCCTTCCTAAGAAGGACAGCCCTTGATTAAACGCCAAAATAGGAGGCCTCAGAAGGCAGTCAAAATACTAATGTGCGAAATAAAGGCTTCATGCTTATGGAAGAGGACGAATGGAGGGCGGATTTATTTAGTTCAACGGACTAAATCGGGCGGCACAACCTTTAACTTTGAGCCATACCGAGTAAGGATAGAAGACCATCCACGCAGTGGCGGGACGGAATTCGGCTAATCATTAGGGTATTCCCTTTTGACACTTCCACTTGACCGGATGCTCCAAATAGGTTCATTTCCCCCGAAGATGAAGCCGGATGGGAAGTGTATCGGAGACACTCCCTTGACTCATCGGGGTTGATGACGTTGGACTAGATTTCGGCAGCATCTCCCCTCAACTTGGAACATGCCCAAGGGGAAATAGGTGATCATCCACGGAGTGCCGGGATGAAAACTGAAAGAGAAAGGCACTGGGCCCTGGCACGGTGTGATGTTGGGGATGGTTCCCCGTTTATTTATTCCATGGGGTGTACCCTGTGACCTGTAGATATCCCTCGAATTAGTGTGGCAGGGCGCTCAAAGATTGGGCAGAGGAGGAGAGGCTCTCGGCGCAGCGATAACGAGCTTAGGCAGGCTTCCCGGCGCAGGGGAATGGGTTCTCGGCATGGCTTTAAAGAAAGAGGAGGGAGCTCTCGACGTGAGGTTCCTGGCGCGGGGTAATGGGCTCTCGGCATGAGGTTCTCGGCATGGCTTTAAAGAAGGAGGAGGGAGCTCTCGGCATGAGGTTCCCGGTGCGGGCCGCGCCGGGAGCTATTCATGGCGCCGGAAAGGTTTGTGGAGGTTTGTGGGGTTTTACGGTGCTCTGTTTTGGGGATTTTTCCTGGGATTCAGATAACGGCTAGGGGGTTTTAGGATGCAAACGAGGAAGGGACCAATGGCTCTGCCAAGTTACCAGATTAACATCAAGGAGTCACATGGATAGAAGGGATTCGAGGGATTGAAGTCACCAGGCGTTCGAACCCTCTGGAACAGGCTTTATGCCATTCATATCGCTGACCATCCAGGAGATCAAGAGATGACTGTCTCTGATCCCTGTAATGGCCCCAATGGCTTGGGAAACTTGAGAGGACTATGGACTTCGCAACGTTTAAATCATCGATGTCGTCGAGGGAGAGAGAGGGACAAAGTCCAAAGATCCACGGTAAGGATTGGGGCTCTGTTACCTCCTTCCCATCTGAAACAAGCATGCATATAGGCACAAGAAATCACTAGAATTCTAAGCATCCGAGCAATTAATGTACGCGGGGGATAACATGCATTCCGAGAGAGAGAGCACAGGGAGAAAAGGGCCAACCAATACCATTTCATCGGAACAGCCGTGAAGTTGCATTTCACTGTTTCATCGTTTACATCATTCATAGAACAAAGGGGATGAAGAGAGGAAAAACAGATTAATACTCTATCTCCTCGACAACAGGGAGATCTCTTCACTTCGAAAGCGGAAAATGGAATCGAAGCTTATACATCAAAAAGAAAGGGAAGCAGGAAGGGAAGACGGCAATAAAGGGAAGGGGAGGGCGGAGCATTGACTCCTCTCCCTCCCCTAGCACCCCACCTTCTCCTTCCTTCCGACCTCGCAGCAGCTTTTCTTTTCTTCTCTCTTTTTTTATCTGGCTATCTGGAGATGCCTCTCGTCACTCCTCTTCGATGGCTCTCTGTTGCCTCCCCCTTTTTTCTCTTTTGGCTATCTGTTGATCTTCTCCGCTTTTTTTTCTCTTTGTTCTGACTCTCTGTTGCCTCTCCCCTTTTTCTCTTCGAATAAGGGGGTTTTATATCCCTCCTTGGTATCCTATCGGCCGGCCTGTCCCGGCGCGCCTCAATCGTAGGCAGACCTCCCGACGCGTGGGACTTCAGCTTCTCGGCGCCGCTTTTTGGGCTTCGACAAGGGGATCCCGGCGCCACTTTTATAGGCCCATTTAGGGCTTTTAAGACCTCACATAGACTTCGACCTTTATTGGTCCTTCAAATGTATCAGAACCCGAGAAGGCCCTCCACTGGTGACACAGTTTCTATTGAGATCATTCATAGATTTTCATCTGTCGGTAGACTGGGGTTTCATCGGCGTTGCCATCTAAATGATGACAAAGTCGGACATCATCTCATTGGTATCGTCACCTGAACGGTGACAAGACCGGACATCAGCTTTAGCCTGAAAAGACTTCAGCCAGGTGACTGCTATTTCATCAGTGCCGTCGTCTGACTGACTATGGCATCGGACATCAGCTTGGCCGGGAAAGGGCTTCGGCCGGGTAGATGGTTGACGAGCTTCATCATTGTTCTTTTACTGTTGGTCTGATCTTATTTTCAATTCTGTCTCCGCCCCCTTGCTCATTTTCCAGGCGTCAACAATGTAGTAGGGGAAGGTGGGGGAAAGAGTAGTGGACGGTCATCCCTGCTTCGATCCCCAACACCTCCTCTTGTTTTGTTCTTTGTTTTCTCCCTCTCCATTCCTTTGTTCTTTGGTTTTCTTTCTTGCCCGTAGCTTTAGCTCGAGCTTGTTTTGTAATGCATGTGGACGGCTACGCCCCTTTGCTCCCCCCGTGAATGAAGATCGTCCCCCTCAGTGGGTTGTCTCTTTGTCTCGTTGGTTTTGAGCCACAGTGCGTTTGATCGTCTTTCCCTTTACTTTCCGGTGTTTGCGTTCATCCCTCATGCCGACGGCTTCCTCCGGATCCGGCGTCATCTTGAACGGTTTGAGGTCGCGAACCTCCTCATGTACAGCCCAACGCTTTCAACCGTGTATGTCCCCTTGAGCTTTCCCCTCTCTTGCCAAGGGTCCCTATGGGTTTTGATCGGTCTATCGCCCCACCCCATTAGTAGGCCACCCTTTAAAGCCTTGCCCGGTGCGCCTACGCTTTCCCCCAGCGACACACCCTTCCGGCACTTTGGCCGGTACACCCCCAGCCAACTTCAGCGGCACACGCTGACCCGCTCATAGTAACCCCCCAGTGTACCCTGCCCAGTCTTAGAGGTTTCCCGTCCGTCGTTTCCTCCGAGTTTTCCGGGGTTTTACTAAGGTGCTGCCGCCCTCGGGCACCCACCTCCAATTGTTGGGTTCCGCCACTCCATGTGGGCGCATTCCCTTTATCTCCCTTACGCTCGGGTTAAGGGGACATGCTGCCCAATTTTCGTCAGGAAATAACAAGACGTTAAAAGGCAAAAGGATGCAACAAACAAATGGGATAATAAATACATATCAAAAGATAACAAAAGCAACAAATAAATAGAGCAACAACATATTGCAAGAAGAAGGAGAAAAAATTTGTATAAAACTACGCAAAATCAAAGAAAAGAAGAAAAGAAAAGCCTTAAAAATAAGTAACAGAGGAGTGGGCCTTCATTGGCACGTCTGTCCCAGCCTTCGCCGGTACGCCCTCCACCCTCGTTGGCCGGTACACCTCTAACCTTCCTTCAGCGGTGCGCTCTAACAGCCCTTCAACGACACACCTTCTCGGCCCTTCAGCGGCGCACTCCTCTTCACCGTCTCACTTCTTCTTCCACCGTCTCCCCGAAGTGGAACACAATGTACAGACCTGGCAGATTGATGCACGAACACAGCAACAAGCAATGTATAGACTTTGCGTGAAGGATCGCACAAATGCAGACAATGAAGTATGGACATTAGAAATGGATGTTCAGACATGCCGTGAACGAATGTGTGAGCTTAATATGCTTGTGACAATAATGTACAGACTTTGAGCTGGCCAATGTATAGACTCTGAGATGCAGTCGATGGACAATGTACAGACTTTGAGCTGGCCAATGTATAGACTTTGAGCTGCAGCCGATGGACAATGTACAGACTTTGAGCTGGACAATGTATAGACTTTGAGTTGCAGCCAATGGACAACGTACAGACTTTGAGCTGGCCAATGTATAGACTTTGAGTTACAACAAATAGATAACGTACAGACTTTGAGCTGAAGGATGTATAGACTTTGTGTGCTGGTTGCATAGCCAATGTACAGACTTGGAGCTGAGGGATGTATAGACTTTGTGCGTTGGTCGCATAGACAATGTACAGACTTTGAGCTGCAGCCAATGGACAATGTACAGACTTTGAGCTGGCCAATGTATAGACTTTGAGCTGCAGCCAATGGACAACATACAGACTTTGAGCTGGCCAATGTATAGACTTTGAGTTACAACAAATAGACAACGTACAGACTTTGAGCTGAAGGATGTATAGACTTTGTGTGCTAGTTGCATAGTCAATGTACAGACTTGGAGCTGAGGGAGGTATAGACTATGTGCGTTGGTCGCATAGACAATGTACAGACTTTGAGCTGATGGACGTATAGACTTTGTGTGCATGCGACCATCCGATGTACAGACTTGATGTTGCAGCAATCAGCCAGTGTATAGACTTTGGGCTGATGAATGTACAGACTTTGTGTTGCGATGACCAGCCAATGTATAGACTTTGAGCTGATGAATGCAGCCAATGTATAGACTTTGAGCTGATGAATGCAGGTAGTGTATAGACTTTGGGGGTGAGGAATGTACAGACTCTACGTGTGTGCTAGCAGCCAAGGCACAGACTTCGAGTTGTAGCAAATGGATAATGTGCAGACTCTAGCAGACGATGTACAGACTTTGAGTTAGCCCGGCACGCTCCTCTCCTCCCTTCGCCGGTGCTCTTTGGAATGTCTTCGTCAGCATGGTACCCCCCTTTCCTTCACCAGTACACTATCTGTGGGCTTCCCCGGCACACTCTCTTGGCGCTTCTCCAGTGCTCCCTTGGGACACCCTGCGCCACCCTTCCCCTCCTTCGCCGATACACTTCCCAGCCAGCGCCCCAGCGGTACACCTCCTTCAGCCCTTCAGCGGCACCCCCCCCCTTTTAAGCCCTTCAACGGCACACATCTTCAGCCCTTCGCCGGCACACTTCTCTACCCATCTTTCTTCAGCGGTACATCCCCCTTTAGCCCCCTTTTTAAACCGCCTGGGGCCAACTCTCCCCCCCCAAAAAAAATACATGTATATATGTATATATATGGGCATATAATGGCAGCACTAACAACCCAATAAAAATTATGATGGATAAATAAACCTAAACAGATCCGTATATAAAAAAAAAATGAATGAATGGAATAAGTGACGATAATAATAAAAAAAGGGAGGTAATAATGATAAAACAATATAGGGTATTAATAATTCCACATTGCAGCCTCGTCTCTCCTGCGACCCAGCGCTGAAGGAATAATAATGTGGCACTCGTAGGCCGGGCCTGGGCCTTGGGAGTCATCCCAACACGGCCATGATCCGACCTTACCTCGGGCCGACATTCCGATTAGATTGGACCCACTTCTCAGGCTGGATCCCCTCCGAGCCACCACTAAAATTATCGTACATCCGGCAGACATTTTAACGGATTCATCCTGGCTTCCACCGCGTTTCTACCACGGGCCTTTGTTCGAACATGAAAAGGGTCCACGAGCGACCCATATGCCCCGTGGCCCGGAACCCGATGCAGATCCCGACGCAATTTATTCCTGCTTCTATCTTGCGCAGTTAGTATTAGTCCTTTCAGCCGCAGGGCCCCTAATTTCAGTAATTAATCAAGGGTGTTTCCTCGTATGGGGGATGTAAATGACGTCGTGACCTTTACGGCACGACAGGATCTGGTCCTGACACGAACCACACAATCGTCTGACGAAGTCAGGCCGAGCGCACCATGGGCTCTTCGGGGCCCGAATAAATTGTCACTCTGGTGACTGGCACGCCCACGCACTCAATAAACCAATAACCAAATCGGCCAGCGATTTTCAACGAAAAGTGCGTCCACAAGTTTGGCACGCCCGGTGGGACCAATCCACCCTTCATCTCTTTGCCGAAATTAGGGGCCCTGCGGCCCCCTTCTTGTAACACTAATTGCGCTACTTTCTCAAATGCAGGAGAATCGCATCATGGTGCCGACAATGGCTGTCACTTGCGGCCCTCAGGTCGTTGAGAACCATGTTCGAGGTGGCTACTTGGCGGTCCCCCTCAACTTCGGGAGTTTCCCTCCCACCGTGGGCTTCCCCAACTTCTTGGGGGTGGCCTTTGTCAACATCCTCGACGTGAAAGCACCTGACGAGCCCCAGACCAACGCTCCCGCTCCGGGGGCCACTGAAGCTGCTGTCGGCCGAGCTGTGGCCAAGAACAACAACGGCGTCCCGACAATGACGCTGAGCTATAATGTGCACCATGTGCACCAAACCGCCGGCCCATCCCACCAAGGGTCGGCATCTCACCGGAGGAGGCTCCGGAGGAACAACACTGGCACCGTCTCGGGGCGCCGCATCTCTAACTTTAGGAAATCTATGACTGCCGGGACCCTCCGAGTCCGCCTGGACGGGCAAAGGTCCCAGGTGACACCAGACTGCGTCGTCCTGACTATCCCGGTCCGAAACTCTTTCCAGGGACTGGAGAAGCCGAAGGAGAAGGTGACGCCCGCTGTTCTGGCCGCATCACCAAAGACTGCACCGGCTCACAGGCCGGCCAAGTTAAAGCAAACCTGGGTCCTCAAGGAGGCCCGGCCCACTGCACCTGCCCAGGCGGGGCCTAGCACTTTCCGCCCGAGGAGGGCCCGAAGAGATGAGAGGGTCGAGGTGACAACCCCGACTCACCAACCAGCACTCGTCATGCCAGTGCCGCCCGAGAATGCCCGCCGACATCGCCGTGGGCGCCGACATAATGCTGCCCACCCGGCACCCAGGGCTTACTCCCCTCCTGCTCCTTCCATCGGTGCACAGCCATCGACTGCTCTCCCCGACCAGGAGTGGGAAGGGATCGAGCAGGCCATGAGAAACTACCTCCGGGGCCCAGGTAGCACTCCCTTGGGTCGCTAGAGACTGCTGGGGGCAGTAGCCTCCACTTTCCAGAAAGAAGGAGCCCGACCCGCACCTAGTGCAGAGTCGAGGAATCGCTTGGAGGAGCCGCGCCAGTCCCCTGTCCGGGAGGAAGCGCCGCTCGACGATCGGTCTTCGATAGGCTGGTGTTCCCGGGAAGATCATCCAGGAAGGTGACGAAGAGAAACAGGAGCTGGAGAATCTTCACCTGCAATATGGCAGGAGTTCACGGTCAGTATGGGGCCTTACCTACCGACCCTGAAGAAATGGCCAGACTCGCCGCCAGGCCGGGGCCTCTCACTAGAAGGGGAAGAGCGGCAGGCAGCGCGGCATAGACAGTCGCCGAAGGGACCTTCCTTGAGGAGCCCCTTGCGGCCCTGACGGCCAATGTGGTCACCACTGGGGGCACGACCAGCGGACCCTCCACATCGTCCGAGGATGCCCCGGCCGAAGAGACAGGGGGCATGCCAAATCCCCCCACAGCCGACCCGGCAATGTTGCTCATGATACAACGATTCCAGCAAGAAATTGAGTCACTAAAGAAGCAACTGAATGAGCGGAACACACAACCGCCGATGTCCTGGCAGACCGAGGTTCTACCCGAAGCTCCCAGGGACAGTGGGCAATCTTCAGAAGCAGCTCTGCAAGCTGCAGCTCTTCCAGCAACCCTTAACCCTCTCGGGGGCGCGCCCCCACAGCAGGCACATTACACGGCACCGGCCCCACCACAGGCTTTACTTTCCCAAGGGTCCCCCATAGCCCCCCAGGCGACCGTGTTGGTTACCCCGAGCGCGCAGCCCGCTCATTTCGATCCGAGCCTGGTCGACCCGGCAACAGTTAGCCGGTTGATGCTTGAACAAATGATAGACATGAAACTGGCCGAGAGAGGCGACGGGGATCAGACACCGTTTGACGTCAACCGGGTGCCCTACCCGTCCCACTATGCCGCAAGGAAGATGTCGGTTGCCGTCACCAAGCCACCGAAGTTCAAAAAGTTCAATGGGCAAGGGTCTCCCAGGGAGCACATTGCCTATTATGTGAATGTCATGGGGGATCTGGCTGCTGATGAGGCCTACCTCCTAATGTTTTTCGGCTCGACACTTACCGGGCTTGCCTTTGAGTGGTACTCCAGCTTGCCACCCGAGTCTGTGGCTGACTGGCCCAACATGCAAAAGAAGTTCAAAAAAAGATTCTACGTTGCTGAACGGGAAGTCACTGTGGCAGAACTTTACGCCACAAGGCAAAAGAATGATGAGTCGGCCCTCGACTACATCAAAAGATGGAGGAACCTCAGCATGAGGTGCAGGCGTCCCCCGCACCAGGAGGATGCGGTGCAGATCTGCAAGAAGAACCTGAAGAAAGAAATCCTAGAAAGGATGATTGGCACCGAAGTCAAGACATTTGACCACTTGAACAATGTGGTAGCAGAGATTGAGGCATTTCTAGCCCGATATTGTTCCACTCCGACCATGTCAAGCCAGAGAGCCAGGCAGGCCGAGAAGAAGCCAGCTCCCCCTGAGGTGCACACACTAGATTTCCAGGCCTTTGAGAAACAGAAGGAGATAGCCAAGGAGGCTGCCAACCTTCCCCCGCCCAGAACCACAGAACGGCGGGAGGGCCCCTCACTGAGGGAGAAGATGAGAAACAAGCTATATTCCTTATCCCGAGACAAGTCCAAGCTCCTGTTTGAGTGGGCAACCAGTTACAATAAAATCACACTGCCAGAGCCGAAGAGGCCCGGTGACCTGAAGAAGAAAGATGACCCGCGCTTCTGCCTGTACCACCGGATGCTCGGGCATACCATTGAGGACTGCTATGTCTTCAAGGACGTTATTGAGTCCTTAATCAGGAACGGGGAGTTGGACATGGGGGAGCATAAGGTAGACCCCCCGTAACCGCATGAGTTGCCCAGCATAACCTCCACGGTCAATATGGTCTCGTTGTACCAGGAGTTGCCTGAGGAGTGGGCGGAGGCTAGCACCCGCGCCACATACGAAACTTTTATCATGGCCCCGGCTCAAGACCAAGGGGGTTGGCAGACTGTACCCAGTAAGAATAGAAGAGCACGTGTCCCTCGGCCCACCCCAGGAGTTCATCTGAGGGGTGTGACACCCCCGCCTGCACCACCCCCGGTGAGCCCAGTCTGGCACGATACGACCCCTCGGCTGGTCATGAGGCCGCCCACTCACAACAAAAAGAGCTGCGTCCCGATGCGAATGCATAAGAAGACCAGCTCGGTGGTTAAAAGACTCCAGGCTATTATTGATGGGCTTGAAGATTATGAACAACCCGAAATCCAGCCCGTGGAGCTGAAGGAGTATGTCCCCTGGGAGGAGTTCGAATCACTCGAACTGGCCCCAGGAACAGAAGCTGAAGCAGAGAAAGAGCCTCCCCTATGGGGTGAACTTCCCCAAGAGCAGCCGCTGGCTACAGCAGGAAATAAGAAGAAGAAGAGAAGACCCAGGAGCAAGAAGAAAAAGGAGGTTGCCATCGCCTGCAACACCCTCGCGGCGTTGTTTGATAAGTGTGTATTTTCCCATCTTAATTAATGTTATTTACATTTTTTATGGGCTTTAATAATAATAAATATGCACTTATCACACTTACTTTTCATTTAGAGTAAAATAATGAATTTTCTAAAATTAAATGATTTTAATAAAGATATTTCCTTATTTAACAAGCATTCAAAATAATAAAAATAAGAAAAACAAGAAAATATAATGTACGTTGAAATGGGCCAAAAGCCCAAGGATTTGTTCAATAAGAAAAAAAATAAAAGAAAAAGAATAAAAATATATAAATTTATTTGATATTTTTTAGGCCTTAATAAGCTATATACATAATATATACATATATATAGATATATATATCTATATTATGAAAATAAAAAAAATATATAATAAATAAAATTTTGACTTGTTCCAAAAGAAAAAAAAATAATAATAAAATATATTTCTTTGATATTTTTACGGATTTGTTTCCTATTTATAAACATTTATACATAATATATATATAATATATATATAATATATATAAGTAGTGTGAATGCGTGTGCGTGAGTGTGTGTTTGCAGGTGGGCGGGCTCGATCCCGCGTCCGCGCGAAGGCGGTCGGCAGGCGCGCGCGTGGTCCACGCGCAGGAGGAGAAGGCCAGGCGGGGCCGGCGCACAGCGCCCGCCCGCGTCACACGCGGGTGGGGCCGACAAAAGTGGCGCACGCGGTTTCTCCAGCGGGCGCACGCGGTGGCAAAAGCGCGGGGAGGAGAGAGAGGCGGCCGGTCGGCGCAACGCGCCGGCAGGAGAGAGAAAGAGAGAAAAAGAGAGAAAAAGAGCTAGAAAAAAGGCCAGCAAATTACAGAAAAATCAAAAAACATTGGGAAAATGTGCAACACATGTTGGCACATCATTTTTGGTCAAAGAGAGCAGCAATTGATGATTCACATTGGCAAAGTGTTCACATTTCCTAAAGGGATGTTATGTAAACCCTATATAAAGGGCTTTGATTGTAATGAAGAAGGGGGTTATTAGGAAGAGAGGATAGCTAGGAGTAGTAAGCCATGGATTGATCAAGTTTGTAAGTGTTCTTCAAGTTTTTGCTTTGTGGCTTTGGTAGGGATAGATTTTGAGAGATTTTATGTTTAAGTTTTGAAGTTTGTGTTAAGTTTGTATTGAAGAATTTCAGTGTACTCTTAGCCATTTCGGCTCTTCATAGTCAATTTAGAAGCTTGTGTGATCTTTATTTCAATTTATTGTCTTCTACAAAGTTGTCTATCTGTAAGTGTTCTTCAACTTCTCTTTTTATCATTTCATCCAATTCCTTCTATTTTAAAAGTTATTCTCTGTGTTTTTAAGTACTGTCATGTGCATTGACTGTTCATCCGAAGTGATAGTCTCCACGAATTTGTCATTTTGAAGCCTTTACAATCATAAGTTTACTCTGAGTTCTTCATGAACATTGTTCCTCTCTTGTAGATCAAACTTTTGTGCTTCTTGCTCTTCTTCAACTTCTTCTTAGATTGAGCTCTAGAATTAATTCTTTACAGTTCTATTTTTCTGTCAGTTACTGTTCACCAGCAGCGATAGATCTTGATTGTTCAAGTTTTTCATTGTCTTCCTTTCATTTTCTGTTTCTGTGGTCTTCATCAAAGTTCTTCATATTTTAATTCTCTACAACGTTCATGTATTCCATTTTTTCTAATTCCATTTATATTTTAAGTTATTCTATTTCTTCCAACCCCTATTTTCAATAAAATTCTGTTATGTTTTCAACTTAGTGTTTCAAACTTGTTCTATCCAACCTATTTCTTCATAAGTGTTTCACTCACGGCCAAAGCGGTGGTCTTCTTCAAATCATCTCACGGCGTCGACTTCCAAAGCGGAGCGATCTTCATCAAAGGCTCGGCGAGGAAACGACGGCATTCTTCAATTCATTGGCTAAATATTTCTTTAACTTATCTGTTGTTCTTTCAAATTGCAATTTCATTTCCGTTAGTTGTAATCGCACTCAAATCAAACAAAAGCAATTGGTTTTCCAAAACATAAGGGTATTTTCCAACTTACATTCAAATTTCCTCCCCGTGGGATCGACCCGTATTTACCACTTTACTCGTATTTTTAAAATCATTTAAGTGAGTGAGTGCGGTTGTATAAATTTTGAAATTTGTGTGACACGACATTTTTAAACGACGACTGTCGAGCGCATCAAATTTTTGGCGCCGTTGTCGGGGATGGAATTTTTGAAAGTTGGATATCCTTGTGTTTGATTTGTATATTTATATATTGATTTTGCTATTTTTACTTGTGTAGGAAAAAGAAAAAAAAGTCAAAAAATCAAGGAAAGAGGAAACTCATACCTGAAGCTAAAGGGCAGAAACGTAGGAATAGGTTCTGTTTTTCCACTTTCTGAAAAATCTTTAACAAAAATTTGAAAAATTCTTCAAAACTCTATAAAAAAATCAAAAACATCAAAACAAAAGACATTTTTATTCTGGCTAGATAGGTTCATTAATTAAAAACCAAAAAAAATTACTTACACCAAAATAAAAAAAAATCATTTCAAGATTAGAAACCACACAACATGTTTTAGGTCATGCATCATTTAGCATATAATTTTTTTCTTTGTTTAATTCCTGTATTGCATTTTGAAGATTGCGAGGGGTAATGTACGTTCTACTTATCCTATTATGGCATGCATATTGCATAAGAATCCCTTGTTTGCGATTGTGGTGTGCATTTCATTTCAAAATATTCTAAGGGCACTACCTTTAAATAACATAAGGTGGGGATTTCATCACCCTTCCTTAGCCCACAAACCACATTTCCCTTGCATCTTTGCATGACCTACGCCATAAATAAAAGTCAGTAAACGTTGGCCCTAGGATCACACTGTGGTTCTTATGTTATTTGGGTTTACCCTCATATGAAAACCGGTGCCTAAGACAAGACGGTCGGACGGCAAACGCCTTAAGCGGGCTAGTGGTTTGGCATAATAAGGTCCCTACAAAAGTAGGGGAAACCTCCCACTTCCCCACCCCTTACCTGGCTGGTGGACATATTGAGGGTAAACTTACATTTCACTTTAATCACTTTGTGAAACCCTATCTGTAGGTCTGAGTCGCATCTAGATCATTAGATAATTTGTGTTAACTTGTTTGTGGTTGCATAAAAAATTTTTAAAAAATAAAATCACAAATCCACGCCTATGCAGGAGCACTTTTATCCTTCTACTTACAAGCCCTCAACCTGTATTCAACTCCCTGACATTCTTGTTGATCAATATGAGATTCACCCTAGTCTCATCCAGATGCTCCCATCTTTTTATGGGAATCTCAATGAAAATCCTTATAGGCATCTAGATGATTTTCTAGAAGTTTTCTCCCTGATCAAAATTCAGAATTTTAATGATGATGCCTTTAAGTTGATCTTATTTACATTCTCATTGAAAGATAAAGCAAAATATTGGTTAAGGAGTTTTGGAAAGATTATCAGGACTTGGGAAGCTATGCAGTTAGAATTTTTGAAAAAAATTTACCCCATAGGCCGAACCAACATGATGAGAAGGGCGATTACATGATTTACTCAACGTCCGGGAGAGCAAATTCATGAATCTTGGGAGAGACTTAAGGATTTAGTAAGTCAATGTCCACACCATGGGTTGCCCAAATGGCAAATTATATTTGCATTTTATGAGGGGTTATCCGATTATGATAGGCAAATGGTGGACATATATTGTGGAGGGGCATTTTTGAGCAAAGGTGAAGATGAGGCGTATGATTTGTTTGAAATTTTGAGTGAAAATTCGATAAACTGTGCCTCCATCTCATCTCATCAACAATCAGTAGGACATGTCAAACAGGCTGAAAACCCAATCCATACTTTCACGAAAGCTTGTGAATTCTGTGCCAGTCTCACTCACCATGTGAGTGAATGTCCTACTATTGCCCGACTCTCTCCAGTCATTCGAGCACAGGTCCAAAATGGCCTAGGATTCTCTCCATGCCAGTGTGATACCCTTTTCGATAATTCTACGTCTGGCTGGAGCAAACACCTAAATTTTCCTTGGATGGACCAAACAATCCAAACCTATTTGTCTACACTTTCACCCCAAGAAGGCCACGGGCGGCCCCTGTGTCCTCAACTTCAGCTCAACTCATGTCACTCAGATTTCGGATTCAACATGGATACTAGGAGTGATTCATCGGGCCATTGCTTTGAACCTCAAATCATGTACTCTCAGTCTACTTATCATGACCCTCCTTCACTATTCAACGAACCCCCTCAATATGTGAATGATGATGATGATGATCTTCTGCTTGTCATTTTGGCTCAAGATATCACTATTGAGAGTGAGGGGGAGTGCGCATGTAATATCATGATGAAGGAAGGAAAGGACGAAGGGGGTGACTTCAATGATAATGATGATCATATCACCCCATTCTATGAATGTTTTGAGATTGAGAATACTACAGTAAAGGATAATGGCCCAAACAACTCAATTGATGACATAAATAAAGAGGAGGATTACTTCGTAAGTAATAATATTGTTGATTTAATGGAACAAAATTCTAAACATCCTCCTCCCCTGGAAGAACATGATGAAGGGGCCTTATTAGAAAAGTTTACATTTCATCTACCGACCCCATTTTTGGAAAATTTGGTTAACAATCCTCAGATGAGTGAGGAGTGTGATGAAGGGGTTTCATTCGAAACTTTTCTATTTGATCTAACCCCTAAAGCCTCTCCAATGACGTCTGAATCTGTTGATGAGTTAGTGCTTCTCTCTACTTTGATTCCCCTGTCAGTCAAGCCTCTCCAATTTGAGATTCTAGGACCTGAGGGGGATGTGCTAACCACATTCACCTTTGATTTGACTTCCTCTCAGGCAGACAAGTTGATCAATGCTCTTAAAGCTCAAGAGGCTGTTACTGAGAGGAAAGTGCCTAAGGATGACAATCTTATTCCTAGGCTACCAGGTCCTGAACAAGTTACCACGGAGGAAGTCGTTCCTAAAGGGCTCGTCGGGAGAGATGATACAGGACAAGGGGACCAAGGGATTGATATGGTGCAAGGGTTCCACTTCGATCTTGACAAATTGCCCATTGATCATTTCTGGATCCCTAAAACTGAAAACTGGCTCACACACAGGGTTAACGTTAAAATCCATAATGTGCGAGTCCTGCCTCTTTCTAGCCCCGGTCCGTACATGTTTTCTCTTGCCTTCCAATGGCATAAGGGCTGGAATTTGAAGGAGGACAAGATCACGTGGTGGCTCATTCTGAATGCCACACGTTGGTTAGTGATCTACCTTGTGTCTGGCTGACGACATAAAACTTAGCGCTTCTTGGGAGGCAACCCAAAGTTTAAGTGATTTTTGTGTGGTAATCAATGTTTTTTTGGGAAGCTAGATGTGTGCAAGAATTTGAGAGGCCAGAAAGAAGCAGAGAACCAAGCATAGAACATCTTATTCCACTCTCAACAACAAAAACAACAAAGAGATTACATCAGATTCCACCCTCTTTCTCCACATTACTCGTATTGCCACTCTCTGGGCAAGAAACTCTAGAGGGTGTTCCCACGCCGAGAGAAGCGGTATTCCTACCGCTCCTTGATCCTCTTTCTATCTCCACTCCTCGGTGCCGATCAGCGGGGGTAGCAAAGAAGCTACTAACACGAAAGCCACGCTCTCGTGCTCTTCGATAGCGTTCTTCGCCATCCTTCAGCCATTGATCGGCAAGGCCGAGACTGGTCCTCAATTCAAATAGTTGGGCCTCCAGGGCCCTCTTCTCCTCTTTCTTGGCCAATCTCTTAGCCTTCTCTCTGTCTCTGTCCCTCTCTCTCTCAGCCCTTTCTCTCTCTCTGTCTTCTCTTTCCAGCTGAAGGGTGATCCTTAGCTCTACAGCATCCCTAGAAGAGTCCTCATCAAGACGAGACTGTAGTTCCTTTTCCAACTCAGTTATTCTAGCTTCCTTCTGGGTGGCATGCGCAAGTGCCTCTTGTATTTCTTTCTCCTGCCATACATATCATCTCAGACATATGGCAATGCTGGCACAAGGGATATTAAATGGTGAAACCCTCACCTGTGCAGAAAGCATCCCTTCTGCCTCCGCAGCCCGTTGTATGGCATGAGCGAGCTGCTCGTGGAGTAGATCCAGTTCTGAAGTAGGAATCCATAAACTAGAAGAAACGCCGTCTGCCCCCATCGCTGATGAAACTGCATCAGGCTGGGCACGCTGCGACACATATGAGGTGACATTAAGTGGTTAGTGCCATGAATCTCAAATCATACCAGGAATGTGAACATAAACACTTACTGATGAACCCAGAGCTGCTCGAGTATCATTCAACTCTTGCTCTATGTCTGCCAACCGAGCTCGTAAATTCATTATTATGGTATCACGGGCATCCTACAGTTATGGCTTATGAGTTCATATTAAAAAAAAATGAATGAAAAAGAGAAAATGGTTTCTTTATACTTTACCTCTACAAGCCCTCCAGGCTGGAGCCTCTCTGCATACATCGCCCTGTAGAGGCGTAGGTACTCCTCGTTGTCTTGTGCTTGAGATTCCATGAGCGTGCCTCCCCGTTGCCAATCTTCATATTGTTCGGGGAAGCGCACCCTCCAATCGACATAGGTTGCCAGTCCACGCGTCTTCTTTCCGACGTTGGGTGATATGGTCATATCCACCCATTCCTGAGCCAGCCCTAGGGTCCTCATAGCTAATCTTAGCCTGAGGGGCTCGATTTCATTCAAGCAGTGGAGCCAAAGGTCCCGTCCAAACCGGGCGCGGCTTCCAATTACCCACGGCTGATCAACATCGACCATGTTCGAGAAAGGTCTCCAGTTCACCTTTGAGGGGTTGTACGTATCTTTTTGGTTAGCCATAAAAACATGATGATATAAATGAATTAAAACAAAATAAAAAGGAGAAAAGATATCCTACCATCGCTGCAGGGAACTCTTGCAGCTCCCGCCTTAACACCATCAGTTGGTAGGATAAAGGCGCTGTGCTCATGATGGGTTGCCACCGTTTAGCCAGCGGGATCGTCATTGGCCCCCAGTGTCGAGCTCTCCCCCTTGGAAGATAATAGTAGCTCCATAGCTACACCATCATGTGTCATTAATCTCAACAAATATAAAAAATGGCATAAATCAAAAAGAACAATAAAATTCTTTACCTGGATGAAGGGCGTAAACCCACTTATTGTCATCTCTCGATCTGTCCTTTGTGGCAGACCTGTGAACAGATGTGCCAGCACGGCAGCTCCCCAGGCATATTGTCCTACTCTTTCCAAATCTACAAGCAGTTCTTAGAAGCGACAGTGGATATTGTCTCCCTTGGAGCCCAGTAGCAACTTACCCAAAAGAAAGAGGAGGAACCTCCGTAGATCCATATTGGTCCTCTCCCAGTTGCTGGCATCCACGCAATATACTGCACGGGAACCTCTTTCTGCCCTTTCCATGAAATCCTCTAGGGACTCATCATCCCGCGGACGCATGTCAGTAAGCCCTAACGCTTCCATGATCGATGCCCTGGCTACTGACCTATTCTTCCGACCGTTTAAATCCAGCCCCAGCAGCTTCTGGGCACCTTCTCGGTAGTCCGCATAAGTGACGCCAGTCACTGCTTCCCCATCTACTTTGAGGCCCGTAATCCGGACCATGTCCTCCAGGCTGGGCACCATGTGCCCCCACGGCATCAGAAATGCCCGACTCACCGGGTCCCATCTTTCACGCAGTACTTGAATCAGGGCAAGGTCGAGCTTGATCGGCTCGATTCTAAGAAAGGCTCCGAATCCCATCACGTCTAACCTCGCCTTCTGGAAGGCCGGGAGACCTCGATATGCTGTCACTACAAGCTCCCACGAAATGTGCGATCTCATCACGCTCTGCACATACACAAGAAGTGAGAAATGGGAAGCTTTGCAAAGGAAGAGAGGGGGAGAAAGCATGAAGAAAGGAATGAAAGGATCCACTTACAAGCTATGATAGGGTCCTTTCACTCCGTTACACTTCGACTTCTGAGAGTCTCCTGGAACTACTGCCCGATCTGCTCCTCTTCGAGGAACGAGACGACACACCTTCTGCTCTGAAGCGAGATTCACCCTCCATTCTGATAATTGAGCAACACTCACTACTTCCCTTCACAAACTTTCACTCCTCAAAATCTGCTCTTACAACTTTGGTGTTCCTCTGTCGAGTGAAAGGGAGGTATTTATAGGATTGGAAAGAAGGTGATTTGCTTCTATCACCATCACCCCTAGCCACAGCCGTTGTGACAAGTCACCCTCCCTTTACTCTCGCACCTACTCTCCCCATGTGGGATGCTCGAGTCAGCAGCGTGATTTATTGACTTGTCCTCTCTATTCGGTCCCAAGATTCCCTGAGTTTATTGTCCTGTTGTGACTACATTTCGCACATAATGGGGGCCATTTATGCGGGAAATCCGGATCCATGACCCACGTTGAAATTTGTGGTCGATTCCTTTGAAATCATGGCCACGGTTCCCTCGTATGCCCTTTCGCCATGTGGAGAAAATGGAGCGAAGCCGTGATTTGGTCATTCATCCTTTGTCCTATTAGGCCTACTTTTAAGTGCAAACAAGGACCTGTGGGAAGTTCGCATGGGACATGTGGGCCCATTTGGCTGACATTATTGAAATCGGGGGTTGATTCCCTTTGAAACTCATGGACACGATGAATTCCACTCCTTGTGTGAAAATAATCGGCTTCTTGAGAGGCCACCCAGATTTTTCGTGTGTTTTTATTTTGCAGGGACTACCCGATCAGTTGGGGGGAGAGAGGAGATTACGTACTCTACTGCTCAGCTACGCCTAGCCGTCACACGTCACGTACCACCTTTTCCTCTCAAGCCATAATGTTCAACGCCCACCTCTATCAGGTTGTCCCATTCCTTCATACGGTTCTCATCTACATTGTTCTATTATTCTCTATTGTTTATGCCATTGAGGACAATGTCATTTAAGTTGGGGGGATAAGAAATCATGTTGCACATTCTGCAGTCAAAAATTTTTTTTTTTTAACCCTTACCCTTACAGTACATCCCTAGTCAGAGTTTCTTGATTCATGTCTCATGAAAAGTAATTCTGGAATAGAAAAGACTAAGGAAAAGGATGATGGACAATTTATTAATCTAGCCATGGAAAACTGATTTAAGAATCTCTTTAAAGTTCATGTGCACTTTAGAAAAATACAATCACGTTACACGCTAATGAAACAAGTAGGACAAGCCTTCTGCTATTTTAGGTATACTATCTGATATTCAGCACTTCTTAAGGAAGAGATCTTTTATTTATAAGCTTTCTGCCATGCTATCAAAAATTAGTGCAAACGCACAATTGATAAAATTATGAGAAAAAAAACACCATGAAAAATGCTCCGATTCTGAGTAACTGGGCCTACTTCACTTAAGACGTGTTGAGGTTCGCGTCAAAAAGAAAAGGAAACTTTGATTTGTGTAACCGGGCCTACTTCACCTAAGACGTGTTGAGGTTCGCGTAAAACAGTGAAGGGTAGTGCAGCATCATGTGTGTATAGAAAAAAAAAGAGTAAAATGAGAAGAAAAAAATTACAAAAGATCCCAAAAGAGACATAGCAATAAGACAGACAAAAAGATATTATGCTTAATGCTCTAATTCAGAAGTGCAGAATTGAAAGACACTTGCTTACAATAGCAAATGGGGGACGCAATTGTCTAATTGGGACATTAGCATGCATTTCACATGCATAAGTGCTACTGAATTTTGATGAGAATTCTTGATCATGTACCTGAATTTCCTACATAAGGCTAATATGTGATAATGATTCCAGATTCTTAATCTTTATTTGACTCTATGAAAGATGATCTAGAAATGAGGTATGAACTTTTTAAACTCTTGTTAGTCCTTACATTTTAAGATTATTTGCATTGCTAAGGGACTAGCAATGAGTAAGTTGGGGGCGTGATAAGTGTGTATTTTCCCATCTTAATTAATGTTATTTACATTTTTTATGGGCTTTAATAATAATAAATATGCACTTATCACACTTACTTTTCATTTAGAGTAAAATAATGAATTTTCTGAAATTAAATGATTTTAATAAAGATATTTCCTTATTTAACAAGCATTCAAAATAATAAAAATAAGAAAAACAAGAAAATATAATGTACGTTGAAATGGGCCAAAAGCCCAAGGATTTGTTCAATAAGAAAAAAAATAAAAGAAAAAGAATAAAAAAATATAAATTTATTTGATATTTTTTAGGCCTTAATAAGCTATATACATAATATATACATATATATAGATATATATATCTATATTATGAAAAATAAAAAAAATATATAATAAATAAAATTTTGGACTTGTTCCAAAAGAAAAAAATAATAATAATACAATATATTTCTTTGATATTTTTACGGATTTGTTTACTATTTATAAACATTTATACATAATATATATATAATATATATATATAATATATATAAGTAATATATATAAGTAGTGTGAATGTGTGTGCGTGAGTGTGTGTTTGCAGGTGGGCGGGCTCGATCCCGCGTCCGCGCGAAGGCGGGCGAAGGCGGTCGGTAGGCGCGCGCGTGGTCCACGCGGAGGAGGAGAAGGCCAGGCGGGGCCGGCGCACAGCGCGGGGAGGAGAGAGAGGCGGCCGGTCGGCACAACGCGCAGGTAGGAGAGAGAAAGAGAGAAAAAGAGGGAAAAAGAGCTAGAAAAAAGGCCAGAAAATTACATAAAAATCAAAAAATATTAGGAAAATGTGCAACACATGTTGGCACATAATTTTTGGTCAAAGAGAGCAGCAATTGATGATTCACATTGGCAAAGTGTTCACATTTCCTAAAGGGATGTTATGTAAACCCTATATAAAGGGCTTTGATTGTAATGAAGAAGGGGGTTGTTAGGAAGAGAGGATAGCTAGGAGTATTAAGTCATGGATTGATCAAGTTTGTAAGTGTTCTTCAAGTTTTTACTTTGTGGCTTTGGTAGGGATAGATTTTGAGAGCTTTTATGTTTAAGTTTTGAAGTTTGTATTAAGTTTGTATTAAAGAATTTCAGTGTACTCTTAGCCATTTCGGCTCTTCATAGTCAATTTAAAATCTTGTGTGATCTTTATTTCAATTTATTGTCTTCTACAAAGTTGTCTATCTGTAAGTGTTCTTCAACTTCTCTTTTTATCATTTCATCCAATTCCTTCTATTTTAAAAGTTATTCTCTGTGTTTTTAAGTGCTATCATGTGCATTGACTGTTCATCCGAAGTGATAGTCTCCACCAATTTATCATTTTGAAGTTTTTAAAATCATAAGTTTACTCTTAGTTCTTCATAAAAATTGTTCCTCTCTTGTAGATCAAACTTTTGTGCTTCTTGCTCTTCTTCAAATTCTTCTTAGTTTGAGCTCTAGAATTAATTCTTTACTGTTTTGTTTTTCTGTCAGTTACTGTTCACCAACAACGATAGATCTTGATTGTTCAAGTTTTTCATTGTCTTCCTTTCATTTTTTGTTTCTGTGGTCTTCATAAAAGTTCTTCATCTTTTAGCTCTCTACAACGTTCATGTATTCCATTTTTTCTAATTCCATTTATATTTTAAGTTATTCTATTTCTTCCAACCCCTATTTTCAATGAAATTCTTTTATGTTTTCAACTTAGTGTTTCAAACTTGTTCTATCCAACCTATTTCTTCATAAGTGTTTCACTCACACCCAAAGCGGTGGTCTTTTTCAAATCATCTCACGGCGTCGACTTCCAAGGCGGAGCGATCTTCATCAAAGGCTCGGCGAGGAAACGACGGCATTCTTCAATTCATTGACTAAATATTTCTTTAACTTATCTCTTGTTCTTGCAAATTGCAATTTCATTTCCGTTAGTTGTAATCGCACTCAAATCAAACAAAAGTAATTAGTTTTCCAAAACATAAGGGTATTTTCCAACTTACATTCAAATTTCCTCCCCGTGGGATCGACCCGTATTTACCACTTTACTCGTATTTTCAAAATCATTTAAGTGAGTGAGTGCGGTTGTATAAATTTTGAAATTTGTGTGGCACGACATTTTTAAACGACGACTGTCGAGCGCATCACTGTTCGACACTGCCCTCTCCCTGGAAGAAAAAGAAGAAGAGCTACCCCATGAGCAGACGGAGGTGAGCCAGGCTAAAGCGTCCACTTCCCAACATGCCACCAGGTCGGGGAGGAAGTGGGGGCGCCCTCCTCAGGACAACCTCAACATCATGTTCAAGGGAGAGCAGCCATACCGGGTCCCCGAACCCGAGGTCCGGGGCACCGAGATCCCTCCCCCATCGGGTCTCTATCCCGGAGGGGCCAGGGGCCAAGGCACCCCTTCATTCGTCGAGTTCCTGTTAGCCCGAGCAGGGGGGCATGCGCGCTCCCAAGGGTCTCCTTCGGCCAGAAAAGCAAGCAGTCCCCGAGCTCCACCGGCGGCAGCTCCTCCTCAACCAGAAGAAGAATTTAACGGCATCCCAAACCTTGCCGAATTCATGCAAGAAATGGAGGAAGTCCAGCAGGCCCCACGGGCTCAACAGGCTGCAACAGAACCCACAAAGCAGGCATCCCCTGATCTGACACCCCAGCCTCAAGGTGGGGACAGGCGCAGCAAGGCCGAAGAGATGAAATTACTCAAGGTGTGGGGCTGCCGACCGAATAGTCAGACACCTCAAGAAGATCTCGGCCCGATTCACCGTATGGGAGATGCTATATTTGGATGAAGAAACACGGCAAGCCATCATTGCCGCACTCCAGATGCCAGCACACCTTGAGGCCTGTTTGACAGAAATATCACCTAAAGTAGCTGTGGCTTTCACAGAAGATGACATGCTCCTGCCCACCTGCAGTCATAACAGACCCCTCTACATGAAGGGGCAGCTGAACGGCCAGCCTATCAACAGGGTTCTGATCGACCCAGGGGCGGCAGTAAATATACTCCCCTACCAGGTGTACCAAAAGCACTACTTCGACGTGCACCTGGTTGAGGTCAAGAATGTCAAGATTGCTGGTTTTAACCAGAAATGCGAGGTGCCCATGGGGGTCGCAGAATTCAACTTGACCTTTGATGATTTCACAACCAAGGTCCAGTTCCACGTCATCAACTCCAACACCTCCTATGAGGCGTTGCTTGGCCAGCCCTGGTTACACCAGAACAGAGTAGTGCCCTCCACCCTGCACCAATGTATCAAGTACCCTTGCGAGGGGAAGGAAGTCAGAATCTTCGCCGACCTCCACCCGTTCGAGGTGTTCGAGTGTCACTTGTCAGATGCCAATCTGTACTTAGAGAAGGCGAAGCAAGCTCCCTAAGCCGCCCAAGACAAGGGAAATAAGAGGGCCGAGGAAGGCGACTGGTTTCCTCCACCACCCCCAGGCTATGTGGCTCCCCCACATGTACCGTTCATTACACAAGAAGGAGGGGTATTCAAGGCAGCTCCTCTCGCCATCTATCCTACACCGGGGACGCATCGCCTCGAAGACCTACTAGAGGATGTCATAGTCCCGCCAGGGATCGTCAAGCCTATAACAGGAATTGAATGTCAAGCAGCCGAGCAGCTGAGGACTTTTGAGGTGCCTAACCCTGAGGGGCCACCCACCATCTTTTATGTTGTCGGGGAAAAGCCAGTCAGGGAAGACGATGATTGTCGGTTCCCTGACGAGTTGCATGACCCACACGTCCTCATCACGGGGCTTCCCCACAAGACTGACCGGGCAGCCAGAGTGGTCAGAGAGCAAAAAATCCCTCCCTATCAACCCTCCAGCCGGAAGGAAATGTTTGAAGAATGTGGAACCCACCAAACCTGGATCGGCGACTGCTGCAAATCACCAAGCACCCCGGTCTGGGCTTCTCACTAGAAGATTATTACGAAACTGATGTTATATCGATTTCGGCTCTGTCCGGCGATAACCCAGTGGAAGCTGCAGACTTACGGGAGGCCCACCAAGATGTATATTTCACGCCTCTGACTCAGGAGGCGCAAGACGAAGAAGTGTTCCTTTGGAACCCTCTCCGCCGCCGCTGTATGGGGAAGACCTCCTCCTTCTTTGAGGGACTAACCTCGAAGGGTCGTACCGTCGAGGCACCTTCACTTCGGCCTGCTGGCGAAGCAAGAAGTAGCAGTATGGGCCATGCTCCGGACTGTCCTCGATACGACCCCGTCATGTACGCCTTGTACCACAGGTAGTAACGGGAGATCGAGATGTTAAAGGCACGGCTGGTTGAGTTGACCTCGCTAGTGACCGACCTGATCCAAGGTTCTCTCCGCCCGTGGGGTGGTCATATGTCTCGGCCCCGAGACGCCAGCCCTGACGCCTCCGTCCGGTCAAGAAGGGAAACAAGAGATACGGCAAGCCCATTAACAGGGCGGCCAGCCAGGCGAGGCCTGACACTCCAAGAGAAGCTACAGAAGCCCTATTCCTTCCCAGGGGAGAAGACTCGGGGTATCTTTGACTGGGCCTGCCATTACGGCAAGGTCTCCCTCCCAGGGTCCAAGAGGCCGCAGGACACCTGAAGAAGTGGGGACCCACTGTTTTGTCCCTATCACCAGATACTGGGCCACGCCATCGAAGACTGCTATGTCTTCAAAGACATTGCTCAAGACCTCATTGACGGGGATGAGCTCAGAATGGGAGACTATGTGGTAGCCCCGCCACGCCCCCACGTGGCGGACAGCCCCAGAAGAGGAGCCTATACAGTATCTATCCAGTACCAGGCCCCTGAAGATGCAGCTGCCCCGGCCCCCGCCGGAGTTGTCTATGATGAGTATACAGAAGACCCCGAGGTGGCCCTGTGCCTTTCTGCACCAGTGGACCCCGCGGACCCGGCGGCTATGGTCCAGGGGGAGTGCGCGGTGAATGCAGCCTCCACGCCCAGTCACGAAGAACAAGAAGAGGTGGATGGCGTCCTCGAGCCCGAGGACAATGAAGACCAAGACTATGTCGATTAGTCGCCAGCCCCGCCGGGAATTGAAAATGGCGGTCGGGCCTCCGTCGACGAATTGATTGAGATCAACCTCGGCACGGAAGGCGACCCCAGGCCGACCTTTCTGAGTGCTCTTATGCCCCCACAGGAGAGGGAACAATACACGAAGCTACTGCAAGAATTCCGAGATTGCTTTGCCTGGAACTACAAAGAAATACCCTGGCTCAGCCCCAAAGTAACTCAGCACATTTTAGCCATTGATCCCAAGGTGGAGCCAGTGAAGCAGCCTCCCCAGCGTATGAGGCCGAAATTGATCAGCCAGTTCTGCAAGGATTTCGACAAGCTCATAGACGTCGACTTCGTGGCGGAAAACCAGTACACTACTTGGTTGGCCAACATCGTACCGGTGAAGAAGAAGAATGGACAGATCAGGATTTGCGTGGATTTTCGCGACCTGAATAAAGCCTGCCCAAAAGATGACTTCCCGGTGCCTATCACCGAAGTGATGATTGATGCAACCACTGGCCATGAGGGCCTCTATTTTATGGACGGATCGTCCGGCTATAACCAAATTTGGATAGCCGATCACGACCGGATTCACACGGCCTTCAGATCACCCAAGGGGATATTCCACTACAAGAGAATGCCCTTCGGCCTCAAAAATGCCGGCGCCACATATCAGCGGGCGATGACGAAGATCTTCAACGAGCTGCTGTATAGCAAGGTCGAATGCTACATTGACGATCTGGTTGTCAAGACAAAGAAGAGAGATGAGCATCTGAATGACCACAGGGTCGTCTTCCAAAGGCTCCGGCTGTACAGGCTAAAAATGAACCCCATGAAGTACGCCTTCGGCGTGTCTAGCGAAAAGTTCCTCGGCTTTATTGTCCGGCACAGAGGGATCGAGATTTACCCCTTCAAGATAAAAGCCATCCAGGAGTTGCCCCCTCCGAAGAGTCTGGGAGAGCTGAGGTCCCTACAGGGCCGTTTAGCTTACATCCGCAGGTTCATTTCCAACCTGTCGGGGCGTTGCCAACCTTTTCATAGATTGATGATGAAGAATGCACCCTTCAGCTGGGGTCACGAATGCCAGCACGCGTTCGACTAGCTAAAAGAGTACCTGAAGACCCCGCCAGTTCTGGGGGCACCTGTCAAAGGCAGACCGCTTATTCTCTATATAGCGGCCACCGAATATTCACTGGGGGCAATGCTTGCCCAGAATAATGATGAGGGAAAGGAGTAGGCTCTCTACTACCTTAGCCGGAGATTGGTGGGAGCGGAGGCCAAGTACACCCCGATTGAGAAGGTCTGCCTTGCCTTGGTCTTCGCAGTCAAGAAGTTGAGGCACTACATGCTGTCCCATGAAGTAAGTTTAATATCCAGAGCTGACCCCATCAAGCACATTCTCTCCCAGCCAGTCTCGAAGGGGCGCCTTGGCAAGTGGGCCGTGCTGCTCATGGAGTTTGACATCACCTACGTGCCGCAGAAGGCCGTTAAGGGACAAGCCGTCGCGGATTTCTTCGCAGCACACCCTGTGCCCGAAGACTCCCCGTTGGCCACCGAGCTACCCAAAGATGAAACACTGGAGGTGGACCAAGTCCAACAAGCCATCTGGCAGTTGTATTTCGATGGGGCCTCGAGAACAGAAGTGGCCCCGTCCGGATGCACCAAGGTATGGGCCGGAGCCGGCATCGTCCTCAAATCGCCAGACGGAGAAGTGCTGCACACTTCCTGCTGCATTAGCAAGCCCTGCACAAATAATGAAGCAGAGTATGAAGCTCTGATTATCAGCCTCCAGGTGGCCCTCCAAATGGAGATCACAATGCTCCAAGTATTCAGTGACTCGCTGCTGGTCGTCAAGCAGGTCCAGGGGCAGTTCGACGTCCGGAAACCTTAGTTGCTCCCTTATCACACTAAGGCAAAGGGGCTCATGGAGCAGTTCTACCTCCTCGAGATAGGCCATGTCGCCAGAGGGGAGAATGCACAAGCCGACGCCTTGGCAAAATTGGCAAGCTCACTGGCAGTGCCTCCAGATGGATCTCTCAATATCAAAGTAATAAATCAGCGCCAAATGCCAGTATGATAGAAGAAGAACCAGAACAAGAAGAGCTAGAAGTCACTATAGCAGAAGCCGTCGGCCTACCTGACTGGAGAGACCCCCTGATGCAGTGGTTCAAATACCAGCAACTACCCCGACGAAGAGAAGAGAAGATTAAGCTAATCAGAACTAAGGACTCCTATGAGCACCGAAACGGAATATTATTCCAAATTGTGGCCGACGCCAAACATAAGCTACTCCTTCGATGTCTCTCCATTGAAGAGGCCTGGAGGGTCATGAAGGAAGTCCATGCCGGGACAGCTGGTGCACACCAGGCGGGACCAAAAATGAAGATTGAAATAAAGAAGCTTGGCTATTACTGGCCGGCAATGTTCGACGACTGCTGCAAATACGTTAAGTCGTGTCAGAAGTGTCAGGAGCATGCCACCATACCCAGAAGGCCGCCCCTGCAGCTGCATCCAACGGTGCCCAGTTGGTCGTTTGCCCAGTGGGGAACAGATGTCGTGGGTCCTTTACCCGCGTCATCCGCTGCAAATACATTCTGGCGGCGACCGACTACTTCTCCCGTTGGGCAGAGGCTGTCACCTTAAGGGAGGTCATCGGAGAGATCGTGGCCAGGTTTGTCCGCCGTAACATCATATTCCAGTTTGGCATGCCCGACCGGATTGTGTCAGACAACGGCAGCCACTTCCGCAACCAGAAGGTCTACCGGCTGGCAGAAAAATACAAAATTGATTGGAGGACATCGACTCCTTACAATCCCCAGGCTAATGGGCTGGCCGAAGATTTTAATAAAACACTCTGCACTCTCCTGGCCAAGATTGTTAGCTCTAACAAAAGAGACTGGGAAGAGAAGATGTACGAGACACTATGGGCGTACTGAACCGTATACAAGACCCCAACAGGCTGCTCGCCCTTTTCTCTCGTATACGGCTCGGAGGCAATCGTCCCCGTTGAATTGGGGGTACCTTCCCTCAGAGTCGCCATTCAGCACGGCCTTGTCCATGAAGGGCAGACCAACGTCGAGCGAAGGCTCGAAGAGCTCTCCAGCCTGGAAGGAAAGCGGCTTCAGGCCCAACAGAACATTCAGGTCTACCAGGCCCGAATAGCGCGTGCCTTTGACAAGCTCGTCAAGGAACGCGAATTCAAGAAGGGCGACCTTGTCATGGTCAAGAAAAGAGACGTCATGGCTGCCAACCCCAAAGGCAAACTGAATGAGAACTGGCTCGGACCCTACGTAGTGCAGAAAGTCTACGAAGGCGGAGCCTATGTAATTGTCAACCGCCACGGAGAAGTTCAATTCCCACCTCTTAATTGAAAGCACTTGAGACTGTACCATGCTCCGGTGCCCCCATTCAATCAATAATATTATTATCCGCCCTATTTGGGGCAGATTTGCGTGATTGATGCCCGAACGACTTGATCGCTATCCATGTTTTCAAAAAAGAGAAGAGAAGAAAGAAGGAAGAAGAGAAAAAAAGAAAGAAAAAAGAAGAGGAAAGTAAAAAAAAAAGAAGAGAAAAAGAAAAAAAAAGAAGAGGAGAAAAAGAAAGAAAGAAGAAAAGAAAAAAAAAGCAGAGGGGAAAAAGAAAAAAAAAGAAGAAGAAAAAAGAAAAAAAAGGAGAAAAAAAAAGAAGAAGAGGAAAAGAAAGAAAGAAGAAGAGAAAAGAGCAAGGGAAGAATAAAAGCTAAGAAGAGGGGGGAACGCCCCCCCCCCATTTCCAGTCATTGCCCCGTATCAGCGGAAATACTAAAAACTAAACAAACTCTCCTCTCTGTCCTCCCCGGGCGATGAGTACCCCTTTAGTTTGGACCTCCCGTCCAGGCCATTGACTAAACAAACTCTTCTCTCCGTCCTCCCCGGGCGGTGAGTACCCCTTTGGCTTGGACCTCCCGTCTAGGCCATTGACTAAACAAACTCTCCTCTCCGTCCTCCCCGGGCGGTGAGTACCCCTCTGGCTTGGACCTCCCGTCCAGGCCATTGACTAAACAAACTCTTCTCTCCGTCCTCCCCGGGCGGTGAGTACCCCTTTGGTTTGGACCTTCCGCCCAGGCCATTGACTAAACAAACTGTTCTCTCCGTCCTTCCTGGTTGGTGGGTACTCCCTTTGGCTCGGACCTCCCGTCTAGGTCATTGACTAAACAAACTCTTCTCTCCGTCCCCTCCGAGCGACAAGAAACCCGGTCTCTGACCAAGGCTCCCCGCCTGAGGCCCGTGCGCGGTTCCAACATTATGGCGAGGCCGGTGAGTCACCCATTTGGTACGGTGGAGTGGTTCCCTCGTCCTTCCCCTGGGAGGGCGAGCACTCTCCCGTGCTTTGGCATGGGTTCCTGCCTGGCTCTCCCAGAGCGAATCACTGTGAAGATTTACACCCTGCCGATGTGTTTTGGCACAGCAAAAAGGAGGAAAAAGGAAGAAGAAGACAATATACACAGAAGAGAAGGTAGGAGAAAAGAGATCCCCCCTAGGGTGAATGCACACCGAAAGGACATGTGAAACAATAAGTGCTCTGTTCTATTTGAAGAGGGATTAAGCTACATATGCTTCGGGGCATACCCCTGTGTTACATTTCAAAAGAAGAAGGAAAAATAGAACTAAGGGGGTGGCAACGCTCAATCAACACCCCTGAAGATGTCTTCAAGAGGGAGGATTCCGACGCAAGGAAAGTTTATCATGTCGCACAATCGGCCCCTCTGTTCTTCTAGTCGAGCGAGCTCGGTCTCCACGGACGCCATCTCAGCATGGGCAACGGCAAGCGCCTCGCCCTCTTTCTCGACTGTCTCCTCAGCTCGGGCAAGGTCGGACCTGGCAGCGGTAAGGTAGCCCTCCAGCTTCGCGATTCGATTCCTGAGGGAGCAAACGTCACCCTGGCCTCCCTCCATGGCCTTCCCATTCTGCTCTACGTCATCGCGCCGTGCCTCCAGAATTTGCAAATATTCGTCTGCCTGGGCATCGAGAGCGGCGCGCTTGCCGGGGGCTTGAGTCTCGAGGAACTCACGACGCTTAATATACTTCAGCAACAGTAGAACCCGCCGTGACCATTCCTCGAGTGGGCAGCCCAACACTTGCAGTGCCCCGGTCAGCTGCGTCACTATACTGTGCACCTCCCGATATGAAAGGGTAAGATCGGCAAAGAGCATCGTCCGCAATGTTACCAACATCTGTCGGATCGGTGCGCCTGATGAGGTGTGACTGACTGAGGGTACCCTCGGGGGAACAAAATCCACAGAGCTGTCCACCTTGGCCCACAAATCAGCGTCCGCTGCGGCCGAGGAAAATGGAAGAGCGAGAGTCAGGTCCTCTGGCCGGCATAGCTCAACAGAAGATCCCTGGCCAGCCACCGCCAGGGGAGGGGACAAGGTCACCGCCGAGTCATCTGGTGCCGCCGCCAGCTCCCTGGACGGGGATGTAGGTGCCGCTGCTGTAGGCAAAGGCGGGGCTTCGAGCAAGGCCGGGCCCGAAGCCATCGCTGGTCGACCTCTCTCCGGCATCTGGGACCCCTCCAGGTGTGCGCGAAGCCCCACGAATATCTGCTTCAAGAGCGGGTCCTCCATCTGGGCCGGAAGCTTCGGGAGAGGCAGAAGCGGAATTATTAGGTGGGGTATGCCTCCCGCTTGCACAAGTGCTGTGAGGCTCTCCGCCCCCAGGCCCGAGGCTTGAGCCGACCCCTCCACCGCTATCGGACCGATGGCCGGTCTCCGTTTGGCGACGGCCTTCCGGACACGGCCAGACGTCTTCCCTGGCGTCGGCGTTGCCTGACCATGTGGAGAGGAGTCAGCTACTCGCTATCTGGAATAAATCATGCGGGGGCAAGAGGCAGAAAGGGACCACAAGACCCACGTGCTTACCTCGGCCACCGGAACGATGCTGCCTTCGGGCGCGATCTCTCCCTCCTCCAAAGGCTCGCCCGCCGGCCCAGGAACACTGGAAGTCTCTACAGCCGACTCTTGCTGAAGGGCCTCAAACAAAAGGGCTAGCTTGCCCAGGCCCGCATCGGCTCCTGCAGGGCGGTCGACCGGCGCGGTTGGAGCAGCTCCCTCCACAACCTTCGGCTCGGTTGGTGCCTGAAAATCAAAGGATGACGTGAGGAAAGTCGATGGATGATCACGTGGGGGGGAGGTCCCGCGCGAACAAGCTCACACTTACAGCAGCATTCCCCATTAGGCTTAAGGAGCTAGCAAGTAAAGGGGCCGTAAGGAGCGGCTCGGGCGGCCCAGACACTTCAAGTACGCCCTCGCCGGGGGCCACTTCGTCGGAGGAGTAGTCATAGTCTACCTCTTTGCTCAACGACGAATCAATCGCTACGGGTTCTTCCCTTGCCGGCAAAGGGGCCTCCGCTTCGAGGTCAATGATTGGCGCATCCTCCCGCGGGCTGGGTGAGGCTGGTGCGCCAGACTTCAACCTCTTCCTCACATACATGTGCGTCGCCGGGAGGTGTAGGCGGGGCCCTGATAGCCCAACAACTGCTACAGCAGCGCCTGTCACATAAAAGAAAAGGCAATTCATGTCAAAGCCAATGAGTTCCCAAAGAATGAAGGAAGTCAAGCGAGCGGACGGGGACAACTACCCCCTTCGGCTTCTGCAACATGAGGCGGCTCGCGGATGGCCTCCTTGATGGGCGATGCTGCCTCAGGAACCGCGGCCTTGCCCTCGCCCGGGATCAGCACAGGTGCCGGCTCCTCCATACCGCCTGAAAGAAAGAAATGCAATTGTCATATGCGCATGCAAGGCCCGCCTCGGGAAGCAAATAAATCCCAAAGGATGTCGGCGACCGGTGAACCTCACCAGCATCGTGACTCGGTTCAATCCGGGTGACTTCAAACTCCTTGAAAGATAAAATGGGAGCCACCGGAGAGAAGGCCGCCGGGGCCGGGGACCCCTCGGCCCTCCTCCGCTTTGCCGCTTGCTGCCCGGCCGCTTTGGCAGCAGCCAACGCCTTCTTAATGGGCGACTTCGCCTGGGACCTCCCCTTCGCTTGTGGTGGGGAAGTCGGAGCTGGCGCCGAAGTCGCCTCTGCTGCAGCCGCAGCTTCACCCACATCGGGGATGGGCGTAGGAACCGGCTCCTCCACGTCAGGAATAGACATGAGTGCAGGCTCTTCCACAGCAGCTGAGACAAAAGGGGGAAAGACATTCAGGCGTCAAGGCCTTGCCTCGAAGTGAAAATAAACCTTAAAAGTACGCCAAGGGTTGGAGGTGCTGACCGGCGGGTTGACTCAACTCGGTCCGGGCGACCTCAAACTCCTCAAAAGATGGGATTCGTGGCACCGGAGGAGCAGCCGTCGAGGTCTTAGCAGCCTCTGTTTTTCACCGCTTCGCGTCCCGCTGCTTGGCCGCTTTGGCGGCATCCACTGCCTTCTTCACAGGCGACTTCGCCCGGGACCTCTTCACAGCCTTGGGCAAGGGAGCCGTGGTCGGGGTTGGCAGTGCGGCCTCGAAGTATGCGGGCTTCTGGACGAGCCGAAGGAGATTCCGGTACGTCGCCATTTGCATGCTGTCGGGATGGTCTGTCAAAATAGACACACGCATACGATTAGCACCCGGTAACCTACTAAGGTCGCAGCAATGAGAATAAAAGAAGTGGAAAGGTTAAATACCGTGAGTACCGGTATACAACCAAAGCGTTATCGGCCAATAGCTCAGGGACGGCTCCTTGTCTCGACGCGCCACCTCTCGGACCAGCCAGCACACGTCCTCGATCTTCTGGCAGCGATCAGTAAGAGCAGCCAGGTCCGCATGCTTCTTCGATAAGAAGTGGCAGAAAAGATTGAAGTGGTCCATGCCCCACCCGTCGGCATAATAATAGGAGACCTGCAGGCGCTTGCCCATAATGACGGCCGTCTGATCCTCGATCTTCAGCCCATTCACTCGGAGGAGAATATACAGCCACATGGTGTCCTTGTAATTTTCAGGCTTCCTCTCCTCCCGCCTCATGAATGAGCGGTATGGGCAGATTGGGTCTCTCTCTGGGCGCCAGCTCTTTGCGGGAGTGCCCTCCTCTTCCATGGGGAGGGAATAATTGATGAGCTCCAGACGGTTGCTCCCTATCCTGCAAAGGTCCCTCAGGGTCTTCTTGTAGTTATCCTTCGCCACTGGGGGTAGCTCCACTTTTGGTGTCGGCCTCGCTTCCCGAGCTTCCCAGCGGGCGGCCAGATATGCCACCACCTCCTTCTCCTACCTGTTCTTGAGCCGGAGGAGATGCTCCGGGTCAATATCGAGCACCAGTACCGGCTGCTTGCTCAGGAATTTCCTCTCTGCTCCGTCCCAGCAATCGGTCTTGTGCAATCGATAAAAGGCCGTCCGGGCGTTCCACCACTTTATATACTCTGGGGTCACCCGAGGAATACGACCCGGGGCTGGCACCCTGAAGGTCACAGAGTCGGCTTGGTGGAAAAAGTCCCACCAGCTTCTGGCATGCTCGGCAGTGGAACTCCCTCGGAGATTTCGGGAAGACAAGCCGAACTGTGCATGATAGACAGGGATATGCTGATCATATCCGAAATTTTGGCCGAACCGGAAAGGGTAATATGGTTCCAACTGTAAATTCTCCCCCTTCCTGAACGCTAGCATGCTCGGGCGTATGGATAACGCCCAATCCCTGAGCTCGGGCTCCAGCAACGGGCGGACCACAGTCTCCTGGCTGATGGGGTGGATATACTTCTCCACCTGATCATCTTTGCACTCCCTCTTGTTGTTCACCAGAGGGCTAGAATGCGCGGCCAACTTCCAAAAGTGGATAGTGCCGGCCGCGTCTCACGAAACCGTCGTCAGTCGGCCCCGAATGTCATATAGCCGCAGGGAAGTAGAACCTGGTTCTGCGCTGGCGAACTCCAACATTTTCTGCACCAGCCCCCAGTCCTGCATAGCGCGAGGGACGAACTCCGGAAACAACGAGCAGACCCACGCATTGAAGAAGTGCAACGGGCACACATATCGGGCCTACCTCGGGAATTGGTGAGTGCTGATGTCCCCCAGCACCTTATATATCAGGAGAGAGTGGCTGGGCACAAGGAAAGCTTGACTCCCCATGCTAGTTGACAGGCCAGATAAATGGCGTCCGATCGAATGACTGTCTCATCCCCGTGTGGCATGGCAAATGAGCTCAGCCAATATGTCAGGTAAGCGGCGCAGTGTGTTAACGGGTCAACCCCCATCGGATTGGGGCCACTCCGGCATCCTCTAGAGGGGATCTTCACATCAGTTTTGGGCTTGGCGCGCTTCTTGCGGGCAACGGCGGTCCCGACACATGGAAACTCTTCATATTGCTTCAGCCCATCATAGAAATATTGCAGCCACAGGGTCAGGCGCACCCTCTTCCGGTCCCCACGGGGAGGCTGCCTCCCGCCGTGCGCCAGCTGGTATAGCTCCCGGTATGCCTTCATAAGATACCAGTACGAGTAGCCAAGGGAATAGTAGCCGTCCCCATTGGTCTCGTCCTTGATCAGGTCGGGAAGGCATACCTTTTCATAAGGCTCCCCGTCAATAGGCAAGCCGCTGATCTGACTAAGGCTCCACAAATCAAGTGAAGTCTCACCCTCCACCGTATAAAAAGTGTTGGTCTCCGCGCTGAATACTTCTATCATGCCACAGCAGAGACCCTTGGAGATAGGGTAGCCGTACTGAGAGGCGTACACGCTGTGGTAAATGCCAACGCGGACCAGCAGCGGGGCATAGTTGAACAGCACGTACTCGGTGAATTCTACTACCCCTTCCCTGAAGGTATGAGCATCCTGAAGCTTCAGCTCCCCGAACCAGCCTAGCGCCAACTCATACTTGAATCGAACGGCCAGGCAATCCAGCATGAAGGGCTCCTCTCTGTAGCCCCATTTCAAGGGAGCCAAGAACAAACCAAAGCGAGGCGGCTCGCCTTGCACCCGCCCAGCAGACATATCCCACTTCACTGGGGTGAACTGAGGTGCTCGAACCAATTTGTCTTCGGTCGGTAGCACTCCTTCGATCCCCAGGACGGGCTTCCATTCCCGAGCCTCCCCCACCAAATACATCGGGATGCTCCTCGGGACGCTGTACAACAAACGATCGCGAGCCTGCAGGATAACTTGCTCGACCTCCCGTACGGCCTGCAGCTCCCTCCTCTCCTGGGAGCGGAAGTACTTCAGAAAATGGATCAGATGCTTGTCCTTCGGGAAGTCCTTTTGATATTCACCGGTCCGATCGAAGGTGAAGCGATTCTCGACCCGAGAGAGCCTGTTATAGTCCATTGTCTCACCCGCAGAACCCGAGGACTCGGCTAGCACGGATATTTCAACATGCTCCCTGTCCAGCTCCTCCACGTTAAGCCATGTGACGGCTGGCACTGGAGGCTGGGGAACAAGGTCGGCACAGACAGCGGCAGCAGGAGCAGAAGAACCACTTGGGGCAGCCATTTATCTGCAAAGAGGTAACAAACAGAAGATCAGAATAAGCCACGGGCAAAGGGAAATGAAAACTGTAAAGGGGCTCTACTACAAGTAAAATGAATTAGACACTGCCAATTTCTGACGAAATTTCGGCAGAGTTTCCCCTAGGCCAGAGGCGTAAGGGAAAACATGGGTGCGCGTCCACAAGGAGTGACGGCCCCAACAAAGTCATGGTGGGCCCCGAGAGGCAACACCAGAAGTCCACCAATCGAAGAAGTCCTCCTTTTTCCCCTGCCTGCATACTGCCTAAGGCCCTCCCCCCATCACGCCTTGGAATGGCCTTCACCGGCACGCCCTGCGGTAGTCCTCACCTGCACGCCCAGCGAGGGGCTTCACCGGTGCACCCATGGCGCCACCTCGTCGGCACACCCCTCTACCCGCTCCCTGGCACGCCCACGCGGGCCTTCGCTGGTAAGCCCATGGGGAACCTCTTCCCCGGCACGCCCTAAGGGGGGCCTTCCCCGGCACCCATGTCAACCTCTTCCACGACACGCCCATGGGGAAGCCTTCCCCAGCACGCCCTGTGGGGGGGCCTTCCCCGGTGCACCCCGGGCACCACTCCCCGGCACGCCTTCGGTCCTTCTTCCCCGACACGCTCCAGCGGCCTCCTCCACCGCATGACCGACGATGCCTCACTGCCTTCCATGGCCCCAGAGAAGAGGATGAAGAGGGGAAGGAGAAAGGAAAATGAGAAGAGGAGAAAGGAGAAGAACGAGGGAGAGAGGGGCGAGGAAGGCTAGGGCTCCCCGCCCTCTGAAACGGAGAAAGAAGAAGGGGGGACAGAGAAGAGGAAAAGAGAAGGAAAGAGCGGGAGAAGAAAGAAGAAAGGGGGGGGGGCTCCACGGCCGCCTCCTCACCACGACGACGATGACGACGACGGTGGCAGAGTGGACGCCCGGCGCCGGAGAGGACGGAGAAGAGAAGGAAGAGGGAGGACGGGGGGTACCTCGCCTGTTCGGTCACCGAGAAGGGAGAAATAGAGAGGGAAGAGGAAGAGTTTGAACAGGGGTGGCCCGTTCGAGCCACCCCCGCCCCTTTATATGGAGGGCGAGCAAAAAAGGGGAAAATAAAAAAAGGGAATGAAAAAAAGGGGGGAAACAAAAAAAAGAGAAAGGAAAAGAAAGAAAGACAAGGGGAATTTCGACAAAAGAGAAGGGCAAAAAGGGGGGAGAGGAAAAGAAGAAAAAAAGAGGCAAGAAAATAAAAAGGGAGAAGAGAAGAAAGAAGAAAAAAAAAGAGAGAAAAAAAAAGAAGGGGGAAATAAAAAAAGGGGGAAAGAGGGAAAAGAAGAATACACGAAGAAGGGGGAGAACGAAAGAAAAGAAAGAAGAAAAAAAAAGAAGAGCGAAAGGGGGGAGAACGACAATAATAATAATATATATATATATATATATATATATATATATATATATATATATATATATGTATATGAACATACACGTAAATATACATATATACATATATATATATATATATACGTATTCCTTCCATCCGCACGCCCCTGTGTATCGGCGGGCGTCCGTACGGGCAAAGACAACTCTACCCCTACACTAGGCATTAGTTCCCTACAAGTAAATAAATCCTTTCCTGGTGCAAGGCTTCGTGCCCCAGCCACCTCCTCTCATGCAAAATCGACATTACGGGCCTTACGCGCGGATCGGCAGAACCTCTATCCTTGCGCTGGCATTCATCCCTTGCCAGCGAATAAACCCCTTTCCGGCGCAAGGCTCCGTGCCCAAGCCACCCACTCCATATTGCCATTACGGACCCTACGTCCGAATCGGCACGAACTCTCCCATTGCGCTGGCATTTTCTTCTTGCCAACGAATGAGCCTTACCTTCCGGTGCAAGGCTTCGTGCCCTAGCCGACACTTGCATATCACTCGCTCGTCAAAAAAAAAGAAGAAAAGAAAATGGGGTTAAAAATAGAGATATCCCGCCAGACTTGCCCCTACTCAGGGGCAAGGGCAAAAATGGCAACAACCCAGCCATGGAGAAAACCTGAAAGGGCGCTACGGGCAAAATTGGGTACCCCGCCATGTGAAAACTCGAGAGGGCGCGTGGGCAAAAGCAAGAGGGGGCCGATGCCGGTGAAAACCCGAAAGGGCGCTTGTACCGGTAATGTGGTTCAAAAAAAAGAGAAAAGAAAAGGGACAAAGAGATCAACAAACCAGGTCAGCTCCCGGCACCCTGTCGGCACTGACGAAGAGACAAAGAAATCAACAAACCAGGTCAACTCCCGGCACCCTGTCGGCACTGGCGAAGAGATAAAGAGACCAACAAATCAGGCCAGCTCCCGACACCCTGTCGGCACTGGCGAAGAGACAAAGAGATCAACAAACCAGGTCAGCTCCCGGCACCCTGTCGGCACTGACGAAGAGACAAAGAAATCAACAAACCAGGTCAGCTCCCGACACCCTGCCGGCACTGGCGAAGAGACAAAGAGATCAACAAACCAGGTCAGCTCCCGACACCCTGTTGGCACTGGCAAAGAGACAAAGAGATCAACAAACCAGGTCAGCTCCCGACACCCTGTCGGCACTGACAAAGAGACAAAGAGATCAACAAACCAGGTCAGCTCCCGGCACCCAATCGGCACTGACGAAGAGACAAAGAAATCAACAAACCAGGTCAGCTCCTGGCACCCTATCGGCACTGACGAAGAGACAAAGAAATCAACAAACCAGGTCAGCTCCTGGCACCCTTTCGGCACTGGCGAAGAGACAAAGAGACCAACAAACCATGTCAGCTCCCGACACCCTGTCGGCATTGGCGAAGAGACAAAGAGATCAACAAAGGTGGTCAGCTCCCGACACCCTGTCGGCACTGACGAAGAGACAAAGAGACCAACAAACCATGTCAGCTCCCGGCACCCTGTCGGCACTGACGAAGAGACCAAGAGACAACAAACCAGGTCAGCTCCCGACACCATGTCGGCACTGGCGAAGAGACAAAGAGATCAACAAACCAGGTCAGCTCCCGACACCCTGTCGGCACTGATGAAGAGACAAAGAGATCAACAAACCAGGTCAGCTCCCGGCACCCTGTCGGCACTGACGAAGGACAAAGAAATCAACAAACTAGGTCAGCTCCCGGCACCCTGTCGGCACTGGCGAAGAGACAAAAAGACCAACAAACCAGGTTAGCTCCCGACACCCTGTAGGCACTGGCGAAGAGACAAAGAGATCAACAAACCCGGTCAGCTCCCGACACCCTGTCGGCACTGACGAAGAGACAAAGAGACCAACAAACCATGTCAGCTCCCGGCGCCCTGTCGGCACTGACGAAGAGACCAAGAGACAACAAACCAAGTCAGCTCCCGGCACCCTGTCGGCACTGACGAAGAGACAGAGAGACCAACATATCATGTCAGTTCCCTGCATCATGTCGGCGCTGACGAAGAGACAAAGAGGCCAACAAACCAGGTCAGCTCCCGGCACCTTGTCGGCGCCGACGAAGAGACCAAAAGACAATAAGCTATGTCGGTTCCCGACACCCCGTCGGCCCTGATGAAGACACAAAGAGACCAACATGCTGTTTCAGTTCCCGGCATCCCATCGGCACTGACGAAGAGAAGAAGAGACAAGCATACCACATCAGCTCCCGACACCCTGTCGACGCCAACAAAGGAAAGAAGAGACAAGTACACCCACGGGCACCGCCTGGCTTATCCTTCGCCTGCGCTACCCGTGGGTGGGGGGCATTTGTGGACATGCAAAATTGCACTATTATATGTCCCAACTAGTCCAGCATCAACAACAACGTCAACTGAAGAGATTGTGAAGAAGGGAAGGCCATCTGGACTCTCTGAATACACACACAGCTGTGAAGCCGTCTCCGGAGTCACAACAGTGAAGAGAAATCAACCACCAAGGGCCTCGCAAACCACGGGCCACGGAGGAAATCAAACGGGCCATGACTCGTGCTCACAATGGGCTCAGAATGGGCTCAGAAATGCACCCCTGGTGGTCTTCAGCGGCACGCCCATTTGGGGCTTCAGCGGCATGCCCATTTGGGGCTTCAGCGGCACACCCAGTTGGGGCTTCAGTGGCACGCCCAGTTGGGCCTTCAGCGGCACGCCCATTTGGGGCTTCAGCAGCACGCCCATTTGGGGCTTCAGCGGCACGCCCATTTGGGCCTTCAGCGGCACGCCCATTTGGGGCTTCAACGGCACGCCCTTTTGGCCCTCCTGCGGCACACTTATTGAGCCCGCCAGCGGCACAGCGTGAAGGCGTTTCAATGGCCGAACGACCTGACGCCCATGCCCCACGTATCCTTGGTGCGCAGTGAGCTGTCCGAGGTGTCAACCAGAGGTTGGGCCACGCAGGCTACTCCCTTGACATCCAGGACGGGGGAAGTCAAACCCCATCATGACCAGCCACTTCCTGCCTCCGACTGCCGTGCTCGAGGGCTCCCACTGCTGGGAGTATAAAACCACTCCCATTCCGGCGAAGAAGATGGACAGAGGCCCATACACAGAGAAGAGGCACACAGGGAGAAGAGACGAAGAGACACAAAGCCACCTACGAGAAGAAGGAGAAGAGAGAAGAGAAGGGAGAGGGCTCCGGCTTGGAGTCTTCCGACAACCACCAGGCACAGAGAAAAGAGTAAGAGAGAGAGAGGGCTTGATGTAGCAGAGGAAGGTGGGGGAAAGAGCAGTGGACGGTCATCCCTGCTTCGATCCCCAACACCTCCTCTTCTTTTGTTCTTTGTTTTCTCCCTCTCCGTTCCTTTGTTCTTTGGTTTTCTTTCTTGCCCGTAGCTTTAGCTCGAGCGTGTTTTGTAATGCATGTGGACGGCTACGCCCCTTTGCTCCCCCCATGAATGAAGATCATCCCCCTCAGTGGGTTGTCTCTTTGTCTCGTTGGTTTTGAGCCACAGTGCGTTTGATCGTCTTTCCCTTTACTTTCCGGTGTTTGCGTTCATCCCTCATGCCGACGGCTTCCTCCGGATCCGGCGTCATCTTGAACGGTTTGAGGTCGCGAACCTCCTCCTGTACAGCCCAACGCTTTCAACCGTGTATGTCCCCTTGAGCTTTCCCCTCTTCTGCGAAGGGTCCCTATGGGTTTTGATCGGTCTATCGCCCCGCCCCATTAGCAGGCCACCCTTTGAAGCCTTGCCCGGTGCGCCTGCACTTTCCCCCAGTGACACACCCTTCCGGCACATTGGCCGGCACACCCCCAGCCAACTTCAGCGGCACACGCTGAACCGCTCATAGTAACCCCCCAGTGTACCCTGCCCGGTCTTAGAGGTTTCCCGTCTGTCGTTTCCTCCGAGTTTTTTGGGGTTTTACTAAGGTGCTGCCGCCCTCGGGTGCCCACCTCCAATTGTCGGGTTCCGCCACTCCATGTGGGCGCGTTCCCTTTATCTCCCTTATGCTCGGGTCAAGGGGAGATGCTGCCGAATTTTCGTCAGGAAATAACAAGACGTTAAAAGGCAAAAGGATGCAACAAACAAATGGGATAATAAATACATCTCAAAAGATAACAAAAGTAACAAATAAATAGAGCAACAACAGATTGCAAGAAGAAGGAGAAAAGATTTGTATAAAACTACGCAAAATCAAAGAAAAGAAGAAAAGAAAAGCCTTAAAAACAAGTAACAGAGGAGTGGGCCTTCATCGGCACGTCTGTCCCAGCCTTCGCCGGTACGCCCTCCACCCTCGTTGGCCGGTACACCTCTAACCTTCCTTCAACGGTGCACTCTAACAGCCCTTCAACGACACACCTTCTCGGCCCTTCAGCGGCACACTCCTCCTCACCGTCTCACTTCTTCTTTCACCGTCTCCCCGAAGTGGAACACAATGTACAGACTTGGCAGATTGATGCACGAACACAGCAACAAGCAATGTATAGACTTTGCGTGAAGAATTGCACAAATGCAGACAGTGAAGTATGCACATTGGAAATGGATGTTTAGACATGCCGTGAACGAATGTGTGGGCTTAATATGCTTGTGACAACAATGTACAGACTTTGAGCTGGCCAATGTATAGACTTTGAGTTGCAGCCAATGGACAACGTACAAACTTTGAGCTGGCCAATATATAGACTTTGAGTTACAGCAAATAGACAACGTACAGACTTTGAGCTGAAGGATGTATAGACTTTGTGTGCTGGTTGCATAGCCAATGTACAGACTTGGAGCTGAGGGATGTATAGACTTTGTGTGTTGGTCGCATAGACAATGTACAGACTTTGAGCTGCAGCCAATGGACAATGTACAGACTTTGAGCTGGCCAATGTATAGACTTTGAGCTGCAGCCAATGGACAACGTATAGACTTTGAGCTGGCCAATGTATAGACTTTTAGTTACAGCAAATAGACAACGTACCGACTTTGAGCTGAAGGATGTATAGACTTTGTGTGCTGGTTGCATAGCCAATGTACAGACTTGGAGCTGAGGGAGGTATAGACTTTGTGCGTTGGTCGTATAGACAATGTACAGACTTTGAGCTGATGGACGTACAAACTTTGTGTGCATGCGACCATCTGTACAGACTTGATGTTGCATCAATCAGCCAGTGTATAGACTTTGGGCTGATGAATGTACAGACTTTGTGTTACGATGACCAGCCAATGTATAGACTTTGAGCTGATGAATGCAGCCAATGTATAGACTTTGAGCTGATGAATGCAGCCAGTGTATAGACTTTGGGGCTGAGGAATGTACAGACTCTGCGTGTGTGCTAGTAGCCAATGCACAGACTTCGAGTTATAGCAAATGGATAATGTGCAGACTCTAGCAGACGATGTACAGACTTTGAGTTAGCCCGGCACGCTCCTCTCCTCCCTTCGCCGGTGCTCTTTGGAATGTCTTCGTCAGCATGCTACCCCCCTTTCCTTCACCAGTACACTATCCGTGGGCTTCCCCGGCACACTCTCTTGGCGCTTCTCTAGTGCACCCTTGGGACACCTTGCGCCACCCTTCCCCACCTTCGCCGATACACTCCCCAGCCAACGCCCCAGCGGTACACCTCCTTCAGCCCTTCAGCGGCACCCCCCCCCCCCTTTTAAGCCCTTCAATGGCACACATCTTCAGCCCTTCGCCGGCACACTTCTCTGCCCATCTTTCTTCAGCGGTACTTCCCCCTTTAGGCCCCTTTTAAACCCGCCAGGGGCCAACTCTCCCCCCCCCCCAAAAAAAAATACATGTATTTATGTATATATGTATATATATGGGCATATAATGGCAGCACTAATGTAGCAACCCTAATAAATGAATAATTGAAATGAATTAAAACATATATATTACAGAAGTAATATATATATAAAAGGAATAGGGTTAATTGGACGAAATAAAACAAATTAAAAATAACGCCTCTTATTAAGGCGTTAATTCATAAAGAAACGCCTCTACCAATGGCGTGAATAAAGAAAGGACGCCCACACCTACGGTCGTCAGTTCTCACGCGACCAAATGAGTAAGTAAAAGAAACGCCTCTACCTTGGGCGTGTTTTAAAACAAGAAACGCCCTTTTTAAAGGCGCTTTTTAAGAAACGCCCTTATGCAAGGCGTTAATTCAAGAATACACGCCCTGACCAAAGGCGTTAATTCCATTCGAGTTCCGTTCGACACGGGAGCTTATCCAGGGAAGGATTATGTTAATCCAGTAAGTATTTAATAGGGCAAGGACTCTATATTGGAAGCATTGCTTCTACTAGAACACTAACCTTAACAGGACGTCCAAAATCCTATATATAATCTTGATCGAACAAACCCTAAACCTATTTGGACGATCGAACCGCACAGGTACGTGAAGAACATATCTTCTTCTTCTTCTTTTCCTTATGAACGAAATAGCAGTTCATATAAGTTTCTCTTTGCTTCGGTTACATGAAGAACTAATAGTTCTTCATCCTCTTTTCCTCTTACAGGTTGAGGACGCAGTAGCATAAGTGAAGAACAAGGTAACGTTCTTCTAACCTCCTCTGTTCTGATAGGTGAAGAAATTAATAAATGTTTCTTCTTCTGTTCTCGTAGGGATTACAGGACCGAAGAACTAGAGCTTCTCACAGTTCAAATCATCAAATTATCATAAGGTAGGTTTTCTCAAGTTACTGTAGCCCAAATGAAATTAATGCAAGATATATATATATATATAAGCATGTCATGCATATGATTATTATAGTTTTCACGCGTTTTCTGAAATATTTTGAAAGAAACGCCCTTGATTAGGGCGCTAATTTAAAAGAAACGACCATACTAGTGGTCGTCAATTTAATATTTGACGCCCTCTACGCAGGCGTTAATTTCATAAGAATCGCATGTGATTAATAATTGATCCTGTTTAAAAATTACAATACATATGAAATATTGATTTTTAATATCTTGCATGACTCTGTGAATTCCTGTTAAATTTTACTGCCATGACATGTCTCCTGTCTCTCGAAATATTATTTATTAAAATATCGTAAATCCCTTGAAATTCACGACTTGGACAAAGTCGTTTTCCATATTCTAACGCCCCAGTACAAGGCGTGAATATTAAAAGTAACGCCCCTTCCTAGGGCGTGTATCTGTTAAAAACCTGAAATTCACATATTCTGTAAAATGGAATTAGAAAGTAACGCCCCTTCCAAGGGCGCGTTTTTGATAAATTTCTGAGAATAATTATATCCTGTCGAATATGTAAATGATGAGACGCCTGACCCTGCAGTCGTCAACTTTTAAGAAACGCCCCCAGGAAAGGCGTGTTTTTGATAAATTAATGAAATAATGGAAATTCTGCAAATTGGCAATATATGTAAACGCCCTTCAGTTAGGCGTTAATTACTTGAGACACGACTTGACCTAAGTCGTTATTTTACTGTAAACTGATTTTCCCTCTGATTTGCTAACCGATGGTTTATATATTATACATATATATATATATCGGCACTATTCTCCACTCCGTGAGTATAGTCCCACGTTTCATGTTGATTTATCGATCACACTCAACTCTCATTGACATACAAGCTCTCCATTGGACATTCCGTTCCTTTGGACTAGCAAGTTAGTCATAGAGACCTCCGTAAGACTCCTCGTAGCCTTGGATTCCCTCAAGGCCGACTGAGCTGGTTGTACCCTAAAAAAACCCATTACACAGTTTTTGCCATGTCAATCTAAAGAAAACATGGTATACCGGCCCTTATGATTATACAAAGAGTATATCATAAGAAATTCTTAATGGGATGATGATATCATGCCATATCATGTCGTTCTTGTAAACCTCAATTCTATGATAAGAATGAGGGTATCTTACCTTTGATATACTGATCATGTGGACCTCAATTCTATATAAAGAATGTCCATATTGATTTATCATGGTACCTAAGTTAAAGGAACCATAATCTACCTAGTTTTACCGACATCGTGATTATACCGTTAGTATCGCCATTCTATGTCCTTTGTCATATTTTGGACTCTATTCTATCAAAGTTGTCATACGTATCTACAAGCTTGATTATTGAAATTCTATATTGGCTATATAAACAAGAGTGGATGTCAAAACACATGATAAATGCCTGCGCATATAGGGCCCGATCTGGTCCTGGGAGGAGCACCCGAAAGTACTTGTGCCCATGGGAGTTAAAATGATAAGGTATCTGGCATTATACCGAGTACTTGACTTGCTTGATTGGATATTCCACACACATCTTGTACTTGAATCGTACTTGACTTTACATGAAATGCGTGACCCGAAAAAGGGTAATTTACTTGCTTGATACATGATAGCCAAAGTTCTTGACATGACTCGATAATGGTACTTGCTTGAATATCTTGAATAACTTGTATCTTGTTCATGAAAGTTCATCTTATTTCTTTGATATTACATTCTCTCTATCTTGTCGTTTCATGCGAGCATGCATAGCTTTATTGCATCCATGAAAATGTAATTACTTAAACCACTTGCTAGTACTTGAGATATAATTTCCTACTGAGCGTTCGCTCATCCCGTTTGTCCCTTTTTACTTTTCAGGTAAGTCCGACGACGATGGAAGTCAATCGGATGGGAATGGTCAAGAGTGAAAGTGATAGAGCTTCTACAAGTGTCGTCTAGTCTTTTCTATAGTTTCTTGAGTCAAATATGTATTCTTTTCCTTTTTATTTAACAGAGTATTGGATTTGTAATAGTCTATCCATTATGAAATAAAGGATTGGGTTATCTTGCTATTTTGCGCATCTCTGTCTTTGTGTCGAATACATGACCACTCTGATTGACATGATTGATATAGACACGTCGCGTATCTCCGGGTATCTTCCGCGCTCGGGGCGTGACAGTCTTTGTGGTATCAGAGCCTAAGGTATTCAATTCCTAGGAAACCCAAGTCCAAGGATAGGTTTCAAAACCCTTAACCAAGTGAGAGTGGGTAGAACCAAGGGTTAAATGATCAATGAGTCCTTTATAAGATTATAGTGACATAATACTAACATAGCTATTGTAATTTTAGGATAATGGCTGCCGAACGTGCTCAATGGCGCAACATGCAGCGTACCCTTCAAGGGATGACCCAAGTGCTACAACAGGTAGCACAAGGTGGTGCTCCACGAGCTGGAAGCTTACACCAAGCATTCAAGAATATGAATCCCCCGAAGTTCATGGGATCGACCGATCCAGACGATGCCGAGCATTGGGTTCGGGAGATTGAACGTATATTCCGTGTTATGCAATGCACGGATCAGGACAAAGTCTTATTAGCTACTTTCCAGTTAGAAAAGGATGCTAGATGCTGGTGGGAGTCGATTGAAGCTACTATTGACCCAACTCAAGTTACATGGGGTGAATTCGTTGAATATTTCAACGCCAAATATTTCTCTGATAGGGTCCAGGAAAAGAAGGCCGCCGAATTTGCCGCATTAAAGCAAAGATCTTTATCGGTGGCTGATTATGAAGCACAGTTCTCTAGACTGTCTAGATATGCTAAGCATTTAATTGGCACGGAAAAGATGAAAGCCCGTAGATTTCTTAATGGGCTTAGGCCCCACTACATTACTCAACTGGCGCCTATGGATATTCAAGTTTATACTGAAATAGTGCGCCGAGCTCAGTTGCTTGAAGATGCCACGGAACTATCTGATAGGATCCGTGGGAAAGACAAAAAGGAGCAAGTCACAAGTTCGGGTTCTTTTAAACCCAACTTTAAGAAGAGGCCCAATAATGGAGGTTCTTCCTCTCAAGATCAGAAGTTCAAGAAATCCAAGCCTTTCTCTATCACCACTACCCCTTCAAACGTAGTATGCAAGCATTGTGACAAGGCTGGTCACAAAACAGAAGAATGCTGGAGGAAATTAGGAGCATGTCTCCGTTGTGGGAGTCGTGAACATCGGATTCCCGATTGTCATTAATGAATGACCAAAACGGTGAGGGTAAACGCCCAGTGACAAGGAACGCGCGTCTTCATGCAATCCAAGAGACCGAACCAGAAGAAGAAGGCGGATTGGTGGAAGGTACATTAAAAATTTGTTCCAAATATGCACATGTCTTATTTGATACGGGTGCATCGCATTCCATTATTTCCAAGAAGTTTGCTGACCCATTACCTCTAGAACCAGAATGGATGAAGATAATATTGTCTACTCCTCTCGGAAACGAGACGGATATCACACATCATTACCAAAATTGTGAGGTATTGGTTCGAGGAAAGAATTTTCCTATTGATCTTATCTGCTTAGATCTAAAAGAATATGATGTTATACTAGGAGCAGATTGGTTATCTAAATACCAGGCAACGGTTGATTGCCGTGATAGCAAGATTGTTTTCAAGGAATTTCCGGAACTGACTTATACTAGTCCTAAGAGTCGAAGCAAATCCCCTCTTATTTCGGCTCTTCGAGCAAGCAAGCTCGTCAGGAAAGGATGTGTATCCTTCCTTGCTTTTGTCACTAATAAAGAAGCTAAGGAAACCAAGATAGAAGACGTTCAAGTAGTACGAGAATTCCCAGACGTATTTCCGGAAGAATTGCCGGGATTACCCCCGCAAAGAGATGTGGCCTTTACCATCGACTTAGTCCCTGGTGCTGGTCCGGTTTCAAAGGCACCATATAGAATGTCCCCTGCAGAACTAAAGAATTAAAGAAGCAATTGATGGAACTAATCCGAAAGGGGTTTATTAGACCAAGTACCTCCCCATGGGGAGCACCAGTCTTATTTGTAAAGAAGAAGGATGGATCCATGAGATTGTGTATTGACTATCGACAGTTGAATCATCTTACTATCAAGAACAAGTATCCACTGCCGAGAATCGATGAATTGTTTGATCAGATTTCAGGATCCAAATATTTCTCCAAGATTGATCTCCGGTCGGGATATCATCAATTAAGGATCAAGGATGATGACATTCACAAGACCGCATTCAGAAGCAGGTATGGCCATTACGAATTTGTTGTTATGCCTTTTGGACTAACAAATGCCCCTGCTGCCTTTATGCAGTTAATGAATAGCATATTCAGGCCTTACTTGGATCAATTCATAGTAGTCTTCATCGATGATATATTGATATATTCTAAGACTAAGGAAGAACATGAAGAGCATTTGAGGATTGCATTGCAAGTCTTGAGGACAAATCAATTATATGCTAAACTCAGCAAATGCGAGTTCTGGCTTGAAGAAGTGGCTTTTCTCGGACATGTCATATCCAAGGACGGTTTATCTGTGGATCCGTCAAAAGTTGAAGCTGTGAGAAACTGGGAGAGACCCACTAATGCAAGCGAAATCAGAAGTTTCTTAGGTCTTGCAGGCTATTATCGGCGATTTATCAAAGATTTCTCTAAGATCGCCGTACCACTTACAAGATTAACTCGTAAGGAGATCCGATATGAATGGAGTGAGGAATGTGAAAGCAGTTTCCAAACTCTCAAGGATCATCTCACCACAGCTCCAGTCTTAGCCCTACCAATTGAAGGAGAGAAATTCGAGGTCTACACTGATGCTTCTGGCATTGGCCTCGGATGCGTTCTAATGCAACATGGGAAGGTCATAGCATATTCTTCTCGTCAACTGAAGAAGCATGAGGAGAATTACCCCGTCCATGACTTGGAATTGGCCGCGGTAGTATTTGCCCTAAAGATATGGAGACACTATCTCTATGGGGTACAGTTTACTATATACTCCGATCACAAAAGTCTCAAATATCTATTTTCACAAAAGGAGCTGAACATGAGACAAAGACGTTGGCTAGAATATCTCAAGGACTTCGACTTCAATATACAATTCCATCCCGGAAAGGGTAATTATGTTGCTGACGCCCTTAGTCGAAAGCCGAGAGCAAAGATAGCAAATTGTATGATACAAGAATGGAGGTTACTTGAACAATTCTCCGAGCTCAATATAAGCTTGGACACGGAATCCAAATTAGTCACACTATCCCATGTAAGCATACAGTCAGATTTGTTATCTGAGATACAAACACTTCAGGATGACGATCCTATGTTAATAGAAATCAAAGGCAGATTAGAAGGACAATTTGATTTTCAACTAACTTCTGATGGAAGATTATCGTTCAAAGATAGAACTTGTATACCCGATTGTCCGGAATTAAAGAAGAAGATCTTAGATGAAGCTCACAGATCAAGATACACTATTCATCCTGGATCAACTAAAATGTACCAAGATGTAAAGAGGAACTTTTGGTGGCCCAATATGAAAAGAGAAATAGCGGACTATGTATCACGCTGTCTCACATGCCAACAGGTCAAGGCGGAACACCAAAAGCCTGCGGGAAAACTACATCCTCTAGATATTCCTAAGTGGAAATGGGAGGATATTGGTATGGACTTCATCATGGGTTTGTCTAAATCTAAAGGAGGACATGATGGAATCTGGGTTATCATTGATCGATTGACTAAATCGGCACATTTCTTGCCAATCAAAAGCCGATGGTCGATTGATGTGCTAGCTGCACTATACATTAAAGAAATACTCAGGATACATGGAATTCCTGTCTCAATCGTGTCTAATAGAGATCCCCGTTTTACTTCTCATTTTTGGAAGGGATTACAACATTCGTTGGGGACAAGGCTCAACTTTAGTACTGCTTTTTACCCACAAACGGATGGTCAGACCGAGCGAACTAATCAAGTTGTTGAAGATATGCTGAGAGCATGCATTATTGACTTTGGAGGAAGCTGGCATGACCACTTACCTTTAGTTGAATTTGCATATAATAATAGCTACCAAGCTAGTATCCAAATGACACCTTTCGAAGCCTTATACGGAAGGAGTTGCCGATCTCCCATATGTTGGAACGAAGTTGGAGAGGAACAACTATTAGGTCCAGACATGGTAAGGGATACAACTGAGAAGATACAGGTAATCAGAGAAAGATTACAAGTTGCTCAGACAAGGCAAAAGGCTTATGCTGATACCAGGAGAAGAGATCTTGAATTCCAGGTTGGAGATCATGTATTTCTTAAAATATCCCCTGGACGTGGCATACGAAGATTTGGTGTTAAGGGTAAGCTTACGCCAAGATTCATCGGACCATTTGAGGTACTCGAAAGAGTTGGCGAGGTTGCTTATCGCATCGCGTTGCCTCCTCAGTTGTCCGAGGTACACAATGTATTTCACATATCTATGTTGAAGAAGTATGTGCACGATCCGTCACATATTATTGAGCATGGAGATCTGGTGATCCAGAAAGATCTCACATATGAACAGAGGCCCTTGAAGATATTAGATCGAGAAATACGAGCTCTAAGGAATAAGGTTATTCCCATGATCAAGGTGCAATGGAATAAGAATCCTGAACGCGAAGCGACATGGGAGACCGAGGAATCTATGAAGAAACGATTTCCCGAGTTATTCTAAGAGGTATATGTCCTACACTCTCCGCATGTATAATTATATATATATTGAATTTGGGGACCAAATTCTTTTTAAGTGGGGGAGGGTGTAGCAACCCTAATAAATGAATAATTGAAATGAATTAAAACATATATATTACAGAAGTAATATATATATAAAAGGAATAGGGTTAATTGGACGAAATAAAACAAATTAAAAATAACGCCTCTTATTAAGGCGTTAATTCATAAAGAAACGCCTCTACCAATGGCGTGAATAAAGAAAGGACGCCCACACCTACGGTCGTCAGTTCTCACGCGACCAAATGAGTAAGTAAAAGAAACGCCTCTACCTTGGGCGTGTTTTAAAACAAGAAACGCCCTTTTTAAAGGCGCTTTTTAAGAAACGCCCTTATGCAAGGCGTTAATTCAAGAATACACGCCCTGACCAAAGGCGTTAATTCCATTCGAGTTCCGTTCGACACGGGAGCTTATCCAGGGAAGGATTATGTTAATCCAGTAAGTATTTAATAGGGCAAGGACTCTATATTGGAAGCATTGCTTCTACTAGAACACTAACCTTAACAGGACGTCCAAAATCCTATATATAATCTTGATCGAACAAACCCTAAACCTATTTGGACGATCGAACCGCACAGGTACGTGAAGAACATATCTTCTTCTTCTTCTTTTCCTTATGAACGAAATAGCAGTTCATATAAGTTTCTCTTTGCTTCGGTTACATGAAGAACTAATAGTTCTTCATCCTCTTTTCCTCTTACAGGTTGAGGACGCAGTAGCATAAGTGAAGAACAAGGTAACGTTCTTCTAACCTCCTCTGTTCTGATAGGTGAAGAAATTAATAAATGTTTCTTCTTCTGTTCTCGTAGGGATTACAGGACCGAAGAACTAGAGCTTCTCACAGTTCAAATCATCAAATTATCATAAGGTAGGTTTTCTCAAGTTACTGTAGCCCAAATGAAATTAATGCAAGATATATATATATATATAAGCATGTCATGCATATGATTATTATAGTTTTCACGCGTTTTCTGAAATATTTTGAAAGAAACGCCCTTGATTAGGGCGCTAATTTAAAAGAAACGACCATACTAGTGGTCGTCAATTTAATATTTGACGCCCTCTACGCAGGCGTTAATTTCATAAGAATCGCATGTGATTAATAATTGAACCTGTTTAAAAATTACAATACATATGAAATATTGATTTTTAATATCTTGCATGACTCTGTGAATTCCTGTTAAATTTTACTGCCATGACATGTCTCCTGTCTCTCGAAATATTATTTATTAAAATATCGTAAATCCCTTGAAATTCACGACTTGGACAAAGTCGTTTTCCATATTCTAACGCCCCAGTACAAGGCGTGAATATTAAAAGTAACGCCCCTTCCTAGGGCGTGTATCTGTTAAAAACCTGAAATTCACATATTCTGTAAAATGGAATTAGAAAGTAACGCCCCTTCCAAGGGCGCGTTTTTGATAAATTTCTGAGAATAATTATATCCTGTCGAATATGTAAATGATGAGACGCTTGACCCTGCAGTCGTCAACTTTTAAGAAACGCCCCCAGGAAAGGCGTGTTTTTGATAAATTAATGAAATAATGGAAATTCTGCAAATTGGCAATATATGTAAACGCCCTTCAGTTAGGCGTTAATTACTTGAGACACGACTTGACCTAAGTCGTTATTTTACTGTAAACTGATTTTCCTCTGATTTGCTAACCGATGGTTTATATATTATACATATATATATATATCGGCACTATTCTCCACTCCGTGAGTATAGTCCCACGTTTCATGTTGATTTATCGATCACACTCAACTCTCATTGACATACAAGCTCTCCATTGGACATTCCGTTCCTTTGGACTAGCAAGTTAGTCATAGAGACCTCCGTAAGACTCCTCGTAGCCTTGGATTCCCTCAAGGCCGACTGAGCTGGTTGTACCCTAAAAAACCCATTACACAGTTTTTGCCATGTCAATCTAAAGAAAACATGGTATACCGGCCCTTATGATTATACAAAGAGTATATCATAAGAAATTCTTAATGGGATGATGATATCATGCCATATCATGTCGTTCTTGTAAACCTCAATTCTATGATAAGAATGAGGGTATCTTACCTTTGATATACTGATCATGTGGACCTCAATTCTATATAAAGAATGTCCATATTGATTTGTCATGGTACCTAAGTTAAAGGAACCATAATCTACCTAGTTTTACCGACATCGTGATTATACCGTTAGTATCGCCATTCTATGTCCTTTGTCATATTTTGGACTCTATTCTATCAAAGTTGTCATACGTATCTACAAGCTTGATTATTGAAATTCTATATTGGCTATATAAACAAGAGTGGATGTCAAAACACATGATAAATGCCTGCGCATATAGGGCCCGATCTGGTCCTGGGAGGAGCACCCGAAAGTACTTGTGCCCATGGGAGTTAAAATGATAAGGTATCTGGCATTATACCGAGTACTTGACTTGCTTGATTGGACATTCCACACACATCTTGTACTTGAATCGTACTTGACTTTACATGAAATGCGTGGCCCGAAAAAGGGTAATTTACTTGCTTGATACATGATAGCCAAAGTTCTTGACATGACTCGATAATGGTACTTGCTTGAATATCTTGAATAACTTGTATCTTGTTCATGAAAGTTCATCTTATTTCTTTGATATTACATTCTCTCTATCTTGTCGTTTCATGCGAGCATGCATAGCTTTATTGCATCCATGAAAATGTAATTACTTAAACCACTTGCTAGTACTTGAGATATAATTTCCTACTGAGCGTTCGCTCATCCCGTTTGTCCCTTTTTACTTTTCAGGTAAGTCCGACGACGATGGAAGTCAATCGGATGGGAATGGTCAAGAGTGAAAGTGATAGAGCTTCTACAAGTGTCGTCTAGTCTTTTCTATAGTTTCTTGAGTCAAATATGTATTCTTTTCCTTTTTATTTAACAGAGTATTGGATTTGTAATAGTCTATCCATTATGAAATAAAGGATTGGGTTATCTTGCTATTTTGCGCATCTCTGTCTTTGTGTCGAATACATGACCACTCTGATTGACATGATTGATATAGACACGTCGCGTATCTCCGGGTATCTTCCGCGCTCGGGGCGTGACAACTAACAAGCCAATAAAAATTATGATGGATAAATAAACCTAAACAGATCCGTATATATAAAAAAATGAATGAATGGAATAAGTGACGATGATAATAAAAAAAAAGGGAGGTAATAATGATAAAACAATATAGGGTATTAATAATTCCACATTGTAGCCTCGTCTCTCCCGTGACCCGACGCTGAAGGAACAATAACGTGGCCCTCGTAGGCCGGGCCTGGGCCTTGGGAGCCATCCCAACACGGCCATGATCCGACCTTGCCTCAGGCCGACATTTCGATTAGATTGGACCCACTTCTCAGGCTGGATCCCCTCCGAGCCACCACTAAAATTGCCGTACATCCAGCAGACATTTGAACGGATTCATCCTGGCTTGCACCGCGTTTCTACCACGGACCTTTGTCCGAACATGAAAAGGGTCCACGAGTGACCAATATGACCCGTGGCCCGGAACCTGATGCGGATCCCGACTCAATTTATTCCTGCTTCTATCTTGCGTAGTTAGTATTAGTCCTTTCGGCCGCAGGGCCCCTAATTTCGGCAATTAATCAAGGGTGTTCCCTCGTATGGGGGATGTAAATGACGTCGTGACCTTTACGGCACGACGGGATCTGGTCCCGACACGAACCACACAATCGTCTGACGAAGTCAGGTCGAGCGCACCATGGGCTCTTCGGGGCCCGAATAAATTGTCACCTCGGTGACTGGCACGCCCACGCACTCAATAAACCAATAACCAAATTGGCTAGCGATTTTCAACAAAAATTGCGTCCACACTCCCTGAAGAGAAGAAGAAAAAGAAGAGAAAGAATAGAAGAAGAAAAGGGGGGAGAGGGTCTGCTGCCCTTCCACCTCCCCGCTGCTACTTCTGCTCATTTGCCTAAAGGGAGATGCCCTTCCGTTTCTCCTTGGACACCCAGGCCCAACGCTTCTATCCTGAGGCCCCTTGAGCCTCTCTCCCTCCTGCCAAGATTTCCTTCGGCCTAGCCAACCAACATCCCCGGTCCACCCTTAGCCCTTCTGGCCGGCATGCCCAGCCTTCCACCTTGCCCGATGCGCTGTGGTTCCACCAACCCGACACACGCTGAACCCCCAGCGGCACGCCTTGGTGCCCCCGTTCACCGGCACAACCCCTGGGAGCCTTCCCCGGCACGGCCCACACCCCCAGCCCGACACAATCCCCTAGCCGGTACACCCCCCCCCTTAGTGGCACGCCGTGGCCAAGCCCTTCGCCGGCACACCCCTGTGGGTCTTCCCCGGTACGCCCAGCGGCCCTTCGCTGACACACCCCCAACCTCTTGCCCGGTGCACCCCCAGCTAGCCTTGGAGAGGTCTCCCACTCGCCGTTTCTTTCAGGTTTTCTGAAGTTTTATTAAAGGTGTTGCCGCTCTCGGGCGCCCACCTCCAGTTGTCGGGTTCCGCCACTCCATGTGGGCGCGTCCCTGTATCTCCCTTACGCTCGGGTCAAGGGGAGATGCTGCCGAATTTTCGTTAGAAACGATAACATATTAAAAGGATAAAAGGAAGCAACAAACAAATGGAACGACCACACGTTAAAAAGGACTAAAAGAAAGCAACAAATAAATAAAAAGAACAACAGTAAAATGCTTTAACCTAGGCAAGGGAACCATAATCAACTCAAAGAGAGCCGAATCAAATAACGACTAAGCAACTCGAACATCCGTCCTCAGGAGAGAAAGAATGGAAGATAATCAAGAGAAAGAGAGAAGAGGCCCATGCAAACTTAATAAAATCAAGAGAGAAAAGGAAAAGAGAAAAGACATAAGAATGGAAGAGGAGTGGGCTCCCCATGCCCTTCGCCGGCACGCCCCTTCAGCCACCTTTGCTGATACACCCTCTAGCCACCGGCACGCCCTTCATCGGCACGCCTGCTCGCGCCCTTCGCCGGCACGCCCCCTTCAGCCACCTTCGCCGGCACGCTTCCCCGACCCCTTCACCGGCATGCTCTCCCTACGCTCAGCGGCACACCCGCACGTCCCTCGCCGTCACACCCAGCCGCGCCCTTCGCCGGCACGCCCCCAGCCCAGCTTCCCCGGCAAGCCTTGCTTGGCCCTTCGCCGACCTGCTCCCCACGCCCTTCGCCGGTACACCCTGCAGCGCCCTTCGCTGGCACGCCTCCTCTTCCTTCCCCGGCACGCTTCCATCGCCTTCGCCGGTACGCGCCTCCACACCCTTCGCCGGCACGCCCGCTTGCCCCTTCGCCGACACACTATCCCAGCCCCTTCGCCGGCACGCTCTCCCTGCCTTCGCCAGTACTCCCCTTTTTGGCCCTCCAGCGGCCCACTCTCTCTCTATAAAATATGTATAATAGTAATAATAATATTAACGATAATAAATTAATAAAAACTAAATGTCACGCCCCGAGCGCGGAAGATACCCGGAGATGCGCGACGAGTTTATATCAATCATGTCAATCAGAGTAGTAGTGTATTCGACACAAAGACAGAGTGCGCAAATATAAAGATAACCCAATCCATTAATTCCTTTAATAAGAATATGTCTATTACAAACCTTTGAAGTACTAACTAAAATAAAGGAAAAATACAAGGTTGACTCAAGAAAATATGAAAAAGACTAGATAACACGGAAGAAGCTCTATCTCTTTCACTCTTGATTTTCCCCATTCGATTGAGTTCCCTCATCGTCGGACTTACCTGAAAAGTATGGAAACACTGAGTGAGCGAACGCTCAGTAGGAAATTATATCTCAAGAACTAACAAGGGGTTTAAGTAATTACACTTTCCATGAATGCACTATAGCTATGCATGCTCGCAAAATGACAAGATAAAGAGAGAGTATAACAATAAGATAGCACGAAGAACTAGTCATAAACTTTCAAGAACTTATCAAGCAGATATCAAGACTTTCAAGCAAGTAGACTCATCATGTCATGTCGGAATTTGGCTATTATGTTTCAAGCAAGCGAGTATACAATTACCCTTTCTCGGGCCACGCAAGTCACGTAATATCAAGTCAAGTACAAGATTTGTAGAATGTTCAATCAAGATAGTCATGCACTTCGGTATAATGCCAATACCGTGATCAATCAACTCCCATGGGCACAAGTATTTTCGGGTGCTCTTCCCAGGACCAGATCGGACCCAATATGCGCAGGCATTAATCATGTATTTTTAACATCCACTTTTGTATATAGCCAATATGGAATTTCAAGGATAAAGCTTGTAGACACGTAGGATAGACTTTGATAGAATAGAGTCCAAAATATGACACTTGACATAGAATGGCGATAATAACGGTACAATCACGATTATCGATAAAAAAACTAGGTGGAATTGGTTCCCTAACTTGGGTACCATGACAAGTATATGTCCACAAGTAGATGGTCACTCCTTTAATATAGAATTGAGATCCACAAGAACATCATAACAAAGTTGTTATAGAATTGGGGTCTACAATAACATCACATTGATGGCATGCTTTCCCCGTTCATTAAGAAAATTCTCATATCATACTCATAGCATAATATGAGGGCCGGTATACCATGTTTCTATAGAGTGACATGGCAAAAACAGGGTGATAGGTTTTTATGGTACAACCCGCTCAGTCGGCCTTGAGGGAATCCAAGGCTCGAGGAGTCTTACGGAGGTCTCTATGACTAACTCGCTAGTCCAAAGAAACGGAATGTCCCATGGAGAGCTTGTATGTCATCGAGAATTGAGGGTAATGCAATAAAACATCATAAAACATGGGACTATATTCACGGAGTGGAAATATAGTGCCGATAATATTCTTATACATATATATCAAACTCTCGGTTAACAGAAACAAGGGAAAACAGTAATACAGAAAATAGCGACTTTAGCCAAGTCATTAATTATCCAATTAACGCCTTACAGAGGGGCGTTTATTTACAAATTTGACGACTTATACATTAGTCGTCCCTTCAATATTTCTATTCTGCAGAAAATCAATATTCTGAAATTTTAACAAAAACGCGCCCTGGACAGGGGCGTTACTTTTCAATTAGCGCCCTGATCTGGGGCGTCAGTTCAATAGGAGACGACCTAGACAAGGTCGTTAATTCAACAATTTTCCAAATTTCAGATAATAAAATTTCAGGAACAATTTATATAGTCAGGACCAGAAAAATAGCAGAATTCATTCAGGATGATCATGCATTAGATTAGGTTCATGGTTTCACAGATATAGAATTTTAAACATGGGTAATTATTAATTTATGTGAAATTGACGACTACTGGGTAGGGCGTCAAAACAAGAATTAGCGCCCTTGTCAGGGTCGCTTCTTTCAAAATTTTACAGAAATTATTTGAAACCATGATGAAACTATATGCATGGATAACATATGATTTTATTCAAGATCTTAAATTAAATTGGGCTACGTTTCTTGAGAAAACCTACCTGACGGTTGTGTGGGTGAAGATACGTGAAGGATTTAATAAGAAAGTGATACTCTATTTTTCAACAGAGCCTTCTGATCCGGAGGAAGAAGGAGAAGATGATGAAGAACCACATTCTTCAATAAAAATTGTCACATGCTACCTGTAAAGGAAGAAGGAGAAGATATTAATAATCTTCACATACGTAACCTGAAGGCAAGGGAAAGAACATCACCTGTTCTTCACGTACGCAGCAGCAGAGCTTCGACCAAATAGATTTTAGGGTTTGATGGACAAGGATTATTTATAGGGTTTTGGGGAACCCTAATAGAGTTAGAGTTTGATTAAGGGTAGTATTGCCTTGATAGAGTCCCTACTATATTCTATCCTCGACGTAGTTATCCAGAACTTGCTCTGGATAGACTCCTGGGTCGAACGAAACTCGAACTGAATTGACGTCTTAAGTAAGCGCGTTGAATTTAAATTGACGCCTTGTCAAGCTTCGTTTCTTGTATAAAACACGCCCAGGTGGGGGGCGTCACTTCTACTTTCCTTTTTATTTATTTTGACCGTTTAAGAATTGACGACCTCACATGTTGGCGTCCTTTCATAAATTAGCGCCTTGTATAAGGGCGTTTCTTCTTGAAGTAGCGCCTTGACCCAAGGCGTTATTTTCCCTCTGGCTTATTCTTATGCGTTTAGGTTTTCATCATCTATTTACTTATCTTTTATTTTAATTTGATCCATTTTCCAAAATCTTTATTTTTTTTTAGGGTTGCTACACCCTCCCCCACTTAAAAGAATTTGGTCCCCAAATTCCATAGTATATATATATGTGGAGAGTGTAGAGTATATACCTTAAAATAATTCTGGAAATTGCTTCCTCATGAATTCCTCGGTCTCCCATGTGGCTTCATGATCGGAACTCTTATTCCATTGTACTTTTAGCATGGGAATAACCTTATTCCTTGGAGTACGTACTTCACGATCTAGTATCTTTATGGGCTTCTGTTCATATGTGAGATCCTTCTGGATAACTATGTCTCTATGTTCAATAATATGTGATGGATCGTGTACATACTTCTTCAACATAGATATGTGGAACACATTATGAACATCGGACAATTGAGGAGGCAATGCGATGCGATAAGCAACATCGCCAACTCTTTCCAGTATCTCAAAAGGTTCAATGAATCTTGGTGTAAGCTTGCCCTTAACACCAAATCTCCGTATGCCACGTCCAGGCGATATCTTGAGAAATACATGATCTCTAACTTGGAATTCAAGATCTCTCCTTCTTGTATCAGCATAAGCCTTTTACCTAGACTGAGCAACTTGCAGTCTTTCTCTAATCAATTGTACCTTCTCAGTGGTATCCCTTACCATGTCTGGTCCTAATAGTTATTTTTCTCCAACTTCGTCCCATCATAAGGGTGATCGACAACTCCTTCCGTATAAGGCTTCGAAAGGTGCCATTTGTATACTTGCCTGGTAGCTATTATTGTATGCAAATTCAACCAGAGGTAAGTGATCATGCCAGCTTCCACCAAAATCAATGATGCATGCCCTAAGCATATCTTCAATGACCTGATTAGTTCTCTCGGTCTGACCATCCGTTTGAGGATGAAAAGCTGTACTAAAGTTAAGCCTTGTTCCCAACGAATGTTGTAGTCCCTTCCAAAAATAAGAAGTAAAATGGGGATCTCTGTCAGACACGATTGAAACAGGAATACCATGTAATCTGACTATTTCCTTAATGTATAATGCAGCCAAAACATCGACTGACCATCGGCTCTTGATTGGCAAGAAATGCGCCGATTTAGTCAATCGGTCAATAATAACTCATATTCCATCATGTCCTCCTTTTGATTTGGATAAACCCATGATGAAATCTATACTAATATTCTCCCACTTCCATTTAGGAATATCTAGAGGATGTAATTTTCCAGCAGGCTTTTGGAGTTCTGCCTTGACCTGTTGGCAAGTGAGACAGCGTGATACATAGTCTGCTATTTCCCTTTTCATGTTGGGCCACCAAAAATTCCTCTTCACATCTTGGTACATTTTGGTCGATCCTGGATGAATCGTGTACCTTGATCTATGAGCTTCATCTAAGATCTTCTTCTTTAACTCGGGACAATCCGGTATGCAAGTTCTATTCCTGAACATCAATCTTCCTTCACAAGTTATTTGGAAATCAGATTGTCCTTCCAGTTTGCCTTTGATCTCTACTAATATTGGGTCATTATCTTGAAGCGCTCGTATTTCAGATAATAAGTCTGGATGAATGCTTATATGAGATAATGTGACACATTTGAAGTTCGTGTCCATGCTTATATTGAGCTTAGAGAATTGCTCCAGCAACTTCCATTCTTGAATCATACAATTGGCTAATAGTGCTCTCGGCTTTCGACTAAGGGCATCTGCTACATGATTACCCTTTCCGGGATGATATTGTATATTGAAGTCGAAGTCCTAGAGATATTCTAGCCAACGCCTTTGCCTCATATTTAGTTCCTTTTGAGAGAAAAGATACTTGAGACTCTTGTGATCGGAGTATACAGTAAACTGTACTCTATATAGATAATACTTCCAGATCTTTAGTGCAAATACTACCGCGGCTAATTCTAAGTCATGGACGGGGTAGTTCTCTTCATGCTTCTTTAATTGACGAGAAGAGTAAGCTATAACATTTCCTTGTTGCATTAGAACACATCCGAGGCCAATGCCAGAAGCATCAGTGTATACCTCGAATTTCTCTCCTTCCATTGGTAAAGCTAAGACAGGAGCTGTAGTAAGATGATCCTTGAGAGTTTGGAAGCTTCTTTCACATTCCTCACTCCATTCGTAACAGATCTACTTGCGAGTTAACGTCGTAAGTGGTACGGCGATCTTAGAGAAATCTTTGATGAATCGCCTGTAATAGCCAGCAAGACCTAAGAAACTTCGGATCTCGCTAGCATTGGTCGGTCTTTCCCAATTTCTTACAGCTTCAACTTTTGATGGATCTACTGATAAGCCATCCTTTGATATAACATGTCCGAGAAAAGTCACTTCCTCAAGCCAAAATTCACACTTGCTGAGTTTTGCATATAATTAGTTTGCCCTCAATATTTGTAATGCAATCCTTAAATGCTGCTCATGCTCTTCCTTGGTCTCGAAATAAATCAATATATCATCAATAAAGACCACCACGAATTGATCCAAATAAGGCCTGAATATACTATTCATTAACTGCATAAAGGCATCAGGGGCATTCGTTAGTCCGAAAGGCATAACAACAAATTCATAATGGCCGTACCTGCTTCTGAATGCAGTCTTATGAATGTCCTCATCCTTGATTCTTAACTGATGATATCCCGACCTAAGATCAATTTTGGAAAAGTACTTGGATCCTGAAATTTGATCAAACAACTCATCGATTCTCGGCAGTGGATACTTGTTCTTGATAGTGAGATGATTCAACTGTCGATAGTCGATGCATAACCTCATGGATCCATCTTTCTTCTTTACAAATAATACATGCGCTCCCCATGGGGAAGTACTTGGTCTTATGAATCCTTTCTTAATGAGTTCCATCAATTGCTCCTTTAACTCCTTGAGTTCAGCAGGTGACATTCTATACGGTGCCATAGAAACTAGACCCGCACCAGGAACTAAATCGATGGTGAAGGCCACTTCTGTTTGTGGGGGTAATCCAGGCAAATCTTCTGGAAATACGTCCGGAAATTCTTGTACCACCGGGATGTCTTCTATCTTAGTTTCCTTGGCCTCCTTAATCGTGACGAATGCAAGGAAAGATACACATCCTTTCCTGATGAGCTTGCTAGCTCGGAGAGCCGAAATAAGAGGTGACTTGCTCTGACTCTTAGGGCTAGAATAGACTAGATCTGGAAAGTCCTTGAAAGTAACTGTGCTGTTACGGCAATCCACAGTTGTCTGATACCTAGATAACCAATCTGCTCCCAATATGACATCGTATTCCTTTAGGTCTAGACATATGAGATCGATAGGAAGGTTTCTTTCTTTTACTAAGACTTCACAGTTTTGATAATGGTGAGTAATATCGGTTTCGTTTCCGAGAGGAGTAGATAAAAATATTTTCATCCATTCCGGTTCCATAGGTAGTGGGTCAGCAAACTTCTTGGAAATAAAAGAATGTGATGCACCTGTATCAAATAAGACATGTGCAGATTTGGAACAAACTTTCAGTGTACCTTCTACTAGTTCGCCTTCTTCTTCTTCGGTCTCCTTAATTGCGTGAAGACGAGCGTTCTTGGTTACCGGACGCTTTCCGTCACCGGCTTGATCATTAAGTAATGGGCAATCGGGAATCCGATGCTCACGGCTCCCGCAACGGAGACATGCTCCAAGTTTCCTCCAGCATTCTTCGGCCTTATGACCAGCCTTATCACAATGTTTGCGCACTATATTTGATGGGGTAGTGGTGATGGAGAAGGGCTTGGTCTTCTTAAACTTCTGATCTTGTGAGGAAGTACCTCCATTGCTAGGCCTCTTCTTGAAGTTGGGTTTAAAGGAACCCGAACTTGTAACTTGTTCTTTCTTGTCCTTCCCACGGATTCTATCAGATAGTTCCGTGGCGTCTTCTAATAGCTGAGCTCGGCGCACAATTTCTGAGTAGACCTGGATATCCATTGGCGCCAGCTGTGTGATATATTGGGGCTTGAGCCCATTTAGGAACCTCCTAGCTTTCATCTTCTCGGTGCTAACTAAGTGCTTAGCATACCGAGATAATCTAGAAAATTGGGCCTCGTACTCGGCCACTGTCAAGGACCGTTGCTTCAGTGCAGAAAATTCTACAGCTTTCTTTTCCTGTACTCGGTCCGAAAAATATTTAGCGTTGAAATGTTCAACGAATTCTTCCCAAGTAACTTGGTCTTGATTTAAAGTAGCTTCTATTGATTCCCACCAGCATCGGACATCCCTTTCCAACTGAAAGGTAGCTAATAAGACTTTATCTTGATCCGTGCACTGTATAACACGGAATATACGTTCCGTCTCCCTGATCCAGTGCTCTGCGTCGTCTGGATCAGTAGAACCCGTGAATTTAGGCGGGTTCATGTTTTTAAAGACTTGGTGGAGACTCCCTGCCCGTTGTGCTCCTCCTTGTGCTACCTGTTGCAGCACCTGAGTCATGCCTTGAAGTGTACGCTGCATGTTGCGCCACTGAGCACGTTCGGCAGCCATCATCCTACAATTACAATAACTAGATTAATACGTGATTTCATTTAGAAGCTAGCATTTTTATGTTAACTTTAACCCTTGGTTCTACCCAATCTCACCGGTTAAAGGTTAAACCTATCCTTGGACTTGGGTTTTCCTAGGAATTGAATATCCTAGGCTCTGATACTACAAAAACTGTCACGCCCCGAGCGCGGAAGATACCCGGAGATGCGCGACGAGTTTATATCAATCATGTCAATCAGAGTAGTAGTGTATTCGACACAAAGACAGAGTGCACAAATATAAAGATAACCCAATCCATTAATTCCTTTAATAAGAATATGTCTATTACAAACCTTTGAAGTACTAACTAAAATAAAGGAAAAATACAAGGTTGACTCAAGAAAATATGAAAAAGACTAGATAACACGGAAGAAGCTCTATCTCTTTCACTCTTGATTTTCCCCATCCGATTGAGTTTCCTCATCGTCGGACTTACCTGAAAAGTATGGAAACACTGAGTGAGCGAACGCTCAGTAGAAAATTATATCTCAAGAACTAGCAAGGGATTTAAGTAATTACACTTTCCATGAATGCACTATAGCTATACATGCTCGCAAAACGACAAGATAAAGAGAGAGTATAGCAATAAGATAGCACGAAAAACTAGTCATGAACTTTCAAGAACTTATCAAGCAGATATCAAGACTTTCAAGCAAGTAGACTCATCATGTCATCTCGGAATTTGGGTATTATGTTTCAAGCAAGCGAGTATACAATTACCCTTTCTCGGGCCACGCAAGTCACGTAATATCAAGTCAAGTACAAGATTTGTGGAATGTTCAATCAAGCTAGTCATGCACTTTGGTATAATGCCAATACCGTGATCAATCAACTCCCATGGGCACAAGTACTTTCGGGTGCTCCTCCCAGGACCAGATCGGGGCCTATATGCGCAGGCATTAATCATGTATTTTTAACATCCACTTTTGTATATAGCCAATATGGAATTTCAAGGATAAAGCTTGTAGACACGTAGGATAGACTTTGATAGAATAGAGTCCAAAATATGACACTTGACATAGAATGGCGATAATAATGGTACAATCACGATTATCGATAAAAAAACTAGGTGGAATTAGTTCCCTAACTTGGGTACCATGACAAGTAAATGTCCACAAGTAGATGGTCACTCCTTTAATATAGAATTGAGGTCCACAAGAACATCATAACAAAGTTGTTATAGAATTGGGGTCTACAATAACATCACATTGATGGCATGCTTTCCCCGTTCATTAAGAAAATTCTCATATCATACTCATAGCATAATATGAGGGCCGGTATACCATGTTTCTATAGAGTGACATGGCAAAAACAGGGTGATAGGTTTTTATGGTACAACCCGCTCAGTCGGCCTTGAGGGAATCCAAGGCTCGAGGAGTCTTACGGAGGTCTCTATGACTAACTCGCTAGTCCAAAGGAACGGAATGTCCCATGGAGAGCTTGTATGTCACCCAGAATTGAGGGTAATGCAATAAAATATCATAAAACATGGGACTATATTCACGGAGTGGAAATATAGTGCCGATAATATTCTTATACATATATATCAAACTCTCGGTTAACAGAAACAAAGGAAAACAGTAATACAGAAAATAGCGACTTTAGCCAAGTCATTAATTATCCAATTAACGCCTTACAGAGGGGTGTTTATTTACAAATTTGACGACTTATACATTAGTCGTCCCTTCAATATTTCTATTCCGCAGAAAATCAATATTCTGGAATTTTAACAAAAACGCGCCCTGGACAGGGGCGTTACTTTTCAATTAGCGCCCTGATCTGGGGCGTCAGTTCAATAGGAGACGACCTAGACAAGGTCGTTAATTCAACAATTTTCCAAATTTCAGATAATAAAATTTCAGTAACAATTTATATAGTCAGGACCAGAAAAATAGCAGAATTCATTCAGGATGATCATGCATTAGATTAGGTTCATGGTTTCACAGATATAGAATTTTAAACATGGGTAATTATTAATTTATATGAAATTGACGACTACTGGGTAGGGCGTCAAAACAAGAATTAGCGCCCTTGTCAGGGTCGCTTCTTTCAAAATTTTACAGAAATTATTTGAAACCATGATGAAACTATATGCATGGATAACATATGATTTTATTCAAGATCTTAAATTAAATTGGGCTACGTTTCTTGAGAAAACCTACCTGACGGTTGTGTGGGTGAAGATACGTGAAGGATTTAATAAGAAAGTGATACTCTGTTTTTCAACAGAGCCTTCTGATCCGGAGGAAGAAGGAGAAGATGATGAAGAACCACGTTCTTCAATAAAAACTATCACAGGCTACCTGTAAAGGAAGAAGGAGAAGATATTAATAATCTTCACATACGTAACCTGAAGGCAAGGGAAAGAACATCACCTGTTCTTCACGTACGCAGCAGCAGAGCTTCGACCAAATAGATTTTAGGGTTTGATGGACAAGGATTATTTATAGGGTTTTGGGGAACCCTAATAGAGTTAGAGTTTGATTAAGGGTAGTATTGCCTTGATAGAGTCCCTACTATATTCTATCCTCGACGTAGTTATCCAGAACTTGCTCTGGATAGACTCCTGGGTCGAACGAAACTTGAACTGAATTGACATCTTAAGTAAGGGCGTTGAATTTAAATTGATGCCTTGTCAAGCGTCGTTTCTTGTATAAAATGCGCCCACGTGGGGGGCGTCACTTCTACTTTCCTTTTTATTTATTTTGACCGTTTAAGAATTGACGACCTCACATGTTGGCGTCCTTTCATAAATTAGCGCCTTGTATAAGGGCGTTTCTTCTTGAAGTAGCGCCTTGACCTAAGGCGTTATTTTCCTTCTGGCTTATTCTTATGCGTTTAGGCTTTCATCATCTATTTACTTATCTTTTATTTTAATTTGATCCATTTTCCAAAATCTTTATTTTTTTCCAGGGTTGCTACACTAAAAACTATGATGAATAAATAAATCTCAATATATATATATGAAATAAACAAAAAAATGTGAATTAGTAATACTAATGGTAAAAAAGGGAAAATATAATAATAATAATAAACAACATGGATAAAATCATTCATAACAAGTATATAAAAAGGGAAATAACCGATAATATATATATATAATTTGAAACCCAGATAAAAAAAATTACAAAACCTATATCGTAGCCCCCCGTCTCTCCCGTGACCCGTTGTCGAAGGAACAACAATGCCGCCATTCCAGGTTGGGCCTGAGTCTTGGGAATTATCCCAAAATAGCCACAACCTGACCTCGCCTCGGGTCGATATTCCGATTAAACCGGACTCGTTTCTCGGGTCAGATCCCTTCCGAGCCACTACTAAAATTGCCGCACGTTCGGCAAACATTTGAACGGGTTCACCTCGATTTTCATCGCGTTTCTATTACGGACCGGTGTCCGAACATGAAAAGGTCCATGCGTGACCGATATGGCCGACGGTTCCCATCCCGACATGGTCGTAACCCGGCATTGCTCTGGGCCAATAGCCTGTCGAATCGGATTCATCCTATTGGGATTTGTTCTCACTCTTTCATTGAAGTTGTCGTGAACTCGGCGCACGTTTGTACGGGGTTGCTTCTATCTACGTCGTACCTTCAATATGGACACTTGTCCGAATATCAAGTGGTCCGCAAGTGACCGACAGAAATCGGAATAGAACGGGATGGCTCCCGTCATCCCTGGACCCTACACATGGGAATATCAATAAGGCCTTCGTGGGCTATGCTGGGACCTCGGATCCGTCCCGATTATGGTCACTGTCTGACCCATATCCTCGGCCTATAGCCCGCTCCCTTTGAACACATTTTTGGTTTTGGAATCTAGTCCCGGGACTCTTCCTCGCTGCCCTCCGGCACCGAGAACATTAATGATGCCCACGCAAGCCCCGTTTGGACCGCGGGAGGCGCCCCCAGCATGGTCCTGACTCGATCTTGCACCGGGCCAACAAACTCATTGGTTTCCTGCTACACTAACCGAGATTTAACCGAATATTTTTAGAGTCTCGGAATAATATGTTTACCGTGTCCCGGCATACATATATTCTAGGTCCTTCTGCGACGATTACGATATTCTCAAGCCGGACACCTGTCCGAATATTAAACGGTCTCCCGAATGACCGACACGTTTCGAACGTCAGCTTCCCTAGACATAGGGCTTTCCAGCCGATTCAATGGATATTCCCTCGTTGCCCCTTGGCACCGAAAATATTAATGACGCTCATGCAAGTCTTGTTTCGACCGCGGGGGGCCCACCGCAGTATGGTCGCAGCTTGCTCTTGCACCGGGCCAACAGATTTAATGGTTTTTGACCGCTCCAACCGAGGCTTAGCCGAATGTCTTCCGTTTCTCTGAACAATAAATTTGCCATATCCTGGCATACATATGCTCCGGTTTTCCCACGACGATCGCGCTTTTCTCGAGCCGGACATTCGTCCGAACATTAAATGGTCAGTACACGACCGACATGATCTTGAACGTTTTTTTTCTTCTCGCCCTCGCGCGAGGATTTCAATATCTCGTAATAGACCTTTCATGCAATTAATTCTCTGGCCATGAGGCCCTGAATCCCGGTGATTAATCAAGGGTGTTCCCTCGTATGGGGGATGTAAATGACGTCGGGACCTTTATGGCGCGGTGGGTTTTGGTCCTGACAAGAACTACACAATCGTCTGATGAAGTCAGATCGAGCGCACCATGTGCTCTTCGGGGCCCGAATAAATTTTCACTTTGTGACTGGCACGCCCACGCACTTAATAGACGAATCAACCATTCCCAAATAGACGAGCATAATAAACGAACGAAAAGTGCGTCCACAAGTCTGGCACACGCGGTGGGACCTAAACCACCCTTCATCTCTTCGCCGGGATTTAGGGCCTCATGGCCCCCTAATTAACGATGTTTTCCTGCTTTGATGAATGGCAGGTGCTGTCTTCGCCAGCCCTGTGAGGAGAAAATCCAGACTCGGTGCAGCTGCCTTCGTGGCCTCGAGGACGCTGCTTCGAAGCATATGCAGCTTCCAGGAATCACGGGGGCTGTTATAAAAAAAGGAGAAGAGAAAGAGAAGAGAAGGCACGGGAAATCAAACCCCCCCTTTCTTCAAGAAGAAAGAGAAGAAAAGAAGAAAAGAAGAAAAGAAAGAAGCAAAAAAAAAAAGAAGAAGAGAAAGAGTCGGCGAGAGAGGGTTGTACGGCCACGTCCGTCGAGACCCGTGCTGAATAAAGATTATCATTGTGGGATTGATGAGGTGGAGTGAACCACTCATCCCCTCCCTGAGGGGGTGAGCGCTCTCCTGCACCTCCACCCTGGTCAATCATACAAGAAGAAAATAAAAAAAAAAGAAAAAAAAAGAGAAAGAAAGAAGAAAGGAAGAAAAGTTGGCCAGCATCGCCGACTAAAAGAGCAAGAAGAAACCCGGCACCCCGTCCGTTCCTCCTTCCTGCTGCCTCCATCCGGCACAAAACGGCCCCTCGAGTGGTTGTTAAAAGGCCCAGCGAGCCACAATTGTAGCTTGGTGAATGGCTACCCGTTGTGGGGAATGCTTTATAACAATGACGCCAAGCACGGCCACCACTCCCGAAGAGAGCATGCACATACCCCGCCATGGGGATAAGAAGAAGAGATATACCCCGCCATGGGGGCATAAGAGGTAAAAAAAGGGGGGGAATATGCACCCTGATCTAGGGGCGCATGAAGAGAATCCACCCCGACTCGGGGGCACAACATACAACAAAACTACACCCCGGCTCAGGGGCCTTTGAAGAAGAAACGTACCCCGCCTGGGGGCACAGAACTGAAGAGGCATATCCCCCCCAACCTAGGGGGCAGATGAAGAAAAGCTACACCCCCACTCTGGGGGGGAGGGCATATGAAGAGAAATACGCCCCGCCGTGAGGGGGTAAAAGAAGCAGAACATACCCCGCCCTGGGGCATAAGAAGCAGCAAGAATGTACCCCGGCTCAAGGGGTATTTGAAGAAGAAATATACCCCAACTGAGGGGAACATGAAGAGAAATACACCCCCACTCTAGGGGCATATGAGACAAAACTATACCCCGATTTAGGGGCATTTGAAGCAAGGACTTCACCCCGCCTCAGGGGGGGCATAAGAAGTGAAAGATATACCCCACCCCGGGGGCACAAGAAAAAAACACACCCCACCTTGGGGGCGTAAGAAGCCAAGAGATATACCCCCGCCCTGGGGCATAAGAAGCAGCAAGAATGTACTCCGGCTTAGGGGGTATTTGAAGAAGAAATATACCCCGACTAAGGGGAACATGAAGAGAAATACACCCCCACTCTAGGGGCATATGAGACAAAACTATACCCCGAGTTAGGGGCATTTGAAGCAAGGACTTCACCCCGCCTCAGGGGGGGGGCATAAGAAGCGAAAGATATACCCCACCCCGGGGGCACAAGAAGAAAACACACCCCACCTTGGGGGCGTAAGAAGCCAAGAGATATACCCCGTCACGGGATAGTAGAGGAAAAATGCATCCCCCCCGGGGGCACATGAAGCAACATACCCCTCGCCTCGGCAGCATATGAGGCCAAGAAACTACATCCCGGCTCGGGAGCATAAGAAACAAAGGACATACCCCACGTCGGGGGCATATGAAGTCAAGAATCACACCCCCGTCTTGGGGGTATTTGAAGAAGAGGCCCACCTCGCCTGGAGGGCCTAGAAGCTATAAAGACCACGCCCTGACTCAGGGGCATATGAAGAGAAGTCCACCCCAGCTTGGGGGCGTGTGAAGAAGAAACAAACCCCGCCACCGGGGGCATAGAAGCCATGAAGGACACGCCCCGGCTTAGGGGCATTTGGAGAAGTTACATCCCGCTTTGGGAGCATAAGAAAGAGAAGAATACACCCTGGCTTAGGGACGATTGAAAAAGAAACATATCCCGCCTAGGGGCATAGAAGCCATTAAGAATACACTCCGGCTTAGGGGCATTTGAAGAAGCTATATCCCGCCTTGGGAGCATAAGAAGAGAAGAATACACCCTGACTTAGGGGCATTCGAAGAAGGAATACATCCCGGCCTCGGGGTCCATGAAGCAACATATATTCCACCCCGGGGCCATCTGAAGCAGAACAAATAACATTCCCCGGCTTAGGGGAGCATATGAAGAAAGGAATACACCCCGATATGGGAGCACATAAGCAAAGAAGAAGAGTTCACCCCACCTCGGGGGCATAAGAAGCAAGAATTACACATCGCCCTGGGGGCATATAAAGCAACATACACCCCGCCTGGGGGCATAGAAGCCATAGAAGAGACTCTCCGGCTCAGGGGCATCAGAAGAAGAAACATACCCCACCTGGGGGCATAGAAGCCGTGAAGAGTATACCCCGGCTTGGGGGCATTTGAAGAGAGCTACACCCCGCCATGGGGGCATTTAAAAAAAAAGAAAAAAAACACACCCTGGTATGGGGGCATAGAAGCCTTGAAAAATACGCCCCGCCTGGGGGCACAGAGGCAAAGAGGCAAAACACACCCCTCAGGGAGATGCATACCAAATAAAGCTACACCCCAACCTGGGGGCACTTTAAGAGAAATACACTCCAGTGTGGAAGCATTAATGAGAAAAGAAGAGCAAAATAAAGAAAAAGACATGCATGAGGCAGACGTGGCCCCTGAACCCGCCTCATCACACAAAAGAAGAGAAGAAAAGGAAGAAAATACACATGAGGCAGACATGGTCCTCGAGCCCGCCTCATCACGCAAAAGAAGAGAAGAAAAGAAAGAAGAGACACATGAGGCAGACGTGGTCCCTGAACCCGCCTCTTCACACAAAAGAAGAAGAGCAGAACCAAAAGAAGATACATGAGGCAGACGTGGTCCTCGAGCCCGCCTCATCACGCAAAAGAAGAGAAGAAAAGGAAGAAGAGACACATGAGGCAGACGTGGTCCTTGAACCCATCTCTCCACAAAAGAAGATAAGAAAGAACAGTCACGGGACGAACATGGTCTCTGCACCTGCCTCTCTACAAAAGAAGAAGAGAAGAAAAAAAAAGAGACATGAGGCGAACATGGTCTTTGCACCTGCCTCTCCATAAAAGAAGAAAATAAGAAGAGAAAGAATAGTCATGAGGCGAGCATGATTTTTGCACCTGCCTCTCCATAAAAGAAGAAGAGAAGAAGAGAAAGAACAGCCATGAGGCAAAAATGGTCTTTGCACCTACCTCTCCACAAGAGAAGGAAAAAAAAAGAAAAGATACATGAGGCAAACATGGTCTTTACACCTGCCTCTCTACAAAAGGAGAAGAGAAGAGGAAAAAGAGACATGAGGCAAAAATGGTCTTTGCACCTACCTCTCCATAAAAGAAGAAAAGAAGAAGAGAACGAATAGTCACGAGACGAACATGGTCTTTGCACCTGCCTCTCCATAAAAAGGAAGAAGAGAGGAAGAGAAAGAACAGTCGTGAGGCGAACATGGTCTTTGCACATGCCTCTCTACAAAAGAAGAAGAGAAGGGAAAAAAAAGAGAGAGAGAGACATGAGGCAGGCGTGGTCTTCGAACCCGCCTCATCACACAAAAGAAAAGAAGAAAAGGAAGAAGAGACACATGAGGCAGACATGGTCTTTGTACCCGCCTCTTCGCACAAAAAAGAGAGAGAAGGAGACGTGAGGCAGACGTGGTCCTCGAACCCGCCGCTTCACAAACCCTTCTCCTCGGCTCTCGTATCTTGCTACCCGACGCCCTTTGGCTCAACCATGTCGGCCAAGGCCCTCTATCAGGAGTAATCCATCCGTCCCACCGCGCTCTATGATATCTTTTCAGCTTTATAGCCTACTTCTAACATCTCTCGGCTTGTCAGCCTGCTCCCAATATCCCTTGGCTTTTTAGCCTACTTTTCAGTATCCTTCGGCTCTTACGGCCCGCTTTCCCAACTTTGGCTCTTGTAGCCTGCTTACCTTTGGTCTTCGTGGCCGACTTTCCAATTCTTGCTCTCGTAGCCTGCTTACCTTTGGCCTTCATGGCCTACTTCCCAACTTTGGCTCTTGCAGCCTGCTTCCCTTTGGCTTTTATAGCCTACTTCCCAACTTTGGCTCTTGCATCTTGCTTACCTTTGGCCTTCGTGGCCGGCTTCCCAATTCTGGCTCTCGTAGCCTGCTTACCTTTGGCCTTCATGGCCTGCTTCCCAACTTTGGCTCTTGCAGCCTGCTTCCCTTTGGCTTTTATAGCCTACTTCCCAACTTTGGCTCTTGCAGCCTGCTTACCTTTGGCCTTCGTGGTCTGCTTCCCAATTCTGGCTCTCATAGCCTGCTTCCCTTTGGCCCTCTTGGCCTGCTTCCTAACTTTGGCCCTTCCAGCTTGCTTCTCAGAATACGGCCTTCACGGCCTACTTCCCAATTTCGGCTCTTACAGCCCGTTGTAGACACGCTATTCCTGACGTCTCCTGAGAAAGTCTCATATCACTATACAAGGCCCCGCGACGGCTTACGTGTTTTGAATCACTTGAGTGCTTCCTTTTCTTGAGTCTTCTTCCGCCCTTTTCGGCATCCGGAATCGTCTCGTCGCGACATTCGGACGGCATCAACACTAGTCAGACGCATCAGGAGGTTCCAGAACCAAGAAGGGTGTCTGCCGGGCGGTCGCCAACGCCTGAACTGAGGACCCGGGTGGGTCTTTATGGGGGCGTCCAGGCCCCTGGATGCCCCCATTCTTTTAATTTCTTTTTAATTTATTTTTCGAAGAATAAAATCAAATAAAAAATATTATATTGATGGAGGCGTCCAGGACCCTGGACGCCTCCATAAAAATAAATATAAAAAATTAAAACGCCAACTTTGGCATAAAAACAAAACAAAAAATAAAAACAATATATTTATGGAGGCGTCCAGGCCCCTGGACGCCTCCATCAACTCCCTCACGGGCGCCGCCCACCGAACGACGGTTTGTCGTGTGTGAAAAAAGCCAAATTATGGAGACGTCCAGCCCTCTGGATGCGCCCATTTCTGAATCACGAGGCACCACTCACAAAACCACGCGTTGTGCCAAACCGCGTGCGGCCCTCGGTGGTGTTCGGTGGACCTGTTGGAGGCGTCTGGGGCCCGGGACGCCTCCACAAAAATATTCCAAAAAAATGAATAAAAATAGAATAAAATATTAATTCAGCCCTGATGGAGGTGTCCAGGGTCCTGGACGCCTCCATCCTCCGGAGCCCTATAAATAGAGGCCCACCCCCTCGGTTCTAGGGGAGCTTCTAAGAGATCCGATAGGCTGCCGGAGCCCAGAGGCTACCGGAGTCATTTTCTAACCCGTGGGGTCTTTTGTAGGTGGAGGTTCTGCCGGCTTCTCGGGTGCCCACGCTCGCGAGAGGAAGGTCGTCTTCATCCACCGCGCTTCCACGTCGTCCCTACGCTGCTGGAGCTCCGTCGGATCTCACCCTCGACTCCTCCAATAAGCCTTTCCTTCCCCTTTTTCTCCATAGTTCTTTACATTCATCATACTGCATCCTCTATCTCCCTACATAAGGGCGCCGTCTCTCGCATACTTCTTGCATTAATCATCGCATTTTCCTCCTACTCGAGTCCGAGAGGGGTTTAAAACCACACCAAGCAGGTGTTTGTCAGGTCACGATCTCGTTACTTTTATTGCAAGGAATTGTTACTACACTGCCATTTTTTAATTCCGTTCGTTTATTGTCTACTGTTTTACAAGGGTACCCAAGGAAAGCCCTCTCCGTCGGCCGGCCGAAGGGGGAGGAAGAAGCAACCCGCCATCTCCCGCTCTTGAGGTAGGTGCGATCACTTTATTTATTTTGGGGTCTTTTGGCCCCTGGCGATCACATCTTGTTCTCGAGGCCACGGCGAGTCACTTCCCCAATGGCCGTTTAAATTCCCGTTCTTATATTCTCTTTATATTCTGTTGTATTCTGCTCATATTCTCGAGGCCGCGGCGAGTCACTTCCCCAATGGCCGTTTAAATTCCCGTTCTTATATATTATATTCTTATCTATTCATATTCTCGAGGCCGCGGCGAGTCACTTCCCCAATGGCCGTTTAAATTCTCGTTCTTATATATTATATTCTTATCTATTCATGTTCTCGAGGCCGCGGCGAGTCACTTCCCCAATGGCCGTTTAAATTCCCGCTCTTTATATTCTCCTTATATTCTGTTATATTCTTATCTGCTCATATTCTCGAGGCCGCGGCGAGTCACTTCCCCAATGGCCGTTTCAATTCTTGCTATTTAATTTCTGCACCATTCCCGTCCCCCCGAGGTCACGGCGAGTCACTTCCCGCTATAGCCGTTTAACCCCCATATCTTGGTATATTACATTTGTCCCGCTCGCCCCGCCGGAGCAATCTCCCGTGGTGGCCCCTTCTCTCTTCTCTTATTTCTGTGTTGCAGCAAACAAAAGAGGAGTCCGTGCGCTCCGCGTCTTCTCCGCTTCCCCGAACCGCGTGACGTCGCTCACAGATTGGCGATCACGGTGGGACCTCTACTGCTTCCTTTTGGCTACCCTTGCAAGTTCGGCACCATCCGTGCCTCTCCACCTTGGCGCCCGCACGCGCCCCCGTTGTGCTCACGGTAGCACTGTCTGTTGTGATTGGTTGGGTGTTTATTATATGTTTGTTATTTCTGCTGTTTTCCTACTCCATATCTCTGTCAGCATTCCATTGCATACATCCATCCCTCTTTTATATCTTTTTTCATTTTTTTAAGGATCACCCTTTCCCGGTGAAGGAAGGACTCTCCGTTTGAGAATTCCTCTCAACGGACTAGAATCTCCTCCACTGGGACCTCCGTAAGTCCCCGACATCGAAGAATCTCCTCTTCATTCACTGGGCTGGTTGTACCATTGAAGTTCCCCGGAGTTAGTCATTTCATTCGTGGTGAGACGAGAGACCATAGCTGACACAGCGGTGAAACAAAAATAAACTAGGGCCCCTATTTTGTGTGAACTTCGGATCTCGCTAAAAACACAAAAAAAATCATCAAAATCAAAACACAAAAAAGGCGTAAAGGCATCCACTTGTTTGATAATCTCTGCTACCTGCTTGCTAGTGTATATTTTTACGTTCTGGGAAAACTGTGAGCATGGCTCACGAGTCTTTTGAGGAGAACCACCCTAGTCGTGGTTTGTCAGCCGACCCGCGAGTCTATGCTATGGACTCGGGTCCTTCTCATGAGCCCTCGCATGAGGTGCAGGTTATTGCCGGGGACACGTCCCCACCATAGGATATCTCTTCCTTACTGGGCGTCCTCGCCAACACGGAGGTTACCTCTGAACAGCTCCGGGCCTTCCAGGCCATTCTGAAGGGGAAATCTGTTTCCCCCACGCCCCAGGAATCAACTCCGGCCATCGCACCTCTCCAAGTGTCCATGCAGGCCATTCCATCTCCTTCATTGGCGCAAGCCATCCAGTCTCCCTCGCTTCAAGGACAAGCGAGCCAACAACCACCCTCATTCCATTTCCCGTCACAATCTCAAACTCCCGTTGTTCCCCACACACCGCTTCAGCCAGGGCCAACTGTCGGCGGTCCGATAGCTCCCTCTCATTCCGGGTTCCCCCCTCAAGTCTCCGGGAGACAGTTTCTCCCCCAGTGGCAAGTGCCACCTTCACCTCCAGAGGAGCTCGCCTAATCGCTCCTCAATAGGTTCAATCGCATGGACGAGCAGTTTCAAAATCTGAGAAGGATGGTGGACGTGAAAGCCACCCCGAAGGTTGCTTTGCCAATCCTTCCCGTCATTCATCTTCCTCCCTCCGAAATGCCCACGTACCGCAGATACAATGGTACCGGCAACCCCTTCATTTACCTCAAGGATTTCATGTATGAATCCTCCTATTGGCAAAACGATCAGAGGTCCCTGGCATACCTCTTTCGGAGATCATTGGATGGTCCCGCGCTAGAGTGGTTCTATTCTTTGGAGCCCCACGAGGCCGAGAATTTTGAAATAGTCCAGAGAAAGTTCTTGCAGAAATATAGGGATATGGTCGGTCCCTCACTCTCCATTACCGACCTAGTGGCCGAAAAGATGAAGCCCGAAGAAGATTTTGTCCGCTATGCTGATAGATGGAGGTCTCTGGCGGAAAGAATAAGGGATACCCTCTCCGAGCCCGAACAAGTGAAGATGATTGTGTCTAATGCAACCCCATAGTTCAGACACGTCCTGGCCATGAATAAACTTACTACAATGGAGGAACTCTATGAAAGGGCCCGGTACATCCAAACCCAGTTAAAGGACTCCCCCATTATGAACATGTTTGAGTCGCCGAAGCCCAAAGTGGTCAGAAAAACAGGCGCTGGTGTCCCGGGTGAAGCCACAGAAGGGGTTATGACAAATGAGCAAGTGGGTGCGGTCAACAATGCCAATTATGCAGTCAACCCAAGGCCTTCACAAATGCCCCGACTTCCCCTCCAACCAGGTCCTTTCCCTCTTCATCCTCCACCCCAAAATAATCCACCCCAGGATAATATGCCTCCATTACGTAAACCCCAGCAACAACAACCACAACCTCAGCAACAACAACCACCGCTTCAGTACAACCAAGTTCCACCCCCAGGGAACTATGGTCCCCAACAGCAACAAAGGAGGCCGCTCGGTCCCAAGAGAGCCTACTATCCACCATTGCCAGAAACCTTAGCAGTCATTTTTAATGCCCTCATGGCATCAAACCAACTCGCCCTACCCAGAGAAAGGCCCGTGTGGCCCCCCAATGTTGATACCTCCAAATACTGCGTCTACCACAGGCAGCCAGGACACACAGTAGATTACTGCTTCCATTTCAAAGATTACATCCACGATATGAATGATGAACATCAAATAGATTGGGATGAAATGAGATGATACGTCGCCGCTCTTAAGGCTAGGAGACCTCCTCATAGGCCACAGCAGCAGTTACAACAGCAGCAGCAGCAGCAACCACAACAACAACAACAGCCTCAGCAGGCCCCACAACTACAGCCCGACATGGGCATAATCCAGAATCCATTACCGGAGCACCAACAGCCCAATCATCAGGTTAACCCCATCTCCTCCTTCCCAAAAGTCGGGAGAGAGCAGGTGTGGCACCAGGAAAGTACCTCCATTCTTTCTACCGCCAATCCTATCATCACGCAACACCCTTGCCTTGCCCGGGTAGCACCTCTCTCTCATCAACCCGCGTCAGTATCGCCTTCACCATTTCCACTACCATTACGCCCTCTCATCCGTACCCCGATCCCCTATCAACCGACACTCTCCACTACGCCTTCACACCCTCTCATCTTCTCCCACTCCCCCACTTTACCATCCACCTCTACCACATTTACCCCTACGCCTTCTAAACCCCTTATCATCCGTCAACCATACATAACCCCGTCTTTCTTCACCGTATCACCACTAATGCCATCAAAACCACTCATTACCCATCACCCACCTCAAAATCATTGTCCACTTCAAGCCCTACCCACTTCTACTTCGTCTCCACCTCCGCCTTCCAGACCCCTTATCCTTCATAATCCGCGCGATATCCCCTCTACCTCCACCATGCCTCCACCTAACAAACCCCTCATCAGAATCCCTGCTCCCGTCGTCACCCCTGCTTCATCAACCATTCCTCCACTGCTACCCCTCAAATCCCTGTTAAAACCCACTGCTACCCCCACAGAGGTACAAAAGCCGCAGGCAATGGTGCTCCGGAGTGGAAGGATTTTTCACAGGGTTTTCCCCTACAACAGTCAGAATCCTGAGTAATCTCAGCCAGAGAAGGATGATGGAGAACAACCAGAAAGAGCTATCCCTGGAACACAGTATGATTTATTGAAACACTTGGACAAGACACCTGCTCGGATCTCCATCCTGGAGCTACTTCAAAGATCCACATCCCACCAGGCGGCCTTGATGGAATACCTTCAAAAAGTCATGGTTAATGAGGACCTCCCCGTGGAGAAGATTTCGACCATCCTGACCCCAACAGACACACAACCGGCCATCATGTTCCACAACTACGAGCTCGCTCTCAAGGAAGCTCGGAAATATGCATTGTGTATTTCAATAAAAATTAATGGGGTATCCATAAACCCGTGTCTTGTGGACACGGGTGCGTCCATAAATGTGATCTCCATGGACACCCTTCAGTTGTGTGGGGTCAACGAGGAACAAATAAGACCTTCCTCGATCACGGTCACGGCTTATGACAATAGCAAAAGGCCGCCACAGGGGATGATTATTCTGAAGGTAGAACTAGGCCCCATGTCAATTCCCACGGAATTCCATGTCCTCGACATGAACCCCACATTCAAGGTTATACTGGGTCGCCCTTACATCGAAGCTATGGACGCTGTGCCTTCCACCAACCATCAGTGCCTGAAGTTTCCTTACAATGGGAGGATTATTAAAGTGGTCAATACACCTGTCCTTCACACAGTGGATGCTATCAACACCTCTCTGCCCCCTGTGTGGCCATCTCATCGGCCCATATTGTCATTGCTGGACGTGCGTGATCTATCTCACGTTCCACTAGCACCAAAGGAGCCGGTCAGGACAACCGCAACATCATGTCTCCTTTTTCACTCCAAAGGTTGGGAGATTATGAGGAACATCGGCTATCAACAGGGTAAAGGTCTGGGCGCACAATTACAGGGTATGCTCAAACCGCCAAAGGAAATTAGGCCGAACCGTAGGTTTGGCCTAGGCTTCAAAGGACCATTCAAGGCGGATTGGAAGCCCCTCACATGGACTCTATCAAACCACTTCAACAGAGGGCCCGTTGTTCAGATGGGAGATTACCCACGAGAAGCATATGGGGGATCACATGCTGTGTATTTGGCTGAAAAATGTCCGAGGATCACCAAAAGAGGCAAGATCAAAGATCCAGAATGCGAGTGGAACAAATGGTTCGACATACAGGACATTTCCGTTGCACTGGAAAGGATGTTCTCGTCTCCGCAGCTTGAAGGAACACCATTGATCTCCGAAATACCAGAGAATATTACCACTCTTGCCAAGGTCCCAAACTATCCTCGTCCTCGCTAGAAGGACCCTGTCATCGACGGATCTTCATCCGTCCTCAACATTACCGTCGACGGCTCATTAGCCGCCATCTTCTCCATCCACTCGTCTCAGCCTTTGCTGATGTCGTCTTCCTGGGCCAGACAATTGTCTGATGATCTTCCCAGATCCCCTTCTCTGCTTACATACCTACGCGGGCTCATCAACCCACGCCAGGTCTTCAACCATGATCTGCCCTATGAGCCTCACAATTCTCTAGCCATAACCACTTTTCTCTCTCCTCCGATTTCTTTTCACTGTTTTGTCATCAAAAATGAAAATAAAAAAAAACGTCAATTTTCAAACTCCCCAACAACACATCTTCGTTGAGGAAACCTCCTACATCTCCCACGGGTGCGTCCCCCCTTGCGGACCACCCGTCCAAGGTCCGATGAGTGACCTTTTCTACCCCTCCTCTGAGGGGTCTTCTCCTGTACATTCTACACCATCCTCTTCGTCTTCCTCTTCTTCTGTAAGTATTGTCAGTCAATCTAGGAATGATAGGTCAAGGGTAGTACCTAGGAATAAATCCAAGGGTAGGCAGATCCCTCGTCGATTCCTCCTGGATTTAGCCGCCAGGTGTCAGGCCCTCCTTGCCATCCCCCAATTGTTAGAAAATCCCATCCGGCTACCGGAAATAGAATGTGAGGGCGACGGTGCATTTGATGAAGGGTACGGAGTCTACGAGATCAGGGATGAAGAATACCCTACGAAGATAAGGGTGAGGAATATGAGGACGCGGCTGGCGCATATGCTAGTGGAATGAGGAGATTCGACGAGCCGTCAACCGCCGTAGAAGAATCTACCAAAGAAGTCAACTTGGGAACTGAGGAAGACCCTAGGATCATCCTCATAAGTGACAACCTACCACCCTCTGAAGAAGAGACATTAATTGAGGTTCTCAAGAATATAAGGACACGTTTGCATGGAGCTACGAGGATATGCCGGGTCTAGATTCAACCTTGGTCGAACACCGTTTAACCCTAAAACCAGGGTCCGTCTCGGTAAAACAAAGGTTAAGGCGTTTCCACCCTCAGATGACTTTGAAAATGAAAGAAGAGGTCGATAAGCTCCACAAAGTCAGGTTCATTAGAGTCGTTCTTTATCCTCAATGGGTGGCGAACATTGTCCCGGTCATGAAAAAAGATGGGAAAGTCAGGATTTGTATCGACTTCCGGGACCTTAATCGCGCGTGTCCAAAAGACGATTTCCCTTACCTCACATTGATGTGTTGATTGATAACACGGCAGGCTACGAAACCCACTCATTCATGGATGGATTTTCAGGATATAATCAAATTCGTTTGGCAGAAGAGGATCAGGAAAAGACGTCATTCACTACCCCTTGGGGAACATATTGTTACGTGGTCATGCCATTTGGGTTAAAGAATGCTGGAGCTACTTATCAAAGAGCTATGATGGCCATATTTCATGACATGATGCACATATATCTGGAAGTGTATGTGGATGACTTATTGGTGAAATCAAGGACCAGGATGGAACATCCAGAAGTTTTGGCTAAGGTCTTGCAGAGGTCAAGGGAGTTCCAACTGAAAATAAACCCGAAAAAATGTGTGTTTGGTGTGTCGTCAGGTAAATTGCTGGGGTTCATTATGAGTAAAAGAGGGATCGAGATAGATCCCGACAAAGCTAAGGCCATCAGGGATATGCCGCCTCCCAAGAATTTGAGGGAAGTCCGAGGTTTAATCGGGAGGTTGCAGTTTATTCGTCGGTTTGTGTCCCAACATTCACAAAGGTGTAGACCTCTCTACGAGTTGACCAAGCCAGGAGTAGAATTCCACTAGAATTCTAAATGTTAGAAAGCTTTTGAAGGGTTTAAGGAATATCTGGCTAGTCCACCCGTTCTCATTCCACCCAAACCAGAAAAACCTCTGATCCTTTACGTTACTCTCAGTCTTGGATGACTCCGTGGGAGCCGTCCTCGCACAAGCTGATGAAGAAGGCAAGGAACGGGCAACCTATTACTTGTCCAAACTTCTCAATCCCTGTGAGCAGAAGTACACTGTCATGAAGAAAACCCGTGCTGCCCTCGTTTGGGTAGTGCAAAAATTGAAGCACTGCTTCTTGGCTCATGAGGTCCACTTGATTGCTCGAATGAATACTATCAAATTCCTTCTGGAGAAAGCCGTCCTTACGGATAGGCTAGCACGTTGGTAAAGTTTTCTCTCTCAGTTCGACATCACCTACATCCAGCAAAAGGCGATTAAAGGCTATGCCATAGCCGAGCATCTCGCTCACCATCCTCTTCCCAAGCCCGTCCAATCAGAGTTTCCAGATGAGGAACTAATGTCCATCAACCAATCAGAGGAGTCAATGTGGACGCTATATTTTGATGGAGCTCTGAATTCTCAAGGGAGAGGAATCGGCGTCGCCCTCCTATCGCCTGAAGGCCTCACATTCCCATTGGCATACCAGCTCAAATTTCCAGTTACCAATAATATAGCCGAATATGAAGCTCTTCTAGCTGGCCTAGAACTCGCTCATTCTTTTCGTATCACTGAGTTACGAGTCGTAGGTGATAGTCAACTCATCCTTCGCCAGGTGCTCACTAAATATCGCACTCGCGATCCCAAACTCAAGCCATACCAAGAACTCACTGCTGCCTTTGCCAAACTGTTCACAAAACTGATCTTTGTTCATGTCCCTCGTCATCAGAATATTCTCGCCGATGCCCTCGCCTCGTTGGCATCATCCATAAGGTTCCCTCTAGGAAGATGGTTTAAGTCCATTTCCATCTACAAACTTCACGCCCCTGCAATCGATGATGCTTCCTACGTAAACATCAAAGACAGGATAGCAAGGAAGATCCTGCAGGAAGATATCCTTGAGAAGAGGGAAATCATGTTGGCAGAGGCCGAAGAAGAACTGGCTGATGAAGAGAAACCATGGTTCTATGAAATCGTCAAATACTGCCAAGATCAGTCTTATCTTGAAGGGGCCACCACAGAGGACAAGAAAGCCATAAGAAGGGTGGCTCAGAAATATACATTGGTTGGAGGTCTACTCTATAGGAGGAGCCTTACTGGTATTCTGTTAAGATGTCTTGGTGACGATGAGGTTTGGAAATGTGTAGAGGAGATGCACTCGGGTGTGTGTGGTGGCCACGTGAATAGTCAGATGCTCGCCAAGAAGATCATTTGCCAAGGCTTTTATTGGCCCACTATGGAAGAGGATTGTGCTGTCTATGTCCGTAGGTGTGTCAAGTGTCAACTTCACGCCGATAAAATACATTCACCATCTTCCTCACTTCATCCAATATCCTCCACGTGGCCTTTCTCCATGTGGGCATTCGACATCATTGGTCCCCTAGGTGATCCCAATTCCCTCACCAAACAGAAATCTTTCATCCTTACTGCGACGGAATACTTCACCAAATGGGCCGAAGCCGAAGCTTACACGGAAATCAAGGCGTCAACAGTCTGCAAGTTCATCACGAAGAACATTCTCTCCAGATTCGGCGTCCCAAGCACGATCGTCACCGACAATGGGCCACAGTTCATTTCTCAAGACCTACAGGACCTCTGCAAAAGGTACGCAATTGCATTGCATCATTCATCGCCTTATTACCCACAAGGTAACAGCCAAGCGGAGGCTACCAATAAAACATTGCTCAAAATCATCAAAAAAACCTGCGAGTCTAGTAAGTTTTCAGACTGGCCGGAAAAGCTTATCGAAGCTCTATGGGCCTATCGCACTTCAATCCGTACCCCCACCGGGCAGACTCCATTTTCCCTTACTTATGGTATGGAAGCGGTAGTCCCGTACGAGACTCTGATCCCTTCTCTCAGGGTACAATTGGACGAGGAATTTCCCCTCGACGATCGTCGTAATTCACTCCTCGCCGAGTTGGAACTCTTGGATAAGAAGCGACTAGCCACTGCCGAACACGCGCGTGTGTATCAAAATAGACTCGCTCGCTTTTACCAAAAGAAAGTCGTTGAGAGAAAATTCAAAGTCGGTGAGATGGTCGTAAAAAGAATTTTTGTCAAACCTGGAGGGCCGCGTTCTAAGCTCCAACCCAATTGGGAAGGACCATTTGTAATTCAAGTCGTGTACCCTGGCAACGCCTACAAGCTAGTCAACGCCGAAGGGACCGAGTTATCCCACCCTTGGAATGGGCTTTATCTTAAGAAATACTACCCTTAGCACAAAACAAAAAAAATGATGAAAAGATAAAAAACATCAAAAACAAAAAAATATTAAAAACCACTAAAAATATGGAAAATTCAAAATGCCGATGCCTGGCAGTCACCATGTAGTCAAGTCACTGCATCTAACCTTCATGTTAGGATAGGGCCCATTAAGGCTTGGTAGGCACCAGGTCTTGGTTTGCCAGAACCGTGGAGATCCCTGTCCGGCCACGTCGTCCTATGCTCGCTCGAAGGAAGCTAACATGTGCTCACTTATTTATTTTATTCAAAAAAGTCGGTAGCATCACCTACGGTGGGGCCCCACCCAGAAGATCTCCGGAAGCTGTAATCTTTATTCTTTTCTCTTCGACCAAATGAGACAGTTGGCGCCCTTAAAACGCTGAGCATGAGAAACTGAAACTCAAACCCCAAAGGCAAGAGTAGGATCCATTTCCTCGAGTATCGATCAGAGCACGAGAAGAGGGCAGTGTCCCCGCAGGCATACAAAAAGGGAGCCCACAAACGTCAAACGACTATATCTCCCTCACCAAAAGAAATACAAAATCAAAATCAAGAGAAAAGCCTGGTCGTGACCGTGCCTGTTGCGATAAACGGAACCCCTCAAAGCAAAAGTCTGAATCCACAAAAGGGGCCGTGGAATATAAATGCTCGAGATTTGGTCCGAAGTTGTCCGAAAGGAGAGAGTTAATGGGCCCTTATTCGCTCGCCGGGTTAACGGCTTTGCCGGTCCTCTCAGGAGGTTTATCCCCCACGCTCTTCCTTCTTCCTCTAAAGATGAAGGTTCGATGGAGTTTCTGAAGGGTGAAAACTGCCCAGGGTCTGCGACCTTATTTTAATATACACATTTGGTTGCCTACTTTGAAAAGTAAAAGTTATCGCTGCGAAGGAGTCTCCGTGTTTCTGGCTGGTCAAGACCCCTGTTTACCACCTTGATGTCTTCTTGCTTAACCTTGGGCTTAGGCCAATGCAAGCGCGTCACCTATGGGTGCGACGGCGTCTGATTCCGGGTCAGCGTCGCGCGGTTGGTCGTTAGGGTTCCAGGGTGTTCCATCATATACCATCTAGAGTTATGAAGAAACAGACCCGGGTCGGGCAAATCTCTTACCTCAAACACCTTTTGGGTGAATCCCTATGGTTGGAAGCGACTGGGAGCCTAAGCATGGCATGACGGTATTGTCATCAGGGTAAGTCTTAGCCGGCGGGATCATCATTCGAGGGGTCTAGAGGCCCAAATCAACCTAGATGTGCACTTAGGATACCTGGGAGGTTAGTAAGAAACCCCTGTCTCACGTAGGTTAGGTGCCATTTGGGTGCTTGCCAGGCGTTAGCAAAAAAATTGAAATGATAAAAACAAAAAAAAATGGAAAAGAGAAAATGTACATATTTGCAAACAGAAAAAATCTTTTTTATGATAAAACAAAAAAAATGCCAAATATAAAAAAGAAAACAAATCAATTTTGCATGATTGCATTTGCGTGCAGCATCTCACTTTAATACCGCTTGCATTCGTGTGCTTGCCTGTCACATTTATCATCACCACTTCTTTCCCTTGCCTTCGTTAAAATAAAGGCTTGGCCCCTTGACCAGTTATCAAGGACAGTCACAGTGACCATTTGCTTATTGAGCAAGGGGCCAAGTCAGAACAGAAATTCTGATTTGTTTGTTTCAGTGATGTATGCAGGGATTCAGGCAACAGAAGCAAAGGTGAAAACCAAACAAACCGAACCTTGTATTTTATTCCAAAAATAAAAAAATTACATCAAGTTCCGCCCTCTCTCTTTGCATTACTCGTCCCACTACTCTCCGGGCAAAACGCTCTCAAAGGTGCTACCCAACTACGAAAAGCGGTACTCCTACCGCTTTGTACTCCCCTTCCTATTCCCACACCCCGGCATTGATCCACGGAAGCAGCAGAGAAGCTACCAACACGAAAGCCGCACTCTCGTGCTCTTCGGTAGCGCTCCTCACCATCTCTCAGCCACTGTTCAGCAAGACCAAGGCTGATTCAGAGTTCGAATAGTTGGGCCTCCATGGCCCTTCGTTCCTCCCTTTCAGTCAATCTGTTGGCTCTTTCTCTCTCTGCGTCTCTTTCTCCCTCTGCCCGTTCTCTCTCACGGTCTTCCCTCTCCAACTGGAGAGTGATCCTCAGTTCCATAGCATCCCTGGAAGAGTCGTCATCAGGATGACGCCGCAGTTCCCTCTCCAGTTCTGCTATCCTAGCCTCCTTCTGCGTAGCTTGGGCAAGCGCTTCTTCCGTCTCCTTTTCCTGCCGAGTGTACCATCTCAGATACGCGATAAGGCGTAAACAAAGAGAACTCAACACTGAAACTTTTACCTGTATATGGAGCATCCCTTCTACCTCCGCAGCACGCTGCGTGGCATGTGCAAGTTGCTCATGAAGCAAGTCAAGTTCTGAGGTGGGAATCCACAAGCTGGAAGAGGCACCACCTACTCCCATCGCTAGGGAAGCCGCGCCAATCTAGGCATGCTACGACCGCGTGAATTAGCAGCCAACATCTGGAATCTGGGGTTTTAATTAGGAACGCACTGTACACCTACCAAGGCGCTCGTAGCTCCGCGGGCATCGCCCAACCGTTGCTCCATCTCTGCCAAGCGAGTTCGTAAATTCGCTATCATGGTATCACGGATATCCTGCAGCCATACGAGTCAGCATTTCCACCAGAAAACCAAAAAGGGAGAAAGAAGAAAAGAGAAAAAGGGGAAACCTACCTCCACAAGTCCCCGAGGTTGGAACCGCTCTGCGTACTTTGTCCTATATAGACGCAAGTAGTCCTCGCTATCCTGCGCCTGCGATTCTACAATCGTGCCACCCTGTTGCCAGTCTTCGTACTGTTCGGGGAATCGCACGCGCCAGTCAATGCAGGTCACCGATCCTCGCGTCTCTCTCCCAACACGAGGTGACGCAGCTGAATCCACCCATTCTTGAGCCAGTTCCAAGGACCTCATAACCAATCGTAGCCGAAGCGGCTCGATTTCATTCAGGTAGTGCATCCACAATTCCCGTCCGAACCGGGCACGACTTGCTAGAACCCACGGCTGGTCGGCATCGACCATGTCTGAGTAGGGTCTCCAGTTTACCATCACTGCAGGGAACTCCTGTAGCTCCCGCCTTAGCACCATCAGTTGGTAGGTTAGGGGTGCCGCACTCATGATGGGTTCCCACCGCCTAGCTAACGGCACCATCGCGGGTCGCCAATGTCGAGCTCTCCCCATGGGGAGGTAATAATAGCTCCACAACTGCTTTGGCACATGTCGTCAATATCTTACAAAAACAAAAACAAAACAAAAATACAAAACAAGCAAAACCAAAAATACCTAGATGAATGGTGTGAAACCACTCACAGTCATCTCACGATCCGCTTCTTGGAACAGGCCTGCAAACAAGTGTGCCAGCATGGCGGCTCCCCAGGCATAGTACCCTACTCTTTCAAGGTCTGATAGCAGCTCCAGGAAGCGACATTGGATACCGTCCCCTTTCGAGCTCAGTACCAATCTCCCCAAAAGGAAGAGGAGAAATCTCCTCAAATCTATGTTGCATCTTTCCCAGTTGCCGAAATCTGTGCAGTACACGGCACGGCATCCTATTTCCATCCTTTCCATGAACTCTTCTGAGGATTCATCGTCCCGCCGACGAGTGTCATTGAGCCCTAATGCATCCATGAGGGACGCCCTAGCTACCGACCTATTTTTCCGACCATCTAGGTCCAAACCCAGTAACTTCTGGGCACCTTCTCGGTAATCCGCATAAGTGACCCCGGTCACTGCCTCGCCCTCCACCTTCAGGCTTGTGATCCGGACCACATCCTCCAAGCTGGGCACCATGTGCCCCCAGGGCATCAGGAATGCCCGACTCACTGGGTCCCATCTCTCACACAAGGCTTGGATCAGGACCAGGTCGAGCTGGATCGGCTCGATCCGAAGAAAGGTGCCAAAACCCATCACGTCTAGCCTGGCCTTCTGAAAATCTGGGAGACCTCGGTATGCTGCCACTACCAACTCCCATGAGATCTGTGATTTCATCACACTCTACGCATGCAGAATGGAGAGGTTTGGTCAGAAAGAAAGGAGAAAAAAGAAGAATGAAAAAAAGGGCAGGAAAACTTGGCTTACGAGTTGTGATTGGGCCCTTTTGCTGAAGTGCCCTTCGAGGTCCGAAAGCCTCCTGGAACTACTACCACTGGATCTGCTTCTCTTCGAGGAGTGGGAAGATTCGCCCTCCATCCAACTCTCAGAATTTTGAACTCCTCCTCTCCCGTGAGAACTTGTGCTCCTCGAGTTAGCTCTTGATATACCTGGGAGGATAAAAGGGACACGAATTTATAGAAATGGAAGGAGTGCAGGCCAAGATTACCTCCATCACCTGTTAATGATAGCCCTCACGATGAGGCACCTGCCATGCGATCCAGTGTATCACTTCACCGCTCGCACATGGTGATTGATTGGACGAAGAATATGACGACTAGCACCCTATGTTGTCTAGGGATACTCTATCATATTTTGGAGGACGTCCGCAAAATTTGACACAACATCGGGGAAAAGGGACTAGGGCCGTCATTATTGACTTCGACGGCAGATTCCTGTGGAAAATGGTCACAACAAGACGCGATTCTCCGCTCGGGGCGGAGTCTCGGCAGACCCATCACATGGGAACAGTGCAAAGGAGGAGAAGTGTAGGGAAGAAGGAACGCACAAGAGAACAAACAAGCAGTAGAAAATCAGATCACTCCCTTCATAATTCTACATGAGCTGTCAAAAACATCATAAACATAAGGAGGAGGCGAGTCCACCAGCTCGCCGATCCTCACCATCACTCATCTCTCTGGGCGCTCCCCTCCTCTCCCCTGAGGTGCGGGTCCCTCAGAAGCCTCTGGGATCCTCGTGCAGTGGCACCTGCCTCGCCTATTGGCGCCTGCTCCGCAGCAGTGACTCGCTGCTCCTCCCCTGGCGTGGCGAAAAAGCTGCTAGCGGCAAAGCGACCAGACTGGCAGAGTCGCTCCCGGAACTCTCGCGCTCTCTCATAGCGCGTCTCCATCCCTCCTAGCCTCTGCACGACGGCCTGAAGGCCCAGCTGGAGCTCCCTCACTTGGTCCTCCAAGGCCCTCCTCTCGGTCTGATCCCACTGTCGCTCGGACCTTCTCTCGGCTTTCTCTCTCTCTGCATCTCTCCTCATCATCTGCAGAAGAACCCTTAACTCCAGGATGTCTGGAGAAGGCCTCTCCTCACCACGATGCCGCAGCTCCACTACAGTCGCCACCCAGGCATCACGCTCCTCTTCCGCCCGGGTCGCGCGGGCCACCGCACCGGCAAGTTGTTCCCGGAGGGAGGCAATCTCGAGAAAAGGGGCCGAGGAACTGGAAGATGCGCCACCAATCATCCCCGCCGTCGCTGTCTGCTGGGCACGCTGGAACAAAATAAACAACGGCCGTCAGTGAAACTCCAAAATCTGAAGATAAAAGTGCGGCACGTAACTTACCAGGAGCGACAGCTCATGTTGAGCGACGGCCAGCTGCCGCCTAGCCTCTGACAGTTGGGCGCGCGAGCCGCCGATGCCACGCGTGTCCCCAGCTTGGGGAAGCCCCGCATAACTCTCTCTCTGCCGCCGCAGGAAGTCGGCGCTGTCCTGCACCAATACACTCCCTTGCTGTCCAGGGAGACGTACGTGCCAGTCCTCGAGCCTCGCCTTGCCGCGACTCTCCCTCCTGACGTGGCTCGGCTCGTCCGCACTCGCCCACTCATCGGCCAGGCCCAGGGTCCTCGCCATGTCCTTCACCAAGGAAGGAGGACCTCGCATCATAACAAAGAACTCGTCCCCTGTCTAGGACGCGTCCATCACTTGAGTGCAACACTCGCCGAACCCTTTCCCCCTCGCACGCCTTACTTCAAAACTCAAAATGGATCAAAGAGGAAGAGATTGGAGGACCTACCAGACCGTGTTCACCTCCCTCCGTGACATCAGGCCCCTCGGGGGCCCGAAGCGGCCCTTCCTCCTCCATAGACGCCGTTCCATGCTCTAGCGCGTCCCTCCTTGGGCGAGGGGTCCCGCGTCCCTCTCCACCTTCACCATGGTCGGGCCCACCGAACTCCATCGATCAAAAGAGGAGGAAGACGAAAAAGGGGGCAAGCGAGTTTCAGCGGAAGGCGGGCTCGTTTGCGGGTAAGGCACGGGAGAACAAAGGCCACCCGACGCTTTAAATTTGAATTCAAGGATTAAGACGCGTCCTTGCGCCTGGACGCGCCCAAAAAGGGAGAAAGGAACATAATCCCCCCGTGCAAAGTAGTTCCCTTCTGTCCAGGGCAAAAGTCTCGTGAAGCGTAAACAACGTGGTGCAAAAGAAAGTGCGGGAAAGAAAAGGGCACGCCACACGAAATCCATTTCATATAATAGTCAAAGTACATCATACAGTGAGAAGGGTGACGTGTACAAGCAACTCTCTAACTCTCGCTGCCACCCTCCTGGTCATCTCTCTCCTCCCTCCTCTGTCGGGGATCCCTAGGGGGCCTCTGCGAACCCTGAGAAGCCGTGCTCGCCTCGCCCTGCGGTGGCACTCCAGCCTCGAAGGCGCGACGACGCTCCTCGGCCGAAGAAACCAGATAGCTGCCCATGGAAAAAGAACCAGACTGACGAAGTCGTGCCCCGCGTTCCTTCGCCCTCTGGTACCGCTCCTCGCTCTCCCGAAGCCTCCCCTCCGCCGTGCCGAGACTCAATCGGAGCTCCAGCAGCTGGGCCTCCAGAGCCCTCCTCTCGGTCTGATCTCACTGTCGCTCCTCCCTCTCTCTCTCTCTCTTTCCTCTCTCTCTCTCTCACCGCCTCCCTCCTCGACAGCTCGAGGGCGATCCGTAGATCCAGCACGTCACGAGGGAGATCCTCAGCCTCCCATCGACGCTCCTCCTCCAGCTCCACAATCCGGGCGTCACGCTCCGCCACCCGAGCGTCGCGCTCCTGCTCGGCACGAACAGCACGCGCCAGGGCCTCTCGGATCTCGGCCATCTGTCAAAGCACGCATGCACCGTAAGAGAACAGTGATAGAAGGAGAGCAGCCAGAAGGAGAGTCGAGGTCAGGCAAACGCTCACTCGAGCCTCGCGGTCACGCTCGGCCTCCTCAGCCCGAGCCACCGCATACGCCAGCTGCTCCTGGAGGGCAGAAACCTCCGGAGGAGGGCCCCGCGAACTGGAACCCGCTCCACCAGCCATCCCGGCTGCCGCTGTCTGGTGGGCCCGCTGAAACACAGAGCAAACGACAGTTAGAGGCCAAGTATCAAAAATCCAGGTCACAAAAAATGCATCCCATAAACTCACCAGGATCTCCAACTCCTGTCGGATGGCCACCAACTGCCGCCTGGCGTCGCCAACTGGGCCCGCAGGTCGGCGATCATGTTGTCACGAGCATCCTGCATTGCACATAAGTTAGTGCCACATGCATATACATATAGAAGGGTGAAGCATTTTCATTTCACTTACCCCTGCCATACCACCAAGGAAGAGGCGGTCCCCGTACGTAGCCCGGTACCGTCTCAGGTAATCAGTACTGTCCTGTACATGGGACACCACTGGGACCCCGCCCTGCTGCCAGTCCTGGTACTGTGCTGGGAAGCGCGTACGCCAGTCCACAATCTTCGCCTTCCCCTTGGTCTTCCGCCCGATGCGGGCCGGCTCATCTACATCAACCCACTCCTGGGCTAGCCCCAACGTCCTCATAACCAGCCTCAGCCGAAGCGGCTCGATCTCGTTCAGGCAATGGACCCACACGTCCCGCCTGAAACGAGGAAGACCCGCTACAACCCAAGGCTGGCCAGCGTCGCCCATGCCCAGGTAGGGTCTCCACACCACCTGCATCACCATACATACATCATGTTAGTTACCATTCAGTCACATGCATAAAACACAAAAAAATCATACGCATCATACCATGGCCTCAGGATACTCGCTCAGCTCCCGACGAAGTGACGCCAGCTGGTAGCTGTGTGGTGCCGCTACCACGACCGGCCTCCACCGCCGCGCTAGAGGCACGGCCCTCCTGTTCCCATGCCTAGCCCTCCCCATCGGGAAATAGTAATAGCTCCACACCTGCATCCATCATACATCATTAGCACGAGTAATTGTATATTTAACTACGGTAGAATGCATAAATAAAATATTTACCTGGAGAAAAGGTGCAAAGCCACTGACTGTCGTCTCCTTCTCCGAAGTCTGGGAGAGATCGGCAATCAAATGGGCAAGCAGAGCCGCTCCCCACGCGTAGTGCCCCACTCTGTCAAGGTCCGCCAGGATCCCGAGGAAACGGCAGTGGATGCCATCCCCCTTCGTCCCCAGCAGAAGGCGGCCCAAGAAGAAGAAAAGAAACCTCCGCAGGTCTAGGTCCACCAGCTCCCGCTCGCTCGGGTCCTGGGTGAAAGCTGCACGGGCATCTCCCTCCAGTCGTGCCAGAAACTCCGCTCCAGTCTCGCTAACCCGCTGGCGCGGGTCGACGAATCCGAGCGCCTCCATAATCTCCACTCGGCCAACTACCTTGCTGTCTCTATCAGTCACGCTCGTCTCTAACCACAGCAGGTCCAGGGCACTCTCTCGGTAGTCGGGGTAGGTGACCCCACTCACCACCTCTCCGTCCACCCGTAGCCCGGTGATCCGAGCCACGTCCTCCAGTGACGGCACCATGTGCCCCCAGGGCATCAGAAACGCCCGGCTCGGCGCGTGCCACCGCTCCCTCAATGCCTGGATAAGAGGAAGGTCGAGCCGAAAGGGCTCGATCCTAAGGAAAGCTCCAAAGCCCATGGCATCCACACGCGCCCTCTGAAAGTCTGGCAGCCCACGGTATGCTGCCACCACTAGGGACCAGCTGATCCGGCCCTTCATCACGCCCTGCACACCACAAAACCAACAAAGAACACATCAGCATCATGAATAGTAATAAACAATAACACTGTATATACTACTAATGTATTTTATTTTATTTTATTTTTATTTTTTAAAAAATATTTGTGTTTTTTTTTGAGGCGTCCAACACCCTGGACGCCTCCTTTACTTTTTCTTTATTTTATTTTTAGAAAAACCCAAAAACCAAAACAAAAATAAATAAATATATATATATATATCATCATGGAGGCGTCCCAAGCCCTGGACGCCTCCTTATTTTTAATTCTATTTTTATTTTTTACGTAAATAAATAAATAAAAAAAGAGAAAAAGAAAATGTGGAGGCGTCCAGGACCCTTGACGCCTCCTTCCCTCACTCCCGGGAGTTCTCCACACAGCCTCTCGTCCGCCCGTTTAGCCCAATAAACCAACAAATTGAAGTTCCGAGGGGCTTACCGGGTCGTGGTCGTCATCTCCCATGTCGCCAGCACCCGCAGCAGCCTCCACGGCCAAAGGAGGAGCCTCCTCCTCCACGGCAATCTCCTCCGCCGCAGCAGCCTCCTCGGCATCATCCCTCAGCCTCCTCGGACGACGAGCCCGTCGTTTCCGCTTCTCTCCACCCTGACTCGGGCCTCCCTGCTCCATTCGGACTAAGAATGGGTCGTCTAGAGTAGCTGGACGGTCATGATGAACAGTGTAAGTGAGTAGGGGGGGGAGCCCCCCTATATATAGATTTCCCTTTCATTGGGGCGTCCATGAGCCTGGACGCCCCCATAATTTTTATTTTTTTTCAAAAATTCAAAAAAGATGGAGGCATCCAGGACCTTGGACGCCCCCAAAAATAAAAAAAATAAAAATTTCAAAAATCAAAATTAGAGGCGTCCAGGACCCTGGACGCCCCCAAAAAATAAAATGCCAAAAAAATAAAAATAAAAAAATTAGGGGCGTCCAGGACCCTGGACGCCCCCATGATAAATTTTTTTTTTCAAAATATATATATATATATATATAAATATATATATATATAAAGCATCTTAGACAAGTTTATATATAATCAAACCAAAATAAAAATACAAGAAAAATGAAAACCAAAAAAAATAATTAAGTGGACAGGGGTCCAAAACATCAAAATGCCAGATTTTTTATTCCATCAGAAAAGCAGAATGAGCTACATAAGGAGCTTAGGCGCCTTAGACCTTAACTTCCCCAGTTCGGTTACATAAGCCCTCCACAGCTCACATTCTTCCCCCACGTGCGCTAAGGCCTTTCCCGCAACACTTGTCTTCCAGGGAGCTTTAATGGCCTTCGCTTCCTTCGCATCCGCTTCAGTACCCAACTCTCTCTTCTTCAAAGGAACGATGCCAGTCGGTAGTGGGAACGAATGGCGTGGAATGTTGACCTGGAGGCAGCATCGATGCGCGTCATAAAGGACGAACTCGATCGCGCCGACCTGTTGAAGATCAACTTCGGGAGAAGGCCTCATGAGGAGATCAAGCGAAAGCAAACATGCCGGTGCCCAAGTGAAGAAGCTTTGTGTCACGATGCGAAAGTGGGACCGCCAGTCTTCACGTTTCTTCAGCCACGGAACACGGTTCGCTACAGTGCCACCAAAGCCTAACACGTCGGCTATGTGATGAAGCGGGCTTTGTTGGAAGAGCTTCGAAGCAGTTGGCATCCCCTCGCGGTGATCAAACTTGAAATGCAAATCCAGCCAGCAATTCAGGACAAGTGCGCAACCAAAAGGAGGCTTACCCAGGCTTGAGGCAGTAAGGCCACTGTAAAGATAGGCAAGGACGGCGGGTCCCACCCTCTTTCCACTCCAGATTCCGCGAATGGCACTTAGTTGATCCTCCTCCACTATGTTGTCGGTATGAGGAAATAAGAGAGCACCCGCCAGACAGATAGTGAACCCCTTCATGATTCTTTCTAAGTATTCATCATCTGGTGCCCCCCTCAGGGCGTCCATGACCCACTCCGCAAGCTTTTGCAAATCAATCCCCTTTTGATTACGCACCTTTCGGGCTGCGTCGGGCGGCATGAAGCTTCCAAGGACGCTTTCAGAAGTCCCCCGTGTCAGCATCCGCATAGCCTTCACCTTCCCATCACTCTTGAATTTCTTCAATCCGAGCAGAAGTTCCACCTCCTCGAGGAGGATGGTCACCTCGAAGGTCGGGAAGATAAAAGTGTGGGTCTGGGGATGCCAGATCTCCACTAGTGTGCCCATAGCCGCCCAGTCCATACGAATCTTCTCGTACTATTTGGCGTGAATAAGGAGCCCCTGTAGATGCCACTTCGAGAGTATGGCCCTCATGCCGATGGAGATGTTGGAAGTTAGCTTTGAAAGCCATGGCAGTTTGGAAAACTTCCTCGGGCCTGGGAAGAGTGGATATGGCTGGAAGAGAAAAGAAAGAAGAAGAAATGAAGGAAGTAAGAAGAAGGCTCACATGGAGAAATTTGAAAAGAATCAGCTTACCATATGCGACATGATCATCCCACTCAGATGACCCTCGAGGTCGGAGAGTCGCCTGATCTCGCCGCTAGGCCTGCTCCTCTTCATAACACGGGAAGACTCTCCTTCCATCCTGAAATCTCTAGATTCTCCTCTCCTTCCTCTCCTGAGCTTCCAAAACCCACCTTGGTGCATTTGAATGAACTAGCCTAAGGGGAGTTCTTATAGGAAGGGTAGGGCGCTACAGGACAAAACATGTCACATCAGTGGTCATTGTCAAGATTTTGTCTGGATCTCCTTTATACTGTGGTGCGATTCTGCTATGATTCTGCTACTTTCTGATGTTGCTAACCTTTGCTAGTCTGTGCAGGTTTTACTAACGGACGTCTTTGTCCTGTCTCCAGTCCCACCTTTCAATGGTTGGTCCCACCATGTCAGCGTCATATTATATGATACCTACGCTACTAGAACATGTCAAGGACCTTGCGGCCCGAACAAATCCGGGATTTGAGTTCCCCTTCAACAAAAACAGTGATGATCCCGAGGAATTTGGGTTGTACGGATAGGCCGTTAACTTGTGGTAGCATGGGGACGACGGTTCCATTCAGTGAGTTGGTGCGCGGATAAACGGGCCCCAGCCCAGTGTCGGCTCACCGGATCGGTATCCTGACCCGTTCTTAACGAGTTGACAATATTATCCTTGGCTATTTTCTATTTTAGTTTATTTTAAATTTTTCTTTAAGCACAGCATGCATTCATATAGGACTTTGATTTATTGCGGAAGATCATTCAAGTGATTCGATTGCGAAAGCCGCTGTGCTTCAATTCTTACAAATATGAGATATTCCACTCCGAATAAAATACTGAATTTCCTTGAAACGGCCTTACGCTGCTCTTCCAAAGGAGACCCTTGTTTGGACAGACCCTCAGATATTCTTTTACTTTTTACCTTGTTTGACCCACCTTGGCCGTAGCACTTCCACATTGGCTAGTAACCGCTCCCCAAAGGTGAAACCTCCGGTTTATGACCCAGGTACTTCCACACCGAGAAGTTGGTCTCTTTTTCGTGCCTGAGCGCACATCTCACCCTCCCTTATTTGTTCTCCGTCCAAGCAATCGTCAAGATTTGAAAGACCTTCTTCAAAGGTTGCCTCATTGAAACTCCAGGAAAAATTCCAGACAGTAACGTCAAAAGCGTGTCTCATCACACCTTGGCATCAACTTATAAGTCCGCTCCCACTTCATTTCACTCCACTTCGAAATCATTCCACTACGTGTCGCTCCCTTGCAAAGCAGACGCCAAGGCGGGGCAGCTGTAGACACGCTATTCCTGACGTCTCCTGAGAAAGTCTCATATCACTATACAACGCCCCGCGACGGCTTACGCGTTTTGAATCACTTGAGTGCTTCCTTTTCTTGAGTCTTCTTCCGCCCTTTTCGGCATCCGGAATCGTCTCGTCGCGACATTCGGACGGCATCAACACTAGTCAGACGCATCAGGAGGTTCCAGAACCAAGAAGGGTGTCTGCCGGGCGGCCGCCAACGCCTGAACTGAGGACCCGGGTGGGTCTTTATGGGGGCATCCAGGCCCCTGGACGCCCCCATTCTTTTAATTTCTTTTTAATTTATTTTTTGAAGAACAAAATCAAATAAAAAATATTATATTGATGGAGGCGTCCAGGACCCTGGACGCCTCCATAAAAACAAATATAAAAAATTAAAACGCCAGCTTTGGCATAAAAACAAAACAAAAAATACAAACAATATATTTATGGAGGCGTTCAGGCCCCTGGACGCCTCCATCAACTCCCTCACGGGCGTCGCCCACCGAACGATGGTTTGTCGTGTGTGAAAAAAGCCAAATTATGGAGACGTCCAGCCCTCTGGACGCGCCCATTTCTGAATCACGAGGCGCCGCTCACAAAACCACGCATTGTGCCAAACCGCGTGCGGCCGTCGGTGGTGTTCGGTGAACCTGTTGGAGGCGTCCGGGGCCTGGGACGCCTCCACAAAAATATTCCAAAAAATGAATAAAAATAGAATAAAATATTAGTTCGGCCCTGATGGAGGTGTCCAGGGTCCTGGACGCCTCCATCCTCCGGAGCCCTATAAATAGAGGCCCACCCCCTCGGTTCTGGGGGAGCTTCTAAGAGATCCGATAGGCTGCCGGAGCCCAGAGGCTACCAGAGTCATTTTCTAACCCGTGGGGTCTTTTGTAGGTGGAGGTTCTGCCGGCTTCTCGGGTGCCCACGCTCGCGAGAGGAAGGTCGTCTTCATCCACCGCGCTTCCACGTCGTCCTTACGCTGCCGGAGCTCCGCCGGATCTCACCCTCGACTCCTCCAATAAGCCTTTCCTTCCCCTTTTTCTCCATAGTTCTTTACATTCATCATACTGCATCCTCTATCTCCCTACATAAGGGCGCCGTCTCTCGCATACTTCTTGCATTCATCATCGCATTTTCCTCCTACTCGAGTCCGAGAGGGGTTTAAAACCACACCAACCAGGTGTATGTCAGGTCACGATCTCGTTACTTTTATTGCAAGGAATTGTTACTACACTGTCATTTTCTAATTCCGTTCATTTATTGTCTACTGTTTTGCAAGGGTACCCAAGAAAAGCCCTCTCCGTCGGCCGGCCGAAGGGGGAGGAAGAAGCAACCCGCCATCTCCCGCTCTTGAGGTAGGCGCGATCACTTTCTTTATTTTGGGGTCTTTTGGCCCCTGGCGATCACATCTTGTTCTCGAGGCCGCGGCGAGTCACTCCCCCAATGGCCGTTTAAATTCCCGCTCTTTATATTCTCCTTATATTCTGTTATATTCTTATCTGCTCATATTCTCGAGGCCACGGCGAGTCACTTCCCCAATGGCCGTTTCAATTTTTGCTATTTAATTTCTGCACCATTCCCGTCCCCCCGAGGTCGCGGCGAGTCACTTCCCGCTATAGCCGTTTAACCCCCATATCTTGCTATATTACATTTGTCCCGCTCGCCCCGCCGGAGCAATCTCCCGTGGTGGCCCCTTCTCTCTTCTCTTATTTCTGTGTTGCAGCAAATAAAAGAGGAGCCCGCGCGCTCCGCATCTTCTCCGCTTCCCCGAACCGCGTGACGTCGCTCACACCCGCTTCCCAATATCTTCGGCTCTTGCCGCCTGCTTCTCAGAATTCGGCCTTCACGGCCTGCTTCCCAGAATTCGGCCTTCACGGCCTGCTTCCCAGAATTCGGCCTTCACGGCCCGCTCCCCAATATCTTCGGCTCTTGCAACCTGCTTCCCAGAATTCAGCCTTTACGGCCTGCTTCCCAGAATTCGGCCTTCAGGGCCTGCTTCCCAATTTTGACTCTTACAGCCCACTTCCCAATATCTTGGGCTGTTGTAGCCTGCTTCCCAGAATTCGGCCTTCACGGCCTAACTTCCCAGAATTTGGCTCATACGGCCAGCTTTCCCAACTTTGGCTCTTGAAGCCTACTTCCCAGAATTCGGCCTTCACGGCCCGCTGCCCATAATCTCGGCTCCTACAGCCCGCTTCCCAATTTTGGCTCTTGTAGCCTACTTCCCCGATTTGGCTTCCGTAGCCTACTTCTCATAATTTCGGCTCTTGCAGCCTGCTTCCCAATATCTTCAGCCTTTACGGCCTGCTTCCGGAATTCGGCCTTCACGGTCCGCTTCCCATAACTTCGGCTCTTGCAGCCCACTTCCCGGCTTCGGCTCCTATAGCCCGCTTCCCATAATTTGGGTCTCGCAGCCTGCTCTCCTCGATTTTTGGCTATTATGGCCTACTTACAATATCAACTTCAGCTTTTATGGCCCGCTTCCCCAATGTCCTTTCGGCCCTTCGTGGTCTCCTTCCTCAGCACCCTGGCTGCTGCTTTGATTCTATATGCACATACAAGATACATATACGTAACGATAGTGTGTTCTTATGTAAAAAAAATAGAGGAAAAAAAACAATAAGAATTTCTTGGCTACCCTGCATGCATGTGTGCTTAATATAGAATAATACACTTCCTTGGAATTTTCTAGGACCGCGCTTCCTTGTTGAATAATATCACCCCGATTCCGGATACGCGCGCGTCACGGCGTACGCTCGAAGGGAACCCCATTATGGTAGGTGCACACGTCAAGGGGAAGAGTCATGGCTGAACCGCTAAGCCCAACTCACAAAATAAACCTGAGGTAACGCTCCCACACTTAGCACTTAATGTGTTCAATAGCCTTCGACTATAGGGATTGTCCGAATTTCTTCTTAGCACTCTACGGAGACTTGAATTCCTGCACTCGCATGAAAGGTAATCGTGAGGAAAAAGCTGCCTACCCCCACTGTAAAAAAAAAGGAGAGAAAAAAAAACAGAGAGACACGTGAATCCGAGTAGCTGAGAATTCCCATTGAGACACATGAGGAGACTCGCGCGAAATGGTGAAGCGAATTATAATAAGGATGAAACCTATTAGCCGGGAATCCCCATTGAGGCACATGAGGAGACTCGCGTCAAACGGTGGAATCCGTAATAGAATTACAATAAGGATGAATCCTAGTAGTCGGGAATCCCCATTGAGACACATGAGGAGACTCGCGCCAAATGGTGAAATCCGCTACCAAAATAAATAGACGGGGGGCTGTGCGAAGCTACCAAAATCGAGAGCCTGAAACATATGTGTAGGCGCTAGAGTGATCCTCGAGTGTCACCAGGAAAACCTGCATATCCCTATGGTTAGGGCTCTTTGTTCACATATTTGCACTGCCACGCCACATGGAATTGCCTCAGGTGAAATGCGTGAATTTAGGCTATGCATGCAAGACGTGCGATATCCTCTTGACAGGTGCACCACCCCTCAATTGTGCCTCGCGGCCCGCACCGCATCTACGAATTACGGGCGACGTCCCTATCCTATCCCCTATAGAGGGAGCTGTCTTACTTATATTTATGTTATGCCTGCTAATGAATGCTTGCATGCTTTAAAAAAAAGAAGAGAAAAAATTGATAAAAAAAACAACATAAAAATAATAAAAAAATATAATAATAATAAAATAACAAGAATGTGCGTATGCAATAAACTTAATTTCGGCCATCGAAACCTACTTTCCTAGCACCGGCTCGTAGAGCCCAATCTTGGCCCCCATGGCCTACCTCTTGCCCTCGCGGCTTGTTAATCCCCAACTTCGGCTCTTTAAGCCCGCTCCCAGCCTTGGCTGTTTTGACTTCCCATATCGGCTCCTGAGCTGACAGCTTTCAATTATCAGCCCCTGAGCCGATAGCTTTTCAATCATCAGCCCCTGAGCCGACAGCTTTTCAATCATCGGCCCCTGAGCTGACAGGTTTCATTTATCAGCCCCTGAGCCGACAGCTTTTCAATTATCGGCCCCTGAGCCGACAACTTTCAATCATCGGCCTTCGGCTCGACAGCTTTTCAATTATTGGCTCCCATGTCAACAACTTCCAATTATCGGCCGCTGTGCCGAAAGCTCTTATATCATTGGCATCCACGCCAGCAGCCGCCCGGAGTTCTCCAAACAAAAAAAAAAGAGAAGGGAAGAAGAGAAGAAGAAGGAAACAGAGAAGAGAAAAGAAAAAGAGAATAAAAGAGAGAAGAGAAAAAAAGGATAACAAAAAAGGAGAAGAGAAGAAAAGAGAAGAGAAGATAAAGAGAAGAAGAGACCAACAAACCATGTCAGCTCCCGGCACCCTGTCGTTATTGACGAAGAGACAAAGAGACCAACAAACCAAGTCAGCCCCCGGCACCCTGTCGGCACTGATGAAGAGACAAAGAGACCAACATATCACGTCAGCGCCCGACACCCTATCGGCACTGATGAAAAGAAGAAGAGACCAACAAACCATGTCAGCTCCCGACACCTTGTTGGCAATGATGAAGAAAAGAAGAGACAAGCAAACCATGTCAGCTCCCGACACCCCGTCGGCACTGATGAAGAGACGAAGAGACCAACATACTACTTCAGTTCCCGGCATCCCACCGGCATTGATGAAGATGCAAAGAGACCAACATGCCATGTCAGCTCCCGACACCTTGTCGGTAATGATGAAGAAAAGAAGAGACAAGCAAACCATGTCAGCTCCCGACATCCCGTCGGCACTGACGAAGATAAAAAGAGACCAGTACACCCGCGGGCACCGCCCGGCTCATCCTTCGCCTGCGCTACCCGTGGGTGGGGGGCATTTGTGGACACCAAAAATTACACATCCAGATATCCTGCTCGGCCTCGCATCCACAACGGCGCCAAGTGAAGAAGCCCCGAAGAGACTGGTCGTTCGGACTCCCCAAATATGCACACTGCCATGAAGCCATCCCCAGAGTCACGACAGTGAAGAGGAATCAACCACCGGGAGCCCCACGATCTATGGGCCCTGAAGAAAATCAAATGGGCCACAACGCGCGCTCACAACGGGCCCGGAACTGCACATTTAGCCTTCAGCGGCACGCCCCAATGGCCTTCAGTGGCACGCCCCCTGTCCCTTCGTCGGCACGCCCTTGTGGCGCTTCAGCGGCACGCCCCTTGGCGCTTCACCGGCACACCCTTGTGGCGCACCAGCGGCACACCCCTTGGCGCTCCAGCGGCACGCCCCTTGGTGCTTTAGCGGCACGCCCCTTGGAGCTTCACCGGCACGCCCTTGTGGCGCTCCAGCGGCACGCCCCTTGGCGCTCCAGCGGCACGCCCTTGTGGCTCTTCGGCGCCACGCCTCTTCCAGTCCTCCAGCGACACGCTGGCTGAAGCCTTTAACGGAATGCTCCCCTGGCGCTCCAGCGGCACGCCGACGAGCTTCTTCAGTGGCACACCATCGCGGCCCTTCAACGGCACGCGTTGGCGGCCTCCCAGCGGCACGCTTCCTGTGTCTTCCAACGGCACACTGTCCAGGCTCTTCAACGGCACGTTCCTGTAGACCAGATCTTACGCCCATGCCCTATAGATCCTTGGCGCGCAGTGAGCTGTCCGAGGTGTCGATCGGAGGCTGAGCCACGTAGGCTACTCCTCTGCCACCAAGGACGGGGAGGTCAAACCCCATTCAATGCCCTTCATCTCCCGCCACCGTCGTTCGCGCCCGAATGCTCCCGCCGCTGGGGTATAAAACGCCCCCCTTCTTCGGCCAAAAAAAGGGGAGGAGAGAAACAGAGACAGGTAGACAGGCAGACGCAGAAGAGTGAAGAGGAGAAGAGAATAAGAGGGAAGAGAGGAAGAGAGGGGAGAGGGCTCGCCGCTCCACCCACCGCTGCCGTCTGTGCGAAGACGGAAGAGAGGAAGAGAGGGGAGAGGGCTCCCTCCTACTACTCTGTCCACCGCCGTCCGTGCGAAGAGAAGAAGAAGAAGAGAAGAAGAGAAGAAGAAGAGGAGGGGAGGCTTCCCCCCTGCTGCTCCATCTCCGTCGTCGCGCAAAGAGAAGAAGAGAAAGGGAAAAGAGGAGAAGGGAAGAAGAGAAAGAGAAAAAGAGGAGAAGAAGGAGAAGAGAAGAAGAGGGAAGAGAGGAAGAGAGGGGAGAGGGCTCGCCGCTCCACCCATCGCCGCCGCCTGAAGAGAAGAAGAAAAGAAGAGAAAGAAGAGAAGAAGAAAAGGGAGGAGAGGGCCTGCTGCCCTTCCACCTCCCCACTGCTACTTCTGCTCATTTGCCTAAAGGGAGACGCCCTTCCGTTTCTCCTTGGACACCCAGGCCCAACGCTTCTATCCTGAGGCCCCTTTAGCCTCTCTCCCTCATGCCAAGATTTCCTTCGGCCTAGCCAACCAACATCCCCGGTCCACCCTTAGCCCTTCTGGCCGGCATGCCCAGCCTTCCACCTTGCCCGGTGCTCTGTGGTTCCACCAACCCGACACACGCTGAACCCCCAGCGACACGCCTTGGTGCCCCCGTTCACCAGCACAACCCCTGGGAGCCTTCCTCGGCACGGCCCACGCCCCCAGCCCGGCACAGTCCCCTGGCCGGTACACCCCCCCCTTAGCGGCACGCCGTGGCCAAGCCCTTCGCCGGCACACCCCTGTGGGTCTTCCCCGGTACACCCAGCGGCCCTTCGCCAACACACCCCCAACCTCTTGCCCGGTGCACCCCCGGCTAGCCTTGGAGAGGTCTCCCACTCGCCGTTTCTTTCGGGTTTTCTGAAGTTTTATTAAAGGTGTTGCCGCTCTCGGGCGCCCACCTCCAGTTGTCGGGTTCCTCCACTCCATGTGGGCGCGTTCCTTGTATCTCCTTTACGCTTGGGTCAAGGGTAGATGCTGCCGAATTTTTGTTAGAAACGATAACATATCAAAAGGATAAAAGGAAGCAACAAACAAATGGAACGACCACACGTTAAAAAGGACTAAAAGAAAGCAACAAACAAATAAAAAGAACAACGGTAAAATGCTTTAACCGAGGCAAGGGAACCGTAATCAACTCAAAGAGAGCCGAATCAAATAATGACTAAGCAACTCGAACATCCGTCCTCAGGAGAGAAAGAATGGAAGATAATCAAGAGAAAGAGAGAATAGGCCCACGCAAACTTAATAAAATCAAGAGAGAAAAGGAAAAGAGAAAAGACATAAGAATGGAAGAGGAGTGGGCTCCCCATGCCCTTCGCCGGCACGCCCCTTCAGCCACCTTCGCCGGTACACCCTCTAGCCACTGGCACGCCCTTCGCCGGCATGCCTGCTCGCGCCCTTCGTCGGCACGCCCCCTTCAGCCACCTTCGCCAGCACGCTTCCATGACCCCTTCACCGGCACGCTCTCCCTACACTCAGCGGCACACCCGCACGTCCCTCGCCGTCACACCTAGCCACGCCCTTCGCCGGCACACCCCCAGCCTAGCTTCCCCGGCACGCCTTGCTTGGCCCTTCGCCGACCTGCTCCCCACGCCCTTCGCCAGTACACCCTGCAGCGCCCTTCGCCGGCACGCCTCCTCTTCCTTCCCCGGCACGCTTCCATCGCCTTCGCCGGTACGCGCCTCCACGCCCTTCGCCGGCACGCCCGCTTGCCCCTTCGCCGACACACTCTCCCAGCCCCTTCGCCGGCACGCTTTCCCTGCCTTCGCCGATACACCCCCTTTTTGGCCCTCCAGCGGCCCACTCTCTCTCTCTAAAATATGTATAATAGTAATAATAATATTAACGATAATAAATTAATAAAAACTAAAAACTATGATGAATAAATAAATCTCAATATATATATATGAAATAAACAAAAAATGTGAATTAGTAATAATAATGGTAAAAGGGGGAAAATATAATAATAATAATAAACAACATGGATAAAATCATTCATAACAAGTATATAAAAAGGGAAATAACTGATAATATATATATATATATATATAATTTGAAACCCATATAAAAAAAATGACAAAACCTATATCGCAGCCCCCCATCTCTCCCGTGACCCGTTGCCGAAGGAACAACAATGCCGCCCTTCCAGGTTGGACCTGAGTCTTGGGAATTATCCTAAAATAGCCACGACCTGACCTCACCTCGGGCCGATATTTTGATTAAACTGGACTCGTTTCTCAGGCCGGATCACTTCGAGCCACTACTAAAATTACCGCACGTTCGGCATACATTTGAACGGGTTCACCTTGATTTCCGCCGCATTTCTATTACGGACCGGTGTCCGAACATGAAAAGGTCCATGCGTGACCGATATGGCCGACGGTTCCCATCCCGACATGGTCGTAACCCGGCATTGCTCTGGGCCAATAGCCCGTCAAATCGGATTCATCCTAATGGGATTTGTTCCCGCTCTTTCATTGAAGTTGCCGTGAACTCGGTGTACGTTTGTACGGGGTTGCTTCTATCTACGTCGTACCTTCAATATGGACACTTGTCCGAATATCAAGTGGTCCGCAAGTGACCGACAGAAATCGGAATAGAACGGGACGGCTCCCGTCATCTTTGGACCTTACACATGGGAATATCAATAAGGCCTTCATGGGCTATGCTGGGACCTCGGGTCCATCCCGATTATGGTCACTGTCTGACCCATATCCTTGGCCTATAGCCCGCTCCCTTTGAACACGTTTTCGGTTTTGGAATCTAGTCCCGGGACTCTTCCTCGCTGCCCTCTGGCACCGAGAACATTAATGATGCCCACGCAAGCCCCGTTTGGACTGCGGGAGGCGCCCCCGGCATGGTCCTGACTCGATCTTGCACCGGGCCAACAAACTCATTGGTTTCCTGCTACACTAATCGAGATTTAACCGAATGTTTTTAGAGTCTCGGAATAATATGTTTGCCGTGTCCCGGCATACATATGTTCTAGGTCCTTCTGCGACGATTACGATATTCTCAAGTCGGACACCCGTCCGAATATTTAACGGTCTCTCGAATGACCGACACGTTTCGAACGTCCGCTTCCCTAGACATAGGGCTTTCCAGCCGATTCAAGGGATATTCCCTCGTTGCCCCTTGGCACCGAAAATATTAATGACGCTCATGCAAGTCTTGTTTTGACCGCGGGGGGCCCACCGCAGTATGGTCGCAGCTTGCTCTTGCATCGGGCCAATAGATTTACTAATTTTTGACCGCTCCAACCGAGGCTTAGCCGAATGTCTTCCGTTCCTCTGAACAATAAATTTTCCATATCCTGGCATACATATGCTCCGATTTTCCCGCGACGATCGCGCTTTTCTCAAGCCGGACATTCGTCCGAACATTAAATGGTCAGTACACGACCGACATGATCTCGAATGTTTTTTTTTCTTCTCGCCCTCGCGCGAGGATTTCAATATCTCGTAATAGACCTTTCATGCAATTAATTCCATGGCCATGAGGCCCTGAATCCCGGCGATTAATCAAGGGTGTTCCCTCGTATGGGGGATGTAAATGACGCCGTGACCTTTATGGCGCGGTGGGTTTTGGTCCCGACACGAACTACACAATCGTCTGATGAAGTGAGATCGAGCGTACCATGGGCTCTTCGGGGCCTGAATAAATTGTCACTTTGTGACTGGCACGCCCACGCACTTAATGGAAGAATCAACCATTCCCGAATAGACGAGCATAATAAACGAACGAAAAGTGCATCCACAAAGGGCCAAGGGCGTTCTTTCACCTGGGAAGGATCTTTCATTCAGGTCGCGGGCCACCAGGTATACCCATGTCCTTGGTCGGACAACGGATGCATTCTCGTCCTTGGTCGGGTGATGGATACATGCTCGTCCTTGGTCGAACGATAGATACATTCTCGTCCTTGGTTGGACAATGGGTACATCCTTGTCCTTGGTCGGACTACGGATGCATGCTTGTCCTTTATCAGACGACGGTTATTATCCCCGCGGTATGACCGAGTCGATATCGATTCATTGAGCAGTCCTAACGACACTGCCCGCTTGTGGTGTATTCTTCTCGATCCTCCTGAGGTGAAGTCCCCGGCGTTCAAACTAGGTGACCTGAAGCTCTGGCAGCTTGAGAAGGCTTCAGTATATTGATCTTCTTCGGCTTCTCTGCTTCAGTGGGCCACATCGTTTGTCTTTGAGGCTTGCTCGCTATTGAATATATTTTGAGTGCCAACAAATGCCCCCCAGCCACGGGTGCTGCGAGCAAGGCACGAGTGAAGCAAGACCAGCGGATGAGCTCTGTTTGTGCAGATTTCCTGTCTCGCTTACATAGGCTTAGAATGGCCCTTAAAACCCTGCGCGGCCATGGGGCCTTGGTTAAAATGGCGCGGCCCCTTGAATGGGAAGGGAGGCTTAATACGGTGCGCCCCTTTTGAATGGGAAGGGAGGTTCCTCCATTAACACAGACGCGAGGTCCGGGTTAAGGGAAACACTGACCGGTCTTGTCGATGATGACAAGGGTCAATGATAACTTATTCATCGGCATTGGATAAATACCGAAGCAAAGAAGGTTTATTCATTAATGAGGACATAAGGTCCGGGTTAAGGGGATATCAATAGTAGCTAGCTCACCGGCATGGGACAAATACCGAAGGAAAGGTAGGTTTATAGGGGCAAAGCTCACACAGGAACCTTTGTAGGAATTAAGTAACAAATGAGAGTATGACATCATTATTTCATCATCATCATTCGCTTCTTTTTTATTCATCATCTTTTTTTCACCTTTTTTTTGGTCACGTTACTGACTTAAGTGCCCTTGCGGGTTTTCACCGAAGCCAGCCCCCTCTTGCTATTTCCTACGCGCCCTTGCGGGTTTCCACGTGACGGGGTACCCGATTTTGCCTATGGTGCCCTTTTGGGTTTTCACCGCAACTGGGTTAGAGCCATTTTTGCCCTTACTCAGAATATCCGAGTAAGTCTGGCGAGGCACGTCTATTTTAAGTCTCATTTTTTTATTTATCATTTTTTGTACTTGATTCACGGAAACAATTTTGGAAAGGATGAGAGTTAAAGGGATATTGACCGGTCTTGCCGATGGTGACAAGGGTCAATAGTAACTCGTTCATTGTCATTGGCTAAATGTCGAAGCAAATGAGGTTTATTCATTAACGAGGACGGAAGGTCCAAGTTAAGGGAAACGTCAATCGATCTTGCCGATGATGACAAAGGTCACGAGGAGGTCGACTGATCTTGCCGATGATGACAAGGGTCGAACACTGGCTTGTTCATCGACATTGGTTAAATTTATTCATTAACGAGGACGAAGGGTCCAAGTTAAGGGGAACGTCGACCGATCTTGCCGATGATGACAAGGGTCGAACACTGGCTTGTCCATCGACATTGGTTAAATGTCGAGGCAAAGGAGGTTTATTCATTAATGAGGGCGAAGGGTCCAAGTAAAGGGGAATGTTGACCGATCTTGCTGAAGGTGACAAGGGTCAGGATATATTTGTTTACCGGTGGGTGATGCGGTACAGACACGCGACTCGACTCCGATTGGATATACGACCCTTGGACTCTAAGCAAGCTCGCGATCGCCCCTAACGAGGGAAGCGTACGGACGTGCACGGTTGAGAAACCGACAGTGAGCCAGGGTGGTCAACTCACAAATTCGTGCCCGGATTAGGTCACGGGACGGTCTCGCTCTCTCTCGCAGCAGTAGTGAAATAAATATATCAAGCTAATGGCCCTAACACATGCTCTCTAGCAGCGGCATATAAAAGCATATACAAGAATAGCAAATGCCGAGTAATGGAGCGAACACGATACCTCCACGCGCCTGACGTGGGGAAGACGACCCCGGCCGATCTCGTACTCCCGGAACAATAATTAATTAAATTACATCAATGATTTACTGCCCACGCCAGGCAAGGAGGTAAAGGGCGACACAGCGGGACCCGGGAGTAGCGGGTTCGGGTTGACATGCAGCTTATTGTGTAGCTTCGACGGCACACGTACTCACGATCGTGGGACCCACGTGCTGATCAGTGGGGCTATGTGGGCCCGGAGCGGCACCACTATGACGGGGACGTCCGGAGGGGCGCTCCTGGGGAAGGCGGTGCGCTGGTTCACCTCGTGGAAGGCGAGAGGCTCCGATCGGTGTGGGTTGGAGTTGCTGCCCATGGATCTAAATTCTGTTTCAGACCTGCGCGTCCCGACAAAAAAAGTTGCTGCGATCGGCCCCGACGTTGGATCGACGCACAAGAGGTACCGAGGGAAAGCTAAATCAAAATCCTTCGATCAATAACGAGAGAAAGAAATTTGAATTTCCTGTTGATGGCCTTTGTCGAATATTCAAGCTGCTGGTTCACAGGATCTGAAAACTCAAGACAGAATTGATTTTTTCTGAGAGTTGTCGTTGACCGCATTGTAGACCTCCGATTCAGATGTTGGGATCTTCACAATAGTTGTAGAGGGAGAAGAGAGGAAAATGGGGATATATTGTATGAAACGTTTGGTGGAGATTTGGCTGGGGAGAAATATTTTCTAGTACCGGGTGATCGGATCTGGACAGCAGAAATAGAACTGAATTTGGGGGAAAGACATAATTTCTACAAATAGGTAGAGGACTTTTAAAATTTGTAGAAAATTTGTGGAGGATGGGGATGGTGGATAAAACCTCCAGTAAAATTGGGAATTCAAGAAAAAATCAAGAAGGGGAACAAAAGGAAGAAACTCAAGGCTACTGTGAAACTGGACAGACTGTAGGCTGAACTGGTGGATTGGGAAGCAAAAAAATGGAAAAATATAAAACGGGGGCTGAAATGTTTTTCAATTTTTCTAGGATGTGTTTATGACCTCTAGAACTCACCCTAAAAATATCAGCTCCAGAAGATGTAGAAGATGGGAGCTAAAATTCTCGGACTAACCCTCTATCCATTAAAATAGAACCTTGGACAGCACTTCAGAACTTGCTTCTCGGCAGCTCGATGGTGGCACGACGGCGGCGGCGACAGCAGAGATAGAATATAGAGGGGCTAAGGAGAAAATAGGAGGGTTCTAAACCCAGGAGATTGGAGGAAGAAGAGAGAAACCAGAGGGCGAGAGGGGAGGGGCGCACCAAGCTCCAAGCTTACACAATTTTTTCTTCTCATTAATTCTCTAAAATGTGGAAATACAAGTATTTATATAAAATGGAAAATGACTCAAAATGCCCTCAGATCTAGGGTTGGAAGGGGCACTAAGGGGATAGGAGAAAGTATTTCTCCCATGTGGTCAAAACACATTTCACATATTCTAATCAACTTCACCTAACTTAGCCTAATAAGACAAAGAAGGGGGCGCCCCCTTCATGGGCCTATCTTGGGCCAAGTTGCTCCAAGGCCACCCAAAGGCCATTCACAAGCCCATGATAGCCTATAGGCCTTCCAACCTAGGTGGCCCATGAGAAGGAGAAGCCCACTTGGGCCTTAAGTGCTTTAAAGGTCCATTAGGAAGCCTAATAGTCCAATATGAACTAACCCCCCTTAATGGACCTAAATAAAGAAACCTAGTCATGGACTCTACATGGAATGTGGCCCAATGGCTTATTAAAGGCCTTAGAAAAGAGCCCAAATGAAAAAAAATCAACAAACACACAATTACAAGCCAATACAACCCACAAGACACACTAATACAAGCAAATACACACTAATACAACCCATTAGCCTTTGATGCCCCCATCAATTCTCCCCGAGTGGGAGGAACTCGACCCCGTCGAGTAAGGGGTGCTGCTGCTCGAATAACTCCGACGAATCTGTCACCATACCAAGTAGCACGGGTACGCTCCACTCCAAGTAGTCGTCACCTGCTCATTCCGTATATACTCGATATGCACAAGCTGTTGTGGGAATGAGGCTAGAGGTGGACACTCCGGGTGGGGTCACTCTCAAAGGGAGGAGGCGGCTCAAAGACTCACTAGGAATCACTGCTGGGTCCCTATAGGTGACTCGATCTGGGGCATAGATGTAGAGCTGGTCCCATACTCCTCGAGCAAGTCCACTCGCCTCTTAAGGGACTGACATCAATGAGCTTGCACAAGACACATGCAGACTCCGACAGACCACAAACCACACAAACAAGCCACACAAAACAAACCACACAAAGAAGAAACTGACTCATGCATGACTCTAGACAAACTTGAACATTCTTAGTACTATTATGACTGACGACACAGAGACACAACACAAGGGACACACGAAGGAAGACTCGGTAAGGATGACGGTCACCGTCTACATACATTACGTGTAAAGAGAGACTAACCCACAACTTAATGCCATGAGTTCCATCCTTCGTTAACTGTCTCCGGTTCGAGAAGACTCGTCCTCGGGTATGAAATTGTGGGAGAATTAGGGGATGGGTGACGGGAATGTAATCTGGACGTCTAGTGTAAAGAATGATCATAATGAAGTCCGGAGACTGTTTCTCATACGCATGGCAGAAATCAAACCCAACATAGGGTATCGACAGTGGTACGGTAGTCACTAGTGGCTGCGCTACCGTAGGAGAGACGGGCAGAAGTGGGATGTCGGGGTCCACCGAAGACAAGGTGGGCAAGATAGACAGGTCCGGGATGACCGGTGGGAGTGGGGTGACTGACAATCCTTGTCCCTCTATGGGTTCACTCTCTCACCCAAAAACATCAGCGTGGTACTCCTCGACCAACTCTTGGTCAGCCTCATAATCCACTAGAATAAGCATGGGTGGGACATCCTCGGTATGTGTGTCCTCTAGGGTAGGGGAATGTGAAGGACACAGATCAGAGAAGTGGCTAGGGGCCACATGGTCGGGCTCCGGGGGAGGTAGTGGACATGAGTCCGTAGGCGGACCGGACTGATAGGGGTGGGTGGTTGGTGACAGAAAGGTGGTCGGCTGAATGTCGTCATGGAAGATGAACTCGCCGGGTAGGTGAGGTGGATATAAGGTGCAGGTCCTCCTATCCCGGTCAAAGGTCACTCTCCTCTCTTCCAACCATGGTCACCCTAATATAATGCATGGTCCTGCTAGCGTACCAATATTGCACCATGCACCATCATAGTAAAATTCGGAACCGATCTACCTTTGGAACTCGACACAAGCAAAATCACCATCGCGGATAATCTCGCCCGTCTTGGAGAGGGACTCCACGATATCAAGAGAAACCCAATTATCCGACTCCTTATGAGTGAAATGGAGTTCTGTTGTGGACCCATTAGGTAGAGTGACTTTAGAAATGAGATGGGTGAAATCCAAGGGTCGGGCCATGAAGGCATTGAATTGGGCCACCAGGGATGACCACTCGGACGCATGGTCTTGGGGAACGGCCATGGGGGTGGCGAGTAGTGGACATGCAGGCACACGGTGACAAGATCAGACTCTCGTGGACTAGACACGACCCTACTATGCGATGCAAAGTTGGAATGCAGACTCGACTACACACCTAGACTTATCCAATATCCGGTACATGGCGGAGTTAATCGATCCGAAGATCACTCGCGCAAGTGTGCGGCCTTCTCGATAGGCGTAGCCTAACGTTCGGACAACACCTTTTGATATACCGATTAGTGGGATGTAAATGCAGCCTAGACCGACTTAGACGATGACTAGACGTAAATGACACTTTTTTTTGTTTTAAACACCCTACACTCAACTGGTGCTCTAATACCAAATTGATGCGGGACGGACATGCGACTCGACTCCAATTGGATATGCGACCCTTGGACTCTAAGCAAGCTCGCGATCGCCCCTAACGAGGGAAGCGTACGGATGTGCACGGTTGAGAAACCGACAGTGAGCTAGGGTGGTCAACTTGTAAATTCGTGCCCGGATCGGGTCACGGGACGGTCTCGCTCTCTCTCGCCGCAGTGGTGAAATAAATATATCGAGCTAATGGCCCTAACACATGCTCTCTAGCAGCGGCATATAAAAGCATATACAAGAATAGCAAATGCCTAGTAATGGAGCGAACACGATACCTCCACGCACCTAGCATGGGGAAGACGATCCCAGCCGATCTCATACTCCCGGAACAATAATTAATTAAATTACAGCAATGATTTACTGCCCACTCAGCGCAGGGAGGTAAAGGGCGACACAGAGGGACCCGGGAGTAGCAGGTTCGGGTTGACAGGCAGCTTCTTGTGTAGCTTCGGCGGCACACGTACTTACGATCGTGGGACCCACGTGCTGGTCAGTGGGGTCATGTGGGCCCGAGCGGCACCGCTATGACGGGGACGTCCGGTGGGGAGGCTCTGATCGGTACGGGTTGGAGTTGCTGCCCACGGATCTGAATTCTGTTTCAGATCTATGCGTCCCAATAAAAACTGATGCTGCGATCGGCCCCGACGTCGGATCGACGCACAAGAGGTACCGATGGAAATCTAACTCAAAATCCTTCGATCAATGACTGGAGAAAGAAATTTGAATTTCTTGTTGGTGGCCTTTGTCAAATATTCAAGCCGCTGGTTCACAGGATCTGAAAACTCAGGATAGAATAACTTTTTTCCTGAGAGTTGGCGTTGACCGCATTGTAGATCTCCAATTCAGATGTTGGGATCTTCACAAAAGTTGTAGAGGGCAAAGAGAGGAAAACAGGGATATATTTGATGAAAGATTTGGTGGAGATTTGACTGGGGAAAAGTATTTTCTAGTACCGGGTGGTCGGATCTGGACAGCAGAAACAGAACTGAATTTGGGAGAAACACACAATTTCTACAAATAGGTAGAGGGATTTTGAAATTCGAAGAAAATTTGTGGAGGATGGGGATGGTGGACAGAACCGCTAGTAAAATTGGGGACTCAAGAAAAAATCAAGAAGGGGAACAAAAGGAAGAAACTCAAGGCTACTGTGAAACTGGACAGACTGCAGGCTGAACTGGTGGATTGGGAAGCAAAAAAATGGAAAAATATAAAACGGGGGCTGAAATGTTTTTCAATTTTTCTAGGATGTGTTTATGACCTCTAGAACTCACCCTAAAAATATCAGCTCCAGAAGATGTAGAAGATGGGAGCTAAAATTCTCGGACTAACCCTCTATCCATTAAAATAGAACCTTGGACAGCACTTCAGAACTTGCTTCTCGGCAGCTCGATGGTGGCACGACGGCGGCGACGGCAGCAGAGATAGAATATAGAGGGGCTAAGGAGAATATAGGAGGGTTCTAAACCCAGGAGATTGGAGGAAGAAGAGAGAAACCAGAGGGCGAGAGGGGAGGGGCGCACCAAGCTCCAAGCTTACACAATTTTTTCTTCTCATTAATTCTCTAAAATGTGGAAATACAAGTATTTATATAAAATGGAAAATGACTCAAAATGCCCTCAGATCTAGGGTTGGAAGGGGCACTAAGGGGATAGGAGAAAGTATTTCTCCCATGTGGTCAAAACACATTTCACATATTCTAATCAACTTCACCTAACTTAGCCTAATAAGACAAAGAAGGGGGCGCCCCCTTCATGGGCCTATCTTGGGCCAAGTTGCTCCAAGGCCACCCAAAGGCCATTCACAAGCCCATGATAGCCTATAGGCCTTCCAACCTAGGTGGCCCATGAGAAGGAGAAGCCCACTTGGGCCTTAAGTGCTTTAAAGGTCCATTAGGAAGCCTAATAGTCCAATATGAACTAACCCCCCTTAATGGACCTAAATAAAGAAACCTAGTCATGGACTCTACATGGAATGTGGCCCAATGGCTTATTAAAGGCCTTAGAAAGGAGCCCAAATGAAAAAAAATCAACAAACACACAATTACAAGCCAATACAACCCACAAGACACACTAATACAAGCCAATACACACTAATACAACCCATTAGACTTTGATGCCCCCATCAGTGGGACTTTGGAAGAAGACTCCGTTTGGACCCTACAAAGGGTCCTCTGGATGGAGGATGTACCATCACTATTCGTCATTCATCATATTACTGACTTAAGCACCCTTTCAGGTTTTCACCGAAGCTAGCCCCCTCTTACTTTTTCCCACGCGCCCTTGCGAGTTTTCACGTGGTGGGATACCCGATTTTGCCTGTGGTGCCCTTTCGGGTTTTCGCCACAGCTAGGTCAGAGCCATTTTTGCCCTTGTCCTGGTATAGGAACAAGTCCGGCGAGGCACCTCTATTTTAAGCCTCATTTTTTATTCATCATTCATTTTTTTATTCTCATTTTTTTGAACTCAATTCACGGGCCAATGCCAGGATAGACGAGGGCCTGTTAGTTATCAGCGGACGGGAAGGCCGAGCCGAGGAGATGCTGGCCGACCTTGCCGATGATGACAAGGTCCAGGACTAGCTTGCTCATCAATAATGGTTGACTGTCGAAGCAAAGGAAGGCTTATTCATTAATGAGGATGAAAGGTCCAAGTTAAGGGAGAAGTTAACCGATCTTGCCGATGATGACAAGGGCCACAAGGATGTTAACCGATCTTGCCGATAATGACAAGGGTCGCAAGGAAGTCCACCGATCTTGCCGATGATGACAAGGGTCGAAAGGAGATTGACCGATCTTGCCGATGATGACAAGGGTCACAAGGAGGTCGACCGATCTTGCCGATGATGACAAGGGTCGAAAGGAGATCGACCGATCTTGCCGATGATGACAAGGGTCGAAAGGAGATTGACCGATCTTGCCGATGATGACAAGGGTCACAAGGAGGTCGACCGATCTTGCCGATGATGACAAGGGTCGAAAGGAGGTTGACCGATCTTGTCGATGATGACAAGGGTCACAAGGAGGTTGACAGATCTTGTCGATGATGACATGGGTCGAAAGGAGATTGACCGATCTTATCGATGATGACAATGGTCGCAAGCAGGTTGACCGATCTTACCGATGATCACAAGGGTCGCAAGGAGGTTGACCGATCTTGCCGATGATGACAAGGGTCGAAAGGAGATTGACCGATCTTGCCGATGATGACGAGGGTCGAAAGGAGGTTGACTGATCTTGCCGATGATGACAAGGGTCGCAAGGAGGTTGACCGATCTTACCGATGGTGGCAAGGGTCGCAAGGAGGTTGACCGATCTTGCCGATGATGATAAGGGTCGCAAGGAGGTTGACCGATTATGATAAGGGCGTAAAGAGGTTGACCGATCTTGTCGATGATGACAAGGGTCGCAAGGAGGTTGACCGATCTTGCCGATGATGACAAGGGTCGCAAGGAGGTTGACCGATCTTGTCGATGATGACAAGGGTCGAAACGAGGTTGACCGATCTTGTCGATGATGACAAGGGTCGAAACGAGGTTGACCGATCTTGTCGATGATGAAAAGGGTCGAAAGGATGGTTGGGAACTTTAAATCATCACTTTACTGACTTATGCGCCCATTCGGGTTTTTGCCGAAGCCAGCCCCCTCTTGTTTTTGCCCACGCGCCCTTTCGGGTTTTCACATGACGGGGTACCCGATTTTGCCCGTGATGCCCTCCCGGGTTTTCGCCACAGCTGGGTCAGAGCCATTTTTTCCCTTGTCCTAATGTAGGAGCAAGGCCGGCGGGGCACCTCTATTTTAAGCCCGATTTTTCTTTCTTTCTTTTTTTGTTCAATTCATGTGACATGAGAATGCTGACATGTTAACATGTGATATTTGACCCTTGATGACGGTAGATAGATGCTGACTGAGGCACATGGTCTTACGCCAATAGAGGTAGTTTATTCGTTGGTAGAGGAACAATGCCAACACAAAGGAGGAGCTTCAACCAATCCGGGCGTAAGGCCCGCAATGGTGATATTATGTGAGGGTTGGTTGGGACACGAAGTCTTTTGCCAAAAAAAAAGGGTTTATTCGTTAGCAAGAAGGTAATGCTAACGCAAAGGATAGATTTCATGCCGATTCGGGCTTAAGGCCCGTAATGACAATATTGTATGAGAGTCAGCTAGGACACGAAGTCTTGCGCCATAAAAGGGGGTTTATTCGTTAGTAAGAAGGTAATGCTAATGCAAAGGATAGATTTCATGCCGATTCGGGCATAAGGCTCGTAATGGCAATGTTGTATTATATAGAATTTTTGGAGCTCGGCTAGGGTGGAGTGCCACTAGACCAAGGTGGGCAGAGCTCAGCCAGGGCGGAGTGCCACTAGACCAAGGTGGGTAGAGCTCAGCCAGGGCGGAGTGCCACTAAACCAAGGTAGGTTTGATCATTCTGGGAATGCCGGTTGAGCTGTGTGATACGGCTTTATATGTTTTCCATTAAGGGGAGAGAACTGGACGACTCCTTTGTGATATACAAGGACGTATGCACCCCCTTCATATACTCAGCAGACAACATACGGTCCGACCCAATTTTCAAACAACTTCCCTTTGGGGTTGGAGGCCATCACTTCTCTTCTTTTGACCATTACTAGGTCACCCTTCTTGAATTCTCGACCTTTGACCAGCTTGTCGAAAGCACGGGCCTTGCGAGCTTGGAAGAGTGGAATATTTTGTTGCGTGCGGAGACGCTTTCCTTCTAGCTCGGCAAGCTCTTCCAGTCTTCTTTCTATGTTGGTTTGTTCGCCGTTAGCCAACCCATGCTGGATGGCAACTCGTAGCGAGGGGACCTCCAATTCAATTGGCACCACAGCCTTCTACCCATATACGAGGGAGAATGGGGAGTATCCAGTTGGGGTTTTATAGACCGTACGATAGGCCCAAAGCACTTCGTACATCCTTTCTTCCCAATCTCTTTTATTAACCTTGACAGTCTTTGCTAGTAGGGTGCATAGCATTTTATTGAAGGCTTCTGCAAGCCCATTGGCTTGAGGGTAGTAGGGAGATGATGCTCTCCAATCAATCTTATATTTGTCGGCCAGCTAATAAACCTTCTGGTTTTTGAAATAGCTGCCATTATCAGAGATAATTCAGCTGGGAACCCCGAACCGGAATATTATATTCTGCCGGAAGAATCTTGCGACCAATTCTCCCATCACATCTCTTAGTGCAACTACTTCTGCCCATCTAGAGAAGTAATCTGTGGCTGCTAAGATATATCTGCACCCTAACGAAGATGTTGGCAGTGGCCCTACCACGTCCGTGCCCCATTGGGCGAACGACCAACTTGGTATGGTTGGATGTAGCAGCACCGGCGGTGTCCTGGACACGTTGGCGTGCTCTTGACATTTTTGGCAAGCTTTAGCAAACTTGTAGCAATCATCAAACATGGAGGGCCAATAATAGCCCAATTTCTTTATTTCAATTTTCATTTTCGGCCCAGCCTAGTGTGCTCCAGCTGACCCGACATGGACTTCTTGCATTACCTGCCCAGCTTCTACTGAAGAGAAGCAACGGAGCAAAACTTTCTTTCGGGCATCAGCCATTATTCAGAACAAGGTTCCACTTCTCATCTCGTAAGAGTCTTTGACCCTCAGGAGCTTCATTCTTTGTTCTTTTTCTCGCGGGAGCTGTAAATGCTGAAACCAACGTAGAAGGTGTTCCCGCCAATCGGGATGCTGAACTTCTTCGACAGCTACCACTTCATTTCCTTGTTCATCGGCCAGAACCTCTGTTACACTGGGGACCAGCCGATGGTTGATTACTACTATATTTAGGCTTTTATCTGGCGGGATTGCCAAAGAACTAGCCAGCTTCGCGAGGGCATTCGCCTAAGCATTCTATCCTCGGTTAATATGCTCAATTGTGATGAAATAGAATCTCGCCATCAAGCAGAGTGCCAGCAGATAGTAAGGGAGGAGCTCTTGCTTCCGCACATCGAACTCTCCTTCCAGCTGTTCTATGACTAGCATGGAATCCTCGAATGCTTCCAACATCTGGATCTCCATGGACAGAGCAATCTGCAACCCGATTATAAGGGCTTCATATTCTGCTTCATTGTTCGTGCATGTCTTGTTTATCGAACAAGATGTATATATGACTTCTCCTTCTGGAGATTTTAGGACTATGCCTGCCCCCGCTCTGACTCTGGCTGACTCAGTAGCTGAGGTATCAATTCTAGAAGCGCCATCAAAATATAGCTGCCATAGAGAGGACTGCACCTGGCCGACCTCTAGGGTTTCATCCTCTCCAAGCTCTGGTTCCAGCGGGTAGTCTTCAGGCACTGGATGCTCAGCAAAGAAGTCTGCGATGGCCTGGCCCTTGACGGCCCTTTGCGGCACGTAGGAGATATCATACTCCATGAGGATCACCGCCCATTTTCCTAGGCGGTCTTTGAGTGCCGATTGAGACATGATATATTTAAGCAGATCTTCCTTGGAAATTAGCTTAACTTCATGCGACAACATATAGTGTCGAAGCTTCTTGACCACAAAGACCAGTGCCAGGCAGATCTTCTCGATATAAGTGTACCTCTCCTCAGTTCTGACCATTCTTCGACTGAGGTAGTAGAGGGCTTGTTCTTTCCCTTCTTCATTGTTCTGGGTTAGCATTGCCCCCATGGAGTTATATGTGGCTGCTATGTACAAAACCAGCGGCAATCCTTTCATCGGTGCACCCAGCACTGGAGGAGTCTTCAGATAGTCTTTGAGCTTGTCGAAGGCTGTCTGGCAATCTTCGTCCCAGTAAAAGGGAACATCTTTCATCATTAGCTTGTGAAAGGGCTGGCATCGCCCTGACAAGTTGGATATAAACCGCCGGATGTATGCCAGGCGGCCTTGCCGAGATCTCAGTTCGGAGAGGTTCCTCTGTGAGGGTAACTCCTAAATTGCTTTGATCTTTGCAGGGTCTATTTCAATTCCCCGGTATCTGACAATGAAACCCAAGAACTTTCTGCTCGATACTCCGAACGCACACTTCATAGGGTTCATCTTCAATTCATACTGCCTTAGCCTCTGAAAGATAACTCGGAGGTCCTGCAGATGGTCTTCTTTTTTTCTGGTCTTGACTACCAGGTCATCTATGTAGCACTCGACCTTATGGTAGAGCAGCTCATCAAATATTATAGTCATCGTCCGCTGATAAGTTGTGTCGGCGTTCTTTAATCCAAACAACATCCTCTTGTAGTGATAAATGCCTTTGGGAGTTCAGAAGGCAGTGTGGATCCGGTCATGTTCTACGATCCATATTTGGTTATAGCCGGACGACCCATCCATGAATGATAGGGCCTCATGGCCGGTTGTTGCATCTATCATGACCTCCGTTATTGGTACCGGAAAGTCATCCTTGGGGCAGGCTTTATTCAGATCTCGGAAGTCAACACATATCCGGATCTGCCCATTCTTCTTCTTCACCGGCACAATATTGGCCAGCCACGTGGTATATTGATTTTCTTCGACGAAACCCACATTAATGAGCTTGTCAACTTCTTTGCATATTTGAGTGATGAGCTCTGGTCTCATGCGCCGCGGAGGTTGCTTCACCGATTCGGCTTCAGGGTTTATTGCTAGCTCATGTTGTGAGACTGAGGGGCTAAGTCCTGGCATTTCCTTGTAGCTCCAGGCAAAGCAATCCCGGTATTCTTGCAGTAGCTGGATGTACAGCTTCTGTTCTTCAGCTGGTAGCTGGGCGCTGAGGAAGGTCGGCCTGGGGTTGTCCTCGTCTCGAAGTTGACTTCTATCAATTCATCGACTCTGGCCTGGCCTCTATCTTCTATCTCCAGGGGTGCTGGCTGGAGGTCGACAAAGTCGGGTATATCATCTTCGAGGTCGAGGACCTCGGTTTCTTCATTCTGCCTCCTCTGAGCTTCGTCAGGAACCTATGGCTCGGCCGGTAGTGGCTGTGTGAATTGCTCTACCAGCAAATCTACCTCAGTTGTAATTTCGAGGGGTAAGTCAATTGCCTCATCCCCTGCTGACGGACTTGCAGTCATCAAGGACTAGTGATTGTTTATCATTGAGTTAGGGCAGCACTGTAACTCCATGGTACAAGGTGGGAAGGTCCCACCCTCTCCGATCACCATATCTTCAGTGGAGGTAGCCTTTTCTTTTCTCGCAGCATCCATCTCTTGATCAGGTTTGGAAGAAGCTTCCCTGACCGGTTCGAGAAGCGCTGACATCATCATTATTAGAGGAGGGTCACTGGAGAGAGACAGCCCTACTTCTTCAGTATCTTCAGCTTCGCTACTGCTAGCCGTGTCGAATTTGGCTTAAAGAGCCACTTCCTCGGGATAGACCTGCTCCCAGCACTATCAGGGGAATATGGCTTCTGACTCCAGGTTTCTTGGTTGAGCTGGTTCAGTATGTTCAGCTTCTGCTGGGTGTTCATCGAAATTTGCCCCTAGTGAGTTATCCTCAGTCGGGTAGAAAGTGCAGATGGTGTCCACTTCATAGCGCCCACTATAATAGTATTCCTCGCGGGTGAAGCCCAACCCTGGTTGTTGAGAGACACGTCTCATTTCTTTATCCAAGTTTGGGGGATACCACAGCTTCCGGAATGCTTCTTTCTTCTTGCGAGGCTAGCCAGAGAGGATGTGCTGCTTCTGGAACATCTTCGCCATTCGATTTGTTACAAATGCCAACCCCTGTATGGGAACTGAGGGGTTTTCTATATCTTTAGGCAGATGACATTCAATATCCTCCTGTGTAGGATGCTCCTCAGCTTGGTAAAATAAGCTGCTAGGGCCATCTAACTGCGCCACCTCCCAAGCTTTGAAAGGTTCGACAGTGATATTATTGAGGCCGAGAATTGGCTTGGTAAGGCCTTCCAGGATCCCGATGTGGTCGTGCTGCTGGTCGACCTTGGCTTCATTAGCTTCAGGGTAGATGGCGGGAGGTGCTACCCTGCCCACGTTCCCGGTGACGGTGATGTGTGAGACCATCTTGGGATTAACATATCCGCGCGGCGGCAGAGGGAACCAGTCGGCGCCGGAGGTGCTTTTTTATGCATCGAAAAAGGTCTTGGCTTCAGAGGTCTGCTGCGACCGTTCTGCATATAGATGGGCGTCCGCCAAGTGACACTCGAACACTTCGAACGGGTGGAGATCAGCAAATACTCTTTGCTCCTTCCCTTCCAGGTTGTATTTGATGCACTGGTGGAGCGTAGAGGGCACCACCATGTTCTCATGTAGCCAAGGACGGCCGAGCAGCACCTTGTACGAGGTGTAAGAATCAATGACATGAAACTGCACCCTCGTGACAAAGTCTGCCAGAGTGAGTGTGAATTCTGCTACTCCTAGCGACACCTCACACTTTTGGTTGAAGCCGGTGATACACATGTCTCCAACATTTTGGAGGTGCACATTGAAGTAGTGCCACTTATATATCCTGTATGGAAGGATATTGACAGTCGCCCCGGGATCCTCCAAGATTCTGTTCAACTCTCGGCCATTCAGATGTCCTCCCATATACAACGGCCTGTTGTGGCTGGTAGTGGGGAACAACATGTCTTCCTGAGTGAAGGTCACGTTGGTCTCCGGTAGAGCCTCAGCCAGACATGTTTCATATTGAGCAGGCGTCTGCAGAGCAATAATGATCACATGTCGGGTCTCTTCACTCAGAGAGAGAGGATTTCCCAGACAGTGAATCTCCCCGGGAGCTTTTTCAACAAGTTGACTACCTGGCTTCCGGCTCGGACATTGGATAGTTTCATTTCCTCTGCCCACCTGGGCTTGGGAGAGTCTTGAATTGCGGCCCCTGATAGGCCTGCTTCATCGGGCTATGAGGCTGCACCCTTCTGCTTGGGGTCGTCTCCTTGCAGTCCCTCATTGGCTGCCATCGTGCAAGCTTCTTCTTCATCCGGTAATCCGGAAGATTGCTGGAGCTGCGGGTGAGTGCCCCCAATTGTTGGTTCGGCATCCTGGCATGGCTGCTTCCCCTTCGACATCTTCTGGAATTCCAGGAAGGAAGGGGCGACAGTGCTGCCCCCACTCTGGTTGTATAGGCCTGACGGAGGAGGGATTTGGACTCCCCTGACCTTCGGAGGGGGTATCTTATAGGGCTGTTCCCCCCTGAAGATAATATTGTGCTTGGCGGGCGACTGATGCCCCCATATTCTGCCCGACCGGGTCGCATGTGCAACAGTCACAGCTTCGGCCTGACTTTCCTTGGTGGCGGGTGTGAAGCATGTCTCTTCTTCATCCTCTTCACCAGGCAAATTGAACATAGTAGAGAGGTGTTACAAGAAAGGACTGTATCCTTGGTAGCCTTGCTGGCCCTTCTTTTCTTTCTTCGTCTTCTTTTCTTTTCTTCGGTTGGTGCTTGCCCCCAGAACAGGCCGCCATCCTTGTCCGATGCTTTGTCAACTTCCTCTTCCTGCTTCAATGAAAGCTGTTCTAATTCCTGCCATGGGACATAATCCCGTACAAGTAAAGGCTCTAGTTCGGGCTGTACATATTCATCTAGCCCATTTATATAGTCTTGCAGCCGCCGGGCTTCTGGACTAATTTCCTTCACCACCGGCAATGGAGTCTATCTCCTCCGATTGTGGGTAAGTATTCTGATGACTGTAGGTAGATTGGTCCACACATGTGTTGCCACTGGTGGAGGGGGTCGTGGCGTGGTGCCACGGATCTGCACTCCTACTTTCGGGCGAGATGTGTCTTTCTTGGTTTTTGCAGGGACTTACTGCCATCCCTCCTGTTCTTTCATTGGGGCCAGAAAGTAGGCTTCACAGGTGTGCTGAGTGCTAGCTTGTGCGGTCTCCTCAGGCAATGCCTGATATAGGGAGGCCATGTTGACCGCGGCTCTTCTCAGAGGCGCCTCATGCGGTTGTGGAGGGTCAACCTTGTACTCCCCCAAGTCTATCTCTTCTTTCTTCACCATGCCTTTGATAATATCCTTGAAAACATAACAGTCTTCCATTGGATGTCCCAACATCTGGTGGTAAGGGCAAAATCTTGGGCTATATCTTCTTTTCAGGTCCTCCGGCCTCTTTGGCTCGGGCAGGGTGACCTTATCATACTAGGTAACCCAGTCAAACAAGATCTTGGTCTTCTCCTTCGGGAAAGAGTAGGCCTTCTTCATTTTATCCCAGAGCGATGGACCTTCTTTGCCATCTTCGGTCTTAGTAGGCTGAGGGGCAGCTGCCTTCTTGCTTTTGTCTTTTTGCTGTTCAAACGTCTTGATATCAAGGGCGTTCGCTTCTTTAGGCGCCTGGCGCCGTTCTGCTGTCTTGCATTTTTGTGCCACGGCAATAGTTGATGTCGGGATAGGTCTTGCCAGGAAGGCTTCTACCTCGGCCACAACATTATTCAGGTGGTCGAACAACCGGATTTCCATGCCAATCATCTTTTCTAGTACCTCTCTCTTGAGGTTCTGCTTGCAGATTTGTACAGCGTCCTCCTGGTGCAGGGGCCGCTTGCATCTCATTCCGAGGTTTCTCCACCACTTGATATATTCAAGGGCTGTCTCATCCGCCCTCTGCCTTGTTGAGTAGAGTTCAGCCACTGTGACTTCCCGTTCAGTGACGTGAAACCTCTCCCTAAATTTCTTCTGCATATCCGTCCAGTCGCTGATCGACCCGGCCGGAAGACTGGAGTACCATTCAAATTTGAGCCCCGTTAGCGAGGACCCGAAAAATTTTAGCAGGTATAACTTGTCGGTGGCCAAATCACCCATGACGATCATATAAGAAGTGACATGCTCCTTTGGGGATCCCTTCCCGTTGAACTTGTCGAACTTTGGCGGCTTACTGATCCCCGGAGGGAGCCGCTTTGCAGCATGATGTAGCGAGTATGGCACCCTATAAGCATCGAATGCGACATACTCACCTTCGCTTCGTTCAGCAAGCTTCAGCTTGATCATCCTTTCTACCATCATTTTATTCATGACGGTTGGATCAACCAGTTCTGGATAGAAATGTGCTGGTTGTAGATAGGGAGTGACCAAGGTGGTCGCCTGTGGAAGAGGGCGTAGCAGTGGAGGTGTCTGGTGCACCTGTGGCAAGACCGGTAGCATTAGCGGCTATGATGGGCGTTGCTGAGTTGTCGCCATGCTCGGTTCTGCCGGCTGAGGCAGAGTATAGAGTGGTGGGATGTCATTTGGTTGATGACTCCCCGTGACGATTTGGCCTGCATTTCAGGCTGCTTGGAAGCTGATGTTTGCTCCGTCTTCTCCACAAGTTGCTACTTCAGGGACTCTCTTTCTGCCAGTACTTCTGGAGCAACATCCATATTGATGGATCCATAGTTGTAGTGCTGGGAATGGCTTCTGTGGCTTCCCCTGACGCACCTTCAGGGAGGATGTTGAGCAAGACATCTTCTTCCTCTGCCGTCCCACATTGGCAGTAAGAATAACATCTTTGTCATGTTGCAGGTGGCGGGCCAAGGTTTGCTTTGCCTTGGTTGCCGCCAACTTTTCCCTTGCAGCTTCCGCCCTTCGAGTATTCGGCCCCGGCCTTCCGGCCAACCGAGCCAGCTCCTAAGACTCCTCAAGTAATCTTCCATAGTGGCCAGATACCCCAGCCATGTTGCAGGTGAAAATCTGCATTCTTCTTCTTTGTCTGCAAACCCTCCTTTTTGCATTCTCTGGGAAGGTGAGCCTTTCAAATACAGAGACTCTTCTTCTTTCCTCCTAGTGGGGAGTAACTTTATCGGCTTGAATACCCAAGCCGTCTTCATATCCGTTGTCGTCAACTGACGACGTCATTCTTCTTCTTCTTCCACTGCCATTGATAGGCAGTGATCTTCTTCAGCCACGGCTGCTTGCAATAGCCGTTGTTGGCCCAATGAGGGGTTGCCTAGTCCCCTAAAATAACTTCTGACCATATTGGTCATCTCTTCTTGCCCTCGCTCCTGATGCAGGATCGGGGACAGTTGTCAACCTCCCACCGGAGGGACGTAAGCAAGCTGGACTCTTCTAGCAGGTTGCTGAAATCTTCTTCCTACAATGGGGATGTTGGCTTGTCGGGCACAGGCCCTGAAACTTTCACGGCGTGGAGGATCCACGACCGTCTCTTCTCTCCTTGGGGCAAGGCCCCTTTTCTTGTTCTCCTATGCTCTAGTACATCCGGAGCGGTGGCGGACTGGTGCGTCCTGGTGGGTAGGCTGGGTCTTCTTAGGGACCGAAACTTGCTTGAATCTTCTTGGCTTGGGAGCCAACTTTCTTTGGCCGTGATGGCCAGCTTCTTCTTTCTCGGCTCTCCTTCCGGAGAGGGCTTGGTAAGAGTTGTAGATAGGTACTACGGGAATCACCTGATCCAGGCTCACCCGAGCTTCGCATCCGTCCAGGAAGACGCGAACTCCCCCGATCAGCATAGATTTGCCAGACATGGAGAGACGTCCTGTAACAGCAGCAGTAGCCTTTCTTCGGAAGTTCCGATGTCGGCGCCTCCCGGAATTCTTGGCAGGGACGGGGCGGGCCCCTTGAGTGATATGGTGCACCATGCAGTTGGCGACTTGAATTGGGCCCATGAGTGGGCCAGCACAGCGTCGAGCCTTCGGGGCTTCGACCTCTTTCACAGTCTTCTCCTCGGTAGGCTTCAAGGACTCTACTTGCGGCATATTGGCAAAAGCTAACCCCAAAAAGTTAGGGAAGCCTACAGCGGGTGGGAAAGACCCGAAGACAGTGGGCACCGCCAAGTACCCGTGTTCAGCATGGCCGGCGACGATCGCAGGGCCGAAGTCGAGAGCGGTGAGTCCGGATGACGTCATCGTCCACCTGAGATAAACAAACAAACAGTCAGTATTCTTGGGGGGAGCCCCCGAAGGCATCCTCTCTTGGCAATGAGATAAAGGGAGACTCAAGTCCCATCGGGCGTGCCAACTTGTGGGGGATGAGATTCTTAGGGTTCTTTCTTGGTCAAGATGATCGGATCATTTATCAATCTATTTGATTTGTTTATTAGAGATTTATTTGCATAAGGCGTGCCAGTCACGTATGTGACAAGTTTATTATGCGCTCGATCTGACTTGGTCAGACGAATGTGAAGTTCGTGTCAGACCCGGAGTCCGTCATACAATAAAGGTTATGACGTTAATTACGTCCTCTAAGGAAGAGGACAACCCTTGATTATTTTCCAAGAGAAGATGTCTCGAGGGATGATACGAAGGCATAAATAATACTGACTAAAGACACCAGTGGATGCTGTGAGATAGGGTCATTTGGTTGACCATTCGTGCAAAATGCAACGAGTTCATTAATTGGTCTATTCATATAATTAAAGATTCGGCTATGCTCATTTAGGTAGCAATGCATGCCAATGCAAGTGTGTATTCATGATCTCATGATGGATGCTCAACATAATTGAAGACATGGAGGCTCTTTCTATTCATTTATTTAGCTAGGTTTATCAAATCAATTAGGGCTATAACATCAAGCATCAAGAATCAACACACCGTAAATGAGATGCACATGAGGCCAATGCATGCATGAGTTATCCTAAAACGGCGCGGGGCACTATTAGGCTTAAATGGCGCGGTGATGAAGTGAGCCTAAGACGGCACGGTGATTGGCTGGGGTTAAAACGGCATGGTGATTGGTTGGGGTTAAAACGACGCGGTGATTGGCTGTGGTTAAAACGGCGCGGTGATTGGCTGTGGTTAAAATGCCGCGGTGATTGGATGTGGTTAAAACGGCGCGGTGATTGGTTGGGGGTTAAAACGGCGCGCCCTGGGCGTGCCGGGTAGAGGCCAGGGAGGATGAATTGGATAATGAGTGTGAGGCTAAAGCAGCGCACGGGTGGGGGTCGCGTCGAAAATCGGTGCGCCAGTTTCAGACCGCGTCGGATTAGGGCAGTTTTGGGCAATTTTGGTGTTTAGTGGAATGCAGACAAGTTCCTTAGAACTTTTGTATCATTTGAGAAGATTAGAGGGTTTATTTAAGTCTCAGATGCACTACAAACAAGACAAGTTCGGACTTATGCGAGGTTCCTACGCGAGCATAGTCTAAAGTAGACTTTATCAGTGCAAATTCATTACAATTTAGAGTAAGTTATCAGTCAAAATTTGACTAGGTCTAAAAGCATGGTAACACGAATACCGAGGTAGACCACAAGCCATTGAGACTATTCAATCAATAGGGAACTCAAGGGAGGCCACACACAAACGGGCGAACCCCACCGCACTCACACCGATACACGGTGACTCGATCGAGCGTAACAGAAAGCCCGGGACTCACATGCCTACGGGCATGCTAATTGAAGTAACTCGGTACTTTCTGATACCCCAGAAACATGGACACGGAACCCACAGGGTGTCCGGAACACTCGCGAGGCCATAGGTCGGTCATTGGGTCTCAACCGGGCCGACCAAGACTAAAAACGAGCTCAAACACGAAATGTCGGTCGACCTGAACCCTGGGGTGGGTCGACCTGACAGGGTCGGTCGACCAGCCCAGGTTGTCCGGTTGACCAGACCAGCGGCTGGACCCAACACGGTCCGTGGGTGACTGCTGGTCGACCGACCCATCAGGTCCGGTCGACCAGTCACAGTGGAAAATCGGCAGAACCGAGCCCTAACGCCCGATTCCACGCCCCGTTCCATTCCAATCAAAGGGGAAAACAACCACAATCACAATAACGACCTTCCACACTCCGGAAGGGGTCAAAATAACACACAAACGGATTGAAACGGGCAATTCCACCGAATTAACCCTATTTGGGTCACCGTGGTTGCTGGGCTCGTACCGGCCCCAAATGACAACCAATTGACACGAAATTAGAGGATCTAGAACGCTGACATTCCAGGGGTTCAATTGATACAAAATGATCTAAAAACTGTCGCCGTTTTTCGACAAACCCTTCGAACACCCCAAAAGTATGATTTTATCGAAACTGAGCAAAACCCGCTCAAACTCGCACCGAACAACGTGAAATTATAGGGAAAACGTAGAGGAGAAGTAGAGGTTCCATCTCCCTACCTCCACCAAAGATTCCGTACACCGAAGTGACTAAACCACACCGAAAACCACGTCACGAGCTCGACCATCGGCTTTGAATCCACCGTTCGTGATCATGCCAAAACCGATCCGATCCTCGCCCCATCGCTCTCCGGACCACTCCCACGACATCACCTCTACCTGCCCGAGCCTCCTCCATCTGCAGTCGGAGCCGGAAGGGCGAGAGAAGAGAGAAAACAGGGGCGAGAGAAGTCACAGCGGCAAAATGAGAAGGGAGGAGAGAGGAAGGAAAGAAAAAGAAAGAAATTAGGAAATTTTCCTAATTATTAAAAATTCTGATAATTGGTCCGAAAATGGACTAATTAAGAAAATTACACAAAAATAGTCGAAACAATCCTCTCGACGAGTACATCGTAACTGTGGCGTCCACAAGTCGATGAACTGAACAACAAACTCACAACAGGGCTCTATAACTAGTACGAGAGAAAAACCCACGTGGGTCGTTAAACTCAACTCAAGACCGACAAAAGTGATCCGAAACTCTCCGAAGAAGATCCGAAAGACCCAACAAGGATCCGATAAGAATCTACGGCATTACATCCTCCCATCCTTTAAGAAATTTCATCCTCGAAATTGAAGGACTAGCAAAGGAGAAGTAGGGAATAACAACCCCGAGACATTACTTGAAACATCATGAATCTCGAGAAACATAATTCAGAGGGACATAGTCAGACCATAATCACAAGTACACGCTCTGGATCGAGCATGACACAAGTAAACACAAGTCTGACACCTCCGAAATAAGACAACGTCGCTTACGTCTCACAGGAAAGGGGACATGACTCATGCCACGACAACAGCTAGCGAGAAAACAAAACGACAAGGAATCGCGAAACCTAAGCCAGTGAAAGACTGTACTGGACTTTCAGGACTCGGAAACTGTATATCTCGGATTCCCATGCACTTCACACAACAACCGCTCTGATACCACCTGTGACGACCCCGACTCCGGATACCGGATATACCTGATAGGACTACCAAGTAGACCCGATACCACTTGGAACCCGTGAAGCCTCCCAAGTGTTGACGTGTTTTTCCTTCCTTCCGTTCTTAATGCCCTCCCATGTCTATCTTACCACATCAAATATGGGAAATGAATGAAAGATAGAGGGAAAGGGAGGAGTAGAAACCTGTGATCGTGATCGACACCAAGATGTCGGACATGCAATGAACGCACACCGTACCTTCGAAAGAGGGAGGTACTCACCTTAAAACCAGCACCGACGCTCGGAACGGCTCCTTATGGACCGCCTGTAGGTACGCGCGGGCTTACGATAGACCGCTCTTCGGTGCTGAGGTGGAACCCGGGATGAAGATGGATGGAGGGTTGAACGGCTTGATGGTGACCGCAGGAGAAGGAAGAACGGTTGACACTAGGCCGTATGCCTCCCTGAACGGTCCAAAGGATGCCGCACAAGACCACCACGCCAGAAGTTACGAGAGTCCAACCTCCACCCTTTCCGGCTGGCCAGAAAAGGTAGGCCTCATGCTAGTGTGTTGCTGACCTGCAAAATAACATGTAGAACACAAAGAAAAACCCGAATTAGAACTAGAGAGTGTAGCAAATGCTAAAATGGAAAGAAATGATAATGACTAAATGAAATGGGGGATACCTGGGGATTTTTAAACCCCTGGGGGCGTCAAAAATATAGGAGGGTATGTGAATGATGCATGAGAATGAGAAAATCGTGGAAGAAACGTGAAGAAAGTATTGCATGCAAACAAGAGAGAGCGACGGATTAATGAACTAAAGACACAAAAAAATGAGATACTCCCTTAAACCAGAGGCCTGTATGGAAGTAGAAGGCCTCCCTCCCTGGTCGTAGGTTGCTCAAAGATTCGGCAGGGCTTCGCCGTCGACCAAAAATCTCCCCCCTTTCAAAGGTAGCCTTTAGGGTCTATTTATAGAGCACCCAAATGCTAACCCCGAATTTAGGGTTTTTAGGCATTTTCAAGTCAAGATAATCAAAGAAGAGATGAAGATAATTGAATTATCTCTCAACCAAAAGAAACGGCATTCAAAATGGTTAAGGATTCGTGGAGAAATCATCGGAGAAAGTTTGGGAGAAAAAACACGAATGGATAAAAAACCCTTAACCACTTCCTGGTCCGAGAGGATAAACGGTCTCACGATAGACTGCACAAATGTTGAGCGGCCAGACACGGGCCGTCCATCCCTGTCGGTGGAAATTCAAATAAATCCTGAGATGATTAATTTATCCACTAAACTGATCGATAAATTCGCCGCTGGACTCTCTCATGGTTGAACGGCTCTTGGAAAACCGCCCAAACCTGTCGGTGATAAATAAAAAGATAAATAGGTAATTATCTGAATAGTTAACCGACATTAGGACTCTTGAGAGATAGACGGCTTAGTAGGTACCACACAATGGTCTTATGCGGCTATGTCTAGGCCGTATATATGCTTGTCGGTGAAAATTCAGGAAATCAGCTAAATATGCCATAAATATGTGGACGGCCAAGTATCAACCGCACATAGGGTTAAACGGCTAGAGGTTGACCGCACATGTACATGGGTGTTTGAAATTTATAGAATAGCTCAATAAACCAAAACCAAGGCCCATTAAGCCCTAAATCAACTCAGACCTAGCCAGGGAGGGAGGCCACCCATAAAATTGGCCCAAAACGTGCCAGAAAATAGCCCAACGAGTGATGGACAACTCGAGGCATCAACAAATGGGAGTAAGAGAAATGACTCAATTTATCGGCAAAAAACGGGTGTCAACAGATGCCCCTCCTTAACGTCCTCTTTGCATGGGAGCGAGCGAAAGTGAAGCAAAAGTGACATAAAACATGCAGATGAAGAGGAAATGAAGCGGAGTAGACTGAAAAGGGGGCGTTAAGGTAAAATGACACCCGTTTTCACCAACAAGCGATAAGAATCTTTCGAAAAACTCTGAACCAAAACATAAGGAACGATTAGAGTAAAAGCAACACCAATCTGGAGGAACTAAACTAAATAAAAAGAAACACACGATCAACCTCCTGGGGGACACAATCCCTCAAACCAATGAGAAGACCGGAATAAGCAGCGAAAAAGTGAAAAAACGGACTAAAACTCCAGACGGGGACCTCTTAAACAACCAAACTAAGCGAATTGACCAAATTGAACCTTCCAATTCAGAGTGGAATTGTTCCTCTTACTCAAGTAATAAACGCACAGCCAACCATCACTGATGGGACATTTCATAGGCAAACCATGGGTCATGAATGCTCAAAAGATGCGTATGATGCATGCTGGGCTAAAATAAAAGAAATCGTTAAAACAAATGCAAAGAAAGGATAAAATATAAAATATTCGAGAAGAATATTGCTAAGCTGGGAGAATCAGAGTCAAGACACTATCCGCAACCATGGCGTGCGGGATAGAACCATCTTCTCCAGGACATTCCAACCTAGCAGCCTATCCGTAGATTAAACACGTGAACCTGGATCATCATCATTTTTGTTAAAGGGGAACATCAGATCCTGGAACACGTAGATAATCAACTAGTTCTCGAGATAATATAGCATAGTACCATATAGTAATGCAGTAAGGGGTATAGGGATAGAAGGCCATACCTGACTTACCTGTGCAGGTGAAACATCATATTTTTTTGGATTTTCTGATCTTTCTGATTTTTATAGATTCTCATGTATAAGACAAACATGATAAACAAGCAAGTATAAACATAGCGAAAATGAGATGGGAGACAATGCAACATAACATCACAAAGGCAAATGAGCACATATGCAAGGGCATGAACAGACAATACGCATGCATGAACATGCTGTGACAAGGCAACAACGCGGAGGGACAACACACGGTTGTGACAAGAACATGACGGATAATCACATGGTTGGGACAACACGCGGAACATAAAGGGACAACTATCAACATGTGCAAGACAACCAACAACATGTGGTGAGGGACAATACAACAAGTGTGGGACGACACGGTGGGACATAGACACGAGACAAAGACACGGCGGGATAAAAGACATGACAAATACGTCCTTCAATCAAAACCCAAGATCGGAATGAAGCAGAACCGCCAGGTTCATAATCGTCAGGCGAAGGCCCTTTCATAAAGATATGATCATTAAAAGCTGAGAATGACATGAGCTTCAGAACAGATCGACAGATATGATTGAAGAAGAAAAGAACAGATCAAAAATGTGGACAGGAGGCAGAACACAAAGATATATCAAGGAATGCCTGAGTACTTGCACCCTGCACACTTAGCAAACAGATTACGTGTAATACCCCGATTTGGAAATTGAAATGAAATTGAAATGAATGAATTTCGGAATTTAATATTTAATTCCTTAGTGAATAGGACAAGTGAAATTTTGACTATCTTAAAAAAATCTAGAAAAATGGTAATTTGGTAAAGGACAATTTATTTAACAACTTTGTCTTCTGTGATCGACCCAACAAAAATCTGTAACTAGGTCTAATCAATAGATTGAGCCCAAAATGCACACTTACCTAACCTTAACTCAAACCACGGAATTAGGGCTTAATACCCCATCAAATGAGCCCAAATCGGTGGCAAATGAAAGGCCATGATCTATGGATCATTTCTCCTCTACCAATTCATCGAAACCCTAACCCTAAAACTTGTGGTCGGCGGAGCTTGGGTGAGGTCAACAATTGCGGTGACGTTTCATTCACTCCACTTGCTCCGACGAATTCTCCTAGCACAGAAGGATCCAGAAGGTGTATGAGCTATAAAAATAAAGCTCTGCAACCCTAGAATCCTTTGGGAGCAGTGGCGGCCACAGCGGAGATCGATCAAGGGAGATCTCTGGTGATTAGTGGAGACGTGTCGGTGTCCCTCTTCTTCCTTCTTCATCCAATTGAGGTAGGTAACAACGAGCCCAATATAAAGTGTTATATATGGATAGAATCAGCGTCTAGTCCTCTTTCTTTTGAGCAATAAAGCCCTAAATTCTATTAGGTATCCTGCGCTAATTTAATGGTTTAGTAGAGGCATGTCAGAATTAGGGCAGAACTTGTTCCCCTTTGATTCAATAGCGATTTCAGGCTATAAATCTAAAATTGATTCATGCATCTTGTAGAGTTTTTCATGCTCTTTCTATTGGTAGTAAAAGTACCAAATTCCATGATGTATACCCTTCAAATTTCGTGTTTTATTGTGACCCTAAAAACCTCGCCGAGGGCGGGCAAGGGTTGGTTCAATCGGATTTTTACCAGACTTGGACGGTCTTACGATAGACCACACATCCTGGATGGGCGGCTCCTGCAAGACCACACATCCTGGATGGGCGGCTCCTGAAGGACCACACATCCTGGATGGGCGGCTCCTTCAAGACCACACAACCCTGACAGGATGGGCGGACCCCAGAAGACCACATATCTGGATGGGCGGCTCCTGCATGACCACATAACCCATGGGCGGCCCTCTCCTAACCGTCCAACCCATTGTGCGGCCATGCCCTGGCCGCACAAGTACCCTTCAGTCCAGTAGATATAAGGTCCTGTAACGACCGCACATCTATGCAGAATGACTTAGTGTGAGGTCTACATGATTCATATTAGTATCTTAATTGATAATTAGTAAATTAGAAACCCATATGATAAGTGGAAAATTATGCAAGTAAATTTCTGTAAAATGCATGCTTTTTATTCCCACATGATCTTGTTCATTATCATTATCATCTTCATTAATCTTTTTGGCAATCAAATTAATGTAAATCATGATCCTTGATAAATTGACATGAAAATTCGGACTGAAATGAATACTAGGTTGCTTGACAGCCATTCTACTCCTATAGAACAGTTTGACCAATTTGCGGACTTCTAATAAGTCATTAGTCCTATTAGTTGTGCAAGCCTTGAAGTTACCCCCGGACACTCCATCCGGCGGACTTAACATCATCTTGGGATCTCTGTATATCCCTGTTAAGAACCTAATGAACCACCAGAACTCCGATTTACGTGAAGGAACTGCTGGATTATAAGTCTTGGATCGAATTGGGCTAAGAGAGGCATGTGCGGCCAATAGTGGACCGCATATCCTTATAGGTGGCCCAATGACGACCGTATATACTTGGCTTATGCCATTAAGTGTTGGTCGATTAACCTTGATCAATCTTCGACCAAACCATTAAGCCCTGGACTGACCAATAGACAGTAGACTAGGCCCTGGTTTAGTTTTACCCTGTCTTTGGCAGCCCGGAGTCAAGTAGGGTGATTTCTTAGTCTTCTAGCCAAGCCCGGGTGGTGCGGCTGGATTATGACCGTTCAAACACTATGCGGATTCTCTTGGACCGCATATCTATAATACGGCCCGTATTGCCCGTACACGATGTTCATGGGTCTTATGGTCTCCTGGACCTGCGCGGCCCAGAACTTACCGTTCATACTTTAGAGCGGCACACTGTCAGCCGTTAATTCTTGACCTCGTGGGCTGAGTTTTAATCTAGCTCCTGTAAGTGCGGCCCAGTGTTAGCCGCATATATCCTTTGAGAGGCCTCTGTATGACTGTACATCTCTCAGAGATGAGTTTTATCGTGTTTTGTGCTCTTGAATCCAAGGACGGATTAGTCCTTTAAACCTTGAACTTCTGGACAATAATTCCTCTGATTATTTGGCCACAAACTTGACTAAATGTCTAGACGGAACTTGGGATCTTGGATTCGATAAATCAATGCCAACGCATCATAAGGGCCTAGTCTGGTCCTGGGGAGAGCGCCCGAAAAGTACTTGTGCCCATGGGAGTTTGTAATGACAAGGTGAGGCATTGCACCGAGTGCATGACTAGCGTGATGTCTACGACAGAAATCTCTTGTTACTTGATCGTGCTTGACTTGTTTAAAATACTTTATGGTGGCCATTTCCTCGTTACAATTTCCTGTTACACTTATTACATGATATTCTTGTTGAAATCCAGGTATCTTATATTTTCTTGACCTTGCAAGATCTTTATATTACGTTGTTTTTCTTCTGTATCGTCATTTCTTTTCTTATCATTTCATATAAAAATGGAATAATTGGTTAATTACGTAAACTTGCCTGTTATTATCTACTGAGCGTTCGCTCATATAGTTGTCTTCCCCCTTTTTCCAGGCAGCTCAGGTGACGATGCGTTTACCGTTGGGGATGGGCATGAGTGATGATTGGAGTGTACCAGTTCTATATGTTGAGTTAGCATAGTTATCCTACTCTTAGTTGTGCCTTAGAGCGTGTTTAGCTACAGTTATGATATTATTGTTAAGTTGATATTGCCTCAGTTTGTATTAAAGTTGGTTTAAGGATATTGTACTAGATTTGAAATGTTTCATGACCAATAAAGTTATCTCTTTTCATAGCACTTGTGTTAATGCTTAGATTAGCTTATCATTATTTCTAGCTATTTCTGACTGTACGTTCCGATATTCCGCGTCGGGGCGTGACAGTTTAGGTGATATCAGAACCAGGTTTCACATTCCTAGGTTTTATAAGGTTCTAGGTTTTCTAAGTTCTAGGGGTCTAAGTGATGATATAGGACCCATAACCTTGTTATAAGTCTAAGAACCCAACCTGGTGAGATTTGGGTAGAAACTTGGGTTAAGTTCATACCTTAATTGCGATATTATCTATTTTTTATGAACCTAAATAATCTATTCCCCATGTAGGCCTTTGCAATGGCAGCTGATCGCGCGGAATGGAGGAACTTACAGCGTACGGTTCAAGGCCTTACTCAGGTTTTGCAACAAGTGGCCCAAGCAGGAGCTGCAAACCATGGCACTGGTGATTTATAACAGAACTTTCGGGGGATGAATCAGTCGAGATTTGGTGGCTCGACTGACCCTGATGAAGCCGAGCACAGGCTAGAAGAAATGGGAAGGATATTCGAAGTAATGCAGTGCAGCAATCAAGAACGTGTCCTTCTATCAACCTTTTAACTTGAACGTGATGCAAGAACATGGTGGGATTCAGTGAAGGCTACCCTTGGTGATCAGCAAGTCACATGGGAGGAGTTCGAGGAATTCTGTAATAGCAAATACTTTTCTGATAGAGTGCAAGAGAAGAAGGCAGTGGAATTCATGGCTTTGAAGTAGCGAAATCTATCTGTGGCAGAATATGAAGCTCAATTTTCTCGGTTATCCCGATATGCTACCCACTTGATATCCACCGAGAAGATGAAGGCTAAGCGCTTTCTTAATAGACTGAAGCTGCTATATATCAACCAATTGGCACCAACGGAAATCCCAACTTATTCTGAGACGGTGAGAAAAGCTCAAGTCCTAGAAGATACTCTAGAAATGACGGGGAGAATCCGTGGAAAAAGTGCAAGGAATGAAAAACCTACGGCTTCCGGGAATATCAAACCCGAGTATGGCAGGAAGAGGCCCATTAGTGGGTCTGGTTCTCGGAATGGGTCCGGATCGTGGAAGGGCAAGATGTCGAAACGTGAAGACAAGAAGCCTGGCCCTATTGTTCCATTCAAAGGAGTATGCAGGTATTGTGATCGTCCAGGTCACAAGATGGAGGAGTGCTGGCACAAGTTGGGCGCCTGTTTGCGTTGTGGAAGTAGGGAGCACCGTATCCCCGACTGTCCTCTTTTATCTGAGCAAGCTATGCCGGCAAAACCACAAGGCATCAAGAAACAACAAGGCAAGCTCCAAGCTTTACAAGCAGATGAGGCATGAACCACTGAGGGTGGTGGACTCGTCGAAGGTACTCTTATTATACTCGACAAGCCAGCATTTGTTCTTTTTGATACTGGTGCCACACATTCATTTATTTCTCGGAGTTTTGCTAAGTCTTTAGCTGTGAAGCCTATTTTGATGGATTCTTCGTTAGAGATTTCAACCATATTGGTACTAGATCAGCAATTCAGTATTTCTATCCTTCTAGTAAGGTTATGATTGATGAACAGAATTTACCAGCTGATTTAGTTTGCATGGACATGAAGGATTATGATATAATCCTAGGAGAAGATTGGTTAGCTAAATATGAGGCAAATGTTCACTGCAGTACTAGCTCTGTGTCTTTTACTAGTTACCCGAGACTTTCTCTTGTAGGAGTTAAACACCATAACTCCGTATCATTTATCTCGGCTCTTCGAGCTGATAAGCCGATGAAGTGAGGATGTAAAGCTTTTCTAGCCCTTGTCTATGCAACCCCTGAGCAGCAGATCGAGATTAAGGACATTTCTGTTATCCAAGATTTTCCTGATGTCTTTCCAGAGGAACTGCAAGGACTTCCTGTCACGCCCCGAGCGCGGAAGGTACCCGGAGATGCGCGACGAGTTTATATCAATCATGTCAATCAGAGTATTAGTGTATTCGACACCAAAAAAAAATAGAGATGCGTGAAAGTAAAGATAACCCAATCCTTTATTCCTTCATAAGAATATGTCTATTACAAACCTTTGAAGTACTAACTAAAATAAAAGAAAAATACAAGGTTGACTCAAGAAAATATGAAAAAGACTAGATAACACAGAAGAAGCTCTATCTCTTTCACTCTTAATTTTCCCCATCCGTTTAAGTTCCCTCTTCGTCGGACTTACCTGAAAAGTAGGGAAACACTAAGTGAGCGAACGCTCAGTAGAAATTATATCTCAAGAACTAGCAATGGGTTTAAGTAATTACATCTTTCATGAATGCACTATAGCTATGCATGCTCGCACAAAATGACAAGATAGAGAGAGAGTGTATAACAATAAGATAGCAAGAAGAACTAGTCATAAACTTTCAAGAACTTATATCGAAAGATATCAAGATATTCAAGCAAGTAAACTCATCATGTTATGTTGGAATTTGGCTATTTTGTTTCAAGTCAAGCAAGTATGAAATTACCCTTTCTCGGGCCACGCAAGTCATGTAATATCAAGTCAAGTACAAGTACAAGATTTGTGGAATGTTCAATCAAGCTAGTCATGCACTTCGGTATAATGCCAATACCGTGATCAATCAACTCCCATGGGCACAAGTACTTTCGGGTGCTCCTCCCAGGACCAGATCGGGCCCTATATGCGCAGGCATTAATCATGTATTTTAATATCCACTTTTGTGTATAGACAATATGGAATTTCAAGAATAAAGCTTGTAGACATATAGGGTAAACTAGAGTAGAGTAAAAAATATGACACTTGACATAGAATGGCGATAATAACGGTACAATCACGATTATCGATAAAACTAGGTGGAATTGGTTCCCTAACTTGGGTACCATGACAAGCAAGTATGGACATTCTTTATATAGAATTGAGGTCCACATGAACAGCACATCAATGTCAAGACGTCCTCATTCTTACTATAGAATTGAGGTCCACAAGAACATCATGTTGAATATAGAATTGGGGTTTACTAGAACAGCATAACAATGTTGATATAGAATTGGGGTTTACAAGAACAGCATCAAATGACATGATAACCTCATCCCATTAAGAGAATTCTCATGATACACACTTTGCATAACATGAGGGCCGGTATACCATGATTCTTCAGAGTAACATGGTAAAATAGTGTAATGGGTTTTTATGGTACAACCAGCTCAGTCGGCCTTGAGGGAATCCAAGACTGCGAGGAGACTTACGGAGGTCTCTATGACTAACTCGCTAGTCCGAAGGAACGGAATGTCCAAAGGAGAGCTTGTATGTCAATGAGAATTGAGAGGGTAATGCGATAAATCATCGTAGAAACGTGGGACTATACTCACGGACTGGAATATAGTGCCGATATATATATATATAGATATAATGAAACTCTCGGTTAACAGTAATCAGTGAAACAGTAATGCAAAAAAATAGCGACTTTGGTAAAGCCGTTTTTCATGAAATTAACGCCTTAATCAGGGGCGTTTATATTACATTTGACGACGTACATAGAAGTCATCCTTTCAATATTTCTAATTTACAGAATATTAATAATCTGGAATTTTTAACAGAAACGCGCCCTGGACAGGGGCGTGTCTCTTCAATATGCGCCCTGGTCTGGGGCGTCAGTTAAACATGAGACGACCTGGACAAGGTCGTGAATTCAAGAATTTATCAATTTTCAAATGATTAAATTTCAGGAGAGAGAGAGACAGGAAAAATAACAGGATTCCACGTGTATACTCACGCAATATATTTTATTCACGGTTACATTGATTATTAAACATGGGTGTTTATTAATTATGTGAAATTGACGACTCCTGTGAAGGGCGTCAAACAATAATTAGCACCCTAGTCTGGGTCGCTTCTTCAAACTAGCGCCCTGGTCAAGGGCGTTTCTTTTTGAAATTATATAGAAAACATCTTGAAACCATAAAAGAACTATATGCATGCACGACCGATGATATTATTAAGATATTAAGCTAGTGTGGGCTACGATCTTGAGAAAACCTACGTTTAAGAGGATTTTGACCGACGAACGGATGAAGGTTCAATAATAACGATGCTTTGATCTTCCGGAAGCAGAGAAAGATGATAAGGAAAAACTCCTGCGACACTTCGGTAGTTTGAAGAAGATGTAGACGATGATGAAGACCCTTCGTTCTTCAGCACGTCAACCTACAGAACACATGAAGAATATTAGTATCCTTCATGACTAAGAATTATGGACAGAGGAAGAAAACGGTACGAAGAACCACCTGTTCTTCACGCAGCAGCAACAGCTTTAGGGTTCGATCGGATAGGGTTATTTATAGGATTTTGGGCATCCTAATAGAGTTAGAATTTGATTAAGGGTAGTATTCCCTTGATAGAGTCCTTACTATATCCTACCCTCGACGTAGTTATCCATAACTTGCCCTGGATAGACTCCTGGGTCGAACGAAACTCGAACTGAATTAACGTCTTAAGCGAGGGCGTCGAATTTAAATTGACGCCTTGTCTAGCGTCGTTACTTATGTAAAACGCGCCCAGGTAGAGGGCGTTTCATTTCCTTTCCTAGATTTTATCTTTCGTCGTTTGAAATTTGACGCCCTATTATCTAGGCGTCCTTTTTAAATTAACGCCTTAGACAGAGGCGTTTCCTTTTGAATCAGCGCCTTTATAAAAGGCGTTATTATTATTATTTTCCTTTGATTAATGATTTACTCATTTAGGCTCTTTGTCATCTATTCACTTATCTTTTATTTTTAATTTGATATATTTAAAAATCTTGCTTTTATCAGGGTCGCTACACCCTCCCCCACTTAAGAGAATTTGGTCCCCAAATTCAATAGTATATATAAGTGGAGAGTGTAGAGTATATACCTTAAAACAATTCTGGAAATTGCTTCCTCATGGATTCCTCGGTCTCCCATGTAGCTTCATGTTCGGAGTTCTTATTCCATTGTACCTTAAGCATGGGAATAGCCTTATTCCTTAGGGTACGTACTTCACGATCTAGTATCTTCATAGGCTTCTGCTCATATGTGAGATCCTTCTGGATCACTAGGTCTCCATGATCAATAATATGTGATGGATCGTGTACATACTTCTTCAGCATAGATATGTGGAATACATTATGTACATCGGACAGTTGAGGAGGCAATGCGATGCGATAAGCAACCTCGCCAACTCGTTCCAGTATCTCGAAGGGTCCGATGAATCTTGGTGTAAGCTTGCCTTTAACAACAAATCTCCTTATGCCACGTCCAGGTGATATCTTGAGAAATACATGATCTCCAATTTGGAATTCAAAATCTCTCCTTCTTGTATCGACATAAGTCTTTTGCCTAGACTGAGCAACTTGCAGTCTTTCTCTAATCATTTGTATTCTTTCAGTGGTAACCCTTACCATGTCTGGACCGAGCAGTTGTTTATCTCCAACTTCGTCCCAACATAAGGGTGATCGGCAACTCCTTCCGTATAAAGCTTCGAAAGGTGCCATTTGTATACTTGCCTGGTAGCTATTATTGTATGCAAATTCCACCAACGGCAAGTGATCATGCCAGCTTCCATCGAAATCAATGATGCAAGCTTTGAGCATATCTTCAACCACCTGATTTGTTCTCTCGGTCTGACCATCCGTTTGAGGATGAAAAGCTGTACTAAAGTTAAGCCTTGTTCCCAACGAATGTTGTAATCCCTTCCAAAAATGAGAAGTAAAACGGGGATCTCTGTCAGACACGATTGAAACAGGAATACCATGTAATCTGACTATTTCCTTGATGTATAATGCAGCCAAAACATCAACTGTCCATCGGCTCTTTATTGGCAAAAAAATGCGCCGATTTAGTCAATCGGTCAATGATAACCCAATTCCATCATGTCCTCCTTTTGATTTAGATAAACCCATAATGAAATCCATGCTAATATTCTCCCACTTCCATTTGGGAATATCTAGAGGATGTAATTTTCCAGCAGGCTTTTGGTGTTCCGCCTTGACCTGTTGGCATATGAGACAGCGCGACACGTAGTCCACTATTTCCCTTTTCATGTTGGGCCACCAAAAATTCCTCTTCACATCTTGGTACATTTTGGTAGATCCAGGATGAATCGTGTACCTTGATCTATGAGCTTCATCTAATATCTTCTTCTTTAACTCGGAACAATCCGGTATGCAAGTTCTATTCCTGAACATTAATCTTCCTTCACAAGTTATTTGGAAATCAGATTGTCCTTCCAGTTTGCCCTTGATTTCCACTAATATTGGGTCATTATCCTGAAGTGCTTGTATTTCAGTTAATAGGTCTGGCTGAATACTTATATGAGACAATGTGACACATTGAAAGTCTGTGTCCACGCTTATATTGAATTCAGAGAATTGCTCCAGCAACTTCCATTCTTGAATCATATAATTGGCTAACAGTGCTCTCGGCTTTCGACTAAGGGCATCTGCTACATGATTACCCTTTCCGGGATGATATTGTATATTGAAGTCGAAGTCCTTGAGATATTCTAGCCAACGTCTTTGCCTCATATTTAGTTCCTTTTGTGAAAAGAGATACTTGAGACTCTTGTGATCAGAGTATACAGTAAACTGTACTCCATAAAGATAATGTCTCCATATTTTGAGTGCAAATACTACCGCGGCTAATTCTAAGTCATGGACGGGGTAGTTCTCTTCATGCTTCTTTAATTGACGAGAAGAGTAAGCTATAACCTTTCCTTGTTGCATTAGAACACATCCGAGGCCAATGCCAGAAGCATCAGTGTATACCTCGAATTTCTCTCCTTCCATTGGTAATGCTAAGACAGGAGCTGTAGTAAGATGATCCTTGAGAGTTTGGAAGCTTCTTTCACATTCCTCACTCCATTCGTAACGGATCTCCTTGCGAGTTAACCTCGTAAGTGGTACGGCGATCTTAGAAAAGTCTTTGATGAATCGCCGATAGTAGCCCGCAAGACCTAAGAAACTTCGGATCTCGCTAGCATTGGTCGGTCTTTCCCAATTCTTCACAGCTTCAACTTTTGATGGATCTACTGATAAGCCATCCTTTGATATAACATGTCCAAGAAAAGTCACTTCCTCAAGCCAGAATTCACACTTGCTGAGTTTTACGTATAATTGGTTTGCCCTTAATATTTGTAATGCAATCCTTAAATGCTCCTCATGCTCTTCCTTGGTCTCGGAATAAATCAATATATCATCGATAAAGACCACCACGAATTGATCCAAATAAGGCCTGAATATACTATTCATTAACTGCATAAAGGCAGCAGGGGCATTCGTTAGTCCGAAAGGCATAACAACAAGCTCATAATGGCCATACCTGCTTCTGAATGCAGTCTTATGAATGTCCTCATCCTTGATTCTTAACTGATGATATCCCGACCTAAGATCAATTTTGGAAAAGTACTTGGATCCTGAAATTTGATCGAACAACTCATCGATTCTCGGTAGTGGATACTTGTTCTTGATAGTGAGATGATTCAACTGTCGATAGTCGATGCATAACCTCATGGATCCATCTTTCTTTTTTACAAATAGCACAGGCGCTCCCCGCGGGGAAGTACTCGGTCTAATGAATCCTTTCTTAAGAAGTTCCATTAATTGCTCCTTTAACTCCTTGAGTTCGGCAGGGAGAATTTCTATACGGTGCCTTAGATACGGAACCCGCACCAGGAACTAAATCGATGGTGAAGGCCACTTCTCTTTGCGGGGGTAATCCAGGCAATTCCTCCGGAAACACATCCGAAAATTCTTGCACAACTGGGATATCCTCTATCTTAGTTTCCTGAGCCTCCTTAATCGTGACAAAAGCAAGGAAAGATACACATCCTTTCCTTATTAGCTTGCTAGCTCGGAGAGCCGAAATAAGAGGTGACTCGCTCCGACTCCTAGGGCTAGAATAGACTAGTTCTGGAAAGTCTCTTAAGGTAACTTTGCTGTTGCGGCAATCGACTGTTGCCTGATATTTGGATAACCAATCCGCTCCTAATATGACATCATACTCCTTTAGATCTAAACATATGAGATAGATAGGAAGATTTCTTCCTTTCACCAAGACTTCACAGTTTTGATAATGGTGAGTAATATCGGTTTCGTTTCCGAGAGGAGTAGATAAAATTATTTTCATCCATTCCGGTTCCATAGGTAGGGGGTTAGCAAACTTCTTGGAAATAAAAGAATGTGATGCACCCGTATCAAATAAGACATGTGCATACTTGGAACAAACTTTCAGTGTACCTTCTACTAGTCCGCCTTCTTCTTCTTCGGTCTCCTTAATTGCGTGAAGACGAGCGTTCTTGGTTACCGGGCGCTTTCCGTCACTGGTTTGATCATTAAGTAATGGGCAATCGGGAATCCGATGCTCACGGCTCCCGCAACGGAGACATGCTCCAAGTTTCCTCCAGCACTCTTCGGCTTTATGACCAACCTTGTCACAATGCTTGCATATTATATTCGAAGGTGTAGTAGTGATAGAGAAGGGCTTGGTCTTCTTAAATTTTTGGTCTTGAGAAGAAGTACCTCCAGTGCTAGGCCTCTTCTTGAAGTTGGGTTTAAAGGAACCCGAATTTGTAACTTGTTCCTTCTTATCCTTCCCACGGATTCTATCTGATAGCTCCATGGCATCTTCTAACAATTGAGCTCGGCGTACTATCTCTAAGTAGACCTGAATATTCATTGGCGCCAGCTGGGTAATATATTGGGACCTGAGCCCATTAAGGAACCTCCTAGCTTTCATCTTCTCGGTGCTAACTAAGTGCTTAGCATACCGAGACAATCTAGAGAATTGTGCCTCGTACTCCGCCACCGATAATGACCGTTGCTTGAGTGCGGCAAATTCGGTAGCTTTCTTTTCTTGGACTCGGTCCGAAAAATATTTAGCGTTGAAATGTTCAACGAATTCTTCCCAAGTAACTTGGTCTTGATTTAAAGTAGCCTCTATCGATTCCCACCAACATCGGGCATCCCTTTCCAACTGAAAGGTAGCTAATAAGACTTTATCTTGATCCGTGCACTGCATAACACGGAATATACGTTCCGTCTCCCTGATCCAGTGCTCTGCGTCATCCGGATCAGTAGACCCCATGAATTTGGGAGGGTTCATGTTCTTGAAGACTTGGTGGAGACTTCCGGCTCATTGTGCACCTCCCTTTGCTACTTGTTGCAGCACTTGAGTCATGCCTTGAAGTGTACGCTGCATGTTACGCCACTGAGCACGTTCAGCAGCCATCGTCCTACAATTACAATAACTATTTTAGTATATACTCGCGTTAAGGGCTTTTAAGTTAACTCAACCCTTGGTTCTATCCAATCTCACTGGTTAAAGGTTTGAACCTATCCTTGGACTTGGGTTTTCCTAGGAATTGAATACCCTAGGCTCTGATACCACAAAAACTGTCACGCCCCGAGCGCGGAAGGTACCCGGAGATGCGCGACGAGTTTATATCAATCATGTCAATCAGAGTATTAGTATATTCGACACCAAAAAAAAAAACAGAGATGCGCGAAAGTAAAGATAACCCAATCCTTTATTCCTTCATAAGAATATGTATATTACAAACCTTTGAAGTACTAACTAAAATAAAAGAAAAATACAAGGTTGACTCAAGAAAATATGAAAAAGACTAGATAACACAGAAGAAGCTCTATCTCTTTCACTCTTGATTTTCCCCATCCGTTTGAGTTCCCTCTTCGTCGGACTTACCTGAAAAGTAGGGAAACACTAAGTGAGCGAACGCTCAGTAGGAAATTATATCTCAAGAACTAGCAATGAGTTTAAGTAATTACATCTTTCATGAATGCACTATAGCTATGCATGCTCGCACAAAACGACAAGATAGAGAGAGAGTGTATAACAATAAGATAGCAAGAAGAACTAGTCATGAACTTTCAAGAACTTATATCGAAAGATATCAAGATATTCAAGTAAGTAAACTCATCATGTTATGTTGGAATTTGGCTATTTTGTTTCAAGCCAAGCAAGTATGAAATTACCCTTTCTCGGGCCACGCAAGTCATGTAATATCAAGTCAAGTATAAGTACAAGATTTGTGGAATGTTCAATCAAGCTAGTCATGCACTTCGGTATAATGCCAATACCGTGATCAATCAACTCCCATGGGTACAAGTACTTTCGGGTGCTCTTCCCAGGACCAGATCAGGCCCTATATGCGCAGGCATTAATCATGTATTTTAACATCCACTTTTGTGTATAGCCAATATGCAATTTCAAGAATAAAGCTTGTAGACATGTAGGGTAAACTAGAGTAGAGTCCAAAAATATGACACTTGACATAGAATGGCGATAATAACGGTACAATCACGATTATCGATAAAACTAGGTGGAATTGGTTCCCTAACTTGGGTACCATGACAAGCAAGTATGGACATTCTTTATATAGAATTGAGATCCACATGAACAGCACATCAATGTCAAGACGTCCTCATTCTTACTATAGAATTGAGGTCCACAAGAACATCATGTTGAATATAGAATTGGGGTTTACAAGAACAGCATAATAATGTTGATATAGAATTGGGGTTTACAAGAACATCATCAAATGGCATGATAACCTCATCCCATTAAGAGAATTCTCATGATACACACTTTGCATAACATGAGGGCCGGTATACCATGATTCTTCAGAGTAACATGGCAAAATAGTGTAATGGGTTTTTATGGTACAACCAGCTCAGTCGGCCTTGAGGGAATCCAAGACTGCGAGGAGACTTACGGAGGTCTCTATGACTAACTCGCTAGTCCAAAGGAACGGAATGTCCAAAGGAGAGCTTGTATGTCAATGAGAATTGAGAGGGTAATGCGATAAATCGTCGTAGAAACGTGGGACTATACTCACGGACTGGAATATAGTGCCGATATATATATATATATATATATATATATATATATATATATATTATAATATTATTTAAAATTTCTATCCATTTTTATTGTTTTGGAGATATATATATATAATGAAACTCTCGGTTAACAGTAATCAGTGAAACAGTAATGTAAAAAAATAGCGACTTTGGTAAAGCCATTTTTCATGAAATTAACGCCTTAATCAGGGGCGTTTATATTACATTTGACGACGTACATAGAAGTCGTCCTTTCAATATTTCTAATTTACAGAATATTAATAATCTGGAATTTTTAACAGAAACGCGCCCTAGACAGGGGCGTGTCTCTTCAATATGCGCCCTGGTCTGGGGCGTCAGTTAAACATGAGACGACCTGGACAAGGTCGTGAATTCAAGAATTTATCAATTTTCAAATGATTAAATTTCAGGAGAGAGAGAGACAGGAAAAATAACAGGATTCCACGTGTATACTCACGCAATATATTTTATTCACGGTTACATTGATTATTAAACATGGGTGTTTATTAATTATGTGAAATTGACGACTCCTGTGAAGGGCGTCAAACAATAATTAGCGCACTAGTGTGGGTCGCTTCTTCAAACTAGCGCCCTGGTCAAGGGCGTTTCTTTTTGAAATTATATAGAAAACATCTTGAAACCATAAAAGAACTATATGTATGCACGACCGATGATATTATTAAGATATTAAGCTAGTGTGGGCTACGATCTTGAGAAAACCTACCTTTAAGAAGATTTTGACCGACGAACGGATGAAGGTTCAATAATAATGATGCTCTGATCTTCCGGAAGCAAAGGAAGATGATAAGGAAAAACTCCTCCGACACTTCGGTAGTTTGAAGAAGATGTAGACGATGATGAAGACCCTTCGTTCTTCAGCACGTCAACCTACAGAACACATGAAGAATATTAGTATCCTTCATGACTAAGAATTATGGACAGAGGAAGAAAACGGTACGAAGAACCACCTGTTCTTCACGCAGCAGCAACATCTTTAGGGTTCGATCGGATAGGGTTATTTATAGGATTTTGGGCATCCTAATAGAGTTAGAATTTGATTAAGGGTAGTATTCCCTTGATAGAGTCCTTACTATATCCTACCCTCGACGTAGTTATCCATAACTTGCCCTGGATAGACTCTTGGGTCGAACGAAACTCGAACTGAATTAACGTCTTAAGCGAGGGCGTCGAATTTAAATTGACGCCTTGTCTAGCGTCGTTACTTATGTAAAACGCGTCCAGGTAGAGGGCGTTTCATTTCCTTTCCTAGATTTTATCTTTCGTCATTTGAAATTTGACGCCCTATTGTCTAGGCGTCCTTTTTAAATTAACGCCTTAGACAGAGGCGTTTCCTTTTGAATCAGCGCCTTTATAAAAGGTGTTATTATTTTTTTTCCTTTGATTAATGATTTACTCATTCAGGCTCTTTGTCATCTATTCACTTATCTTTTATTTTTAATTTGATATATTTAAAAATCTTACTTTTATCAGGGTCGCTACACTTCTGCATGAGCGGGAAGTTATCTTTTCTATTGATCTCATTCCTGGCACATCTCCTATTTCTAAAGCTCCTTATCGTATGTCTCCTGCGGAACTGAGGGAATTAAAGCAACAGTTGATGGAATTGCTCGAGAAGGGTTTCATTCATCCAAGTACTTCCCCTTGGGGAGCCCCTGTATTATTCGTCTGGAAGAAAGATGGTTCGCTGAGATTGTGCATCGATTATTGGCAATTGAACCAGCTGACTGTCAAGAACAAATATCCATTGCCGAGGATTGACGAATTATTTGATCAGATAGCGGGAGCTCAATATTTTTCTAAGATCGATCTTCGATCTGGATATCATCAGTTACGGATTAAGGAAGAGGATATCTATAGAACAGCTTTCCGCAGCATGTATGGTAATTTCGAATTTGTCGTTATGCCTTTTGGTCTAACGAATGCACCAGCAGCTTTCATGCAGTTGATGAACAATATATTTCGGCCCTATCTCGATCAATGGGTCGTGGTATTCATTGATGATATCTTGATTTATTTCAAGAATGAAGAGGAGCATGCTGAACATCTGAGGATGGCATTGCAACTATTGAGAGATCATCAGCTATATGCCAAGTTCAGTAAGTGTGAATTCTGGCTGCAAGAGGTGTCCTTTCTCGGACATATCATCACAAAGGAAGGAATTTCTGTTGATCCTTCAAAGGTAGAGGCAGTGAAGAATTGGGATCAGCCTACCAGTGTGACTGAAGTTAGAAGTTCCTAGGCCTAGCAGGCTACTACCAAAGATTTATCTAGGATTTCTCTAAGATTGCGGTATCTATGACAAGATTAACCTGCAAGGAGAACAAATTTGATTGGTCAGAAGGTTGCCAGCGAAGCTTTCAGAATTTGAAGCAATGTTTAGCTACTGCACCTGTATTGGCTTTACCTTCTGGTGAAGGAGGTTTTGTCGTATACACTAATGCTTCAGGTATTGGTTTAGGCTGTGTACTCATGCAGCATGGGAAAGTGATTGCCTATTCTTCTAGGCAGTTGAGGAAGCATAAAGAGAAATATCCTGTTCATGATTTGGAACTAGCAGCGGTGGTATTCGTCTTGAAGATATGGAGGCATTACTTGTATGGAGAAACATTCACAGTGTTTTCAGATCATAAGAGTCTGAAATATTTATTTTCTCAGAAGGAACTCAATATGAGGCAACGAAGATGATTGGAGTACTTGAAGGACTTCGACTTCTCAATTGAGTATCATCCTGGTAGAGGCAATGTTGTGGCAGATGCATTAAGCCAGAAGCCTGTAGCTAAATTGTCAAGTCTCATGTTACAAGAGTGGAGGCTACTGGAACAATTAGCTAGCTTGGACCTTAATGTTGACAATGATCGGGTTAGGATTGCATAGATTCGACGTAAACCTGAATTGTTGATGGAAATCAAGTCTTTGCAAGATAATGATCCCGAGCTGGTAGAGATCAAGGGAAGCTTGAGCAGCAGACCAGACTTCATGATGGCTGACGATGGAAGATTGTTATTCTAGGGTAGAACTTGTGTACCTGATGAAGTTGAAATAAAGAAAAAGATTCTTGAGGAAGCACATAGATCCAGATACACCATTCATCCTGGAGGCACTAAAATGTACAGAGATTTGAAAAGATCCTTTTGGTGGATGAATATGAAAAGGGAAGTTGTAGACTTCGTGAGTAGATGCTTGGTTTATCAGCAAGTTAAGGCTGAACATTTCAGACCGGCAGGAAAATTGAAACCACTCGACATACCCCAATGGAAGTGGGAAAGCATTGGCATGGACTTCATTATGGGTCTACCTAGGACTCGTGGTGGATTTGATGCAATATGGGTGATTGTTGATCGATTGACAAAGTCAGCTCATTTCTTACCCATTAAGTCTAAATGGACAGTTGATGTATTGGCTGCTTTATATTCGAAGGAAGTGGTAAGGCTCCATGGCATACCAGTCAGCATTGTGTCTGATAGAGACCCCAGATTTACTTCGCATTTCTGGAAGGGACTGCAAGAGTCTCTAGGTACTCGTCTGAATTTCAGTACTGCTTTTCATCCACAGACATATGGACAGACTGAGAGAATCAACCAGATAGTGGAAGATATGCTTAGAACATGCATGATTGATTTCGGAGGCAGTTGGAGTGATCACTTGGCATTAATTGAATTCGCCTACAATAACAGTTATCAATCCAGCATACAGATGGCTCCTTTTGAAGCATTGTATGGAAGAAGCTGTCGTTCCCCGTTATGTTGGGATGAGATAGGTGAGAAACAATGGCTTGGACCGGATCTTATTTCAGAATCATCACAAAACGTCCGTATTATTCGAGACCGGTTACAAGTAGCCCAATCAAGATAGAAGAGTTATGCCGACAATAGAAGGAGAACATTGGAGTTTCAGGTTGGCGAGCATGTATTTTTAAAGGTCTCTCCTACGAGAGGGATTCGAAGATTTGGCATTCAGGGCAAGCTAAGTCCGAGATATATTGGTCCATTCGAGATCCTGGATAGAGTGGGAGAGGTTGCTTACAGGCTGGCTTTACCGTCTCAGTTGTCTGGCGTACAAAATGTTTTCCATGTGTCTATGTTACGGAAATATGTGTATGACCCCACTCACATCATTCAGCATGTGGATTTCAAATTGAAGGAAGATTTGACCTATGAAGAAAGACCTATCAAGATTCTGGACCGGAAACAACAGCAACTCCGGAATCGTTCCATACCAATGGTCAAAATTCAGTGGAGTCGGCGTGGGATCGAAGAAGCTACTTGGGAGTGTGAAGATACTATGCAGAAGTGGTATCCCAACTTGTTCTAGGTGAGCTATCTCATTCCCTATTTTTTGTATTTAGTGCAGTGAATTTGGAGGACCAAATTCCTTAAAGTAGGGGAGGGTGTAATACCCCGATTTGGAAATTGAAATGAAATTGAAATGAATGAATTTCAGAATTTAATATTTAATTCCTTGGTGAATAGGACAAGTGGAATTTTGACTATCTTATAAAAATCTAGAAAAATGGTAATTTGGTAAAGGACAAGTTATTTAACAACTTTATCTTCTGTGGTCGACCCAACAAAAATCTGTAACTAGGTCTAATCAATGGATTGAGCCCAAAATGCACACTTTCCTAACCTTAACTCAAACCATGGAATTAGGGCTTAATACCCCATAAAATGATCCCAAATCGGTGGCAAATGAAAGGCCACAATCTATGGATCGTTTCCCCTCTGCCAATTCATCGAAACCCTGACCCTAAAACTTGTGGTCGGCCGAGCTTGGGTAAGGTCAACAATTGCGGCGGCGTTTCAATCACGCCACTTGCTCCGACGAATTCTCCCAGCACAGAAGGATCCAGAAGGTGTATGAGCTATAAAAATAAAGCTCTGCAACCCTAGAATCGTTTGGGAGCAGTGGCGGCTGCAGTGGAGATCGATCAAGGGAGATCTTTAGTGATTAGTGGAGACGTGTCGGCGTCCCTCTTCTTCCTTCTTCATGCAATTGAGGTAGGTAACAACGAGCCCAATATAAATTGTTATATATGGATGGAATCAGCGTCTAGTCCTCTTTCTTTTGAGCCATAAATCCCTATATTCCATTAGGTATCCTGCGCTAGTTTAATGGTTTAGTAGAGGCATGTCAGAATTAGGGCAAAACTTGTTCCCCTTTGATTCAGTAGCGATTTCAGGCTGTAAATCTAAAATTGATTCATGCATCTTGTAGAGTTTTTCATGCTCTTTCTATTGGTAGTAAAAGCCCCAAATTCCGTGATGTATACCCTTCGAATTTCGTGTTTTATTGTGACCCTAAAAACCTCACCGAGGGCAGGCAAGGGTTGGTTCAATCGGATTTTTACCAGACTTGGACGGTCTTACGATAGACCACACATCCTGGATGGGCGGCTCCTGGAGGACCACACATCCTGGATGGGCGGCTCCTGCAAGAACACACATCCTGGATGGGCGGCTCCTTCAAGACCACACAACCCTGACAGGATGGGCGGCTCCTGCATGACCACATAACCCATGGGCGGCCCTCTCCTAACCGTCCAACCCATTAGGCTGCCATGCCCTGGCCGCACAAGTACCCTTCAGTCCAGTAGATATAAGGTCCTGTAACGACCGTACATCTATGCAGAATGACTTAGTGTGAGCTCTACATGATTCATATTAGTATCTTAATTGATAATTAGTAAATTAGAAACCCATATGATAAGTGGTAAATTATGCAAGTAAATTTCTATAAAATGCATGCTTTTTATTCCCACATGATCTTTTTCATTATCAGTATCATCTTGATTAATCTTTTTGGCAATCAAATTAATGTAAATCATGATCCTTGATAAATTGACATGAAAATTAGGACTGAAATAAATACTAGGTTGCTTGACAGCCATTCTACTCTAGTAGAACAGTTTGACCAATTTGCGGACTTCTAATAAGTCATTAGCCCTATTAGTTGTGCAAGCCTTGAACTTACCCCCGGACACTCCATCCGGCGGACTTAACATCATCTTGGGATCTCTGTATATCCTTGCTAAGAACCTAATGAACCACCAGAACTCTGATTTACGTGACGGAACTACTGGATTATAAGTCTTGGATCGAATTGGGCTAAGAGAGGCATGTGCGGCCAGTAGTGGACCGCATATCCTTATAGGCGGCCCAATGACGACCATATATACCTGGTGTATGCCATTAAGTGTTTGTCAATTAACCTTGATCAATCTTAGACCAAACCATTAAGCCATGGACAGACCAATAGACAGTAGACTAGGCCCTGGTTTAGTTTTACCCTGTCTTTGGTAGCCCGGAGTCAAATAGGGTGATTTCTTAGTCTTCTAGCCAAGCCCGGGTGGTGCGGCTGGATTATGACCGCTCAAACATTATGTGGATTCTCTTGGACCGCATATCTTTAATACGGCCCCGTATGGCCCGTACACCATGTTCATGGGTCTTAAGGTCTCCTGGACCTGCGCGGCCCAGAACTTACCGTTCATACTTTAGAGCGGCACACTGTCCACCGTTCATTCTTGACCTCGTGGGCTGAGTTTCAGTCCAGCTCCTGTAAGTGCGGCCCAGTGTTAGCCGCATATATCCTTTGAGCGGCCTCTGTATGACCGTACATCTCTCAGAGATGAGTTTTATCGTGTTTTGTGCTCTTGAATCCAAGGACGGATTAGTCCTTTAAATCTTGAACTTCTGGACAATAATTCCTCTGATTATTTGGCCACAAACTTGACTAAATGTCTAGACGGAACTTGGGATCTTGGATTCGATAAATCAATGGCAACGCATCATAAGGGCCTAGTCTGGTCCTGGGGAGAGCGCCCGAAAAGTACCTGTGCCCATGGGAGTTTGTAATGACAAGGTGAGACATTACACCGAGTGCATGACTAGCGTGATGTCTACGATAGAAATATCTTGTTATCTCTTGTTACTTGATCGTGCTTGACTTGTTTAAAATACTTTATGGTGGCCATTTCCTCGTTACAATTTCCTGTTACACTTATTACATGACATTCTTGTTGAAATCCAGGTATCTTATATTTTCTTGACCTTGCAAGATCTTTATATTACGTTATTTTTCTTCTGTATCGTTATTTCTTTTCTTATCATTTCATATAAAAATGGAATAATTGGTTAATTACGTAAACTTGCATGTTATTATCTACTGAGCATTCGCTCATATAGTTGTCTTCCCCCTTTTTCCAGGCAGCTCAGGTGACGATGCGTTTACCGTTGGGGATGGGCATGAGTGATGATTGGAGTGTACCACTTCTAGATGTTGAGTTGGCATAGTTATCCTACTCTTAGTTGTGCCTTAGAGCGTGTTTAGCTACAGTTATGATATTATTGTTAAGTTGATATTGCCTCAGTTTGTATTAAAGTTGGTTTAAAGATATTATACTAGATTTGAAATGTTTCATGACCAATAAAGCTATCTCTTTTCGTAGCACTTGTGTTAATGCTTAGATTAGCTTATCATTATTTCTAGCTATTTCTGACTGTACATTCCGATATTCCGCGTCGGGGCATGACATTACGTATCTGTCCTCAAGATAAAAAAATGAATGAAAATAAAAGACATATTTTTTGATTTTTGTAATTTTCTGAATTTTTTTTATTTTCATCAGTATTTCAATTTTTTTGCATTTTTTGATGTATTTGATTTTTTTAGGTTTTTTGAAATATTTGATTTTTTTGTTTTTTTAAAATTTTGAAGTATTTGATTTGACAATATTTGATTTTTTTGGACTTTTGACAATATTTAATTTTTGGGGGGAATTTTGACAATATTTGATTTTTTTGGATTTTTGTCAATATCAATCTGCAGCACCCAAAGACAGGCTCGAACTACTGGCCAGGGATCGTCGTCCCTCCCCCTTTCATCAAAGGCTTCCCTTGAGCAGGGCGTGCATGTGAGGGTGGCTTACCACAACCAACCACCTCTAAAAAAATGGTGCCCCTACTAAGGCCATACCCGGGATACAACCCAGCCTAAGAGGGAGAAACAAAAGAAGAATTGGGAGATAAGCTTCATACAGGATGGGAGATATCAAGGCTCGAATTCCTTCCAGGGCACTACCCCTCAAAGAGTAGGTCTGTTGCGCCGGGGCTGTGTCTTTAATTTTTAGACCCATATTTATCAGGCACGCATGCGACCGGACTCATGACGTCCCGCGGGGAACTGTACTACCACTCTTGCCATGCCTTCCAATCATAATTTTGCATTGAATGATTTTCTCATTTTGGTAGCCCTTATTGGCTAGATATAGCATGAAAGCTCACTTTTGAGGGTCAAGACTACCCCTATTTGAGACCTCTCTCGTATTAGGGAGCGTCTAGGTTAGTCATCTTATCCATCAATCTCTTGCCCCTGCACTTGACCGAGCAAAGAAAAGAAAGGACCTTTGTGCATATCCTTAGTATGGCCAAAGCAGCAACGGTGTTGTTCTAGAGAAGATCGGCTGTGGCTTACCGTGTAGTGTGTGAAAACCCATGCTCAATGGTCACCCTCAACGATCGGGGAAAGGAACTAGACTCCCATCGCGGAGCTATCACCAACCTAAGAATGTTACAGAAGCGAACTCATTTTACTAAATTGACTAAGCAAACTAACTAAGGCCTAAGCGTGTTTTAAGGAGATAGCATTATAAGCATGTGCATGAAGAAACGTAATCAATAATCATAGTAGCATGTTCTTTGCACAAAATAAATATACCTTTGCATATCCATAGCGTGAAAGTAGCATCCTGAGGCGAACATGATCAACGAGCTTTGTATTCCTTACTTGAAAGGACAAAATGGAGAGGATAGCGAAGTGTAGAGATTCCTTGACACGGAGGAGCGGCAGACATCAAACTGGACGAAAAAGGATAAAAAGGAAGAGAGACGAGGGCTAGAACTCCCTCGTTAAGGCATCAAGGCACTGATAACAAGGAACCAAATACATAAGAAATCAGATTAGCTGAGATCAAGGGACTAAAGCCTCGAAAACAGCAAGAGAAAGGACAAAGACCCTGAAAGGGTGAGGAGGAAAGAACAGAAAGACGACAAAAGGATAACTATGAAGATAAGGAAGAAGGAGAACGATCATCCCACGTGGTCGGAGAAAAGAAATAGCGATCACCCGCCAGAGGCGGGGAAAAAAATGCATGAACACCTGACAAGGTCGGGGAAAAGAAATGGAAACCACCCGACAAAGTCGGGGAAGGATCAGAAAAATCACCCGACGAGGTCGGGGAACGAGCACAAGGAATCCCCAACAAGGTCGGGGAAAAAGGATGAAAAGCGGAATCCGAATGTACCCGGGGAGAAAAACTATAAGATGCCCCTGGATCAGGGGAAGAGGAGGACATAGGCCGAGGCCTAGAATGGTGAGGATAGGAGAAGATGGTAGAAATATAGTCCAATGGTGGAAGGTACACTACCCACGGATAAGAACTGAGCAAAAGAAAAGATGAATGGGCGGAAGATGGAGAGGAGGAAGTGGACCCCCGAATACACAACTGTTGGCCCTTGAACTTATGCCGCCGCCTCTTCATGGCGAAAATCTGCTTGCAATAATTCCACCTGGCGCAGACTTGGGCCTTCGGGCTTCTTGTCTTGCAATGTTTTCTTAAATAACGGGCCCACCTAGTAGACGGCCTGGCCCGATCATGAATATACAGCTTCATTGGGACGGTTGCCCCTAGCTGTGCGGTGCTAACCATAGAAAGACATTCCAGAATAGTCAACTCCTTGGGATGAACATCAGGAAGCAGTGGAGTTTTGTCATTCGGCACTAGAACATGGAGCTTTGGCATCTTCACTCGTCAGTTGGGCATGAAGCATAACTCCCTTGCTAGAAGCGCAGGACGGAACTGAGGGAGGGCGATGCGCGGCGTTGACGTGGCCGCCTCACCAATAAGCCGAGGGAGATGAGACAGAAAATGTAGAATGCCCCTGGTCAATCTCGAAGGCACGGCCAATTGCCCCTTGCATGCTGAATTCATTAAACTTTTGGCGGCCGTGTGGGTTAACACCATCCGGGTGGAAAACTTTTCTGGGCCAGTGAACTGAATAGCAACCAGGCGAGAGGTGATAACAACATCAATAGTGAATTCTCCGGCGAGCAAAGAGATCGCCACCGGCCTCACTTTTGAAGGAACTGGCACAAGTGCTAAGGAACTCTTCTCAGCAACCGTCTTCATAGCAAGTGCAGGCTCATTATCCCTAGAATAGCCAGGGACCAGGACTCGGACCGGCATGCGGCAAATGAAATCTTGAAGCTTGTAATGCATAATCAAAGCCTGGCTCGGCTCTTTATCTCCCTGGGGACTAGACCCGAGGGGCACCAAAGGTAGCAAGCACCCACTCCGTGGGGTAGAGATAGGTGGAGAGAGGGGTGGAGAAGGCTTGGAAGGTGTGGGTGAAGGCAATGCGAGCGGCGGAGAGATAACGGCGATGATGGGCTCTGGTGGGGGTAAAGGTTTGGAGGGTGGAGGTGTAGGAGAAGGCAAAGGTGAATATGGTGGCGTGGGTGGAGATGAAGGCAATGGCGGGGGTGTGGGCATAGGGGTAGCTTGCTCAGGCTCGGACGATGATGGTGAAGGGAGCGGCATCGGTAGCGAGGATGGTTGTGAAGGTGACGGAACAGGGATCGTTGTGAGAGGAGGCGATGAAGATGGTGGTGGTGACGGCAATGGGGATAATGGAGAAGGCGATGATGGAGATGTGGCCAATGGAGGCAGCGAAGATGGGGGTAGAGAAGGTGGAGGCGAGGTAGAAGAGGTGGCAAGTCGTGGCGCCCATCTCTGACTTGTCAGTACAACACGTCAAGCGGCGTTGGGAATAGAAGCGGTGGTGAAAATGGAGGGGGAAGGACAAGAGTTTGTGCTGGCCTGAGCAGAGGCTTGGGTTTGTGGAGGCCGTGGAGGTTGAGTAGGGGACAGTGAAGGTGAGGGGGTAGGTGAGGGGATAAATAACGGAGTGGGTGCTTTATCAACTGAAGAATCACAGGGATGCCCCTGGTCTTGAGATGGAGATGGCTGCCTGGGTGGCGCTTGCTGCTACTGCTGCTGCTGTTTGCGAAGATCCACAATAACTTGGCGCATAACATCCCAATCAATCATCTTCTTATCTTCCAAGCTGTAAACAAATTCCCAGAACTCGGGGTAGTCCTCAATCAAATGCCCCTATTGACGATGGAATTCACAGAAATGGAGCAAATTCCTAACCGCGGGTCGGCAAGGCACAACCGGAGGGAGTTGCAACGCATGGGTGGCCATCAAAGCTTGAAAACATCTGTAAGAGATTCCGGCAACGGAGAGTGAGAATCCCGCTTCGGGGAAGGTAGGTGCCGAGGGGTATGAGAAGGTAGTGGGGATGGTAGTGAAGGTTGCCTAGGTAAGGGGAATTGCATAGGTGAAGGCGGAGGGCTAGTATGATGTGGAGGCGTGGCGGGAGCAGGAATATAATGGACGGCATCCACCCGCTCAGGATGTGATGTTTCCTTGGCCGGAAGTGGAGAGGTGTGGGCAAATAAAATAGCAGAGGGCTGACTCATGGAGGAAGATGTAGTGGGGTGACATGGGAAGGCATATGGATAAGTGGGAGCGGACAGCCGACTCATGGAGGGATATGAGGTGGAGGGTTGACTTGTGGGGGATGGTGAAGAGAAGGGGTATGTGGAAGGCGAAGGTGGAGGAGACTCGTGGTCAAGTGAAACTAGGAGTTGGTTGGTAATGAAGCGGGCTCGGCTGTAGAGTTGTCGTCAGGAAGTGATATCATTCAGGGCTAAGACGCATCTAAATTCAGGCATTGCATTAGAAATAACCATCTTGATTTGTTCGCCCTCCGGAATATGCCCTGGAACTTGCGTGGCTAGACGACGCCAGCGGTCGGCGAACGTGTAGAATTCCTCGTCGGGCTTCATCTTCTCTTGGGCCAAATCCACCATGGAGTACTTGGGCCCCACCTGGTCTCGGTACTGCTGAAAGAATTTTTCTTGTATAACTTGAAAATTCATCATCTGCTCTTACGGTAACGTGAAGAACCAATCCTTGGCCGAGCCCTCTAAAGATAGACCAAACAAATAGGCCATCAAGCGTTGGTCATATCGGAATTGGGCCGACTCATAAAGGAACTCCTTCAAATGCACGTAGGGGTCACCAATTCCACCATAGCGACGATAAGCTGGAATTTGTGAACATGATGGGAGCTGAAGACCTTGAAAGGCAAATGGGATATCCAAAGAAATTTGGGGATTGATTCGGCGTTGTAGTTCATCAAGCTGGCGTTGGGCCTGAGTAATCATTTCCTCGGTAGGAAGAGTCCGAGAAGGATATGGGCCATCCTGAGCAAGAGAGGATAAATTTAAACCAGGATAATGATGATGGGTCGAATAGAGGGACCCAGCCTGAGGAGATGGCAAGCCCGTTCCGAGAATGTTGGAATGCAGGGGCCTAGAAGGATTATGTGTGTGGGGACAAGAATTGATTGGGCTAGCAGCAGCATGGGCGGGACAAGAAGGCCTATTAAAAGAATAGGGTCCATTGGAGGAATAGGGAGATGGACCCGCGTGGGAAGAGGAATCCACACGGGAATAAAAAGATGGAGAGGTATAGGAATAAGGTACAAGGGAGAAGTGCTCCATGGGGAGAATGGAGACTTTATATAGTCAAGAATTTCAAAGGAATACAAGGATAGAAACGTGCCTAGGCCAAATGCAACTAAATGGAGACATACAAAGATGAACAGGACCAAATGAGCCTAATCTGACAAAATGAGGTGAATGTTGATACTGCAACACACGATGGAGGGGAGAGATGAGAAAAGAATCAACCAATTGACCACCCAAGTTATAAATGATGCATGAAAATTTTATAAGTTCCTCTTTAGACCTTAGTAGATTAATTAAAATGTGAATTCACTCAACCATAAGGTACCTAACCATGGTGGGGGACGGGAAACTGGCAGACTCTAAGGGACTCCCCCTCACGCTGATGTAGAACCCTAGACTGAGGGATGGTGTGGTACAACCTGCCCCGCGTCCGTGTGGGAATCCACGGCTCACGGGGACTTACGGAGGTCCTCAGCAAGGTCCCCTAGTCGGCTCCAAGGAGTATGGAGACGAGAGAAAACCCTACCTCGGTAGGAATGCAACTAGATGTGAATGGGATGCACGAATCCTATGTGCACCGGAGTGCATGCAAAATTCTAACCTACATCTAGCAAGCAATGATCAAACAAATATGTAAGAAATGAAAACAAGTATGCAACAATGATATAAGAGCAGGGGGGAGATCAATAATCAGCACCAAGTGTCATGAAAATCAAATAACATGGCAATCAAAGTGAAGCACGGGTGCACTGTAGCACGACAAGGACAGTCTCTGTAAGACCGCTCAGGGAGATAGACGGTCTGTAAACGATCGTATAATCTAGGGAGTAATGACTGACTAACACAAAAATTGAAAAACTCTGGAATGAAAGGAGACAAGAATCAGAAGCGTACCAGGTTGAACGGTCTCCAGGTAGACTGCGTAAGAGCTAGAACGGACCTACAGCAACCGGGTAATAGCAACCAAACCAACACTATGGGGACAGAGGCGTACCTGTGCTAGCAAGATGGACGGCCAAACGCAGGCCGTATGGAAGATGAACGGGTGGTGAGAGACCGCTCACGATAGCAGGTTTGGAGGAGACGTGGTATTGTTCGTAGAGAAGAACGGTGGACTTACGATCGCACAAGATTAGGACGGCTCAAGAGGGACCGTACAAGTTCCAAAGGAAAGAGAACGCGACCAGAAAAGATCAACCTGAAACTCCTTCAAGAAAAAGGGCTATCAAAGCAAAAGAGAAGGTCAGCAGGTCACTAACACGATGTGCACTAGTCGTCCCACTGTGATCGCCAAAAAATGGGGTGTTGACGTGCTTTTCCTTCCTTTCATTCTTAATGCCCTCCCATGTCTATCGTACCACATCAAATATGGGAAATGAACGAAAGACAGAGGGAAAGGGAGGAGTAGAAACCTGTGATCGTGATCGCCACCAAGATGTCGGACATGCAATGAACGCACACCGTACCTTGGAAAGAGGGAGGTACTCGCCTTAAAACCACCACTGACACTCGGAACGGCTCCTTATAGACCGCCTGTAGGTACGCGCGGGCTCACGATAGACCGCTCTTCGGTGCTGAGGTGGAACGCGGGATTAAGATGGATGGAGGGTTGAACGGCTTGATGGTGACCGCAGGAGAAGGAAGAACGGTTGACACTAGGCCGTATGCCTCCCTGAACGGTCCAAAGGATGCCGCACAAGACCACCACGCCAGAAGTTACGAGAGTCCAACCTCCACCCTTTTCGGCCTGCCAGAAAGGGTAGGCCTCGTGCTAGTGTGTTGCTGACCTGCAAAATAACATATAGAACACAAAGAAAAACCCGAATTAGAACTAGAGAGTGTAGCAAACGCTAAAATGGAAAGAAATGATAATGACTAAATGAAATGGGGGATACCTGGGGATTTTTAAACCCCTGGGGGTGTCAAAAACATAGGAGGGTATGTGAATGATGCATGAGAATGAGAAAATCGTGGAAGAAACGTGAAGAAAGTATTGCATGCAAACAAGAGAGAGCGACAGATTAATGAACTAAAGACACAAAAAAAATGAGATACTCCCTTAAACCAGAGGCCTGTATGGAAGTAGAAGGCCTCCCTCCCTGGTCGTAGGTTGCTCAAAGATTCGGCAGGGCTTCGCCGTCGACCAAAAATCTCCCCCCTTTCAAAGGTAGCCTTTAGGGTCTATTTATAGAGCACCCAAATGCTAACCCCGAATTTAGGGTTTTTAGGCATTTTCAGGTCAAGATAATCAAAGAAAAGATGAAGATAATTGAATTATCTCTCAACCAGAAGAAACGGCACTCAAAATGGTTAAGGATTCGTGGAGAAATCATCGGAGAAAGTTTGGGAGAAAAAACACGAATGGATAAAAAACCCTTAACCACTTCCTGGTCCGAGGAGATAAACGGTCTCACGATAGACCGCACAAATGTTGAGCGGCCAGACATGGGCCGTCCATACCTGTCGGTGGAAATTCAAATAAATCTTGAGATGATTAATTTATCCACTAAACTGACCGATAAATTCGCCGCTGGACTCTCTCATGGTTGAACGGCTCTTGGAAAACCGCCCAAACCTGTCGGTGATAAATAAAAAGATAAAAAGGTAATTATCTAAATAGTTAACCAACATTAGGACTCTTGAGAGATAGTTGGCTTAGTAGGTACCGCACAATGGTCTTATGCGGCTATGTCTAGGCCGTATATATGCTTGTCGGTGAAAATTCAGGAAATCAGCTAAATATGCCATAAATATGTGGACGGCCAAGTATTAACCGCATATAGGGTTAAACGGCTAGAGGTTGACCGCACATGTACATGGGTGTTTGAAATTTATAGAATAGCTCAATAAACCAAAACCAAGGCCCATTAAGCCCTAAATCAACTCGGACCTAGCCAGGGAGGGAGGCCACCCATAAAATTGGCCCAAAATGTGCCAGAAAATAGCCCAGCGAGTGATGGACAACTCGAGGCATCAACAAATGGGAGTAAGATAAATGACTCAACTTATCGGTAAAAAACGGGTGTCAACACCAAGAGTTGTAAAGCTCCGAAGGGAAAAAGGATTATCGTGTAGTACATTGAAGCCACAGAGATATAACAGTAAGCAATTAAATTTCATTAGATCGGTTTGCTAAAGTAGCAGAAATAAAATTACTTTTTAATTAATAGTTTAAGTTTAACAATTATACCAGAGTCCAGTCCAAAAGAAAGATGAGTACAGTCCAACAGAAAGAAAAAGGTACACTGAGGTCGGGGGAAGCCCGACGCAGGTACCGCTGGCAACTACGAACTCGCCACACCAGGAACCACCAAAGAAGCAGAGACGACCCCACTTGAAAAGCAGGGGTGAGCCTCATGTCACTGGCCCAGTAGGGGTCACGCGGATCCCCACTGAAAAATAACGCAGTAACATGGAACAACAACTAAAACAACAGTAGTAGTAAAGCAGGAAAAGTAGGGAAAACTACTGCTAGAAAGTTGTAAAAGAAAGCAGCAAGAACAGGAGTAGGGAGCAAGTAAGAAAGAGGGAAAAAGTCGTACCGACAAAACACGACTGCCGGGTGGACCTCGGCCCCTAGGATACTCCAAACAACAACATCAACAGAAGGGTAAACTCTGAACTGACGAAGTCAGGAGTCACCGATCTGTCGGCAAGCACGAGGCCTAAGACGAAGGCCTACGAGACCAGACAACAAGTCTAGAAGAGACCTAGACACACAACAGACATAGATACACACGACTAGAATGTCGTGCACACGACACAACACTGACCTCGTGCAAGACCACGAGAGGGCTAACCCGAAAAGGTCACGACACACGAGAAATGCGAGAGTCACGTGTCACGTGACGGAAGCACCCCCTCACTAGAAGAACAGCCAGCTACATCCACTAACGTCTTATGCTGCGCCTACAAGTGTCTCATCTATGCTGCCGCCTGAAGCACGACAGAGACTAAGACATGCTCAGAACCAGAACATGAACTACACTAACGAGTGACTAGACAGGGTAACGCCCGTCGGCATCAGTCCAAGCCCCTGACCACATGTGCACACACCGACTATTGCTGGAGAGCTAGGCCTCTAGCTAGTTTTCCCCACCCAACAGGATGCCACTGTACAGCGGGGGCCCACGAAAACTAGCTTACAAACCGTATCTCGGGAATTGCCATGCCACCACTCCTGGGTCGGTTGACACGTCGTAACGTGTCGCCAGGCTACGACTAGTGGATGCTCACTAGACACAGAACTCTGAAACACAAGCGCTGTGGCACTGACAGGCAAGGAAGCACTGCCGTATGTACTACGAAGTACCAAGGTAGCACAACGACTGCCAATAGACTCAGGACATGGCAACTAGATTTGTAGACACAACGATCCTTGAGTCAGAAGACTCAGGTCAATATCATCGTACAAAGCGGTACAAGCCGCCAATCGGTCTAATCCTAAGTCAAAGAAACGACACATCCGTATAAAATGACACACGGTGACCTGAGGGATCATCAAGACCCTCAATGCACTTGGACACATAAATCGAGGTAGGACAGTACTTCAAGGCATCCAAAATCACTATCTCGAGCTATTCAGAATAGTCGAGACACACACAAGGTTACTTGTCAACCATTGGATCTCACCGGGTTGACCAGAACTTAACAACGACTCCATGGCAGTATAGAAACCAAGGCATACCTGGCTGCCTTATTTCGTGGTCATAGCCCTCATAGGACATCAAGAGACATCCACGGGACGACAGACAAACCACAAGGTCAAGCCGAGACAATCAGAATTCAAAACATCGAGAAACGACACTCAGAAATTAAGCAAAGGAACATACGCTGGCGGCCATAGAATGGGCCGCTAGGTGAGTGTCGCGGTCAAGGATTAGGCCACTAAACCCAGTCAACCCTGAACCGACCTATTCGAACAAACCACCAAAGAAGCCTAATATAGACGCGCTACACGGACTAGGTGGTCCAAGAGACAACCTCCACTCTAACTGCCCTAAAACATTGACCTAAGACACACGGACTGTAGCGGCCGAAGGAAGGCACGCTACAACAAAGAAACGCGTGAAGGTTGGGCCGCCAGGGCCAATCGACTTAAATCTTGACTAGGTCTAAAATCACGGTAACACGAATACTGAGGTAGACCATAAGCTACTGAGACTATTCCCTCAAAAGGGAACTCAAGGGAGGCCACATACATGCGGGGGAACCCCACCGCACTCACACCGATACACTGTGACTCGATCTAGCATAACATAAAGCCCAGGATGCACATCCCTACGGGCATGCTAATCGAAGTAACTCGATACTTTCCAACACCCTAGAAACACAGACACGGAACCCACAGGGTGTTCGAAAGACTCGCGAGGCCATAGGTCGGTCATTGGGTCTCAACCGGACCGACCAAGACTCAAAACGAGCTTAAACACGAAATGCTGGTCGACTTGAACCCTGGGGTCGATCGACCTGACAGGGTCGGTTGACCGGCCCAGGTGGTCCGGTAGGCCGAACCAGTGGCTGGACCCGACACGGTCCGCGAGCGACTGCCGGTCGACCGACCCATCAGGTCCGGTCGACCGATCACGACTAAAAATTGGTAGAACCGAGCCCTAACGCCCGATTCCACACCCCATTCGATTCCGATCTAAGGGGAAAACAACCGCAATCACAATACCGACCTTCCACAACCCGGAAGGGGTCAAAATAGCGCACAAACGGATTGAAACGGACAATTCCATCGAATTATCCCTATTTGGGTCACCGGGGTTCCTGGGCTCGTACCGGCCCCAAATGACAACCAATTGACACGAAATAAGTGGATCTGGAATGCTGACATTCCAGGGGTTCGATTGATACCAACTGATCTAAAAATCGTTGTCGTTTTTCGGCGAACCTTGCGAACACCCCAAAAGTATGATTTTATCGAAACTGAGTGAAACCCGCTCAAACTCACACCGAACAACGTGAAGTTATAGGGAAAACATAGAGGAGAAGTACAGCTTCCATCTCCCTACCTCCACCAAAGATTACGTGCACCGAAGTGACTAAACCACACCGAAAACCACGTCGTGAGCTCGACCGTCGGCTTTGAATCCACCGTTCGGGATCGCGCCAAAATCGATCCAATCCTCGCCCCATCGCACTCCGGACCACTCCTACGGCATCACCTCTACCTGCTCGAGCCTCCTCCGTCTGCAGCCGGAGCCGGAAGGGCGAGATAAGAGAGAAAACGGGGGAGAGAGAAGTCACGGCGGCGAAATGAGAAGGGAGGAGACAGGAAGGAAAGAAAAATAAAGAAATTAGGAAATTTTCCTAATTTTTGAAATTTCGATAATTGGTCCGAAAATAGACCAATTCAAAAAAATACGTAAAAATAGTCAAAACGATCCTCTCAATGAGTACATCGCAATTGCGACGTCCATGAGTCGATAAATTGAACAACAAACTCACCACAGGGTTCCGTAACTAGTACGAGAGAAAAACTTACGTGGATCGTTAAACTCAACTCAAGACCCACAAAAGCGATCTGAAACTCTCCGAAGAAGATCGAAAGACACAACAAGGATCCAATAAGAATCCTGGGCATTACACCTCGCATCCCCTCCATTGTCCATACTGCCTTTCCCACCCTACCACCACCCCCATCCAATCCACAGTATCACAGAGTTCTTCACCTCCCACAACGCTGTCAACCAGGAAAACAACGTAGATAAACCTATCCCCAATGACATGTACCCTACTCTCATCTGAGAACCTAGCCCCTCATCGCCATGCACCACCTGCCGTCGTTGTTGCCCTGCCCTCCCATGAGCGCCCTCCCCCCACTTAACTCTTGCAACTGCAAACTCCGCCCCACGGTCACCATTAACTGAGCACTTCAGAAAATAGAGTACCGCCCAACCACCTCCATTTACCCTGTCACGCCCCGACGCGGAATATCGGGGGCGCGACGAGTCGTAAACGAGCGTGTCGATCAGAACATGTACAATTTATTTCTAAAGACAGAAATGAATGGGAAAATAATACTTTTATTCCTTGAAAATAAAGTTTACATTGCTAATTCATAAGCCGTAAAGGCAAATTACAATCTTCAATCCGAAAGTATAACATTCTTGTAAAACACTAATGATCTACATAAACCTAGGTAAAAAGGAAAATTACTCTTTTCACTCTTGTCCATTCCCTTGTTCATTTTCAATTCCTGCAACAATTAATCAAAACGTAGGGTGAGTAATAAGCTCAGTAGGATTTTATATCTCTAAGAACCAGGCAATCTTAAAGTTTTTAGCATGTTGAACCATTTTCCAAGTTGAAACGGGAAATGTTTAATCATGAAATTCGAGTAGAATTTTGTATAAGGAAATTTCAACAAGATAACAAGATATCAAGAGAAGTTTTCAAGTAATAACCTTTGAACAAGTAAAGAATTTCACGAATTTGGCCATTTCACGCAAGTCAAGTAATTCATGTAATTTTTCAAGTAGTCATGTGAACAAGTAACAAGTACAATTAGTGGAATGCCGTATCAAGTAAATCTATCATGCACTTCGGTGTAATGTCACACCGTTGGTAAATCAACTCTCATGGGCACAAGTACTTTCGGGCGCTCCCCCCAAGACCAGACCGAGCCCCATTAATGCCAGGCATTAAGTTATATGGATATGAAGATCCCAAGTATGTTTAGACATCCACTCAATGTGTATATGGCCAATGATTTTCAAGAATAATGCTGTTTGTAATTAAACACAGATTTGGCAAAAAAATTCAGAAGTTGCAAGAAAGTAGATAACAATTTTAAGGCATCATGTTTAACGACATTAAGCCGTGGAGTTAAAAAATGAACGGTAAGTAGGAAGAAAATTTCAAGATAGTAGATTTATTATTCTAAATTTCTTAGCTTAGTCTCAGAATCATAAAATATCAAGTTTTTGTTAGAAAATATATATTTATGAATATAAATTATGAGTTTAGATATTAGTATTTAATCATACATTAATTAACAATATGACAAGAAACTAGATTTACCATGTTGAAAGTAGTTTTCATACATCAATATGATAGAAAATATATTTTTACATTCTGAAATAATTTTCATACATCACTATGATAGCAAACAGAATAGTTATAGGTCGAAAAGATGTTTACTGGCTGTGCACGCGCTATAGCTCAGGGTCGCGTTCATACAACATATATAATATAATATACATATTCAAAATATTATATTTTGATCGTCAGAAATTTCGAGAAAATTTTTAAGAACGCGCTATAGGTGACTGGTGCGATCTTCAAGAAGGCGCTATAGGTGACTGGCACGTTCAGGATCATATATATATATATTTAAAACTTTTGAAAACTAGATGAAATAGATGGGTTCTGGAAAAATCATAATATATATAAACACCTGATATATATATAAACACCTTATGTATATGTATATATATTAGAAGTATTATATTTTTGACCCTTGATCATCCGAGGTTAAGGGTCTGAACGCGCTATCATAGACTAGCGCGTTCATGAAGAACGCGCTAGGTTCATATTGCGCGATGTGAAAAATATTATTATATTATTTTATGTATATTTTTGAAAATTTGGTGAGAAGGGCGGGGTATGCAATCGGGTATGCAAGTTCTTCCTTTGAATAATAACCTTCCATCATCAGCCAGAAGGAAATCCGGTCGTTGATCTAGTTTCTCTTTAATTTCAACAATCATCAAATCATCATCTTGCCGTTCTTTAACTTCCGAGAGTAACTCGGTTTGGAGTTGAATATTAGCAATAAAGACTCCGCCTTCCTTCTCTTCCATATTGAGGTTTAAATTGGCCATTTGCTCAAGTAGATGCCATTCTTTAACCATCATGCTTGATAATAAAGCCATCGGCTTCCGGCTAAGTGCATCAGCTATGGCATTACCTTTTCCGGGGTGATATTGTATAGAGAAGTCGAAATCCTTTAAATATTCCAACCACCGTCTTTGTCTCATATTGAATTCCTTTTGAGAGAATAAATATTTGAGACTCTTGTGATGAGAATACACCGTAAAGGCTTCGCTATAGAGGTAATGTCGCCAGATCATCAAATCAAATTCCGCAGCTGCCAGTTCTAGATCATGTACGGAATAATTTTCCTCATGTTTCTTCAATTGCCGTGAGGAATAAGCTATGGCCTTGCCATGTTGCATTAATACGCAACCTAGGCCAATTCTAGATGCATCAGCATATACTTCGAATCCTCTTCCATCCGTAGGTAATGTGAGAATAGGAGCAGTCGTTAGATAATCCTTTAATGTTTGAAAGCTTTTCTCGCATTTCTCGGACCATATAAAAGGATTCTCCTTCCGTGTCAATCTTGTTAAAGATACTGTGATCTTTCAGAAATCATTGATAAATCTTCGGTAATATCCAGCCAATCCCAAGAAGCTTTGAATTTCCATCACACTAGTAGGTCTTTCCCAGTTCTTTACGGCCTCGACCTTTGAAGGATCGACGGCGATACTGTTCCAGGAAATTATGTGACCGAGAAAAGAAACTTCCTCCGACCAGAAATCACACTTGCTTAATTTGGCACAAAGCTTGTGATCTCTTAATAATTGAAGGGCCTTCTTGAGATGTTCATCATGTTCTTCCTTTGACTTGGAGTAGATCAAAATGTCGTTAATGAAGACAACCACAAATTGATCGAGGTATGGCCTGAATATGCTGTTCATTAATTGCATAAATGCGGCAGGTGCATTTGTTAAGCCAAAAGGCATAACGGTGAACTCGTAATGTCCATACATACTCCGGAATGCAGTCTTGTGAATATCCCCTTCCTAGATCTTTAATTGATGATAACCTGATCGAAGATCGATCTTTGAGAAGTATGGAGCTCCAGAAATCTGGTCGAATAATTCATCAATCCTCGGTAATGGATATTTATTCTTGATGGTAAGTTGATTCAATTGCTAATAATCAACACATAACCTCATCGAACCATGCTTCTTTTTAACAAAGAGGATCGGGGCTCCCCAAGGTGAAGTACTTGGTCGGATAAACCCATTTTCTAATAACTCCAATAGTTGTTCCTTTAACTCCTTCATTTCAACAGCAGACATCCGATATGGAGCTTTTGAAACTGGTGCAACTCTCGGAATTAAATCAATAGTGAAAACCACTTCTCTCTCGGGAGGAATACCAGGCAAATCGTCTGGAAATACATCAGAATAATCCCGAAAGATAGGAATGTCCTTTAGAGCGGGTTCCGTATGCTCGGTCATAGTGATAGAAACTAAGAAACCGGCACAACCCTTCCTTAATAATTTCTTGGCTTTGAGGGCCGAAATGAGAGATATGTGTCTAGAATGCCTGGTGGCAGAAAATATGAGGTTGGTGTAACCCATAAAAGTTATCGTACCCAACTTGCAGTTGACACTAGCACCATGTGTAGATAGCCAATCGGCACCCAAAATAACATCATATCTGTCCATCTCCATGCATACCAAATCAGCGGGTAAGTTATAACCGCTAATTAGAACTTCACTAGCAGGATAGAAATGTTTAATCTCCGTTCCCGTTCTAATAGGGGTAGTAATAGTGAGTGTATAATCTAATGGAATATGCTTCATAGGTAAAAGACCAACAAATCTTCTAGATATAAATGAATGCGTAGCTCCGGTGTCAAATAAGACAGGGACAGGCTTGGAGTATATGAAAAGAGTACCTTCCACGATGCCTCCTTCCTCGGTAGGTTCCGCATCCATAAGAGCTTGAAGTCTTCCTTGCCTTTTGGCAATAATAGGAAGCTTTGCCGGTGATGGAGCTTGCTCGTTGAGAAGAGGGCAATTCGGGATCCTATGATCCCAACTCCCGCATCGAAGACATGCATCAAGCTTTCTCCAGCATTCTTCGGCTTTGTGCCTGGGCTTCTCGCAATATTTGCATAGTTCCTTTGATGTTGCCGATATAGGGACAATTTGCTTGTCGAATGTCCTCGGCTTCTTGTCTCCTTGAAAATTACGTCCACCTTTGTTGAAATTATGCCCGTCCTTGATGAAGTTACGCCCGTCATTGGGCCTTTTCTTTCCGAAGGAAGGTTTGAAACTTCCGGCTCCCATAACTTGCTCTCTCTTGGCTTCTCTTCCCCGGATGTGATCCGATAACTCCGTTGCATCTTCTAGGAGTTGTGCTCTTCGTACCGCATCACTATATATTTGAATATCTATCGGGTCCAGTTGAGTAATATATTGTGGCTTAAGGTCGTTAATAAATCTCCTTGCCTTCATTTTGTAGATACCCACGAGATGTGGAGCATACCGAGATAACCTCGAAAATTGGGCTTTATATTCCGCAACTGATAATCCCCTTTGTTTCAAAGCGATAAATTCGGCGGCCTTTCTTTCTTGTACTCGGTCAGAGAAGTATTTACTATTGAAGTGTTCCACGAACTCTTCCCATAGAATTTGGTCGTGCGATAAAGTAGCTTTGACCGATTCCCACCAGGCACGTGCATCCCTTTGCAGTTGGAAAGTAGCGAGTAGGATCTTTTCCTCGTCGGCACATTGCATGACTTGAAAAATCCTCTCGATTTCCTTAATCCAATGTTCGGCCGCATCCGGATCCGTAGATCCAGCGAACTTGGGAGGGTTCATGCTTCAAAAATTTCTATGCAAGTCTCCGACTCCTCGGTTTGCTCCTCCCTTGTCAACCTGTTGGAGGGCTTGGGTTAAACCTTGAACGGTGCGTTGCATCTCGCGCCATTGAGCTCTCTCGGCGGCCATTTGCGAGATTTAACCTGCAACCATAATTCCAAGGTTTATCATTTTTGTTTTGGTATTTATTTCCTGATAATTCCATTTTTCTTAAAACTTAACCCGTGTTTCTACCCGATCTTACTGGGAATGTTTAAGACCTAATCCAAGTTTCTATATATTGATCTTAAACCTAACCTAAGTTTAAGAAAGAACCTATAATTGTGAAACCTAAGATTTTATGTAACCTAGGCTCTGATACCAAAAAGACTGTCACGCCCCGACGAGGAATATCGGGGGCGCGATGAGTCGTAAATGAGCATGTCGATCAGAGCATATACAATTTATTTCTAAAGATAGAAATGAATGGGAAAATAATACTTTTATTCCTTCAAAATAAAGTTTACATTGATAATTCATAAGCCGTAAAGGTAAATTACAATCTTCAATCCCAAAGTACAACATTCTTGTAAAATACTAATGATCTACATAAACCTAGGTAAAAAGGAAAATCACTCTTTTCCATTCCCTTGTTCATTTTCAATTCCTGTAATAATTAATCAAAACGTAGGGTGAGCAATAAGCTCAGTAGGATTTTATATCTCTAAGAACCAGGCAATCTTAAAGTATTTAGCATGTTGAACCATTTTCCAAGTTGAATCGGGAAATGTTTAATCATGAAATTCGAGTAGAATTTTGTATAAGGAAATTTCAACAAGATAACAAGATATCAAGAGAAGTTTTCAAGTAATAACCTTTGAACAAGTAAAGAATTTCACGAATTTGGCCATTTCACGCAAGTCAAGTAATTCATGTAATTTTTCAAGTAGTCATGTAAACAAGTAACAAGTATAAGTAGTGGAATGCCGTATCACGTAAATCTATCATGCACTTCGGTGCAATGCCACACCGTTGGTTAATCAACTCCCATGGGCACAAGTACTTTCGGGCACTCCCCCTAGGACCAGATCGGGCCCCATTAATGCCAGGTATTGAGTCATATGGATCCGACGATCCCAAGTACGTTTAGACATCCACTCAATGTGTATATGGCCAATGATTTTCAAGAATAATGCTGTTTGTAATTAAGCACAGATTTGGCAAAAAAATTCAGAAGTTGCAAGAAAGTAGATAACAATTTTAAGGCATCATATTTAACGACATTAAGTAGTGTAGTTCAAAAATGAACGGTAAGTAGAAAGAAAATTTGAAGATAGTAGATTTATTATTCTAAATTTCTTAGCTTAGTCTCAGAATCATAAAATATCAAGTTTTTGTTAGAAAATATATATTTGTGAATTAAAACCATGAGTTTAGATATTAGTATTTAATCATACATTAATTAACAATATGACAAGAAAATAGATTTACCATGTTGAAAGTAGTTTTCATACATCAATATGATAGAAAATATCTTTTTACATTCTGAAATAATTTTCATACATCACTATGATAGCAAACAGAATAGTTATAGGCCGAAAAGATGTTTACTGTCTGTGAACGCGCTATAGCTCAGGGTCGCGTTCATACAGCATATATAATATACTATACATTTTCAAAATATTATATTTTGATCGTAAAAAATTTTGGGAAAATTTTTAAGAATGCGCTATAGGTGACTGGCGCGATCTTCAAGAAGGCGTTATAGGTGACTGGCGCGTTCAGGATCATATATATATATATTTAAAACTTTTGAAAACTAGATGAAAGAGATGGGTTCTGGAAAAACCATAATATATATAAACACCTAATATATATATAAACACCTTATGTATATGTATATATATTAGAAGTATTATATTTTTGACCCCTGATCATCCGGGGTTAAGGGTCTGAATGCGCTATCATAGACTAGCGCGTTCATGAAGAACGCGCTAGGTTCATATAGCGCGATCTGAAAAATATTATGATATTATTTTATGTATATTTTTGAAAATTTGGTGAGAAGGGCGGGGTCTCTCTGAACGCGCTGGGTCGGGCTGGCGCGTTCAGAACGCGCTCCTGAAGAGTAGCGCATTCTGGTTCTGAGACCGAAACAGAAAAACCCCTCTGTAAAATGACCATAACTTATTCATTCCTCAATAGAATTTAATAAATGAGCTATCAATGGAAAGAGCACTAAAAGATACATAAGATAGCATGCTTTAATTAGAGTTTAGACTGAGAGACACCTACCTTTTACGGATCTAAAGAAATATCTTCAAATATAAGAAAACCCTTTGATCTTCCAAATCTTCCTTCAAATCTCCACCAATATTTACAGCAGCGTAACCTTAGCCTCCAAGGATGGTTTGAGGGTCGAATGGGGTTCTATTTATATCTAAAACTTGGCCAAATTTGTTAAGATTCCTTGCCTAACAATGCCAAACTTTTCAACTCCAAATTTAGAAGAAAAATCTAATTTTTCTTCTTAACCTAGCCTCCATTTGGTGTGAAACCAATATAAAAATGGCTGGTGCAAGGTGGGCTGTTAGGTAAGGGTCGATATTTGTGCCAAACTTCTAGAAATGGGGTTATTATAATCTTTTTCAAAAGGCATTTAACATGTGTTACGAATTTTGATCTAATTACCCTTTAATAAATCATTTAATCTATTAATCCAGCCTATTTTGGATTATCCAATGGGCCAATTGTGAACCTAGTCCATTACATGGACTTTTATTGGGCTCTCTATGATTTATCTAAGGTTTAAAGCATTTAATATCTATTTACTTCTAGTTAATTCAAGTAAATTCAATAAACTAGTTTATTTCATATAGATAAAATGTAATTTAATTATTTCATGAAAATTTTAATTACATAATGAAATTAAAAATTTCATTTCTCATTTTAATTATCGGGTTTCTACATACCCCCATTCATCTCTCTCTCTCTCTCTTGTCCTATAGTAATCGAAGCTCAGTCCATCTATCCCTCACTCCCCCACACCCTTTCCCCCACCTATTACACCCTTAAAACCTCCAAAGAAACCCCAACTCGGAAGACCATGGTGGAGAAAGGGAAGAACAAGGGCCCGTTTTGGGCTACTGTCTCGTCAGACAAGCGTGGGATCGGTCGACCGATATTGGTAGATCAGTCGATCGACCCTAGGTTTGTCGACCGACCAGGTGGGTCAGTCGACTGACCTCTAATTGTCTGCCGACTGACCCCTGCTCCATTTGCATAAGAACCCGTTCCCCCTCCCTTTTAGTTACCATCCCCACACCCCCCATCCTCCATATATCTCTCCTTCCTATGCCCCTAATATCCCCCCTAAGTTGATATCCATCCATCTCTATCTCTCACACCCTCTCCCCCATTGCTTTATAACACCTAAAACCCGTCGGGAAGCCCCCTCGGACGTCCACGGTGAAGCACGGCCAAACAAAGCATCGTTTGGGCAGGCTCGGAGTGTTGCAGAAAAATGCGGCTAACACGGCTCGTCGACACGCCGCTGTTGACACCCATTTTCAGCCTGCAATTTGAGTCAATTCTCTTATTCATTCTTGGTAATGTCCTGAATTAGCCATTATTTTGGAGCTTTCCTTGAGCATTTTTTAGCTTATTTCTCATTCATTTTAGCCCTTTAAGCATTGAGGCCGTATCCCTCAATTCCCCTAAATGATGCATCAAAGTTCTGCGGGCCCCTCATAGCTGAGGTCAACTATTGACTGCGGCTTTCTGTGCTTGTTGTGTGTGTCGACCTCGTCCCGTGGGTGCGTCGACTCCATGCTTTGACGCTTTTTTCTATCCCTTCCAGGTTGTGGTTCTTGCTCAACCGCGTTCATGAAGAGGTGGTCGCGCGACCAATCGCGTTTTTACCACAGAGTCATGAACCCCGTGGGCTCTGTTTTCTTCGGTTGATGGCGTCTGGGACTCTCTGTTTGAGTCAATTTCGCCTTGGATATGCTTCCACCTCGGTTTCTATCCATCTGGGGGATATTATCCCACTATTATCTCAAAGTTTTATCCATTAAAATCACTTATTTCTGGCCTTTATCTCCTAATTTCGAGCCTGGGGTTTCTGGGTTCTACAAATAGTTGCCTTGTTCGTATGCACGAAAAGGGGCCCTTTCTAGACTTGGGGCGAAGCCATGCCGCATTGACAACCTACTTCTTCGACCCCAGGCCATCCAGGGGAGTATTAGCTTCATATTCATTCGCTCAAGGGCTCTTTCCTCTCGTTCTTTCCCTTAGTTCTTCGTCCCGTCTTTTTGCATTTTATCACAGTTTCTGCACTTTTCTACTGCATGTCTGCACTTTTGCATCATCTTTTCTAGCAATTCTACTATGTATTAATTCATTCTCTTCATTCATATACATACACAACACACACACCTATTATTTCCTCCTTTTACAGGGGTTAAAAGCCCTCCCCCGGTGCATTATTCCCCCTTTTCTCAAGCTAATTTATGCATACGGGATTGATGCTACATTTCATATTCTAATGGGTTTTCCCTTGTTGTTTTGTCTTTGATTTGCATGAAAGCAAGTACAGGGTGAGGCCCTCGCTCTCTGGCCGGCTAGAAGGCGAGGAGGTGCAATCCACGCAAGTTTCCCGCATCCTTTTCTCACGCGCGGTCATGTCTTAGCGGTCCTTCCTCTGCCGCGTCTTCATCCTTTTTTCCAAGGTACGTAGTAGGTTTTCTATTCCTTATAGCATCCTTTTCCTACTGCCAATTGTTGGATTTCCAGCGTCTCCCTTAGGGATTTGCTGTTCCACGTGAATTATGGGGTCCACGTTGGGCATCGGTGCATTGGCAGCCTATCCCGCCGCATGGATTATGGGGTCCATGTGCGAAGCCCCTCATGCCCGCACATAGCACGGATAGACGTAGGGTTCTGCAATGCCAAAAGGAAATACAGTCCGCCTTCGCTACCAGCTCGAGCTTTTAGCGCAACGGTTGGGGCATGATCCTGTAAACTGGTATCAGAGCGAGGTCGCGGGTTCAAATCCCCCAGGTGCCGTTGGGGGGGAGATTGTTGGATTTCCAACATCTCCCTTAGGGATTTGCTAATCCACATGGATTATGGGGTCCACGTGGGGCATCGGTGCATTGGCAGCTCATCCCGCTGCATGGATTATGGGGTTCATGTGCGAAGCCTCTCATGCCCGCCCACAGCACGGATAGACGTGGGGTTCTGCAATGCCATAAGAAAATACGGTCCGCCTTCGCTACCGGCTCGAGCTTTTAGCGCAACAGTTGGGGCATGATCCGGTAAATAAAATTCTCTGCCTTGTACCAAAATTCATAAATTGAAATGTTTGCCTTATGAGGAAACATTGATTCTGAATAAATTTATCTTTGATTTGGATTGCTTTCAAATTGAATCTGAAAAATTTCTTGTTTCAAGAAGATAAAAAGTTTTTAAATAGCTTTGAATGATCATGGTTTAAAGTTTGGTTTTGCAGGTTGATCTGTTAGAAAGTTCATGATGGTTCTTGGATATTTTTGCATTTCATTCACATTTTTGCACATATTGGCATCTACATGTTGCATACTATGATTCATGTGTGCTTGCATATCATCTTACATGATATATTACTAATACTTGCTTGCTTGTTTGTACTTAGCTTACAAAGTAATTTCTTGAATAATTCTATGGCTTTGTATTCCTTGATAAACAAATGCTGTGATGATTCAAACTAGGTGTGTTACATGGCATACTAAGGGGGAGAAGCCTTATATGGTGAGTGCATATACTCAGGGGGAGGATATCTCATGTCTCTTGCATGATTTACAATATATTCTTGAAACAAAACTCCCACACCTTGAGTAACTTGTGTATAATGTCTTTTAACCATAAAGATTTTGGAAATTCTTTCTAGCACTTACAAGATACTAGAAGATCTACATGATCATTAGGAGTAATCGTGAGGAAAAAGTCACATGCCCCTACAATTTATGAATAAGTGGATTGTGGATCCTAGTAACCAGGAATCCCCATTGAAATGAATGAGGAAAGTTGTGTGATATGGTGAAACAAAATTCCACAAGAAAAATACAGTGTGTGACGGATCCTAGTAACCAAAAATCTCCACTGAGACATATGAGGAGACTCACGTCAAATGGTGAAGTCCTTTTTTAAAAACAACAAGAAAGGGGCTGTGTGAAGCTACCAATAGTCGAGGATCTAAAATGAAATTGTAGAGTGAAAAGTCATTGGTTAGTGTTATTTGGAAATTTTGTATATCTTTATGTTTGAGATTCAATGCACACTTTTACGCACATGCACTTCACGGTGTTTATGTTTTGGGCATATATTGTAAATTCGTCTTTGTACATGATTATACGAACTCTTTTTACATGCACAACTTCTTTAGTTTTGGCTCATGCTATGCTTCTAGCTTTTGAATCTATTGCACTTTTCTTATCCAACTCCCTAAGGGAGATCTACCTTATCTATATGTGTATTTGCATGTCTATAAAGATTGCTTGCATGCTTGCTTCCTATAAATTGCATTCAACCCCCCCACATGGTTTCTTTTTGTCAATGACAAAGGGGGAGAGGTAGTGTTTATGTGTAGAGGTGCATTTAACACTCGGTGAAAAAAGTATTGAATGTTCACTCAATTCTATCATGTGCATAGCATTTTGCATGTTCCATGTGCATAGTCTTTGCATTCAAACTTGACATCTTGAAGTTTGCAATAAGTTCAGTTCATGACTAAAGGATTTACATTGTTGAGGTTTACAAGTCTGATTTTGATCTGTTCTGATTTTGTGCTTACTGTTTTCCTATCATTTTGGTCTCATGTCGTATGGCTTTCCCCCATCATGAATTCCCCATAATGATCCCCATTTCTTATTATGTCAAAGGGGGAGAGAGCAATAATGCATAACATTTTGTCATCATCAAAATGGGGGAGATTCTTGAGTGTGATTTTGATGATTACAAAATGTTTCTTTACTATTTGTCAAAAGATTTTTTAGTGGTGCATTATTGTGGCTTCCAAGTTCATGTGCTTGAACATCCTTATTTTCTTGCTATGGTGTATGGAATTTCCCTATGCTTGTAGAGTTTCAGATGCTTAACAACTTTGGAATGACAAGTTGAATATGAGCTTCATCATGATATCAGTATACTTCGTTGAGCTTTATTTGATATGAGTGAAAGAATTTCTAGAAGATGGATTGTGTGAAAATAGCTTGATTAGGTTTTCATGGAAGCATGATAACTTCATATCTTTGATTTTGTCAATACAAGTTGGTATGCATGGCTTGGTTGAAATGTTAAATTGATAGACTTGTAATTGTGCAAGGCTTTCATATCTTGAACTCAAATCCCACTCTTGATATCATGACATTGGGAAGATTATATTCTTGTTTGAGCTACATGTTGAATTGTGAATTTTCATTTAAGAAATGGTAGTTACAAAGGAGAGAGCTATTTTAATTTCAAATCCATACTAATTTTATTTTTCTATGGTTTTGCAGGTTCAAACCATCAGAATAATTCTTCCGAAATCAAGGGACTTTGGTCTCATTTATACCATTGGGCTTCTATGGCTTAAAGGGGCTGAAACCCCACTTTTTATGTCCCTTAGCAGAGGGGTGGACCCCCCTGTGGCTTGGGCTCTCTACACTGTAGATAGAACTGGCAGCTGAAGGGGTCGACCCCCCTCAGCCAGACTTCTGTCTGGGCTATTTTTCTTGTAGAAAATGCAGGGGTCGACCCCAAGGGTCGACCCTTTCCGGAACGAGAATTTTGAAAGTCTTCTAAACCCATTCTTTTGACCTTGAAACTTTCCCAAATTACCCCCAAAAGGTTCCTCGACATATGAGGGTGTTTTTAACACACTTTAGAAGGGGATTATGGGTCTTTTGTCCACTCTTTGTAGTATATATATGTTAACTCCGAATTTGAGAAATATAGAACCCTAATGTGCTTATTTTCTATCTTGTAGGAGAAGAAGGCTAAGGAGGAGAAAAGGATAACTTGGGAAGGGGATATCATCTACATCCATGCATCTTTGAAGCTCGTGGTATAAGGAAAAGATGAGCAGATCGAGGAGAGGAACAAGATGATGGCGACGTCATGATCATCCGTCTATGAATCAAGGAGAATCAAATCTTCTAGAAAAGGGGGAGCTTTATACTTGAGAGATCTTCTTTATTTCAGTCTTTAGATTATGTCTTGGGCTCATAGTACTTATTTGTGAACATTTTGTTAACTTCTAAATGAATATTTTGTGTGGGTTTTTGGAGAGTGGGTTCTCCGAGTGTTTGTGTTGATGTGTGTGCATCGTTTTGTGCGGAGGATATCCGCATGTGATTTGGGGATTGTTCCCCTGTGTGTGGTTGGGAGTTTTCTCCCGTGTGGTTGCGGAGCTACTCCGCATGTGGTTTGAGGATTGTCCCCCCTGTGTGTTAGGGAGTTATCTCCCATGTGTGTATGCAGGAGTCGTCCTGCGTGTGTGTTAGAGCGTCGCTCCATGTGTGCTGTCTTGTAAGGGTCTTCGCAAGATAGTGGAATCCTCACGGGTTTGGTGAGTGGTGGACGTAGGCACACAAAGGTGTGTGGCCGAACCACCAAAAAATCTTTTTGCCTCGTGGTTTGCTTGTGGTTTGCAATTCCTCTATTATTATTCTTCGCTATTTGTGGTTTTGGTATAGCGTTCCATACACACACATACTCACATCATTAACAATCACACGCAAGCAAGCTTTGGGAGCATGTTCATCTTGCTATATCTAGTTCATGTTAATCAAATCTAATAGAGGCTTATCACTCAACTTTCTATTGATTTAAAATTGGTCTCAATTAGTAATAGTCAGTGAATAAATTAGTTTTTAGTGGGCCAATCAATTCACCCCCCCCCCTTGATTGTCGTTGCCCCGGACCCAACACCAATCCTTGGTGGCAATCATGGTCCATTTATATACCTTCACCGCCCCTTTTCCTTTATTCATATCACATGCTTATTGCATATATTGCTTTTGCTGGGGTAGAGATTTAAATATCTACAACTCTATTTTTTGGCGATCACGGTGGGACACCTAGTGCCCATCGCGTTATTCTTCCTTTCCTGCGACTTTGGTGTGTGTATGTCATTGTTTGGATAGCATTTTTTTAGGGTTTTATGTGTTTCTGAGATTTTGGGATGAGAACGCTATCCCCAGGTGACCACTTCTTGTAGAAAGCGATCCTTAGGAGACCACCTTCTGATTCTGGCAGGCCCAGGGGCAGGCTCTCAGGCGCGTCGTTCTTTGATGAGGTAATTTACCATCTGGGGTCTGACCGTGCCATTTTATGGTCCTATTGTGCTTTCCTTTATATTAGCTTCTTGTTCTCAAATCATTTGCATTCATTGTGTCATGTTTGCATAATTTAATATTATCTTTATTTCATATCATTTGCATTCATTGTGTCATGTTTGCATAATTTAATATTGTCTTTATTTTCAAGTTTTGTGCAAGAAATGTGCATGCACTCTGGTTGGCAGACTCTCAGGTATGTCCTTCTTTGATGGTTTTACCAAGCTTTTAGTGCTTGGTTCCGCCTATTTATGGTCTTACACTATTGTCCTTTACATTGTCTTGATTTTCCCACGTTGTTTGCATCAATTCTGTCATATTTGCATAATTTAATATTATCTTGATTTCCTAGATTTAGGCTAGAAATCTGCATGCACTCCGGTGCGCATAGGATCATGCATTGTATATTGTAGCTGCATTCCTACCCCGTTAAGTGACCCTCTCACCTCCATATTCCTTGGAGTCGACTAGGTGATCTTATCCTGGACCTCCGTAAGTCTCAGTGAACTGTGGATTCCCACACGGACACCGAGGGAGTTAACCCTAGGTCAACCCAAAGTTTGGACCCTTTTCTCTTTAGGATACCCATCTTGAGGGAATTTGTGCTTCATTAACTCATTAAACGGTCCATGAAAACTCTTTGATAAATTAACAAACATATAAACTTGTTTGCCTTGGGTGAGATCCTTTGCACATTATTGTTGTGTGTTCATCATTGTTGTGCATTCTTAGGGTAGTTTTCATGTTTTGTGTGTCATTTTGCCAACATTAAGTCCATTAAATCTGTTTGCATCGTCGTTGTAGTGCCCCAGAATTTTATATAAATAATTTTCTAGAATTTATAAAGGGCTAAATATATTAATAAATGGATTCTGAGACTAATAAGCCATTATAAGGCCAAATTAGGTTAAATAAAAGACCAAGCCTATTTGCACATCATCTAAAAGGTTTAAGGCCCAAAACCATTAAGTTTGGCCCATGTTCTAGAAGGTTATTTAGCTTATTTACAGATTTTAAGGATAGAGACTAATTATCTAAGATAATTATATGGATAAATGAATAAAAGAGTTTTATTTATTTGAAACTCTATATACGTTGACTGTAACGGTCTATCGCGAGACTGTCACATTCACCTAACGCGCCTGCGTTCGACCGTTACACTCTGCAGATTCCGTAAGAGGAAGAACTTATAAAAAGATGGAAACTTGATGATCTTATCTACTAGGGATCAACGTGGGAAGAGTTATAACATTACTAAGGACTCTTAGAGATCAGGTTTTATCAAACTAAGGACTCTAGAATCGATCTAATCTTCAAACCCTAGCCAAAACCCTATAAATAGGACCTAGTTCTGATCTGCACGACCCTTACTTTTGCTCACATGGAATCAAGGTAAGGAGTCGTAATGTCGGGTAAGTTCTTTAGAAGTATTTGTTTACAATACTTTAGACTAACTCCTCTCTAAATTTCACATCTTTAGGTCAAGAGGTCGTGGAGTTAGAGCCCAAGGAAGTTGCTGAAAAGTCATAGGAAGAAGGGAACTAGGGCTCGGTGTTCAGACCATAATTAGAAGTTTTAAAGCATAGACAAGAGGTAGGTCATCTCATGAATGGCAAAAACATCTTGATAGGACTAAAATCCCTCTGATTTGATTGAATTTCATGAATGGTAGATCATCAATTTCATGTCTTACTAGTTCTATGCATTTCATACATCTCTTAGCCTTAAATAAAAATAAAAGAAGTTGTCTTGTCTATTCACTGGAACCCATGCATATAGATAGCCTATACTTTGTTATCATGCCTAGAATAGACATGGTATTTGATTTATAGACATGATGTGAGTTGATCTCTTAGGTTTCATATCATTGTCTATCATCAGATATTGTAACGCACCATAGTAGGACCGTCACACTCAAGTAACGCACCATAGTAGGACCGTCACACTCAAGTAACGGCCATACGATGGACCGTCACAGTCCCTGATTGCCTATTGATTTCTCTGTTGGCTCTGACGCATCTATGCAGGAGCGTTACATTCTGTAACGGCTGTTCGATAGACCGTCACACTCCCTGTGACGCGCCTTGGCTAGACCGTCAGGTTCCTGTGTACTCTCAACTCAAGACAGAATAAGACTTATCAATGTTACTTACTATTAAGCTTAGTTAATTAAGTTTTTACCTGATTATGTGACTTGAAGGTTAATTACTCATTCATGATAGGTATTGCATGTTTTGGCATCTTATTGTTACTTTAAGTTATGTTAATTTCATGAGCCCAAACTCTATAGTTTTGTAATTAGAAACATGATCTGGAATGATGTATTGATAGAGTTTTTATCATGATTTCACATCGATATATATCTATATATATTCTTCCTCTATCCATAGAGTCATTTCTATAAGTACATGGCACATACTCCGGTATGTTGACCATTAGTTCACATTTTTCACTATAGGAACATATTCTTGGACATGAGGACCTCTCTATTGGATATTCCTTCCAATGGACTAGGAAATCTTGTTTCAAGGCCTCCGTAATTCTCCGCGAGCCTGGGATTCCCACTAGGATGCCGAGTTGCTTGTACCATTAAAACCCATTAACTAGAATGCACTATCGTTGTTTTCTGATTCTAGTAATGTAACGGCCTTACACTGTAACGGCCCACTACTGGAGCGTCACAGGATGTAACGGCCCAGTGGATGACCGTCACACAGCTTGTATATGTTAACCCAAGGTTTGACCAAAGGGTTGATTTTCTAAGGTTCTAGATGGACTAATGATAATCTAGAACTTATCATATTGATCAAGGAACTTAATATGATGAATGAAAAATAAAGAATGTACTGTTATGCTGTCGATTAATTTTTATATGCATAGCATAGTCTAAGTCATTCTTGATCTCATATATTCAAATTGAAGCGTTCATTCATTGATTTTTATTATTTGGAATTTATATATTCTTGGCCATACTTTACTGTTACATGCGTGGAAGTAGCTTAATTTATACCTGAAGATGCGATCAAGCACTGATTGTGTTCAAGGGCTCTATGCTAGTCCCCTCGACTGATTGTCGGAAACATACTATTTTATAAACCATGGGGTATGATGCTACTGGCGTCGCATTGCGCTGGGAGTACTATTTCTATAAATAAGTGAAGATCTACGACACGACATGACATTCTTGTACATGACTTTCTTGCTTGATATTCCACAGAAATTCACGAAGCACTTGCTTATAAGCATAAGATGCTAAAGTGTTGATTATGTGGCTTGCTAGTACATTCTCGATATATTCTTGTTCATGAAAGGCCAATACCATGTTCTTGTTCTTATTCCATCTTATATGATTGTCCTGTTACTTTGGTTTAATCGCGTGATCATCGCATTGCATGATTTTGTCTTATTTCTCTAGAGCTAAATTGTTAATTACTTTAATAGTGCCTTCATGTTGATGCGAAGATACCTACTGGGCAAGTGTGCTCATTACCTATTTCTGATCTTTTTCAGGAGATGGAAGTGGTTCGGATTCGGATTATTCAAGTAGCGGATCCGAGAGTGATTAAAGATGAGCGAAGACTTAGGAAGTCTATAATGTCTAGATTGAGTCAATGTAATTTTCCTATTTCTTAAGTCTAGTAGAATGAAAGATGATGGAAATTAAATTAGTGGTTGTACTTGAGTTAGTAATGAAATAAAGTTGAAGTTTGAATATATATTGTGTAATTGCATTTGTGTGTGTGATTATATTACGCTCTGATCGTTCTTGCTTGGAAGAGGCTTACCATGCCGGCTGTTCGCGCTCCCCGAGTGAGTCATTCGCTGTAATAAAGGCTCGGGGCGTGACAGTTAAGTTGGTATCAGAGCCTAAGTCTCAGAGCTTGGGAATAAGAGTCATGTCACAGGATAAGTCCAAGGTTTAAGGACCCCTACCTATGAACCAAGGAAGAAATTTTCATACCCATGTGAGAATTGGGTAGTGCCCAGGATGAGATAGTTAATTAGACCTTAAGATTGATTATTCTTCCAGTCTCACGAGAAATAACAAGTTGTTATATTTCTCTCAGGCTATGTATCGACTACCGGCGACTGAATCAGCTTACAATCAAGAATAAGTATCCGTTGCTGCGTATTGATGAACTTTTTGATCAGCTTTCGGGAGCAGAGTACTTCTCTAAGATTGATCTCAGATCTGGTTATCATCAACTTAGAATTAAAGAAGAAGACATTTATAAATCGGCTTTTCGAAGTCGTTATGGCCACTATGAATTCGTGGTGATGCCGTTCGGGTTAACTAATGCCCCAGCAGCATTCATGCAACTTATGAATAGTGTCTTCCAGCCATATTTGGACCAGTTCATCGTCATCTTCATCGATGATATCCTGATATACTCCAAGACAAAAGAAGAACATGAAGACCATCTAAGGATAGCTTTGCAAACACTTAGAGAACACAAGCTTTATGCCAAACTCAATAAGTGTGAATTTTGGCTCAAGAAAGTCTCATTCCTAGGCCACATTATTTCAAAAGAAGGTATTACTGTGGATCCTTCTAAGGTAGAAGCTGTCAGAGATTGGAGTCGGCCAACGACTGTATCTGAAGTAAGAAGCTTTTTGGGTCTAGCTGGTTATTATAGAAGATTCATAAAGGACTTCTCAAAAATTGTGGTTCCTTTAACTAGACTTACGAGAAAATAAAATCCTTTTGTCTGGTCAGAGGAATGTGAGAAGAGTTTTCAAAACCTTAAGAATCACCTTACAACAGCTCCTATTCTAACACTACCGATGGAGGGTGGTGGATTTGAAGTATATACGGATGCCTCTGGTATTGGTTTAGGATGTGTCCTTATGCAAAATGGAAAGGTGATTTGCTATTCTTCAAGACAATTGAAACGTCACGAAGAAAATTATCCTGTACATGATTTAGAATTGGCAGCAGTTATTTTCACCATGAAAATTTGGCGTCATTATCTGTATGGAGAAAAGTTTACGGTCTACTCAGACCACAAGAGCTTGAAATACTTATTCTCTCAAAAAGAGCTTAACATGAGGCAGAGGAGGTGGTTAGAATACCTCAAAGACTTCAATTTTGCTATTTAATATCATCCTGGCAAGGCTAATGCTCTAGCAGATGCACTCAGTAGAAGACCAATGGGTATGCTATCAAGTCTTATGATTAGTGTAACCAACTTAGTGCCTCAATTTACTCAATTGAACTTAGATATTGACACAAAGGAAGAAGATTGTTTCATAGCTAATATTCGAGCTCAACCTACATTAATAGAGGACTTGGTCAAGTTGCAAGATGATGATCCCATATTACTGGAAATTAAGGCCAATGTTGAACAAAGGTAAGATTTTTCTATTTTTAATGATGGAAGATTGCTATTCAAGGGCCGAATGTGTATATCGGATCATGAGGATACGACGAAATTGATCTTAGAAGAAGCACGTAAATCAAAGTATACCATTCATCTAGGAGGTACAAAAATGTATCAAGATCTCAAAAGAAACTTTTGGTGGCCCAATATGAAGAGGGAAATAGCTGACTTCGTGTCCCGCTGTCTCACGTGCCAACAAGTGAAGGCGGAACATTTCAGACCTGCAGGTAAATTACATCCCATAAATATTCCCGAATGGAAATGGGAGAGCATAGGAATAGATTTCATTATGGGATTACCTAAGACAAGAGGTAGACATGATGGAATATGGGTAGTCATAGATCGATTGACTAAATCTGTACATTTTATACCAATAAAGAGTCGATGGTCTGTGGATATCCTGGCAGCATTATACATAAAAGAAATCGTCAAGTTACATGGTGTCCCTGTCACTATTGTATCAGATAGAGATCCTCAATCTACATCACAATTCTGGAAGAGCCTACCACATTCACTAGGGACTAGATTGAATTTCAGCACAGCCTTTCATCCACAAACTGATGGTCAGACGGAAAGAACAAATCAGGTGGTAGAAGATATGCTCAGAGCCTGTGCTATCGATTTTGGAGGAAGTTGGCATGATCACTTGCCCCTGGTGGAATTTGCATAATAATAACAGCTATCAAGCAAGCATACAAATGGCATCTTTTGAAACTCTATATGGGAAAAGTTGTCGATCTCCAATATGTTGGAATGAAATAGGGGAAAGGTAATTTCTAGGTCCTGACTTTATCAGAGATTCTATATAAAAAATAAAGCTCATCCAGGAAAGAATGAAGATGGCACAAGATAGGCAAAAGTCTTATGCTGACAATCGAAGACGAGACTTGGAGTTTCAGGTAGGAGATCATGTATATTTGAAGATTTCTCCAGGTCGTGGGATTCGAAGATTTGGCATTAAAGGAAAGCTAACTCCTAGATTCATTGGCCCGTTTGAAATTCGTGAAAGGGTCGGTGAAGTGGCTTATAGATTAGCTTTACCTCCACAGTTAGCAAGAGTTCACGACGTATTTCACGTCTCCATGCTGAAGAAGTATGTATATGATCCAGATCACATTTTCACTTATGACAATCTAGAGATTCAGAAGGACTTGACCTACGAATAAACACCAATAAAGATTCTGGAACGGGAAGTGCGTCAACTAAGAAATAAGGTTATCCCTATGGTCAAAATTCAATGGAAGAAAGCATGGCCATATGAAGCAACATGGGAAACCGAAGCCGCCATGAGAAAAAGATTTCTAGAATTATTTAACTATAAGTACACTCTCCACAATCCATGTCTTGAATTTGGGGACCAAATTCTTCTAAGTGGGGGAGGGTGTAGTGCCCCAGAATTTTATATAAATAAATTTCTAGAATTTATAAAGGGCTAAATATATTAATAAATAGATTCTGAGACTAATAAGCCATTATAAGGCCCAATTAGGTTAAATAATTAACCAAGCCTATTTGCACATCATCTAAAAGGTTTAAGGCCCAAAACCATTAAGTTTGGCCCATGTTCTAGAAGGTTATTTAACTTATTTACGGATTTTAAGGATAGAGACTAATTATCTAAGATAATTATATGGATAAGTGAATAAAAGAGTTTTATTTATTTGAAACTCTATATACGTTGACTGTAACGGTCTATCGCGAGACCGTCACATTCACCTAACGCGCCTGCGTTCGACCGTTAAACTTTGCAGATTCCGTAAGAGGAAGAACTTATAAAAAGATGGAAACTTGATGATCTTATCTACTAGGGATCAACGTGGGAAGAGTTATAACATTACTAAGGACTCTTAGAGATCAGGTTTTCACAAATTAAGGACTCTAGAATCGATCTAATCTTCAAACCCTAGCCAAAACCCTATAAATAGGACCTAGTTCTGATCTGCGCGACCCTTACTTTTGCTCGCGTGGAATCAAGGTAAGGAGTCGTAATCTCGGGTAAGTTCTTTGGAAGTATTTGTTTACAATACTTTAGACTAACTCCTCTTCAAATTTCACATCTTTAGGTCAAGAGGTCGTGGAGTTAGAGCCCAAGGAAGTTGCTGAAAAGTCATAGGAAGAAGGGAACTAGGGCTCGGTGTTCAGACCATAATTAGAAGTTTTAAAGCATAGACAAGAGGTAGGTCATCTCATGAACGGAAAAAACATCTTGATAGGACTAAAATCCCTCTGATTTGATTGAATTTCATGCATGGTAGATCATCAATTTCATGTCTTACTAGTTCTATGCATTTCATACATCTCTTAGCCTTAAATAAAAATAAAAGAAGTTGTCTTGTCTATTCACTGGAACCCATGCATATAGATAGCCTATACTTTGTTATCATGCCTAGAATAGACATTGTATTTGATTTATAGACATGATGTGAGTTGATCTCTTAGGTTTCATATCATTGTCTATCAGCAGATACTGTAACGCACCATAGTATGACCGTGACACTCAAGTAACGACCATACGATGGACCGTCACAGTCCCTGATTGCCTATTGATTTCTCTGTTGGCTCTGACGCATCTATGCAGGAGCGTTACATTCTGTAACGGCTGTTCGATAGACCGTCACACTCCCTGTGACGCGCCTTGGCTAGACCGTCAGGTTCCTGTGTACTGTCAACTCAGGACAGAATAAGACATATCAATGTTACTTACTATTAAACTTAGTTAATTAAGTTTTTACTTGATTATGTGACTTGAAGGTTAATTACTCATCCATGATAGGTATTGCATGTTTTGGCATCTTATTGTTACTTTAAGTTATGTTAATTTCATGAGCCCAAACTCTATAGTTTTGTAATTAGAAACATGATTTGGAATGATGTATTGATAGAGTTTTTATCATGATTTCACATCGATATATATCTATATATATTCTTCCTCTATCAATAGAGTCATTTCTATAAGTACATGGCACATACTCCGGTATGTTGACCATTAGTTCACATTTTTCACTATAGGAACATATTCTTGGACATGAGGACCTCTCTATTAGATATTCCTTTCAATGGACTAGGAAATCTTATTTCAAGGCCTCCGTAATTATCCGCGAGCCTGGGATTCCCACTAGGATGCCGAGTTGGTTGTACCATTAAAACCCATTAACTAGAATGCACTATCGTTGTTTTCTAATTCTAGTAATGTAACGGCCTTACATTAGACCGTCAGGCTCACATAACGGCCCATTGCATGACCGTCACATTTCTCTGGGTCCATTTTATCTTTCTGGACTCGGATCACTGTAACGGCCCACTACTGGAGCGTCACAGGATGTAACGGCCCAGTGGATGACCGTCACACAGCTTGTATATGTTAACCCAAGGTTTGACCAAAGGGTTGATTTTCTAAGGTTCTAGATGGACTAATGATAATCTAGAACTTATCATATTGATCAAGGAACTTACCATGATGAATGAAAAATAAAGAATGTACTGTTATGCTGCCGATTTATTTTCATAAGTATAGCATAGTCTAAGTCATTCTTGATCTCATATATTCAAATTGAAGCGTTCATTCATTGATTTTCATTATTTGGAATTGATATATTCTTTGCCATACTTTACTGTTACATGCGTGGAAGTAGCTTAATTTATACCTGAGGATGCGATCGAGCACTGATTGTGTTCAAGGGCTCTATGCTAGTCCCCTCGGCTGATTGCCGGAAACATACTATTTTATAAACCATGGGGTATGATGCTACTGGCGTCACATTGCGCTGGGAGTACTATTTCTATAAATAAGTGAAGATCCACGACACGACATGACATTCTTGTACTTGACTTTCTTGCTTGATATTCCACAGAAATTCACAAAGTACTTGCTCATAATCATAAGATGCTAAAGTGTTGATTATGTGGCTTGCTAGTACATTCTCGATATATTCTTGTTCATGAAAGGCCAATATCATGTTCTTGTTCTATTCTTGCTAGTTCATTCTTGTTCTTATTCCATCTTATATGATTGTCCTGTTACTTTAGTTTAATCGCATGATCATCGCATTGCATGATTTTGCCTTATTTCTCTAGAGCTAAAATGTTAATTACATTAATAGTGCCTTCATGTTGATGCGAAGATACCTACTGGGCAAGTGTGCTCATTACCTATTTCTGATCTTTTTCAGGAGATGGAAGTGGTTCGGATTCGGATTCGGATTATTCAAGTAGCGGATCCGAGAGTGATTAAAGATGAGCGAAGACTTAGGAAGTCTATAATGTCTAGATTGAATCAATGTAATTTTCCTATTTCTTAAGTCTAGTAGAATGAAAGATGATGGAAATTGAATTAGTGGTTGTACTTGAGTTAGTAATGAAATAAAGTTGAAGTTTGAATATATATTGTGCAATTACATTTGTGTGTGTGATTGTATTGTGCTCTGATCGTTCTTGCTTGCAAGAGGCTTACCATGCCGGCTGTTCGCGCTCCCCGAGCGAGTCTTCCACTGTAATAAAGGCTCGGGGCATGACAATCGTCCCTGGTCACATTTCCATTGGTATTCGTGCATTAGTCTGTCTGTCTCAGGAGTAAGATTACGGTCATCATTGGACTGCCTCCTGCTAGCCACGGTCATCCCAGGACCGCCTTCTACCTTGCGAGTATACCTGCCTCCCTAGTTGTCGCCCTTGCTTCCCTGGCTGTATTCCCATTAATTTTCCTGTATTAAGTCTCCACTCTCTCTCATGGAGCGCCGCTTCAACCCCATGTACCCTTCTCCTTCCCAATCTTCTTATCCCCACGTGGAATCCTCTTCCCACGCGGGCCCAACTTCTCGTGGTCCCTCTGACCCTTCTGAGGAACAAGCTAATCACATGGCTCACTTATCATGGCTTGTTCGCCAAATGGACGCAGCCCATGCCCAAAAATTGATTGCCAATCACCTTAATGGGCCCTCTTCACTTAATGGGCCTTCTTCTCTTAATGGGCCACCTCCTTCTACCCATGTTGCTGCTGCCCCAATCAGTTCGCATGTTATTGTCCCTTCTAGGTCCATGCATCCTTCTACTCTCGGAATGGGTCTTTCTTCTTCTCAATTCGGATCCCCTTATCTGGCCCATTATCATAATCCTGGTCCAAGTTTACAACCTCTTAATCAGGCTGGCCCGCATTATTCTCGATCTCTCCCTACCCCGGAGATGATTTCTCAAACCCAACACCATCTTGATGAACTCTTTTGAACCCCGTGCACAACCGTGTATTATGGAATTTTGATGATGAACTAAATACCATGTGATTGTCCACCATGTAAACAATTGCATATGCTGGTTGTGGATTTGAAATGAACTGAGCAAACTCTATTTGATTGTATGGGCTAGTGTATGTCACGGTTAACTGATTTGATTAAGTTAACTGACATGTGCTTTGATATGTTTACAGAAGTTAGTGAGAAATGAAAGTCTTTGAACGAATTGGGTTAAACACATATAACGCATCCCAAGTTGATTCAAATGGGTTATAAACTTTTGACATAGCTACATATGGTTTGAAGGGATTCAGTTCTAAACATTGAATGTTAATGTGACTTAACCGTCATTTCTATTTTGGAATTAAAGACCTTAGATGACTGACTTCAATTGCATGTCACTGACAGAGATACATGCTGGAAACAACTTGAAGATTCAAGTGGTACAACTGTTCAAGACTCACTGATGTGTCTAATGAACCTCGGTTGGTTGACTGCCCATCTAGAGGTATGAATTTGGTGAAAAATGGATGGACAACTCTCGAGGTAATTCCCTATCAATATCCAATTGGTAAGTACATGATTGGGGTTTGTTTTGCCTAATTAATTCCATGCTTATTTTAATCATTAAGGCCTCATGCCAATTGGTTAACCCCTCTCTTGTTTTTCTTGACTCTGCTTATGTCAGGAACAGTGTCGACCCCATGGGTCGACACTTTGTCCAGGGGTTAGGTGGTTTTAAGCCGGGCCCTCTTATGTCTTCGAACTTAGGGATAAAAAGTCGACCCACAGGGTCGACCTTTTTATCACTAGGTTCTGTCTGGGTTTGTTTTTTAGAACCCTGGACATAAGTGTCGACCCACAAGGTCGACACTTATTCTGGGACTTTCTGCCGTGGCTTTTTATTAATGCCACTGGTAGAAAGTGTCGACCCCATGGGTCGACACTTTCTACGCTGGGCTCTGTTTGGGCCGTCTTCTGTTCTTGCCTGAACACGAGTGTCGACCCATGGGGTCGACACTTTCCGGCTACCGGAAAACATGCCGGTTCGCGCAAGGGCCGGAGCCCTAGCTCGATCCCCTCTTTTTGTGCCTGTTTATGATTGATCATTGGGGGATAATATCCTCCACGTGGCCCCTTGTTCCTTGTGATATATAGTGCTTCTGATAGGGTTTCTATTTGAAAAGAGGAAAGGTTTTTATCTTCCATCCGTTTTTGTTCTTGCAGAGAGGAGCACGACTGTAGCTGTGTCCACCTTCCCTCCAGATGTGCTGAGCTCGATTCAAGGTTGAAGACGAACATCTTCCACCTCCCAGAAGCTATCTTGTTGAAGAACTACGGCTGTACCTTCTCCATGTCACCCAATATGCAGAGCATGGTTCAAGAGGAAGAGAAAAGGGTTTGATGTTCATCTTCCTCCATCCTTCAGAAATGAACCTGCTGAAGCATCATCGTCCATCCTCTTCCTATAGTTCAGTCTGCTCCAGTCATTAAAGAAGACAAGGGTATCGTCCTCCAGCCAGGAGTCCCCTCAACCTGTCGTTATTATTATTTACCGCAGTCTAGTGTTTAGTTGATGTCAGTGAGATTGCATTGAAGATTTATGTTCATTGAGCTTGCTTGTGTATCTGTGATCACTCCTTAAACGGATATTAATTGTATGTGTGTTCGGAGCGGTGTCTCCGAGTGTGGATTCACTATTGGGGTGCGTCCCCCGTCTTGGTGTGTGTGTGTGGTGCTGAGCACCGTGTTGAGGGTTTTCCCTCGTGTGTGTGCTGCATTGCAGCGTGTTGAGCTTCGTGCTCGTGTGTGTGGTCTACTACCGTCGAGTAGCGTGTGGTTTATTGGGGTTCATCCCCGTGTGCTACCTTGGGTAGCGTGTTAGTGAAGCCTCATCGAGGTGGTGAGGGGTGGACATAGGGTACTCGTCGTGGTCCCGAACCACCTTAAAATTGATGTGCACATGTGATTGGTTGTGTGTTTGCTCCTTATCCTCTACCACCATTCACAGGATGGATTATTAATCATGTTGTTCATCGATGCTAGTTTTGTCTGTGCATATGGCTAATTAATTGTGCTAATTCCTCGTGTGCGATCTTATCACTTGCACATTTGGTGAGGTTTGATTGAGAAGCTTTCAAGTTATTTTAATTGGACTTAATTTTTTAAAGTGAGATCTATTCACCCCCCTCTAGATCCGTGTCACTACACTGTGGGACCCAATAATTGGTATCAGAGCCTGACTTTGTTATTCTAGATCAAACGATCTTCAGAGGGATCCTAGTGTAGTTTTGAATGATGAATGCTTCTTCAGATATTGCCTCTTTGACTTCTTTACCTGTCTATAATGGTGATGACTTTAAGTCCTGGCTGGGAAAACTGTGTAGGACCATAAATTCAATTAATCCAAATTTGTGGAAGTTAGTTCATGATGGTCCTCATAGGTTGCCTTGGGATGAGACCAAGTGGTCCAACCAAGATAGACTAAAGAGTCATGAAAATGCTACAATTTTGAGGTTGTTGAAAAATTCTGTCAATACTAACAGGTTCACGTTCGTCTCCTCTTGCAGAACTGCCGAAGAACTTACGGACAAGTTGATGCTAGCTCAAGAGAAGCAAGGACAAAGGGGATTAATGGCTGATGATATTTACCAGACTTGTGATGAAAGTCCTGAGGAGGTAAGCTCTAAATCCGATGAAGATGAATTGTCATTTGAAGATTTGGTAGATGTTTATGAAGAATTGTCAGAAAAATATAAAAAGGTGAAATGTGAAAACAAAGCTTTGAAGAAGAAGTCTAATGAAAATATCCATGACAATTCCTCTTGTGTGAAATGCATTGATCTAAGTTCAAAAATTGAAGAACTGGAAAAAGAAAATGAACTCTTGGCATGTAAAGTTACTTTGCTTGAGGAAAGGGACAAAACTCTAAAGAACAAGTTAGATTCATTGTCGGATGATGAAAAAATGTTTGATAAACTACTTGACTATGAAATTGATGCCAAGTCCCTTCTGGACAAAAATGAGAAACTAAAACGGGATAACAATGTATTGCTTATTCAAGTCTCTTTGCTTGAGGGAAGGTTGAAGTGCTTTGAGAAATCTGAGAAAGAAAACGATTTGCTGAAATCTGAACTTGAAAAACTAAAGCAATTGAATAGGACCATGTGTGAAAGGCTTTTGACTATTGAAAAAGGTAAGTCCATGGTCGCTCAAGAGAGTGAGAATGTAAGTATTCTAGAACAGGAAATAGAATCTTACAAGATGATAAATGCCACTCTAAATGAGAAAGTCACTTCCTATGAAAATGAAATTCTATCTTGTGAACTTCAAATTACTTCACTCCAAAGTGAAATTGTTGACTTGAACAAATCATTGGGTAAGTTTGTGAGTGGGGAGGAGAACTTGAACAAACTTTTAGGAACTAAGGCTAATTTCCAACGAGAAGGTCTATGATACAATCCTAGCAAAAAGGAAGCCTTTAATTTGAAAACCAAGACCTCCTTTGTGCATGCTTCCTGCTCTTCCAATACATCAAACACTCCTAATCCTGTCAAACAAAATCCAAATTTGCATGCAAAGAAATCAAATGTGAAACACCAAGCTCCAAAACAAAACTATGATTCATGTCACTATTGTGGTGAGCTTGGACATGTAATGCATGACTGTAGTTTGATGAAAGGAGATGATTTGAATGCTTCTAAGAAGCATAACAATAGATTTCAAGTTGATCAGAAAAGGAGGGTTGAATGCTTTCATTGTGGAAAAATGGGTCATACTATGAAAAATTGTTGGTTGTTATACTCAAAATCATAGACCCCTCAGATATGCACAAAAGTCCAATGCTTATGCTCAACCAAAAAAATTAAATCAACGTGCGTATTGTCATTACTGTGGTCATGTGGGACATCTCATGGATGATTGCTCGTTATTGCACCTTGACGATCTGAATACAAGGAAAATGTGGAAAGCTACAAGTCGTGGTGCAGCAAACCCCTAGGGACCCAAAATGGCTTGGGTTCCCAAAACCTCAAAGTGAAAATCTTGTTTTGCAGGAATGCCTTGGGATGGAAGAAGTTGTCATTAGAATAAAACTCCTCCAAGGCAAGAAATCTAATGAGCTATTGTGGTAATACATTCCACTTTTACTTCCACATATGAATAACAATCTTTTGCATTTGTTCATAGAGGTTATTGGCTTTAACACATGCCTTTTTGTGTGAATAACCGTTATTTTGTAGTTGTTCACAAAGTTGTCTATAGTTACACTTGTCTCTTTTTGTGAGTAAAAGTTGAACTTTACACATAGAGCACAGACATCTTACATGCATACACATCACTTCTTTTTGAACATTTGTGAATACAAATAAAAATTTAGTCATCTGTCACTCTGATGTACAGACTTGCATACTCTTCATATTCATGTGCATGAATGCCATGATTCACCGGTATATAAAATGACGTCAGTAGAAAGGTGGATTAAGTCCACCTGGAAGCTTTCATTATGCGTGAGTGTGATCTTCGGACCTACGTTCTCCTCCACGTACCGGTAATCAACTCACATGAATACACCATTTTGACATGCTTGAGTGTATATCATATACACCCGTTACTTTTTGAACTCTTCTACGACCGAACAACCTTGTTAAATAAACTTGCATTGATTCAGGCATGAATGCCTCATGACACATATTAACAAGGTCATTTTGGTTTTCAACCATGCATACACTTAGGGGGAGACAAAACCTTGAATAGGCTAATTCATCTACTACTATCTGTTCAATCACTCTGTCGATATGGACTTTGAGTTAGTTGTTGTGCCCCTATGGTCATTTGAGTCATCTTGCGGTCACTTGGGTCATTCGACATCATCATGTGGTCATTTGAGTTATTTGACATTCTTGCTTTTGATAATGGCTAAACACTATTAGTCATTGTTATTTTTCTCTCTTATATGACTGACATACGTGATGTTTTGTTCATGACAGATATGCAAATGAATGGACAATGAATGGAGTGGAGTTGGCAAAAGTGAAAGCTCAATGACAATTAAGGTCGATGCACAAAGAAGCATAACCAAGATAACCCAAAGTCAAAGACTCAATTGACACCTTCTAGACTGTCAAGGGTGATGCTATAGACATGAATGGGGTGCTAAAGAACTTAAGCGACGGAGCTAAAGCAGTTAACGGACCGACCTGGGAAAACCTGGGGTCTGCCCAGCTGGCGGTCGACCGCCAGCACAGGGGCGGTCGACCGCCCCTGCCAGCAACCTCCAGGCTGCAGCTCTCTCAGTGGCGGTCGACCGCCAGCCCAGTAGCGGTCGATCGAAAATTCTAGGGATCATTCATCTGCAGTTTTCTCAGTAGCGGTCGACCGCTAGATGCCACAGGTTGACTGCCAGCCCCGAGCCTTCATTGTTGACTTTGTTTTCCACTTCGAGAAGGGCCATTCTCCATGGATTTCTTTAATCCTAAAGTCACCCAATCACCCATAAAATGTGGATTTGGTCTGGGGGGCTTCTATTGACCATCCAAAGTCTATAAAACACATACAAGAGGGTTAGAAACCCTAATGCTTCATTTGGATCAAAGGAGATCAAGGGAGGCTTGTGGAGGCAGTTCAAGGGAGATGGTACTGTAGCCGTGAACAGTACTTCGTGAAGAGATCTTCATCCATTCTAAGGGAGTCAAGCCTAGATCTGAAGCTATCTCAACCTGCAAGGAAGCAAGAAGCAATCAAGGCTCTCAAGGGTGATCTAAACTGCATCAAACTCTTCATCAACTCAAGGAGATCAAAGGGAAGATCAAAGCTACATCCATAGTCTTCTTCATCAACTCAAGGAAGATCATCTCTTAATGAAGAAGACACCATCGAAGCATCAGATTCAAGCTCCTGCAACTCAGACAAGATCTTTTTACTTTGAGCATATTCTATATCTTGTTTGAGTGATTTCTATTTGTTCTCTTTCTATTTCTTTCAAACAATCGAAACTGAAGATCATCCCTACCGGTGGTTAGTAGGAAGGCAATCGGAAGTTCTCCGATCTGTGGTGATTGACGTCCCTACCGGTGATTAGTAGGAAGGCAATCGGAAGTTTTCCGATCTGCGGTGATTGACGTCCCTACCGGTGGTTAGTAGGAAGGCAATCGGAGGTTCTTCCGATTTGCGGTTCAGTGCATGGCACTAGTGGAGCGTCACCGGATTTGGTGAGGGGTGGACGTAGGACTGGGGATTCAGTCTGAACCACCTTAAAATCCTTTGTGTTGTGGTTTGTTTATGTGATTACTTCATTCTAGATGCATGCTTAGGTTCAAATCGATATATTAGTTGCTCATCTTGCCAAGCGAATCATAGTGTTCTTCGATAAGCTAGTTATATTCCGCTGCGATTTATTTTATCTAGCTATATAGAGGGTTGCATTGTGAAAAGAGGGACAGATCTATTCACCCCTCCCCTCTAGATCCACTGTCCACTACTCAACAAGTGGTATCAGAGCCTAATCTCTCATTATGGGGTCCAACGACCTTGAGAGAATTAGTGGATCAGCGTCCAAGGGTTTTCTGCCTGAAGGACATTCTGTGAATATCCCTCCTTACTTTACTATAACTAATTATCCTTATTGGAAACATCGCATGCAGGTGTTCATTCGTGCCCAAGACTACTAACTTTGGCGAGTAATCAGCAAAGGTCCGTTTGAGCTTACGGATAATGAGGATTTGTGGACCAAAGAACAAATAAGACAATCCACTGTCAACTAGAGTGCAAAGCACATCATGCAATGCTCACTCCATCCAGTAGAATTCTCAAGAGTTGCTACCTGCGTAACGGTAAAACATATGTGGGACAAGCTAGAGGTAATCTACGAAGGAACATCTCAGGTACGAGAAACAAAAGACAATATATTAGTGTCTGAATATGAAATGTTCCGCATGAAGCCTGATGAGTCAATTCAAGATATGTATGCTCGATTAACGGTGCTTACTGATAGTTTAACTGATTTGGGAAAGAAATATTCAGAGCAAGAAATTGTAAGAAAAATTCTCAGATCGTTAACTCCAGCATGGCACACAAAGGCTACCGTGGTTGAAGAATCGAGAGATCTCACAACTACCAAGGTAGATGAACTCATTGGGTCATTGATCACCTATGAGATCAACTCAAGCACAAAAAGGCTGAGGCACCTAAGAAGAAGTCTCTAGCTCTTAAAGCAGGACCCAGGGGTCAAGGCTCTTCTGATGAAGGTGAGGATTCGGCAAGTGAGCGAGATGAGGATGACGTAGCCATGCTCACACGTAAGTTCAAAAAATTCCTAAGAAAGGAAGGTAAGAGCTTCATGAGAGGAAGGTCAAAGGTAAGAAATGGTTTCAAATCTAATTCTGAAAACTTTAAGAAATCTGAAAAAATCATTTGTTATTCTTGCAACAAACCAGGGCATTTCAAGACTGATTGTCCTGATAGATTCAAAAAGGCTGACAAATGGAAGGGTAAGAAGAAGAACAAGGCCATGGTGTCCACCTGGAGTGACGAGGAAGAAAGTGATGGTGGAACTAGCTCCTCGGACAAGGAAAAAGAAGATCTTTGTCTCATGGCCAAAGGTGACGAAGAAACTGAGGTAAACTCTCCATTTGAAAATTACACAATTGATGATTGGGAGGAAGCATATATACAACTCATGGAAAAACATGACATGTACAAAAAGGAGAATAAATCATTGAAAAAGAAAATTAACTTGTTTGTCCATGATCATGATATGAATGATAAGACTGCTCTACTTGAGACTGAAATTGAAGATCTTAAGAAAATGATTGAGGATTTGGAGGAAGGAAGAAAAGAAATGACTAACTTAGAAAGTTGATTTAAGAAATAAGATTGATAGCATGAAGCTAAAAATATAAAGCTATGAAAAGGACATCAATTTGAGCAATGAGAAGTATGAAGCTGTCAAACAAGTCAACACTCAACTTCTTCAAAATATTGAAAAACTTCAAAAAGAGTTGGAAGATAAACAACAATCCTTAGAAAAATTTGTGGATGGAAGAGAAAACCTAGATGCATTGCTAGGAACTAGAATGAACCACAACAAAGATGGGTTGGGTTTTGATCCAACAAACAAAAGGCCATTTGGGCTAAAAACTGTCATATTTGTTTCATCTTCCGAAGCTTCCACCTCAAATACAACTCCCACACAAAACCAGCAAAAACAAAAGGAGAAAGGGAAAGAAAAGATTGAAGAGACAGTCACTGAAATTCTCAAAAAGTCTGTCCAAAAGCCTAAGAAAGGTCGACCTTCCCCGCATCATAGGTCAACACTTCCTTGGCCATTGCATGCTCAATCTTCCAGATATCGCCATAACTAGATTGCACATTCATATAGGCCAACACCACCCTACTTTTGGGGAAATTGTGATTCATGTGTTCATCAATCTTATAAGTTTCAATATCCTAAGTGACAAAACAACCACTTTGAACCCAAAACCAACCAACGGCCTAAATGGTTTAAGAAGCAAACTTCCTCAAACTTCCATAAAATCCAACAAAGCGCTTCTAAACAAAAAGTGAATGTCAAAGCTGAAAAGAAAAATTAAATCCCTGCTCTAAGCAAACAAAACAGGAATGCTAGGAAGGCTTGGATTCCAAAAGAAATGATTTCATATTTTGAAAATCTAAAGAGTTTGATGGGACCCAAATTTGGTTGGGTTCCAAACACCATTGCTTAATTGCTTGTGCAGGAGTGTCTTGCAGCAATGCATAACAGGTGGTACCTTGATAGCGGCTGTTCAAGACACATGACTGGAAATAAATCAAAATTTTATCTCTTGGAAGAAAAGGAAGGAGGATATGTCACATTTGGAGGGAACAACAAGGGAAAAATCATTGGAACAGGTAATGTAGGTAAGAACCTCTCCAACTCCATTTGTAACGTGCTGCTAGTTGAAGGTTTGAAATACAACCTGCTTAGTATAAGTCAATTGTGTGATAAAGGTCACAAAGTGCTGTTTGAGTCTCATGAATGTAGAATCCTTGAACCAAAATCTGACAAGATAAAATTTTCTGGTAAGAGAGTCAACAATGTTTACATGATTGACTTAGATGATCCTGCTCATTTAAATCTTTGTCTTGCTGCACCAAAATCTAAGCTTGCATGGTTATGGCATCGTAGACTAGGACATGCTAGTTACAATATCTTACATAAACTATTAAAGCATTCAATGGTGAATGGGTTGCCTGAACTTTCTTTTAAACAAGAAAATAAATTGTGTGATGCATGTGTGCTAGGTAAACAAACAAGAAAATCCTTCAAGACTAGATCTGCAAACATGTCATCTAAACTACTTGAGCTGATTCATATGGATTTGTTTGGTCCAACCAGAACTGCTAGTTTAAGTGGTAGAAACTATGGATATGTCTTGGTGGATGATTACTCTAGGTTCACATGGATTTTCTTTCTCACACATAAGAATGATGCTTTTGATGAGTTTCAGGCACTCTGTATGAAGATAACGCAAGACGGTGAGTTCAAAGTCTCCAACATTCAATCTGATCATGGTGGTGAATTTGAAAATGCTGACTTCTATAATCTTTGTAGGGCTAAAGGTATTTCACACTGGTTTTCTTCACCAAGAACCCCAGAGCAAAATGGTGTAGTTGAAAGAAGAAACCGAACACTCATAGAGATGGCAAGAACAATGCTTGCCGAACGACAACTCCCAAGGAAATTTTAGGCTGAAGCGGTAAACTCGACATGTTATATTATCAACCGCTCTATGGTAAGGTCACACACCAAAAAGACTATTTATGAGTTGCTGAAAGGTAAAAAGCCTTCTCTCACACACATGAAAGAATTTGGATCTAAATGCTTCATCCACAATAATGGCAAAAGAGATTTAGATAAATTCGAGCCCAAGAGCGATGATGGTATATTTCTTGGATATTCTGATAGATCTAGGGCTTATAGAATTTATAACATTAAGAGTCAAACTGTGGAAGAATCACCCCATGTTTCCTTTGATGAATATCATGATGATTCTAACAATGATAACTCTTACAGGAAAAATGATGAAGATGGGGAATTCCTAAGCATGAAGGACAAGAGTGATCCTCCACAAGAAGAAATAAAAGAAGATGGTGACCGAGCTGAATCAAGCAATGCAAGGGATCAAGCTCCTAGAGAAGGTAATGATTCTACAAATATTAGAATTCTTAAGGATCATCCTTTAGAAAATGTCATTGGTAGCTTGAATGACCCACCTAGAACAAGGTCACATTTTAGAATTATGGAAGAATTAGATCAACTTGCTCTTATCTCTCAGCTTGAACCCTAAAACATTGATGAAGCATTAAAAGATGAAAACTGGATAAATTCAATGCAAGACGAGTTAAACCAGTTTGAAAGAAACAAAGTTTGGCATCTTGTTCCTAGACCTTCATCACAATCTGTCATTGGCACTAAATGGGTCTTTAGGAACAAACTCAGTGAGGATGGCAAGATAATAAGAAACAAGGCTAGATTGATGGCTCAAGGGTATAATCAAGAGTTTGGGGTAGACTTTGATGAATCTTATGCCCCAGTTGCTAGACTCGAAGCCATCAGAATTTTACTTACCTTTGCATGCTCCCTTAGAATAAAGCTGTATCAAATGGATGTAAAAAGTGCTTTCTTGAATGGCTTGATCAAAGAAGAAGTCTATGTTGAGCAGTCCCCTGGCTTTGAGAATTCTAACCATGCAGATTTTGTATACAAGCTAGACATGGCGCTTTATAAACTTAAGCAAGCACCAAGAGCTTGGTATGAGAGACTAAGCTCGTTCCTCATTGAAAAAGGGTACACACGAGGTAAGGTAGATCAAACACTTTTCACCAAGAAGCAATGTAAGAACATTTTGATTGTTCAAATTTATGTTGATGATATTGTGTTTGGTTCTACTAAATCTGAAATGTGTGAGGAATTTGCTAACCTCATGACTAGCGAATTTGAGATGAGCCTAATGGGAGAACTCCAATTCTTTCTCGATTTGCAGGTCAACCAAGGATGAGATGGGTGCTTCATAAGTCAAGCCAAATACATCAAGGAGCTGCTGAAAAGATTTGACATGACGAACAGTAAAATCATTGCAACTCCTATGAGCACCACGACATCACTGGATTCGGATGAAAATGGTAAATTAGTGGATGCAAAGATCTATAGAGGTATAATCGGCTCTTTGCTTTACTTGAATGCATCCCGACCAGATATCCAGTTTAGTGTATGCCTTTGTGCTAGGTTTCAAGCTAGTCCTAGAGAATCCCACTTGACTGCCGTCAAATGTATCCTTAGATATCTTACCGGCACTCAAGATTTGAGATTGTGGTATCCGTCATCATGTGATTTATCTCTTATATCTTATTCTGATGCTGACTATGCAGGATGCAAGCTGGATCGCAAAAGTACTAGTGGCTACTGTCAGTTTCTGGGCGGGTGTTTAGTTTCTTGGGCCTCCAAGAAACAACACTCGGTTGTCCTCTCAACCGTAGAGGCAGAATATGTTGCTGCGGGGAGCTGTGGTACCCAAGTGTTGTGGATTAAACACCAACTCCAAGATTACTTAGTGGATCTTGGGTGTGTCCCGATTCTGTGTGATAACACTAGTGCTATCAACCTTGCAAAAAATCTAGTCCAGCACTCTAGGACTAAGCATATTGAGATTAGGCATCACTTCATTAGAGATGAGGTCGGTAAGAAAAATTTTGAACTGTATTTTGTTGATACTCTAAATCAAATTACTGATATTTTCACCAAGCCCTTGTATAATGACAGGTTTTCAACACTCAGAAGGGAGCTTGGTCTTTGCCCACCTCAGGCCAATAAAAATTGAAATGATGATTTTGTTCAATTTAGTTGTGTATTTTTGCATATTTGTGTACATGCATTGTTTATATATATATATGTCATTTTACATATGGTGTCGCATTGCATGTAGTCATGATGCATAATAAGGATTGAATTCATGTTCACGATGTCTTGCATGGTTGGTGTAGCATCATTCTTGCATGGCCATGGTATATTAAATGTTGATGAATGGAAGGGCAGGTTATGCTTTCCTAGAAGTACTCAATATGCGTGAGGTTTCACCTCCGCCAAGTACCATACGTCACTGTCGCATATAGGCCATATAGTAAGGGGGAGTTATCTCTTTGACGCATTCTTGCATATATTTCATATTCATTCTGTTAGATTTAATAAGTGTACAACCATGGGTTGGGTCATACATTTCATTTCTGCCACAACCTCATTTATCATTCAACTTACTTGCAAACATAACTCCTTCGTGCATCCATTGCATATCCTTAGGGGGAGTTTTGTTGATTCTCTTAACCTCTTGCAATCTGCACTTCACTGGCATAACTACGGCATAAGAGCTTTCTATTATATGCCCTGATGATTGTCCATCCAATGAAAATGGTTCAGATTTAATGATTTCCTTGAAGTTCAAAAATATTTATTCTGAAATCATCTATGTTCTATGGTTTTAATAGACCTTAACTAGAGATTGCATATTGTGCTTTGCATGACTATCTTGATATCTGAAAATCTAAATGTCATGACAATCTTGGTGAAACTCTAGAGCTTAGTATTGTTTCTAAACATCTTGATGAGCTGGAATTCTTAGAAATTAATTTGACAGAGCAATGATATTGTTACACGGAGAAATATGTCACGTCATCAAATCAAGTGACGAATGATATGTCATAATGTGCCCATGTTATCTCTATCTTAATTATTTTAGGACTCTAGGCAGAGCACTAGCATAATTGCTGAGAAATATATCTTCTCATAAAAGAAATGAGATTGGATATGTCATGACATGGCTTTGCTATCTCTGTTCATTTTGAAGCATAACCGTCAGTCTTGTCAAATACCCAGGGATACTGGCGTCTAAACAACGTGTATTCTTACGGCTAGGAGGCATGTACTATACTTGATTGCCCATAAAATATGATTCATGTGCCTTCAAATACAAAAGTTCCTGAAAAATCAAACATGCTGCAATCATACAATTCCATGCTTTACTCATGCTTGTTTAGCCTCAATACTAGTTTTTGTGCTATTCCCTTTGTCGTTATTGAATATGGATGTATAAGACAAGGGAAGGTTAAACACTGCCATGATATGCACCTTTGGTTCATTTCTATTAAATCTTGGATGTAGCTGCTTTTCGAACTCTGTTGATGATCTCGGATTTCATTAGCTTTGAACCATATATGTTGCTCGCGGTATGTTTCAGGTTTGCATATAATGGCTTTCTCTCCACCCCTTTAAGAACTGGTCTCACCGACGTTTGTCGCTTCTCTAACTTCTCCCTCCTTTTTGCTATTGTCAAAGGGGGAGAATTTTTTGTTGTGAGCCATCCTTTGCTTTGTGAGTCGTCTTTTGCTTTGTGAGTGAATTGTGTACGGGGGAGAGTCAAATGGGGAGAATCCTTTGTGCTCTTTGTGTATCTCTTATGTGTATGTGATGGGGTTTGCATAATTGCATAGCACTCATATCTACATTCATAATTTCATTCACATGCTATTACTATCATGGATCTTGAGCTGCACTTGTTACATATGTCATAAACTTTGCGATCCTAGATATTACTACCACATAATGACTCACAGTATTGCCATCATCAAAAATGGGGAGAATGTTGTGCCCCTGTGGTCATTTGAGTCATCTTGTGGTCACTTGGGTCATTCGACATCATCATGTGGTCATTTGAGTTATTTGACATTCTTGGTTTTGATAATGGCTAAACATTATTAGTCATTGTTGTTTTTCACTCTTATATGACTGACATACGTGATGTTTTGTTCGTGATAGATATGCAAATGAATGGACAAGGAATGGAGTAGAGTTGGCAAAAGTGAAAGCTCAATGACAGTTAAGGTCGATGCACAAAGAAGCATAACCAAGAGAACCCAAAGTCAAAGACTCAGTTGACACCTTCTAGACTGTCAAGGGTGATGCTACAGACATGAATGGGGTGCTAAAGAACTTAAGCGACGGAGCTAAAGCAGTTAACGGACCGACCCGGGAAAACACGGGGTCTGCCCAGCTGGCGGTCGACCACCAGCACAGGGGCCTGCCAGCAACCTCCAGGCTGCAGCTCTCTCAGTGGCGGTCGACCGCCAGCCCAGTAGCAGTCGACCGAAAATTCCAGGGATCATTTGTCACTAGTTTTCTCAATAGCAGTCGACCGCCAGAAGCCACAGGTCGACCGCCAGCCCCGAGCCTTCATTGTTGACTTTGTTTTCCACTTCGAGAAGGGCCATTCTCTATGGATTTCTTTAATCCTAAAGTCACCCAATCACCCACAAAATATGGATCTAGTTTGGGGGGCTTCTATTGACCATCCAAAGTCTATAAAACACATACAAGAGGGTTAGAAACCCTAATACTTCATTTGGATCAAAGGAGATCAAGGGAGGCTTGTGGAGACTGTTCAAGGGAGATGGTACTGTAGCCGTGAACAGTACTTCGTGAAGAGATCTTCATCCATTCCAAGGGATTCAAGCTTAGATCTGAAGCTATCTCAACCTGCAAGGAAGCAAGAAGCAATCAAGGCTCTCAAGGGTGATCTAAACTGCATCAAACTCTTCATCAACTCAAGGAAGATCATCTCTCAAGGAAGAAGACACCATCGAAGCATCAGATTCAAGCTCCTGCAACTCAGGCAAGATCTTTTTACTTTTAGCCTATTCTATATCTTGTTTGAGTGATTTCTATTTGTTCTCTTTTCATTTCTTTCAAACAATCAAAATTGAAGATTGTCCCTACCGGTGGTTAGTAGGAAGGCAATCGGAAGTTCTCCAATCTGCGGTGATTGACGTCCCTACCGGTGGTTAGTAGGAAGGCAATCGAAAGTTTTCCAATCTGCGGTGATTGACGTCCCTACCGGTGGTTAGTAGGAAGGCAATCGGAGGTTCTTCTGATTTGCGGTTCAGTGCGAGGCACTAGTGGAGCCTCTCCGGATTTGGTGAGGGGTGGATGTAGGACTGGGGATTCAGTCCTAACCATCTTAAAATCCTTTGTGTTGTGGTTTGTTTATGTTATTGCTTCGTTCTAGATGCATGCTTAGGTTCAAATCGATATATTAGTTGCTAATCTTGCCAAGCGAATCATAGTGTTCTTCGATAAGCTAGTTATATTCCACTGTGATTTATTTTATCTAGGTATATAGAGGGTTGCATTGCGAAAAGAGGGGCAGATCTATTCACCCCTCCCCTCTAGATCCGCTATCCAATTCTCAACATTAGTTGACTTCATTCAATAAGGATCTCAGTTATTCCATTCAACACTTTTAAGGATTCTTAAACCCCTACATTGAAGTCTAGTGACTCGTGAGGAAAAAGCTACCAGTCCCACCAAAAAGTTGAATAAGTGTGATTTGGCATCAAGTAAATCGAGAATCCCTCCTGAAACAAAGGAGGAAACTCGCTTTGAAAAAATATTTTATCCACATTGATACAAGTGATGACACTGAGTAACCGGGAATTGCCCCTGAGACAAAGGGTATGCCTCATGTCAAAAGGTTAGTCATGTTGTTATTTAAAATACAAAAAAAATATTTGGGACTGTGCGAAGCTCCAAAAGCCGAGCACTTTGTATGGAAATGTAGGGAGGAGAGGTTCTTGTCAGTGTTCCTTAGAACATGTGATCATCCATATTGATTTGAAAGTCATTCCTCATTGTTCACATGTTGAATCTAAGCTTGACGGTTTGAATGTATTTCCTGAATTAGTTGATCATCAATGGTTAAGCAGTACGTCTACTTGTAAGCACAACCATATTAATATGGTTCATGGATATAATTGCTCAAATCAATTGCATTCCTCTTATACCTATCCCTAAGGGACCTTCATGCATGATCTTATACCTATGTATGCTTGCTTGTCTGCCTGCATGCTTAAAATGCATAATAAGAACTCGATTGTTGAACCCCCACAATTGAAGTACATAACTCACTTTGAATCTACATATCCCACTCATATTCCCTGAATTTCTTCTAGAATGGATTTTGCTGAAACTAGAACTATGATTGTTTGACTGTTGAACTGAGTTGGTTAGAATTGCTCTCATGTGACTAACTAAAAATTGTGATGGCTGAAAGGAATACAAACTCTGGCTGAACTATTTTGTGTGTTGAGTTAATGTTCTGACATTGTGTGCATTCTTCGGACTTTGTTTCATATTGCACTGACCATGAGTTCTGATGCATAGAGTTAATAGATTGCATTTGGTGACTCTAACATGATTTAATCTTGAGTTCATTGAAGTGCTCAGAATGAAGGAGATAAGGTAAGCAATCTTGGCCTGAATGCTGTTCATGAGGACAAAATATGCTTAATTAAAATCTAGTCTATACTGTGCAACAATTTAGTTTCAATGAACTGTGATGGATATAAGAGATACTTGCTCAAATGTGAATTTGATTTGGTCATCCAATTTTGATCGATTGATTGCTCTTGTCCATGATCATTTCTCGTGTCTATCAACCCACTTTTTGCCCAAAAAGGTTTATAATCTCTTGGATTTCAATTGGTTCTCATCTGGCCTTCAATTCACTTGATTCTCAAAGTGGAGAAGAAGTGTCGACCCCTAAGGTTGACCTTTTTACCGTGTGTCCCTCTTTTTCTCGCGGGACAGAATAGTCTCCAAAATGTGTCGACCCACAAGGTCGACACTTTTGTTTCAGATCCCGATTTGTAAACTGGACCGTCGGGTTCCTTTCTCACACCCTTCCCTGACATGGCTTGAACCCAAGGTGACTTGGGCTCCCTTTTGGCCGAACCTGATCGAACCCTCTTCCGTAAACCCCCTTCTCTACTCCTTTAAACCCATTCACCACCCCATCTTCTTCTGCCCTAACATCCATCCGCAACCTCCCACGGGCGACCCTCCTCTTCCTAAGCCTCCGCGACTCCTCTTCTCCAGTCTTCCTCTAGCCCTCATTTCATTCCTTCCACCTCACCTCTTCCAAAAGCACCCTCCGGCGGGCGGCGGCATTCGCTCTTCGTCCTCCTCTGGAAGCAGTTGTATCGCCGTCCTTCAAAGCTCATTCTTTTGGAGTTGCTGCTGTTCGTGGCGTGAAGTCAAGACAGTCAGAGGAAGCCCTCCATCTGCTCGAGGGTCTCACTACCACGTCTCCGTCCTCTATCTGCTTGATAAGCTGCACAAATGGCACCCAATAAAAGATCGGTGTTTGAGAGGGAGGAAACCCACATCCTAACAGAGCTACGGCGCAAGGACAAAGAAGCCCAGGCTGAGACAAGGAAAAGGGCTGCTGAAACAAAAATGCTGGTTGAGAGAAAAGTGTTGCGACCTCGTGCCGTTGATTTTAGAAGCATTGAAACTGCTCTGCTATGGTTAGTAGAATTGTTGAGGAAGCAGCCAAATTTGATTCCATTCATGATTGAACACAGAAGAGTCTATCATTCCCTAGTTCATCAGTTCTATGGAAATATGATTGTGAAAAATGATGAACTGTACACAAAGTTAGATGGACACTCTATTCCATTAACTACTCAATTGATTGGAAAAGCTCTAAATTTGCCTTAGGATAGTGGGATGATTTATGAAGAAGCCATTTATTCTGAAGAGCTTGCGTATGAACTCATGACGGATAAGGTAGCAAAACCAGGCTATGAACCGAAGCTCAATGCAAATGAATTTCCACCTCTTCAGAGGATTCTACATCACATGATGACCACTATACTACTGCCTAGATCAGGGTCTAGGGAACAAGTAACTAACAAGCACAAATTCCTATTTGTACAAATCATGAGTGGAGAACCGGTTAACTTCCCAGAGGTGATGATGGAGTACATAACCAGCTACATGAAGTCTAAGAACCGGAATTTACCTTATGGAGCTACTTTAACACCAATTTTTCAGTCCTTGCATATTGATCTAAGTAGACAGGTCAGTCATCCAATTAGGGATGCTGACATCTATACAATTCCATCAATCTGTAGCAACATGGGTTATGAACTGAAGAATGGTGTTCTTATTCGTACTCTTCGGGCAAAGAAAGGCAAAGCCCCGGCAGTAGGGTCTGACCAAAGTGAAGGTGAAGATCATGAAGAACACATTAGCAGAACTGCAAGAACCAGTGTGTCACAGGCTACATCTTCAGTGAATCCATCACTGAACGCCAAATTTGATGAATTAAGTGATGAAGTTTGCAATGTCAAGGAATCTGTGGATGCCCTCACATGGGAAGTCAAGGAACTGAAGCTTCATCATGACACATATCTTCAGAAGTTCGCTGCAATGGCTGATTCCATTGATTCCCTCCACACTGCTATTGGCATTCAAAACTCCAAATTTGACGATCTCTCTGATTTTCTCCGGTGTCCACGAACACCTCCTGCCTCTCCTTGAGGCTTTGATCTCTGGCACCCTCCTTCAAATGATCAAGCTGATTGACTTTACCCCCTTTTCCCATTCCTTTTTGTTGATGACAAAGGGGGAGATGAAATATGTTGTCCTGTTATGTGGATGTTATTTTGTGTCTTATATGCTGTCCTAATGTCATATTTTGGGGACTTGTGTTTATTTTGTGGAGGACTTGTTTATTTTGTGGACATGGTTGTCTAGTTGTGGACAATAGTTGTGGTTGCCTTATGGACGATGTTGAAGTTATGAGTTATTTTTGTGAATGTCATATTTTGTGGACTTGTGTTTATTTTGTGGGATGATCACCTATGCTTAAAGAACATGTCTTGTTGATGGATGTCAATTCTGATGCCATTTCGATTCGTGATTGGAAATGCACTCTTGGATGTTCTGTTTGATGGATGATTCATTATTGATGTTGATTATCTTGATTCATGGTTAGAATGCATTATATTCATGGTTGTGTTATCAAATGGTCTACAGGTTGCCTAGTGTGTTCAAAGAGTGTGAACTGCATTTTGAGAATGAGTGTGATTGGTTTGTCAAGCATGGGTTTATGTCTATAATGCTAGATGTGAGTTGAATTTACTTGAAATTTTTTTTATATGTCAACACCATGTTGTCTAACTGCACATAGTATTTGTCATCATCAAAAAGGGGGAGATTGTTGAACCCCGTGCACAACCGTGTATTAAGAAATTTTGATGATGAACTAAATACCATGTGATTGTCCACCATGTAAACAATTGCATATGCTGGTTGTGGATTTGAAATGAACTGAGCAAACTCCATTTGATTGTATGGGCTAGTGTATGTCACGGTCAACTGATTTGATGAAGTTAACTGACGTGTGCTTTGATATGTTTACAGGAGTTAGTGAGAAATGAAAGTCTTCGAACGAATTGGGTTAAACATATCTAACTCATCCCTAGTTGATTCAAATGGGTTTTAAACTTTTCACATAGCTACATATGGTTTTAAGGGATTCAGTTCTAAACATTGATTGTTAATGTGACTTAAACCATCATTTCTATTTTGGAATTAAAGACCTTAGATGACTGACTTCAATTGCATGTCACTGACAGAGATACATGCTGGAAACAACTTGAAGATTCAAGTGGTACAACTGTTCAAGACTCACTGATGTGTCTAATGAACCTCGTTTGGTTGACTGCCTATCTAGAGGTATGGATGTGGTAAAAAATGGATGGACAACTCTCGAGGTAATTCCCTATCAATATCCAATTGGTAAGTCCATGATTGGGGTATGTTTTGCCTAATTAATTCCATGCTTATATTAATCATTAAGGCCTCATGCCAATTGGTTAACCCCTCTCTTGTTTTTCTTGACTCTGCTTATGTCAGGAAAAGTGTTGACCCCATGGGTCGACACTTTGTCCAGGGGTCAGGCGGTTTTAAGCCGTGCCCTCTTATGTCTTTGAACTTAGGGATAAAAAGTCGACCCACAGGGTCGACCTTTTTATCACTAGGTTCTATCTGGGTTCGTTTTTAAGAACCCTGGACATAAGTGTCGACCCACAAGGTCGACACTTATTCTGGGACTTTCTGCCGTGGCTTTTTATTAATGCCAGTGGTTGAAAGTGTCGACCCCATGGGTTGACACTTTCTACACTGGGCTTTGTTTGGTCCGTCTTCTGTTCTTGACCGAACACGAGTGTCGACCCATGGGGTCGACAATTTTCAGCGATCGGAAAACACGCCGGTTCGCGCGGCGACCGGAGCCCTAGCTCGATCCCCTCTTTTTGTGCCCATTTGTGATTGGTCCTTGGGGGATAATATCCTCCACGTGACCCCTTGTTCCTTGTGATATATAGTGCTTGTGATAGGGTTTCTATTTGAAAAGAGGAAAGGTTTTTATCTTCCATCCATTTTTGTTCTTGTAGAGAGGAGCACGGCTGTAGCTGCGTCCACCTTCCCTCCAGATGTGCTGAGCTCGATTCAAGGTTGAAGATGAACGTTTTCCACCTCCCAGAAGCTATCTTGTTGAAGAACTATGGTTGTACCATCTCCATGTCACCCAATATGCAGAGCATGATTCAAGAGGAAGAGAAAAGGGTTTGATGTTCATCTTCCTCCATCCTTCAGAAATGAACCTGCTGAAGCATCATCGTCCATCCTCTTCCTATAGTTCAGCCTGCTCCAGTCATTAAAGAAGATGAGGCTATCATCCTCCAGCTAGGAGTTCCCTCAACCTCTCCTTATTCTTGTTTACCGCAGTCTAGTGTTTAGTTGATGTCTAATGAGATTGCATTGAAGATTTATGTTCATTGAGCATGCTTGTGTATCTATGATAACTCCTTAAACTGATATTAATTGGGTGTGTGTTCGGAGCGGTGTCTCCGAGTGTGGATTCACTATTGGGGTACGTCCCCCATCTTGGTGTGTGTGTATGGTGCTGAGCACCGTGTTGAGGGTTCACCCTCGTGTGTGTGCTGCATTGTAGCGTGTTGAGCTTCGTGCTCGTGTGTGTGGTCTGCTACCGTCGAGCAGCGTGTGGTGTATTGGGGTTCGTCCCGGTGTGCTACCTTGGGTAGCGTGTTAGTGAAGCCTCACCGAGGTGGTGAGGGGTGGACGTAGGGTACCTGTCGTGGTCCCGAACCACCTTAAAATTGCTGTGCACGTGTGATTGGTTGTATGTTTGCTCCTTATCCTCTACCACCATTCACAGGATGGATTATTAATCATGTTGTTCATCGATGCTAGTTTTGTCTGTGCATACAGCTAATTAATTGTGCTAATTCCTCATGTGTGATCTTATCACTTGCACGTTTGGTGAGGTTTAATTGAGAAGCTTTCAAGTTATTTTAATTGGACTTAATTTTTTAAAGTGGGATCTATTCACCCCCCTCTAGATCCCTGTCACTACACTGTGGGACCCAACAAACTCCAACGTTGAATCGATCCCAAACCCTCCTCGAGTGTCTCATTCACATTCCAAAATCTCTGACTTCCACCTCCTTCACAAATTCCTACTTATCGCCGTTATGGTGGAACCAATGACCCTTATGTGCACATTAAGGAGTTTGTTTATGAGTCGGCTCAATTTTGACATGACCAATGCTTAATGGCTTATCAATTCGGTCTGTCATTAGAAGGCTCAGCTCAAGATTGCTTCTTCTCTTTGCCGCAACATCAGGTTGTAAACTTTCAGATTGTGCAAGACAAGTTTATTAAATAGTATCAAGATCACGTTGGGCCTAAGTACTTTGTTGTGGATCTGGCCCATGAGAAGATGAAGCTCGACGAGGAATTCTCCACTTTTGCTGACCGCTGGCATCGTCTCGTCGCGCAAGTCCCGGGGCACATACCGGAGCAAGAACAGATCAAGATGCACATTTCTAATTCGACACCTGAGTATCGGTTTATCTTAGCCCTAAATGACATCACCTCCTGGCAACATCTTTATAGTCGAGCATGCTACATCTGTCAACAAATCCATTGTTCCCTTGACTCTGAGTCCCCTCCACTTTATACGTCCACTTACACCTCACCCTCCAAGAGTCAGCCTTCCGCCTCTCATCAATCCCCCATGAGTCAGCCACCCATGTGTACCCCTTTTTTTGTTTTTTATTTTAATTTTTTGCAAATAAAAGGAGGTTTTATTAATATGAAAGAAAAAAGAACAGATACAAAAAGGGGCCGATCAGGCCGACCGAAAATAGATGGATGGACATTGCAACTTGTCCATCATTAGATGTCCCCTAACAACATGTGGAAGATCAGCCCAATTGTTCCAAAAAACAAAAGTAGGTAAGGTACACGCCCAATTTCCTAAGGAATCAGCCACATTATTGCCTTCCCGGAAGGTATGCTTCACCAAGAGCTGCAAATCATTCACGAGTCAATGGATATCACCCACAATATGTATAAGCCTCTATGGACAGGAAAAAATCTTCTGGATAATCCCAACCAGAACAGTTGAATCTGACTCAAGAACAAATTTAGAGAAGCCATAGAACTCGCACATGCATACGAAGCCCATCGCGCACAACCATTGCTTCTGCCTCCAGGCTAGATAAGAAAGGGTAGCAATGAGCAAAAGCCCAGATTTTGTTGCCAGAAGAGTTTCGAAGAACACCGCCACCACCTGTAATGCCAAGGTTCCATTTGAAAGCACCATCAATGTTGAGCTTGAGCATGTGTGATGGCGGGGAGATCCACCTGACAATAACCAGTTTGACCATGGAAAAAGGAGGGGGATTGATCCCCTAGCTCCGCAGTGCTTGTAGAGATCGCGGGGAAATAGTAGCTACCAAGCAATTTAAAAGTGGTAGCGGCGACCTAATATGCGCCGCAACCTCCTGTGAGATTTTTGAAGCTGTCAGGGGAAGCCCATCATGTCCAGCATGTAAACCCCTCACTAACATTCCATGAGTTGGCCATACGGCTCCGCATATCAGCCTCCCATGAGTCCACCACATCAACCCTCCATGAGTCAACCTTCCACCATCCATAGCCAGCCTGCCACTCCCGCATACCCGCCTGTGTCTCCACCTCTAGTCAAGGGAACACCGAATCCCGAGCAAGTAGATGCAAACCACTACATACCTATTCATCCCACTCATCATGCGTCCTCACCGAGTCCTTCCACTAGTCGCCACGCACCATTGCCTACGCAACCACCACAACCTTCCACTCCATCTCATACCCCTCTGATAGAAAAGAAAAAATGAGATCTAGAAGGGGGGATGAATAGATCTACTACCAATATTTTGCAGATTAAAAACTCTCAGGCAAAGCACTTAGATCTAGAATGAATGAAGATACAATTCACCACAACGGTCAAATCAGGCAACCAAGCAAACGACATGTATGCATAAGTAACAAAGATGGAATATGATAGCAGAAGAACTAAAGACAACCTCCCAAGTAATCAAAATGGTAAATTGTCAATTAGTCACAAACCAGGGGCAGTACTAGGTAGAGGATTGATCTAAGGATCTCCTCACGCAAGGGGCAATGTTCCGGATAGGTGTAACCTATCTTTACCACCACGCCTTTTGATATACTTCTTGGTTGTAGACAATTGCAAGTGACAGTTAGGAACATACACCACAAATTAGACAGGCGATTTTTTAGGTGGTTCGACTGCTAGCCGCAATCTACATCCACCCCTCACAACATTGGAGTGAGGCTTCCTTGCTCAAAGCAATTCAAACAACAGAGTCAGTCCGCGACAATGGCTGAGATCACAGCTTCACCCGTGAAGATCGCACTCCTCGCTTCTTCTTGATTTCCAGAAGGAACCCTGAGGAACAACCTCCCTTCCATTGCGAGCACAGAGGGAACCCCGTGAGCTGCACCCAGCAGCTCACGCAACCAGAGGATATAATCCTCTCTTCCTCTGATACACAGAGGAGACCACGGAGAACACTTTCCCTTCCTCTGAAAATACTCAGAGGGAACTAAGAACAAATTCAAATCGAAGAACAAAAAGAAAACAGATGAAATCTAAGAATTCGATCGGAAAAGAACAGACAAGAATAATGTAGCTTCGAATTGAAGCAATCTCCTAAGGAGATGGGCTGGCTGCACTGAATTCTCTCTTCCTCTTGAGGTGGTTCTCTCTTTCTTTTTCTTCTGGAAGAGCTCTCTCCGAATTCGCAATGGCAACGATGGCAGTAGCTTCAGCACCTTTTTCTTCAACGGAGCGGCTGATATATATAGAGAGCAGAGCATCGTCTTCCATCCGATCACCAGCCAGGATGATCCATTGGTCCATGTGGAAAAGGAATATTAAGATGTTATGAATCTTCTATAAACTCTCCACGTATGTTATAATTTATGCGCCAAAAGTTCCATGAACGCTGGCACGTGATTTGCCCGAATTAAATCGTTGGTCCAGGTGGTAGAGGGAATATTCTAACACTTTTTATCCTTCCAAAGCTTAGCCACATGGATTGGATTGTGTGCCAACATGAATTCAGGTCATTGGCATGTGATTCACTTGAATTCTCCCAGTTTTGAGAATAAAGCCAAGCTGCGTCGATGCAACTACTTAATGCATCGAGGGAGTGTAGCCAAAAGGCTTTCGAACAGTTGGCTTTAAAAAGCATGCCCTTTGGTGCGTCGAAGCAACTCTTGGATGCTTCGACGTGTTGACTTTCAATTGTTGGTTCTGAATTGTGTGCGTCGATGCACTCCTCAGATACGTCAGTGCAGTGTGAACATACAACCCTTGGCCAGAAGACTTCGAATGCTGGCTTTTGTCTTGGTGCGTCAATGCAGCTACTTGGTGCTTCGACGTTGTGTGACTTGATGGCTGATTTTGTTCTTGGTGTGTCGGTGCAGCTCTTTGTTGCGTCGATGCAGTTCTCTGAAAATCACTTTTGTGGTTGTGACTGCATCGAGACAGTATTCTGTTGCGTCAAGGTATAGCTCTTGGAAATAGCTTCTTTGAGCATCACTGCGCCTAGGCCGTTCTCTGTTGCTTCAATGCAGGAAGCTAGAAATACCTTCTTTGAACATCACTTCCTCGAGGCAGTGGTGATCCTTGTTCCTAAGTAAGCTTGATCTGATATTTCACAGAACTTCCTCACTCTCTTAATATAGATTCAGCAGCCAGGGTACGTGTAATTTAGACTTATTGTGTTAGTTAGTGAACCATATTGCATTGACATCATTAAAACACACAGAATACAATATTTTCCCCCTTTTTGATGATGGCAACAATATGAGTTATTAAGACTTATTAATGCCCAAAAAACATATTCATCGTCCTTGAGAAATAGTTGAACATTTCGAGATTTGAAAGGAATAGACTGAAATACAGAAGGAAGGTTTATTTGAGCTACCAAAATGACACACATGATACCAATCAGGACAGAAATAGACAGATAAGACTTTTTTGATGAGAGGACTCCAAAAATTCCAACATTCTCTCCCAACTTCCCAAGTTACTCCCCTCCTTCACAACTTACTCAACTTACTCTCCTCTTTCACTCTTACTCTCCTGCTTTGACATCATAAAAAAAATGGGCAAAGAAGAACAATTTGTAAGTGCAAGAGAGACCAAATATAGTAAGTTCATAGATTCAGAAATTTTCAGGACCATCTCTTAAGGATTTAAGTGTGGTAACCAAAAGTGGCTTAGATGTTTCAGTCTGATAATCTAGAGAGACAAAGAGTAGGAGTGTATGAAAATTATCTCCATCGAGGAATAAGGAAGGCGAGCAAATTGTCATATAGATGCCTTGAATGAGCTGTCTAAATGCTTTACTAGTTAAATTTTTAGAGACTTCTCAAGTGAAAATTTTCCAGCAGTATTGAGAACAAATAGACCACACCATATTTTGCATTGGGGCTGTGAATACTTTCATCATTGTTTCTGAATGTGTGTCTTTTTCTCATTGAGCAATGTGGGTTAACCTATACCTTTTTACATGAGGAGACACATTGATTAGATGCAGGAATCCCCAGTTACTTAGTGTGGTAACCTGAATGCCTCTCTTTTGAGAATAGAGTTCGTAATAGAGATGTCTTTTTACATGAGGCACAACACGTCTTAGGTGAGGTGACCCAGTTACTCAACATTCTATGCCATTGCTCTGCCATGGTTTTATAGGCATAGCCTTTTTAATCAGAGATAATCTAGCACTTCATGACTCAACTTAACTCCACTTCATGGTGAAAGAGTTGGTTTCTTAGTAAACCAGATCATTGCTCTGAAACAATTTTATCCCTTTTGATTTTAGTGAAGTAGAATGTTTGAGAACAATACTTAAATATACAGATTTTTCAGCTAGAGTTGTCTCCTTGTGTTTAATGTTCAAGCTTTTAGAAGAATTCAGTGCATGATATTCCAACATTGTTCTTCACTCATTAGTCTAGTAGGAAGATATTCTTCATAAGTCTTTATCTTTGTCAATACAAGATCATGAAGCTTAAACTTCTAAGTTGAGATTTTGGTTAATAGACTTAATTTCTTTAAGAGAATTCTGAGATTCAAGATCTGTGAAAGAACTATATAAGTTCTCAATAATCACAATGAACACTAACAGACTCCAGAAGAAGGACATACTCCTCCTATGAACTTGACTTCATGGACTCAAGAAGAATGCTTAACCAGACCAAAAAGAAATCTCCCCCTGACTACATGAGTCAATTAGCCTTGGTACTTAGCTGAGAACGTAGGTCAAAGACCACCTCAAGCATAGTGCAGGTTTCCAGACAAACATACTCAGCCCTTCTCCTAACACCATTTTATATACCAAGGATGGCTGAACAAGAATAATAAAGGATGAAAAATACTGAAATGCATAGATGCGTCGACCTGGGATCTTGGTGCATCGACGGAGAGACTATTCACATGATTGTAGATGTGAAGAATTTGAACTGATAGGTCGAGGTAGAGACTTAAGTGCATCAAGGCAGGCTATGGACACACAGAATACACAGACTGAAAGGTGATGGAATTTAGTAAGCAGGATGATCTGAAAATGCCCAACTCTCTTCTCAAGGTAGAGAACTTCTCATTGTCCAAAGGCTTAGTAAATATATCTACAATTTGACGTGCTGTGCCTACATCGATTAATTCAAAGTTACCCTTAGAAACTTCATCTTTTATGAAGTGATGCCTAATTTCTATATGCTTGGTGCATGAGTGCAGAATATGGTTCTTAGACAGGTTTATTGCACTAGTGTTGTCACGGTAAATTGGTATGCAACCTAGGTCTACTTTGTAGTCTTGGAGCTGGTGTTTTATCTAGATGACCTGTGTACCACAACTCCTTGTAGCTACATACTCTGTCTCTGTAGTGGAGAGGGCAACAGAATGTTGTTTCTTGGAAGCCCGTGAAACTAAACACCCAGCTAAGAATTGACAGAAACCACTTGTGCTCTTCCTATCTAATTTGCAGCCAGTATAGTCTGCATCAGTGTAAGAAATTAAATCTAGTGTGTGTGATGCAGGAAACCATAGTCCTAAATTGTGTGTGCCAAAAACATATCTGAAAATTCTTTTAACAGCAACAAGATGTAATTCAGTAGGTCTAGACTGAAATCTAGCACACATACACACACTAAATTGAATGCCAGGTCTTGAGGCAGTTAAGTATAGTAGGGAGCCAATCATACCTCGATATAATTTTGCATCTACTTCTTTACCTGACTCATCAGCATCTAAGGAGGTATTTGTAACCATTGGAGTAGCTATATGCTTCACTTTGTCCATACCAAACCTCTTAAGGATTTTTAATGTGTACTTTGTTTGACTGATGAAGCAGCCATCCTTCATCTGCTGAACCTGTAAGCCAAGAAAATATTTCAGTTCTCCAACCAAGCTCATTTCAAACGCACTAGACATCAAGTTTGCAAATTCATCACATAGTTTAGTGCAAGTTATAATGTCATCCACGTATACCTGAACTATGATAAGATGGTTATTCAGATTTTTTGTAAAAAGAGTCTGGTTCACCTTACCACTGTAGTAACCCTTACTGAGCAGAAATTCTGTCAGCCTATCATACAAAGCCCGAGGGGCCTACTTCAATCTATACGAAGCTTTATTTAATCTAAAGACATGGTTAGGCAGCTCAGTTAATTCAAAACCTAGGGGTTGCTCAACATAAACTTCCTCTTTTATGAACCCATTTAAGAAAATACTTTTTACGTCCATTTGATGATGTCTAATGTTATTTGAGCAAGTAAAAGCGAGCAATATTCTGATTGCTTTCATCCTAGCAACTGGTGCATAGGATTCATCAAAGTCCACCCCAAATTCCTGACAGGAGCCCTTGGCCACCAACCTAGCTTTGTTTCTAGATATTATTCCATCTTCATTCACCTTATTTCTAAAGACCCCCTTAGTTCCTATGACAGACACATTTTCAGGTCTGGGAACTAAGTTCCAAACTTTATTTCTATCAAATGGTCCCAATTCTTTGTTCATAGCATTTATCCATGACTCATCTTTTAAAGCTTCTTCAATTGTTTTGGGTTCAATTTGTGAAACTAAAGCTACTAGATCATGATTATTGACTTATTGATGATAAGATCTAGTCCTAGGAGGATCATGTAAATTGCCTATGATGTTGTGTGCATGGTGATCTTTCAGAAATCTGAGATTGGTTGAGGACTCACCTTGCTTGGTTGACTCACCCTGAGCTTGGTCATTTTATGCAGCTGGTTCATTTGTTTCCTCATTCAGCTTGTCCTCTAGAAATTCTCCATCATCTCTTGATTTTCTATCATCATCATCCATGTAAGTAGAGTTGAATGTTTCATCAAATATGACATGAGGGGACTCCTCTACTATTTGGTCAGAAATGTTAAAGACCCTGTATGCCCTTGATACTTCAGAATATCTTAAGAAAATCCCTGGACTGCTCTTGGCTTCAAATTTGTCTAAGTCCTTTTTATCATTGTTATGAATGAAACACTTAGAACCAAAAATTCTGAAGTAAGCCAAGTTTGGTTTCTTACCTTTCAGAAGCTCATATGGTGTTTTCTTATGAAGGAGTCTTCCCATGGCCTTGTTAATTGTATAACAGGCAGTATTTGTAACTTCTGCCCAAAATCTTTGTGGTAATTGGCTTTCAATTAGCATTGTCCTTGCCATTTCCAAAATCGTTCTATTTCTTCTCTCCACTATTCTATTTTGCTCTAGGGTCTTGGGAGAAGAAAATTTATGAGTCAGTCCTTCACTGTCACAATAATCGGAAAACATTGAATTTCCGAATTCCCCCCCATGATCAGATTGAATTATGCAAATTTTGTGCTTGTCTTCTGGCTTTATTTTGTTAATGAAATGTTTGAATTTCTAAAATGCATCATTTTTATGAGCCAGGAAAAATATCTATGCAAATCTAGTATAATCATTCACAATCACATAACCAAATCTTTTACCATTAAAACTTTGGGTTCTTGTGGGACCAAATAAGTCCATGTGCAAAAATTCTAGTGGCCTGGAAGACAGTGATTATGTTCAAAGTTTAAAAGATTTTCTGGTTTGTTTGCCGAATGCACATGCATCACATATTTTTAAAATTTATTTGAATTGAGTTTTGGGTAAACCTCTAACTAGATCATTCTTGACCAGTTTATTTAAAGTGTTATAACTAGCATGGCCTAACCTCCTATGCCAATTAAAAGCATTATTATCTAGGTTGGCAGACAAACACAAATTGGATGCTGAATTTTCATTCAGGTCTACTATGTAGACATTATTGACTATGTTCCCTACAAATTTAACTCTATTAGAATTTATTTCAAAAATCTTGCATGCATGGTTATCAAAAACAACTTTGTGACCCTTGTCACACAATTGACTAATGCTTAACAGATTATGCTCGAGACCTTCAATAAGTGAAACTTTCTTAACAATGTTTGAGAGAAACTTACCAATGGTGCTTGACCCAATTATTTTACCTTTGTTCTTCCCTTCAAATTTAACCAGACCTCCTACCTTCAGTTCTAGCTCACTGAACTTGGTTCAGTCTCCTGTCATATGCCTAGAACATCCACTATCTATGTACCATCTGTTGTGCATGGCTCCCAGGCTGACCTGTAAACAAATCAAATAGAAAATTTTGGAACCCAAGAAAAGTTGGGTCCAAAAGTATCATTCAAGTCCTTCAGTAAGTTTTTAGGAATCCAAAGCTGTCTAATACTTTTCTTCTGATTAATTCTTATGTTTTCAGCATTGAAAGGTTTGGTGGCAGCAGGCATTGAGTTTGGTCTTCTTTGAGCTTTATTAGAAAAAAGTTTATTCCATTTGCTTCGATAATTGTTTCTCGGATATCTCATGAAGCCATCTTGTCTTGGAAAAACATAATTATTGAAAGATTCTTGATGATAACCAAAATATGGGTAGTATGTTTTGTTTTGGTTCATGTTTTTGTTTTTCCTTGGTTTTCTGTTCTGGGTGACTTGCATTAACCTAGAGTGTGAGTTGCGTCGATGCATCTCAGTTTGATACAAGAGTTAATTTTGCCTGTGACAGAGTGACTCGACAAGCAGTTGGGCTGCGCCTGTCCAGGGTTGTTTTCACAGTTGGTTTGCCCTGAATTTTGGTTTGTTGTCTAGAGTGATTTGCTGAGCCAGCCTTTATGAAACTTTTCATTTTGAGTTCCTAGACAATTCTGTTGTTATTTGAACTGGATGGGGTGTCCAGTTTTTCTTTACCCTTCTCTTGACAAAAGGTCACAGTTTTGAGTTCAAATGGCTTTTTGTTTGATGGATTATACCCCAATCCTTCTTTGTTGAAATTTATTTTCACACCTAGCACGGTATTGATAGCCACAAACCCGTCGTTAAAAAAGTCATGCCACAATTTAATATTAACCGAACTCACTCACTTAAAAATATTAAAATTCAAGCAAAGTGGTGAATACGAGTTGATCCCACGAGGAAGAAATATTTTCAAAATAGCATGGAGGAGAATTCTTATATTTGAAAAGATCCAAAATTTGAGTGAGATTAAACTAAGGAAAATGAAACTTGCATGAAAACTAAGTAAAGAATATGAGAGGGTTAAGGAGAGAAATTGGAAAGAGAGGGATAAAACTAAGAAGAACACAATTGCACAAAATCTGAATTTTATTGCTATGAAAGGTGACAAGTACAACTCTATAAAAATAAAAATTACAACTTAGAAATAAAAGAGAAAGAGGAAGAAATAGGAGCCAATAGGATGAAGAATAGCCGCCGTCTCCTCCGTGCCGAGCCTTGAAATTTCACCCCGCCCTAGAAGTAGACGCCACCGAGAGGACCAAAGAAAGAAAATCCGCCAAGGGGATGTGTGAAGAAATATGGGAGATGGAGATAGGGAGATGGAATAAGAAATAAAAACAAAAATAAAGTGTGTGTGCGGATGTGTACTGTGAAGAGATAAAAGAAGGGCTACGGTGGGAGAAGTAAGAACGCAGAGAAAATACTTCAAAAAATAGAGGGTGATTGGGAAGAAAATAACTTAAAAACTAAAGAGATTTAGAAAAAGTAGAAGAAGAGAAAGTTGTAGAGGACAAAAAGATGAAGAATATTGACAAAGAACTCAGAAGCATAAGAAAAGAGAAAGAGGGTGAAAAATGTGAGAACAGAGAGTGGTGTGCAGATAAACAGTGAAAAGCCTAAACAATTGAACTTTAGAAAACAATGAATAACTTGAAAACGATGAAGATTTGGAAGAAGAGGTAGAAGAAGATGTTGAAGAAAAACTAAAAAAGAGCAACTTTTGTAAAGACATCATGATGGAAAGAGAATCAGAAGGGTGGGAAATTTAAGAGAGAAGAAATGTGAAAAATTAAAGATGAACAGTAAAACGGAAGAACAATGCTTTGAAAATAGAGGAATAACTTAAAAATGGGGAAGAATTAGGGGAATATGAAGAATAAGAATTTGTAGAAGACTTAAAAACACACAACTTTGAAGAAGAAAGCAATTTAAAATGATGACTAACAAGGCATGAAAATAAGGCTAGAAGAAACGGCGAACTCCTTCCCATGGCACTCTCGGGTGCTTTATATAGTGCAGCAGAGAACCCACGATCATGGCCTTTTGGATTAGCTTCAAATCTGAATTTCCAGCAGCAAAGGTTCATCAAAGGAGGTAACTTGCTATAGATAGAGCCCTCCTTTCCTCAAATAAGCATAGATGAGCTCAAATCTTAGAAGATAACAACGATCGGGGCAAGCTAGTTTCGCTTCAAATTCTTCTTGAAAATGGCGACTGGGTGTCGGTCGAAGATTAAAATGGTGATTATTTACACGGTCGCTCAATCATTATTTCCTCTTTTTGATATTTCTCTTTTTTCATAAATCCAGGAAATAGCGACAGCATGAACAGGCGTAATTTTCTTTTTTTCTATTTTTCTTAATTTTCTACATAATTGAATGAGAGCCAGCTTGCGCGGTCGCTTATTCTTCTTTCATTTTTCAGCTATTTTCCTTTTTATTATTTTTTTCATATGAATTGGCGCTTGGCCTTGTGTCGCAGTATCTTGAATATGCGCCCTGGCAGAAGGGCGTTCATTAAATGGTGATTGGAGCTCGGTCGCTCATTCCCTGAAAATTTAAAAATTTTAAAATATAAACATATTTCCACCCATAATGGCTGTGCAACTTCTTGAATATTTCTCACATGATCTTTTTGGCTCAAAAACATGATAAAAATATACGCAGACTCAAATTAATGGTGAGAATGAAATTAACTGCTTATATAGCACAACTTTATTATTTTAATGCTCAAAGATGATGAATGTGATGCAACTTCTGATATAAAATATAGTATTTATCACACCCCCCAACTTACTCATTGCTAGTCCCTTAACAATGTAAATAAATTAAAATTTAAGACTAACAAGAGTTTGTAAAATCCATACTCTCATATCCAACTCTCCCTTCATGGAATCAACCAAAGATTAAGAATCCGGAATCTTTAATGCACACTAGCCTTATGTAGGAAATTGGAAGTACATGATCAAGAATTCAAATCAAAGTTCAATAGCACTTGTGCACATTTGTAACTACCAAATCCACAGCTTAGACAATTGTATCCCCCATTTGCTATTCCAAGCATGTGCCTTTTAACCCTGCACCTCTTAATCAGAGCATTTAGTATACTAGCTTTTTGTCCGCCTTATTACTTTGTCCCTTTGCGATGTTTCTACACACATGATGCTACACTACCCTTCACTGTTAAACATGAACCTCGACTCTTGTCTTAGGAGAAGCAGGCCTAGTTACACAGATCAAGGTTCCCTTTTCCGTTTGATGTGAACCTCAACACGTCTTAGGTGAAGTAGGCCCGGTTACTAAGACTAGGGGCATTTTTCATAGTGTTTCTTCTTTTCTTTTTTTTTAAATATATATAGTACTTTTACGATAACTTGGCAGAAAGCTTTGTAAAAAGATCTCTTTTCTTAAAAAGTGCAGAGCTTCAGACACAATACTCAAAATAATAGAGGGCTTGTCTTGCTTATTTCATTAGTGTGCATAGTGTTTTTTTTCTAAAGCGCACATGAACTTTTAAAAAGATTCTTATATTAGTTTTCCATCGCTAGATTTGAATAAATTTTCCTTCATCCTTATCTCTAGTCTTCTATTCCAGAATCACTTACAATAAATAGCATTAATTAACAAAACTAAAAATGGGGATTTCATCTTTTCATTCATTTTTATGCAAGAATTTCTATCAAGTTGTACTATATGAAAATTTTTTCTCTTTTCTCTCCCCCCCAACTTGAATGACATTGTCCTCAATGGCATAAAGAATTAAAAGCAATAGAACAATGTAACAATAAAGATTGCTGAGAAGGAAAGAGACAACCTGGTATGTAGAATGAAAAACTCCATTAATGGATGACAACAGCTTCTTCTCCTTGACCTGTCTATTGAGACATACTCAAACAAAATCAAATAACAAAAACCTTGGGTTGCCTCCCAAAAGTGCTAAGTTTTTTGTCTTTAGTCAAACGCGTGAAAGTTCACAAAGATTTCTATACCGAATCATTCAAAATAATGGACTCTTTTAACAGCTGCTCACTTTCCAAGTACGGTTCTTAATCTTTGACCGTTAACAGTGAAAATATGACCATTTTTAGGATTCTAAATTTTGACAGCACCATGGTCAAAAACCTTAACAATAATAAACAGTCCATCCCATTTGGATTTCAGCTTAGCAGGGAGGAAGCGTAGCCTCGAATTGAAAAACCAAACCTTTTTATTAACAGAAAAAGTTTTCATGTGAATATGCTTATCGTGAAAAACCTTGGTTTTAGCTTTGTAAATCTTTGAATTCTCGTAGGCTTTGTTTCTTAGTTCCTCTACTTCATTAAGTTGTAGAGATCTTTGGGCACCAGCTTGAGTTAGATCAAAATTGACTTATTTGATGGCCCAGTATGCTCTATGCTCTAGCTCTACGGACAAGTGGAAGGCTTTTCCAAAAATGAGACGGTAAGGTGACATGCCAATGGGAGTTTTATATGCAATTCTATAGGCCCATAATGCATCATCTAGTCTCTCGGACCAGTCTTTCCGATCTGGCCTAACTGTCTTATGCAAATTGTTTTTAATCTCCCTGTTACACACTTCCACCTGGCCACTGGTTTGGGGATGATAGGGGGTAGCGAGCTTGTGAGTTATGCCATATTTGCAAAGCAAAGCTCAAAATTGAGAATTCGTGAAGTGAGAACCCCCATCACTAATGATAGCTCTAGGACATCCAAATCTAGAAAAAATATTTTTCTTGACAAATTTCATTACTACCTTATGGTCATTGGTCTTAGTAGCCACAGCTTCAATCCATTTTAAAACATAGTCCACCGCCACCAAAATATATTCATTACAAAATGAAGGTGGAAATGGTCCCATAAAATATATTTCCCAAACAACAAAGATTTTAACAACCAGAATGGGATTAAGTGGCATCATATCTCTTTTAGAATTGTTACCCACTACTTGACATCTTAAATAAGTTTTTAAAAATTCATATGCATCCTTAAACAATGTGGGCCAATAAAATCCACTTTGTAAAACTTTCGCCGCAGTTTTCTTTCCAGAAAAGTGTCCCCCACAAGTTAGATTATGACAAAAGTTCAAAACAGATTGTTGCTCTTCCTCAGGGACACATCTTCTTATAATCTGATCTGGACCCATGTGAAATAGCTCCAGGTCCTCCCAAAAATAGTGCTTAACCTTAGAAAAGAATTGATCCTTCTTCTGCTTCGTCCACACTCCCGGCATTTGTCCTACCACCAGGTAATTGACTATGTGAGTGTACCAGGGGGTTGAAGAGATAGAAAAAATTTATTTGCGAGGAAAGGAATCTGACATAGGAGCACTTTCAGGTATCACTATCCTGGATAGATGATCAGCTACCACATTTGCTAACCCCTTTTTGTCTCTAATTTCTAAATCAAATTCTTGCAGCAATAAAATCCATCGAATGAGACGGGGTTTAGCATCATTCTTGGAAAGTAAGTACTTCAAAGCTGAGTGATCCAAATAAACAATAACCTTAGCCCCTAACAAATATGATCAAAATTTTTCAAGGGCAAAAATGACAACCAGTAATTCCTTCTATGTGGTGGTGTAATTCAATTGGGCATCAACGAGGGTGCGGCTCGCATAATAGACCACCACAGGCTTCTTATCTATCCTTTGACCTTGGACAGCTCCAATAGCATAGTCTGAGGCATCATACATGATTTCAAAATGGAGCGACTGTAATGCCCTGGGTCTTTCGAATCTGTATCGGAGAGCTATCGGATCACTTTTGTGGGTCCTGAGTTGTGTTTTACGATCTATGCGGATTTTTCTCTCATACAAGTTATGGAACCTAGTGGAGAGCTTACTGTTGAGTTCATCGACTCGAGGACGCTACAGTTGCGTTATACTCCTTCCGAGGATCACTTAGACTATTTTTTTATATTTTTCTGAATTAGTTAATTTTTGGGCTAAAAATTGAATTTCACGAAAATTAGGAAATTCCTAATTTCCTTTTCTTTTTCTTTGTTCACCCTCTCTCCTCTCTCTCATTTCTCACGTTCACTCTCTCTCTCTGTTCTCATTCATCTCTTTTCCTATCACCGTGGGGCGCACGACTGTGGCGAGGTGGGTGAGGCAGGAACACTGTGGAGCTGTTGTGGAGCGTGATGGCGCGGGAATCAAGGTGTGATTGGCGCGATCCCATTCGTGGATTCAAAGATGACGTGGGTGGTTCGTGCGATCATTTTTGATGTAGTTTAGTCATTTCGGCGTGCGAGAACTTCGGTGGTGGTAGGGAGATAGATACCCTGCTCCTATTCTGTGTTCCCTCGCGATTTGAAGGCGAACGGTGTGAGTATGAGCGGGTTTTATCGAGTTTGGGTGAAATCATGCTTCGGGGGGGTGAGATGAGTTCGCCTTTCCCGGTGATGGTTTCTAGCCTAGTTAGTTTCATTCGAACCCTTGGCATGCTAGCATTTCGTTCCCGCCAGTTTTGTTATAATTGGTTGTCATTTGGGACCGGTATGAGCCCGGGAACCCATGTGACTCATTTTGGGTCGATTCGTTAGAATCACCCGTTTCTTGTCATTTATGCGTCGATTGGATCCATTTCAACTTGTGAAAGGTTTATATTGCCATTAGGATTGTTCCTCTTTGTTTTAGGGCGAACAGGGCGTGGAAAGGTCAGGTTTTAGCCATTCCTATGGTTTTCTCGCCATGATGCCTAGGCGGCCCTTTAAAAGACTATTTTTATGCCTTGAGCGGTTTAGTGGTGACCGTTTTGGTTCTAGGTCGGTTCAAGTTCTAGCGGCCTAGGACATACCGCTAAGCTTCGAGAAGCGGCCCAGCTAGGAGCACTGGTTCTTGAGTAGCGGCCCATTGGTGACTGCTATTGGCTAAGTCGGTTCGTTGGGTAACGGCCTAACGATTGACCGTTTTATGAAGTTCGGCGGCCCATGTGTGACCGCCACTCATGATTTTATGTCGGTTTGGGCTAGCGGTCTAGCTCCGACCGCCTGGGGGTCCTTCGCGGCCTTAGGACGATCGTTGGGCTCTGTGAAACGATTCTTGGTAGACCGTTTTAGCAGGTTTGACCGGTTGAGTCGGTTTAACTATTTTGGGGTGGACTAAGGGTAGCGTCCTATCTATGACCGCCAAACTCATTCCTGTGGCCCTAGGGAGACCACCTTGTGTAAGAAACATCCCCAGATAGACCGTAGAACTCTTATGCTTCTATAGTTTCATTTTGGGAGTCTTCTGAGCGTAGCTGTCATCTCCTTGACCGTTTCACTCAGTGGGACGGCCCTTTGTAAACCGTCTTTGGCATGGTGCGGCCATGGTCTAACCGCCATTGCTTGTGCTTTCTGTGTGAGGGTAGCGGCTGTTGTCTGACCTCCTGGTTTGCCTAGCGGTCAGGTGAATGACCGTTTCCTTCCCAGAGTTCTATTTTTCGGATGGTTTGGCCTCCAATTCTCTTGGCTTAACCTTGTGGTTTGCCCGTTGTCCCGTGGATGTCTTGGATATCCTATGAGGGCTGTAACCATATTGTAGGGTGGCCGGGAGTGCCATTATATCAAGTAATGTTCCGTGATGCTTTAGAGTTATTATTGGTTTCTAGTCAACCGGTGTGATTCAGTGGTTGACATGTGACCTCCTGAATGTCTCGGTGATCCCATGTGGAGTGAGACATGGTTTTGGATGCCGTGAGGTACTGTCTTATCTCGGTTTACTTGTCCATGTGTTTTGAGGGTCTTACTGATCCCTCATGTTTCCGTGATTCGTGTTACGTGGATGTGTGGATCCGACTTTCCTGTGCCGTTTCCTTTATCAGTGTTTGACTGTGATTTGGCTTAGGGAGTTGGCTGATTGGCAGCGTGTTACAGCTCTTGTGGGACGATATTGACCTGAGTCTTGTGACTCAAGGATCGTTATCAGTAGGTCTAGTTGTCTATCCTGAGTCTGGCGGCAGTCTTCTGTGTGCTGCCTTGTGCATTATGCTCTGTAGTACGTGCGACAGGTGTTGTCTTACACTGTCTATACTTCGGTGATACGCTATTTTGGAGTCTCTATGTCTAGTGAGCTTCCACTAGTCGTAGCCTGATGAAACATTCCGGTGTGTCTGTCCACCTGGGAGTAGTGGAGGGGCAGTTCCCGATATATGATTTTTAGGCTAGTTTCTGTGGGCCCCCATGCTTTGCGGTAGCGTCCTACTGGGGGTCAAAACTAGCTAGAGGCCTGGCTCAAGGCATTGAGCTTGTGTGTGCACACGTTGTTAGGGGCGTTTGGACGATCACCGACGGGCATGACCCTGACTAGTCACTCGTTACTGTTGTTCCTTGTACTTTGTTCTGAGAGTGTCTCAGTTACTGTTGTTTCCGGTGTGTGGGAGATACTTGTGGCGCAGTGTAAGATGTTAGTAGATGCATCTGGATATTCTTCTAGTGAGGACGTACTTCTGTCACATGACGCATGACTCATCGTGCTTCGTGACTTTTCTAGGTAGTCGATTCTTGGCTTCACCCGAGGTCAGTATAGCATGCACGACGATCTTGTTGTGTATGCGTTAATGTTTCTTGACAGTGTAGGTATTTTCTAGGGCTTTTGCCTATTTCTATAGACTTTCGCTTTGGAGCTAGTGCTTTGTCGACAGATCGGTAACGCCCGACTTTCTGAGATCGGGGTTCGCCTTTCTGTTGTCGTTTGGAGTAGTTTAGAGAGCCATGGGTCGATCGGCTACTGTGATTTTGTCCCTTACGGCTTTACTCTTTCCTTTACCTATTCTTACTCATGCTTTTATAGCTTTACTATTGTAATTTAGCACTACTGTTACTTCTGCTCTTGCTTTACTGTTCAGTTTTGTTGTCTTGCGTGTTAATGTGTTATTTCTAGTGGGAATCTACGGAACCCCTACTGAGCCAGTGACATGTGGCTCACCCCTGCTTTTCAGGTGTTGTCGTTCTTCTTCCTCGTGGTTCATGGCACAGTGCGTCTATTCGTGGTTGCCAGCTTTGCCAGTGTCGGGCTTCCCCCGACTTGAGAGTACGTTTTCTATTCTATTGGACTATACTTGTCTTTATTTGGACTGGACTTTGTAATTTAAATTGTTAATTCAAAAAATATAATTTTATTTCTGCTACTTTAGCCATCTTGATCATTCAAATATTAATTACTTACTGCTTTATCTGGAACTTCAATGTACTCCACACACACCTTTCATCCCTGTGGAGCTTTACCGCTCTTGGGATGCTTCGCAGGTTCCAAGTGGTATCAGGTTTACCTGGTATCCGGAGTCTGGGTCGTCACAGTTGGTATCAGAGCTTGTTGTGTGAAAGTACATGTGAATTCAAGATGTTACAGTATTCAGAGTCCTTAAGGTCTAGTACATTCGGCAGCTGGCATTGGTTTTGTGATTGTTTATCGCTTTGCTTTCGCGTGTGGTCTTGTACGTGTTGTGTTGGCACTGTGCGAGATGGTTTTGCTCTCGTCAAGATGTGAGGAAGTATTCTTCTTTTGTCATGGTGTTTGTCTCGGTTGTGCTACGCTTAGCAGAGTTCCCTGGCAGGCGTGAATTTATGGTGTAGTATTCAAGATTTTTTCTGTGGTGTTGTTCAAGTGGCTAGTGACTTCATCGTTGGTGTGATGGCCGTACACATTTTTATGTCGTTCTGGTCATCCCAACTCGAGTTTGTTTAGCCCCTGAGGTGTTAAGCTTGTGTCGAAGAGTTCGATTAGATGCCTTGATTGAGAGAATGCTCAGGTGAACCCAGGATTTTCCTTCCTAGTGAGCTACTGTTAGTCGATCTTGAATCTTTTGACGTTGTCTGGTGGTGTCTTTTCGAGGTAAGCTTTGGTAAGCTTTGGAAGTGCTATCTTGGTGAGGCCTTTGTCCTATGTCTGCTTAAGTGTAGACTGTGTTAGTTTTGAGCCTGATCTGTTCTCGTTCAACGGTTGCTTGGCTTTGGACCCAGGGCGTGTTTGGGAGCCATTGTGCACCGTGTCCGATGTGCCGTGTCTGGCGGCTATTGTGCTGTGAAGGTAAAGTAATTATTTCAGGACGTAAGGATAAGCTGAGATAGGTGTTCTTTGTGCTTTGTGCTGAAGCTGGTGCTCTTCTTGGTTTGCACTTTGGTGATTTGTGATCGGCTGTTTGCAGGATCGGTACTCGAGATGTGGTATATTACAGTTTGTGAATTGCAATGGCGCCATGTTGTGCTGAGATGCGGATGCCGAGTTGTTCTTGATGCCTATGTGCGTTCTGTGAGTGCGCAGTGGAAGCGTGTGGGCTTATAGCCCACAGGTCGAGGATCGTTTGGTTGGGAGATTCTGGCCAGCTGAGAGGTTTATTTTCCTCGATGTGACTTCATCTTGGCAATGTGTGCCTTGATGTTGTGAATTGCTTTGCTATTGTTTGGAGATATTCCAACTATTTGCACTGGCATGTGTGAGGATTGGGGGAATGTGTCAGCGATTATGCTGGTCGAGTACCCTTTTCTTCTTCTGTATTTTTCTTGGAAGTTGTGCTCTCGGGACGTGATCGTGGTCCTAGAGATGCATTTTCTGAGATTGTTCTTGTTGTTGTGGCTCCTTGTTGGTGAGCTGCTCGTAGTATGGCTCTTATGTCTTAGCCGTGTGTTCAGTTGTGATTGTACCTTGATGTGACCCAGCTTGTAGTTGTGTCCCATAGTTCTATGTTGAGAACAGAGCCGGGATTCTGCAGGTGTTGTTATTCTTGTTGTTGTTGGTAGTGGTGGTTATGTTCAGCTTGGGAGGAGTTCCCTGTGAGTCTGATTTGGCATTGTGTGGACCGAGGTATTGTTAGTTGGTTTTGTTGTACTCTTCTATCATGGTAGAGTTGGCATGCGACTCGAATCAGATGTAATGTCTGGGTGAGGACAGACTTGATTGTGCTTGTGGTCCAGTGCTGTCGTTGGCATTCTGTGTGCCGATTTTGTTGTTCCTGGCACAGAAACCGATGATTTGGAACAGTCAGCTGAGTGGACTGTGTTTCCTTATTTAAGCTGATGCTTGTTGTGTCTGCCGTGTGGTTTATCGGTAGCTGTTGTCGTGGCATGGGTCATGTCTCCTTTCCTTGTGAGACGGAAGCGACGTTGCCCTATTTCGGAGGTGTCAGACTTGTGTTCACTTGTGTGTGCCATGGTCGTTCTGTGGATCTATGCGCCTTGAGATCCAGAGCATGTGCTTGTGATTATGGTCAGGCAGTGTCCCTCTAAACTATATTTTTTGAGAATCGTGTTATCGTGCTTTGTGTTTTAAGGTTTGGCTGATGCTTGGAGAGCATGGCCAGTGTTTGGGTTTGTTCTTCCCTACTTTTTCTTGTTAGCTCCTTTAATTTCGAGGATGAAATTTCATAAGGAGGGGAGGCTGTAATGCCCTGGGTCTTTCGGATCTGTATCGGAGAGCTATCGGATCGCTTTTGTGAGTCCTGAGTTGTGTTTTACGATCCACGTGGGTTTTTATCTCGTACAAGTTACATAACCCAGTGGAGAGATTACTGTTGAGTTCATCGACTAGAGGACGCTACAGTTGCGTTATGCTCCTTCCGAGGATCGTTTAGACTATTTTTTCGTATTTTTTTGAATTAGTGAATTTTCGGGCTAAAAATCGGATTTCACAAAAATTAGGAAATTCCTAATTTCCCTTTCTATTTCTTTCTTCACCCTCTCTCCTCTTTCTCATTTCTCACGTTCACTCTCTCTCTCCGTTCTCTCTCCTCTCTTTTCCTCTCACCACGGGGTGCACGACCGTGGCGAGGTGGGTGAGGCAGGAACGCTATGGAGCTGTTGTGGAGCGTGATGGCGCGAGAATCGAGGTATGGTTGACGTTATCCCATTCGTGGATTCAAAGCCGACGTGGGTGGTTCATGCGATCATTTTCAGTGTGGTTTAGTTATTTCGGCGGGTGAGAACTTTGGTGGAGGTAGGGAGATGGATACCCTGCTCCTATTCTACGTTCCCTCACGATTTGAAGCTGAACGGTGTGAGTATGAGCGGGTTTTACCACGTTTAGGTGAAATCCAGCTTCGGGGGGGGGGGGGGTGTGAGACGAGTTCTCCTTTCCCGGCGATGGTTTCTAGCCTAGTTAGTTTCATTCGAACCCATGTCATGCTAGCATTTTGTTCTCGCCAGTTTCGTTGTAATTGGTTGTCATCTGGGACCGGTATGAGCCCGGGAACCCACGTGACTCATTTTGGGTCGATTCGTTAGAATCGCCCGTTTCTTGTCGTTTATGCGTCGATTGGATCCCTTTCAACTTGTGATGATCCAAAAGCTCAAGGACGGCGAAAGACTCGTGACCCCGGATGAGCTCTCCTTGTGCTATAAAGATAAGGAGATCACCATAGAGTAGTTGGAAGAAATGCTTCGGTGCTGCACCTGCAACATGGTGGCCATTCCACCCCTTGATAACATTAACGCTTCTCGACAGCACGAGCCAGTAGCCTCTCAGACAAGACAAAGAACCATTGTCCCTCTTAGGCTACAACTAGCTCCAGAACATATAGGCCATGGCCGAGGTCATGGCCGGGGACGCGATAGAGGCCATGGGAGAACCCCCGAGCTACCCCCTCACCCGTCCACTTTCGACCCGGAGCGAATCATCCTCTTTCGAGGAGAGGAACCGGCTCCAATTTCGGAAGTAGAAATTTGGAGCGGACCCGGTATCTTCGATCCTTCCGGCATTGAAGAGGCTACTGTCGGCCTCCCAGCCCCTGCATCAGTATCTACTTCTACAGCAGAGCAAGCGGGACCGTCCGGCAAGGACGAGCCAGCCCGCCAGTCACCCCCAGAAGAGCCATCATTGGCATCCCTGTTCCAGGAGCTCGCTGGCTATCAAAGTTAGTCTGATCCCGGTGGTAAGCGCAGGGCAGTGCAACTTCCCGACGGGGAACATCACGGCAGCTCATAGAAGGATCAGCCTGACATACTACCCTCTGTGGAGGATGCTCGAGCCCGAGTTGATCAGAAAATCTTCCACCAGATGAAGTGCTTCCCTACCAGTATTACAATTTGGGAAGCCATCGCCTGGAGTAAGGACCTAAGAGAAAATCTTATCAAAATACTCCAAGAGCTGGAAGCCTATGAAGCGCATGCCGCGGAAATGAAGGCGGCTGCCTATGAAGCCTTCACAGCCACCATCTCCTTCACGGAGAAAGACATGCTGCTCTCCCCTCTGTGCCACAAACGTCCTCTCTACATGAAGGGGAAGATCCATGGGCATGATGTAAATCGGATCCTAGTGGACGCTGGTGCCGCTGTTAACATTATGCCGCTCAAGACATTCAAAACTCTATATCTGACCCCATACCTCCAGAAGGTTCAAGCGGTCAAGATATCCAGCTTTAACCAAAACACCGAGGACGTCCTCAGCCGGGTGAATGTTGATCTGGTGCTTGATGATTTCGCCTAGGCGACGTTCTACATCATCGACTCCAACACATCTTATAAGATGCTATTGGGCAGACCCTAGCTCCATGAAGATTGGGTCGTCCCGTCGACTCTCCACCAATGCATCAAGTATGCCAAGGACGGGGAGCAACACACGGTCTTTGCAGATCTGTCGATGTTCACGCCAGCAGAATGCAACCTGGCTGACGCTATGCTCTACTACAAGGGGATTAGTCTGTACCCTGTGATTAAGAGCAAAAGCAACGGTTGGCTCTCAGAGGAAGATGATGATGATCTCTTCTCTGTTGACGAGGAAAAGGCCAAGCATCATCGGTTGCGCCTCGGCTCCAAGTCAACCCCAGATCGCCACGAGAGGCACCAGATCGACTTCGAGGCTAATTTTATTAGCCGAGCTATCGGCAAGAGTATATGCTTGCCACCAGACTGCATCCAGCTTCCATGTGCATCCGAGAAGCACAGCGTCGAGTCGCTGATGACATTCATTGTCACCTTCAAGCGACAACGCCGAAACAAGAAGGCTAACAGGGACAAACCTATTGTCTTCTATAAGGGAGACATGGTCTATCAGGCCCCACTGGCAGATGACTTCGACTGGTCCAGGCAAGCCGATGACACCCCTGAAGTCGTCCAAGTACTGGACGACTTGCCGCCGCACATTCCGGAAATGTGTCTGAAGCAACACATCCCTCAATGGCGAAGTTCCGCACGACGTGAATATTTTCACTGGCTATGGAACCCTTCCCAGGTCCGGGGGCAACCCCCGTCCTTCCATAAGGATACCAGGGGACTTGGCTACGACCAGGACCCGGACTTTCGCGTCTACCACGCAGTCAACGTCATAGGCCTGGGGCAACCAGCTGGCGACCAAGCTAGAGTCGAAGCCAAATTTGACAGCACCGGGGACGAGGAAGAGGAGATGTTAATCTCAATCCCCGTCAAGGTCAGCACCCCGGCTCAAGCCGTCGAGGAACCCTCCTCGCCTCCCTGCTAAGGCATGAGGGATGAAGAAGCTCCTCCGCTCCATCAGCCAGTCAAAGGACCCAGTTCAACAAACCCTGCTGGGGGGGGATATCTCTGGTCCGAGCTACGAAGGATTGTCAGCTTCGCCAGGCAACCCCGGGGAGACTTTAGCAGCCTCGGTTGACAACTGTTGGCTAGGAGCCGGCGGTTCAGATCAATCCTCGATGGATCCTAGTGATAACCGCTCTCCGGTCCCTTCAACATCAACTGGTGGCTTCGAGAACCAAGAAATACACGAAGCCGACATCGACGATGAGGATTTCATTGACTTCCAACCCGCCCTCTCAAGCTGGAGGATAGCGGCCTGGCGACCGTCAATGACCTTGTGGAGATCAACCTGGGCGAAGATGAAGCTCCCCAGGCAACATTCATCAGTGCTCTCCTTACCGAGGCAGAGTGTCACGCCCCGAGCCTTTATGACAGCAGAAGACTAGCTCGAGGAACATGAACAGTCGGCATGATAAGCCTCTTGCAAGCAAGAACGATCAAAGCGCAAGATATTCACACAAATAAATGTAATTGCACAATATTTACTCAACTTCAACTTATTTCACTAATAATCAAATCAAATATTCAAATACAATCACTATTTCAACTTTCTTCATCATACTAGACTCAAGAAATAAGAAAATTACATAGACTCAATCTAAACAATGTAGACTTCCTAAGTCTTCACTCATTCTTCATTCACTCTCGGATCCGCTACTTGAATATTCCGAATCCGAACCCGACTCACTTCCATCTCCTGAAAATATTGGAAATAGATAATGAACACACTTCCCCAGGAGGTATCTTCGCATCAACATGAAGGCACTATTAAAGTGATTAGCATTTTAGCTCTAAAGAATATAAAGTGAAATCACGCGAATACGATAAATCACATGTAAATAACCAAAGTAATAAAAGATGATCATTTAAGACAGAAAGAGCAAGTATGAACAAGCAAGAATGTAACAAGAACATGGTATGTCCTTTCATGAACAAGAATGTACTAGAAAGTCATGTAACAAGCAAGTAAGTACTCTTCGCTTAATAGCAAGTACTTCGTGAATTTCTGTGGAATATCACATAACAAGCAAGAAAGTCATGTACGAGTATAAGTCGAGCCGTGGATTTTCACTTATTTATAGATAAAGTACTCCTAGCGCAATGCGACGCTAGTAGCATCATATCCCATGGTTTACAATAGTATGTTTCTGGCAATCAGCGGAGGGGACTAGTATAGAGCCTTTGAACACAATCAGTGCTCGATCGCATCTTCAAGTATAAATCAAGCTACTTCCACGCATGTAAACAATATGGCCAAGAATGTACAATTTCAACAATAGGTTCATGATAAAGTAATGAATCATAAGAATGCTTCTATTTGAAACAAGGAATTTCAATAACATTAAGCAAAAAACTGGCCAATCTGGAGTTGGAGCTGATCGAGTGCACCCTTTCTTAGAAAGGGAGAGTGTTCTCACTCCCCCAGGCAGCACCAGGGCCATTGACTTTATTACTTTTGCTGAAAAGATTACAAAATCCTTGGGGCATACCCTTGAAGAAAAGAGGAGCCATAGTACAGGCCCTTATGAACCCAACAACAAAAGAGTAAAAACAAAAAAACAAAATATAACCAGGATAAACTAGAAACAAAAAGCTGGCAGTCCTGCCTTATCTATCCTGAAGGCACCCCTGGCCGGCCATGGAAGATCTCTATCTCGAATAAAGACTGAGTTAGAAGATGCATTACATGCATAGGATGCCAAGGAATCAGCCACTTGGTTCCCCTCCCTGTATATGTGCTGGACCGGGCAGCTATTCTCCTGAAGTAGCATCATAATCCTCTTCCACCATGGGAATGTCATCCAACTTGGGGCAGTTTCCTTCCTTGCTGCCTCCACAAGAACATCACAATCCGAAAAAATGGCTGCTAATCTAATGCCACACTGCTTTGCAACAGCAAGGCCATCATGTAGTGCTCTTGTCTCAGCCACAAGGCTGTACCCAATGCCATAAGTGAAAGCAAAAGCTACCAACAATCTTCCTGCTGCATCTCTTATGCAACCTCCTCCCCCACTTCTACCAGGATTACCTTTCGAGGCTCCATCAAAATGTAAAGTATAGCCTTGCACAGCTAATTTACATGAGATAATAATTTGCTTTTTGACTACTATCCGGGGGAATAAATCTAGACCCGCAAGACATTTGGATTGGATAGATGACAGAGGTCTATGGAAGATTAATCTGTCTAGAACCATGGTAATAGAATATATAATTTTCCTTTTGATAACTGCACAGTTGATAGGCACACCTTCAAATCTAGCTGCACATATGAACATCCATATTTCCCATAGTATCAGAATAACAGCGAGGATCCCAATGAAGCTAAAGGATGACTGCATATTTTTAACAGAAATGAGATTCCATAATCGAGCTGTAATTTGATCGCTAAACCAGGCTCTGTTATTGATCAAAGGATACACCCATCTCCATAATTCAGTAGCCATCTCTCCAGTGAAAAAAACATGATTAAGATCTTCCTGGCTTGGGTGAGAGCGGCAATTGCACCTGGAAGCCATATGGATCCCACAATCCATAACCCTGCTATCAACCATGACAGCTCGATGTAGAATCTTCCAAGCAAATAAAGCAGCCCTCGGGGGTATGGCAGAATGCCATAACTTGGCCCAGGCTGGCCTCCTCAGGTCCTTAGACCGAATCATATTGTATACTGACTTGACAGAAAAATTACCCTTTAGAGTTCCAGTCCATACACATATATCAGTTTCATTGGTCAACTGAATGTTAGGGAGTTGAGAAGGACCACTGAAATCCCTAGCAGCATGTTGAGGGTCCAACAAGACCTCTCTTACAGAAGCCAAGGGGGAACGTGCACCCCCATTAGCACCACTGTCTGAGACTACTCTATACAAAGGCCCATTCCCAATCTAGTTGTCCCTCAGAAAATCAGGTCCATCCCCACAACCAATAAGCCATCTGCTATGCTGTAGAATAATATCTCTAGCTTGCCTGAAAATAGCCACAGGCATACCAGCAGGAAATGGCTTAGAACAGCTAGCAAAGTGAAATTTGATGAATCTGCACCTGGCATAAGCAGACCAAAGAGATGACCCTTGTAAAATATTCCACAGCATCTTAACAGCCAAGGAAATTTGAACTCCTATCAAATCCCTGATTCCCAGTCCCCCCTCTACCCGAGGCTTTTGGATAGCATGCCAAGCTACCCAATGTCTCCTATTTGTGCTTTGACCATGCCAAAAAAAAATAGCACTAAGACTTTCAATGATATGTATTACGTTCTTAGGTATAAAACATGCTTAGGCAAGATAGACTGGCACACTGTGAAGGACAGAATCAATTAGCACTGCCCTTCCTACTGCTGACAATAGACTAGACTGCCATCCTTCCAACTTGGTTTGTATCTTGTCTATTAAAACATATTAAAACTAGGTTATGCCATGGAAATAAATCGACACCATAACGGTACATTACTTAACTTTCATAATTTAAAATTAAGTATTTTGAACAATATGACAAGTCCTAGACTATCAATAATCTATCTAGGAACTTTGGAATATCAACCCTTAGGTCAAACATCGGGTTAAAACACTCAAGAACTGTGACGGTCAATCAATGGGCCGTTACATGATCGTGACGGTCTATCATTGATCCGTTAGAACGACTGAATCCAGAAATAATAAAACGGACTCAGTAAATGTGACGGTCATATATTAGGCCGTTAGATGAGCATGACGGTCTAATATGGATCCATTACATATCTAGAACCATATACTTCGATAGTGCTTTCTAACAATTGGGCTTTCATGGTACAACTAACTCGGCGTCCTAGTGGGAATCCCAGGCTCGCGGAGAATTACGGAGGCCTTGAAATCAGATTTCCTAGTCCATTGGAAGGAATATCCAATAGAGAGGTCCTCAATTTCAAAAATATGTTCCTATCGTGCAAAGTGTGAACTAATGGTCATATACCGGAATATATGATATGTACTTAAAGAAATGACTCTATAAAAGAGAAAAGAAAGTGTAACAATGTGAAACCATGATAAAACTTCGTCAATACAATACTAAAAATCATAGTTTAAATTCAAAATTATAGAGTTTAGGCAATGAAATTAGCATAACTTAAAATAACTCAAGATACTTTAAACATGCAATTTCCTATCAAGAATCAATTAATAAACTCAAGGTCATGAAAACAGGTCAAAACTTACATAACTACGCTTATTTATAAGTAAGTTTGACTGTCCTCAGTCCTATCTTCGGTTGACAGAAAATAACACTCTGACGGTCTAAGACAGACGCGTTATACATCTGTGACGGTTTATCGTGGGGCTGTTATAGTATTGTGACGCACTGACTTTGGTCCGTCAGAGACAACAGAGAAATTTAAATATAACAGAGGGTGTGACGGCTGTTCGTAAGGCCGTTACAATAATGTGACGATCTTACCTTAATCCGGCAGAGCTTCTGCTGACAGGATATAGAAGGTAAAAGACTGAAAATATGTCATGGCTGGAAGTCAAAATACTTAGACTATCCCAGTCATGAGAAAAGAAATATAGAGGCTATCTAGATGCATAGGTTGCAGTGTTTTGAACAAGATAATATTTTTTTATCTTTGATTGAGGCTCAAGACATGCATGTATGCATAGGTCAAACTAAAACATGACTTCATGGTCTAGAATGCATGAGATCAATCAAAATCAGAGGGCTTTTATTCCTAACATGATGTTCTTGCCATTCATGAGATGACCTACCTCTTTTCTGGGCTTTAATC